>JARWIR010000002.1:20699732-21949732 GCA_029959085.1 Nemophila menziesii
GGTGGGTCCTGGTGTGTTATAAAATGGAGTATTAAAATAAAAGGAACCACAATACCGCAAGTGCACGGTTGTCTAAGTAATACTCGGATTCAACTCTAGTATTAATCAGATAGTAGAAATAATTGCTTGACAGAAAAGTAAAATAATATTATTTTTGTTTGGTTTTCTTAAAAACTAAATTGCAATAAAATAAAGACTAGTTAAAATAAATAACTAAAAATAAATAAACAAGTAAAGGGACTAACTTCAGAGATGAGAGATGTACCTGAGTCTCGCAAGGAATCCACCTAATTAATATAATCTATGCTATGTTTGAGGGTAGAATTGGTATTATTATATAAGTCAGGATTATAACGTCTCCTAGCCCCCTGTCGGGTGGACCTAGGAGTTATCCTAAAGTACTATAAACCCATATATGGGGGAATATGCCTCTTTGGACGTGAAATATTTACCTCTTTGGCTATGTAATTAGTTAAGCTTGTCGGTCAATAACGGACATTAGACGTGTATTACCTACGTTTGTATTCAAACCCCCTGTCGGATGATCACTTTTGCCACTAAAGTGAATATCCCAAATACTAAAAGTTATTTCTAGTTGTACCGAAAAGAAATAGTAATTAAGAACAAAGTAATATCCAATATATAAGACTCAATTCAGTTTAAATCCTAAAAATCCCAAATTAAAAACATAGAATAAATTAATTAAGGTTCATCCCTTTATTGCGATTCTCAAGTATATGAAAGTTTAGCTCATAATAAAATTAAAGACGGAAATAATATAAAAATAATTCATATTCAATTATGAAAAAGAGATAGATTACCTAAAGGTTTGGTTGGTTATTGTTGGAAGAATAGAATTCCTCCAGCTCTAGCTTCTCCTCCGTCTTCTTGCTCTGACTTGAAAATATGAAGCCTCTGATGTAATTCTCTGAAGTGTGCGTGAAAAGTAGGCTAAAAGGTCTATTTATACTAGTAAATTCGGATTAGGGCTTAGCTTAAGAGCATTAGGTCAAATTATAAAAAACCCAAGCCCATCTTCTTCTTTAATTCCCGTAACTGGTGTACAGACTTTAGTAAAACAGTTGTAACTTTTGCATATCGACTCCAAATGGGCTCATCCAGATTCAAAATCTTCCTAATTCAATAAGGAATAAAACCTATTTCACGTCCTAAAGGCTGAATCCGCTCCTACGTAGCCCAAAAACAGCAATTAGTAACAACCTTCCAGATCTGCAACTTCTCTAGTCAATTCTTCGGAAATTCTTTTCTTGCCTTCATCTCCTCCACTTAATCTAAGACTTTAATTCTCACTTCTCCTCCTTGTATTGGTTCTCCATAGAATCCATGAACCTAAGAAATTTATACTAAAAACAAACAAATTAACGCACAAAAGCTCTAAAAATGCAAATAGTCTAATTCCAAGGGGAGAAAGTGTAGTATGACGAAATAAGCATAAAAGTCTATCAAATAAGTAAAATATTCACCTAAATTGATGTCTCATAAGGCATAATATTTATAACAAATAGGGAGACATCAAGACCCCAAACTCAAACCTTTGTCGTCCCGACAAAGTAAAATATAAACAAAGGCCTTTAGGTGGATGCAGAAGGCAGAATCTAGTAAATACACCCAAAGCACAACTTTAAAACAAATCTCATATAGTATGATCTAGGAATTAATATACACATACACATGTCATGCAAAATCAAACACAAAATAATATCAATCCAAAATTAATTTCACAATGCTAGAAGGTTACACTTGTTAATTATTTCAAGATGGTGGCTATAGGGTGTTCATCTATCCTTAATTGCTTTGAACGCTCCACTTAGCATACTCCCTAATAGCTGAATCATAAACTCACTATGCATCTAGGAATCACGAGGTCTTTACGGTTAACGTAGGCTTAGGGACTGTATGGTACGTATATTTGGTAAATTTGAAGTGAGCTTTTGGATCTCTCCTCACTTTCCATCAACAAACTGTCTAAAAGCTTGAGTTTACACTCAATATGTTCTCACTCAACCCATTTGATGCACTGATTAAGCGTCCCCAGATTAAACCAATAAGCACTAAAGATGTTCACATAAGAAATTTCCTCTTTGCCGGTCCAAATATATATTCTTTTCATATCAAATTTCTTTTGTATAGCTATGACTCTCTTTTTGATGTAGATATATCATGCTATTTCTTCTAATATTTTTTTTCTTTTCATAGCTTTTTTCATGTACTCTTACCCCGACAAAGGGTTACAGTATACTAACTGTGAATCATCACCAATATGTAAAATGGAGCATAATTGATAAGCTAAAAAATCCCCACCCAATGTAAATTCCCATAATAGTGGACCCACCACCCCAAAATCAAGCTCAAGACAAGAAGTCTCAGGATCGTGATTCAAGTGCGGGTCATATGGAAATGCCTAATAAACTAAAGGGATATGGGCTTATATCGTGGCGACAAAAGAAAGGCTTGAAGGCGGATAATATTAAATTCAGGGAGAGAAGGCTAAAAATGTTTCAAAGGGCTAACAAAGAACCACCTCTATCATTTTCCTATTTACAAAGCTTGCCTCTAGTTCATACCTAAGTGGGTACTCTACTCATTCAAATCTCACGTTCTACAAACCAATCATTTTCCTTAAGCATAAGTTTACTTCTTTTGCATTGTTCATTAATTCTTCCTATCAATTACCTCATGTTTGCATGAAATCAAAGTGAGTTTTATACTAATTCCTAAAGTCAACTATTTTCAATCATAAATTTGCAAAAAGCATGCTTGATGGGGACATTCAAAGTACTATACAGTCAACGCAACCCTTAGATTAATTTTATTGAAAGCATGTAAGACAAATAACACATAAAATTGGGATGAGGCAACGAACCCCACCCCAAAACTCAAAAATGAGTCGTGTCCCCATGACTTGAAAAGACTCAACAGCAAATAAACTAATAAAAATGATAAAAGGATATGAAAACGTATCTGAACCAACACAAGGCTGGTTTCAATTGTTGTGTTCAGGTTGGGCTCCTCTCGTTGCGTAGGTGGCATGTTGAACATTGATGAGGAACAGTATTATGCCTAAGGGAATCAATGCTACTAATATAACACTGATCCCAAAGGTTAGTACACCTTCCAATATTAAACAATTTAGGCCCATATCATGTGTTAATACGTTGTATAAAATTGTCTCTAGAATCATTGCTAATAGAATTAAAAAAGTACTGGACTCTATCATATCCCACCATTAGATTGCATGTGGGTAATAGGGCTATTTGTGACAACATACTAATTGCATGGGAAATCATTCATACCTATGATAAAGAAAATATCAGTGATCTAAAAGGCGCTAGGCGTTAGGCGGGCGGTCGACCACCTTCGAGCGCCCAGGGTACTAGACGGGCGCCTAGGCGGAGCCTAGGAGTTTTCTTGCTAGGCGGTATTGATATTTATTTAAATATTTTTTAATATTTATATCATTTTTAAAATAAATTTATATAATTTTTTGTGTTAAAAAATAAATTTTTAAATTTTTTAGTATTAAAAAATAGATTTTTTTAAATTTTTTTAGCTTCAGACCACCTAGGCGCCGCCTAGATCCGCGTAGGCACCGCCTAAACCCGCCTAGACCCGCCTAGGACCTTCTAGGACCGCCTGGAGGCCGCCTGGGACATTTCTGGATGTTCAGCTACCTTCTAGCGCCTAGGCGCCGCCTAGGCCGATTTTTAGAACACTGGAAAATATTACTCCTAGAATGACTATCAATGTAGATCTATAAAAATATTATGATATCATCAACTGGGGTTTCCTGTTTAACACTTTAGAAGCTTTGAAATTTCCAAGGGAAATGGTAAGAGTGGATAAAAATGTGTGTAAGTACACCTACATACTCTATATGGGTGAATGGAGAGATGTTTGGATATTTCAGTGGTCAAAGAGGTTTGAGGCAAGGTGGCCCACTGTCCCCTTACCTTTTTGTGATATGTATGCAACTTTTTACCTGACTCTTTCAAAAAATTGGAGAAAACAAGAAGTTTGCGTTTCATCCTAAATGTAAGAAGTTAGCTCTTAATCACATTATATTCGCAAATGATTTAATAATATTTAGTGATGCTAGTATTGAGTCTGCTGAGATCATTAAGGAGGGGTTAGATATTTTTGCTAGAATGTCTGGTCTAAAGATCAATAATAGAAAAAGTCATATATATTTTGGTGGGTGTTCAAACAGTGTTAAAAGGAGTATTAGTAATATTTTGAATATAAATGAAGGTATCTCACCTGTAAGATATCTAAGTGTTCCACTGAGTTGTACAAAACTTTGTGTTGAAGATTCAAACAAGTTAGTATATAAGGTCAACGAAGCAATTAATCAGTGGAGTAATAAGCTTCTAACCTATGCAGGGAGGCTTGAGTTAATAAGGGTTGTTCTGGTAAGTAAAATTCTTTACTGGTGGAGGGTATTCATGCTACAAAAATATGTTATATACAGACTAGATTAATTATTATCTAGTTTTTTATGGAAGGGTAGTTTGGATAATGCTAAATGTGCAAAAGTTTCTTGGGCTAATGTATGTAGGCCCAAAACTGAAGGTGGTCTCAATGTGCCTAACCTAGTGGAGTGCCTAACCTAGTGGAATTAAATAAAACATGCGTGTTGGGAATTTTTTGGAGGATTTATAAAAATGATGGACATTTATTGAGTAGATGGGCACATAGTAATATAATACCGGGTAATTGTATCTGGAGTCTAAAGTTGAAGAGTGATATTACCTAGACTTGGAAAAACATTTTCAAAGTTAGAGAAAGTGCATATTAGTTTATAACACATAGAATTGGTAATGGTTGTAACTCTTTCTTATTTTGAGACAAGTGGACAAGGAGAAAAAATGTACATGAAGTCTTGAATAGGCATATTCAGGTTAGTCACATATTGAATAACAAAACTGTACAAAGCTGCTTTAAAAGGGAAAGTTGGCATTTTCCAAGTACACTCCATGGACTTAGTGAACTTATACCTGATCAAATTACTATGGGTAATGATAAGATTAATTGGAGTACAAATATAAAACATAAGTTTTTTTTTAGGATAACACTTGAGTAGATCAGATGAGATAATGAAATTCTGGAATGGACCAAAGTAGTATGGCATAAAAAAAAATATTCCTAAGTGTAGCTTTTGCACCTGGCTTGCTTGTCTTTGATAGACTGCCTACCAAACAGAGATTGAGTAAATGGGGTATTCAAAATAATGTAATGTGTGAGTTATGTCATAGTGCAGCTGAAGATAGAAATCATTTGTTCAGTTTATGCTTTTTTGTAAGGAGAACTTTGCAGAGATGTATGCAAAATTGTGACTTTACCTTGCCAGTTATTCATGGTTGGGATGATCTTGTAGAGGGTATTTTGAGTCAAGTGAGGATAAGTTCATGAATATTCACTACTCCCGCACAAGCCTCTAGCGACTAAACTACTAGCGACTACGCGCTGTAGTCGCTAAAGACAAGAGCCTCTAGCGACTACATGTGTTTAACGACTACTGGGACTGTTTCTCGACTACAACGTAGTCGTTAGAAAGTTTTTCTTCCACGACTACAAAAAGTAGTCGTTACTACTTATGAAGTAGTCGCTAGTGTTTTTTTTATTTTTTTAATTAATTTCCCACCGCCAACGTGTAGTCGCTAGATGTTGTATTATTTAACGACTACATAAAGTAGTCGTTAGTAGTCATTTCTAACGACTACTTGTGAGGCTTTGGCGACTACACGTGTAGTCGCGAATAGGGGTAGCGTGTTTTCAACAGTAACTTGCGAATTGCTTTACTCAATACACCATTATTATATAATTTCTCTTTCTTTCTCTCAAAACTTTCCCAATTTTTTTCCACAATTCCTCATCAAAAATTATTTCAACACTTTAAAAAGCTTGCCGGGGTCAATCATCACGTGGGACCGCCTCAATTATCAATTTTTCTTTCCAAATTTGCCCAAAAGTAGGTATTTTTTGTTCCATAAAACTCTTTCAAATTTCTTTTACTTTCATTCAATTGTGTAGTAAATGTTAAATAGTATCACTTATTAGGTATTTCAACACGTGGACAAGCTTTCCCGGGTCAAAAATCAACGTGGGACCGCCTCAATTATCAATTTTTCCTTCCAAATTTGCCCAAAAGTAGGTATTTTTTATTCCATAAAACTCTTTCAAATTTCTTTTACTTTCATTCAATTGTGTAGTAAATGGTAAATAGTATCACTTATTAGGTATTTCAAAACGTGGACAAGCTTTCTCGGGTCAAACATCAACGTGGGACCGCCTCAATTATCAATTTTTCCTTCCAAATTTGCCCAAAAGTATGTGTCTTTTTCATCTTTTCCTTATTTGATTACAATTGTATAGTTATATTTGCTAAATATATAATATCACTATGTATATATCTCTAATCATTTAATAATTTTATGTGAATTATAAATATTATATTAAGTATATATATATATATATATATATATTTGTATGATATATTATTGTATGATGCTATATTTTGTATGCTTTTAATTTTTTATTTATGTATTTATTTTGTGATGTTATATTTTGTATGCTTTTAATTTTTTATTTATTCATTTATTTGGTGATGTAATATTTTGTGTGCTTTTAATTTTATATTTATTTATTTAATCGGTGATGTAATAATTTTTTTCATTTTATATTTATTTATTTAATCGGTGATGTAAAAAAAAATTATTTTTTATTCATTTATGTAATCGGTGATGTAATAATTTTTTTTGTTTTATTTTTATGTATTTATTTGGTGATGTAATAATTTTTTTTCATTTTATTTATGTTGTATTCTTTCATATTGTAATAGTTGACTATGGCTTCGGGAATTGATAAGAGTTGGATTGGTACCGCTCATAAAGTTTCGCGTGAATTTATTAAGGGGATAGAAGCATTACTTGCTTTTGCTCAAGAGAATAAACCTCCTAGTGAAGAAACAATTTTTTGTCCGTGTAAAGAGTGTTCGAATTATCGTAGGTATACGGTGGTCAAAGTTAGGTCACATCTTTTATTGTCTGGGTTTTTGGAGACGTATGATATTTGGACAAAGCATGGTGAGACAGAGGATATTCCCGAGACTCGACATGAAGAACATGAAATGTTGGATGTATACGATGATTTGAGACCTAATTACGAGATTGGTGGTCATTCCGGTGACACCGAGATGACAGACTCGAACAGTACAGCTCGTGGAAAATTCGAAACGATGTTTTCCGATTTAGAGACCGAGTTATACCCTGGTTGTGATGTAATGAGTTCATTAAATTTCATTGCGAAGCTAATGCACGTGAAGCTGAGGAACAAGTGGACTAACACGTCTTTCACCGAGTTGCTTGATCTTTTGTGCCGTGTGTTGCCCAAACCTCATACCTTGCCCGATTCATACGAGGCATGCAACAAAAAGTTAAAAAATTTAGGTATGGGTCACGATACCATCGATGTTTGCGTGAACGATTGTGCTTTGTTTTACAAGGAGAATGCCTCCCTCGAAAAGTGTCCAGTATGTAGCGAATCCAGATGGGACCCGAAGAAGGGTCTGAAGGTAGTGCATAAGAAACTCAGATATTTCCCGATTGCCCCTAGGATGCAGCGACTTTATGTTTCGAGACACACTGCCAAAAATATGATCTGGCACCAAACAGGGAAGAATACAGATCCAGATTTGTTGCGTCATCCGGTTGACGGAGATAGTTGGAAGAGATTTGTTCAGTTACATCCCGAGTTTGCTAGTGTACCTCGGAACGTCTTCTTGGGTTTGGGTATCGATGGCTTTTGCCCTTTCTCTATGCAGAACAACTCGTACAGCATGTGGCCGGTTATATTGACCGTCTACAACTTACCACCGTGGGAGTGTATGAAGGAGACGACATTCCAGCTTTGTTTGTTGATTCTTGGACCCCGTTCACGCGGCAAGGACATGGACGTCTTTCTTCGTCCTGTTATATATGAGTTGGACGAGTTGTGGGGTAAGGGGATTCTTACTTATGATGCCCACAAGAAGGAAGAGTTAACTATGAAGGTTTGTTTGTTGTCTACGACTAACGATTTTCCCGCTAGGTCATACACCTCGGGATGGTCGGGTCAAGGTTACAAAGCTTGTCCAGAATGCATGGATTCTACTCCGTCATTGAGCGTGAAGAAAGGGGTTTCTTACTTCGACCATACACGTTGGTTACCTATCGACCATTGTTTTAGAAACGAAAATGTTTTGTACAAGGAATCCGATGATAGGCGCCCACCGAAGAAATATAAACCTGCCGATATTCAGACACGGTTAGATTGCCTTCCCATTGTGCTTCCCGGGAAACACAAGGATTTTGGGGGAAAGATTGTGAGACAGACTAGTCCTCGTGTATTCAATTGGAAGAAAAAGAGTATCTTTTATCGTTTACCTTATTGGTTCGAAAACTTGTTGAAACATAACATTGATGTCATGCATTGCGAGAAAAACGTGTGTGATGCTCTTCTCGGCACAGTAATAGGTCTTGATGGGAAACTTAACAAAGACAACGTGAAAGCGAGAATTGATCTCAAGGAAATGAATATCAGGCCAGATTTGTGGTTGAAAGAGAGAAACGGTAAAAAGGTAATGCCCCGAGCTAATTATACGTTATCCTCGGAAAAAATGAAAGTATTTCTTGACTGGCTGAAGGCACAGAAGTTTCCCGATGGATTCGCATCGAGTTTGAGAAATAACGTTCAAAGTGACTTGGGCAAGATTATAGGAATGAAATCTCACGACTGTCACGTAATGATGCAGTACCTATTCGTGGCTAGTATTCTAGGGCTTTTCGTAGACAAAGCGATTAGTGACGCGATTATCGGGCTAGCCAACGTGTTTAGAGTTGTGTGTAATAAAAATCTGAGTATGAAAGAGTTAGAAAAGGGGAAGAAGAAAGTGGTTGAAGTTATGTGTAGATTGGAGATGATTTTACCTCCCGCGTTTTTCGATATAATGATCCACTTGGTCATTCATTTATACGACGAGGCTTTGTTAGGGGGACCGGTTCAGATGCGTTGGATGTACCCGTTTGAGCGGTATCTAAAGAAATTAAAGGAGTACATGCGAAACCCGGCTAGGCCAGAGGGTTCAATCGCCGAGGGATACGTTGTAGAGGAGACTTTGACATTCATATCGCGTTACCTTAAAGAAGAAAAAACAAAGTTTAATGATCCGGGTAGATATACCGATATCGAAGCTCAACCTAAAGATTTGTCCATATTTAAGAGCCAATGTATTCCTTTAGGTAAAAAAGAGTATGGTAATTTGCAATACAAAGAGAAGGAGCAAATCGACTGGTATATCCTACTTAATTGCGATGAAATCCAACATTTGATGTATTCAGTTTAATCCAATTTATTTATTAAATATTTATTCATTATGAAAAAATGTATTCAGTTTGATCGTCAAATGTGCAGATCACACAAAGCCACGTTATCGGGTACCCCAGACGAAAAAGATAGGAAACACCGGCAAAATTTCCGAGACTGGTATCTGCATAAGGTATAGATCCATTCAAATACAAAAATAATATTCCATTTTAGGAAATATTGTTATAATTGTTTATGCTTGTAGGTTTATGAAATGGAAAAAGAAGGTGATGCATTCGCTACGAGTGAGATGATTGCATTGGCTAGTAAGTCTCATTGTGCAGTTTATAAGTACGATTCATGTGTTGTGAATGGTGTTAAATGGGTCACTCGTGAAAAGGGTGAAACAAGGGTGACACAAGATTACGGGGTATCCGCCATCTACAATGGAAAACCTTTTTACGGTGAATTAGTCAAGGTTGTAGAGGTCACATTTGACGATGACTGTTCCGTTGTGCTGTTCAAGTGTAATTGGTATAACACGAGTAAACCGAGGGAAGAGAATGGGGTAACTCTTATCAACACGTCTAAATTTTTTGGGAATCAGAGCCGTACATCTTAGCTACTCAAGCAAAAAAAGTATTTTACATCGACGAGGTTAACCCAAAGAAATCACAAAAAGGATGGAAAGTAGTATGGGAACTCAATGATAGACCTGGATGGAGTCCTGAGTTATGGGGTGCAAAATCAATGCCTACTGGAGACGCGAGTGTCACTATCCCTTTAGTGAACACCGAGACGATTTCCGATCCGGTGAACTTGGCATCCACCGAGGAGATCGAGATTGACCTTGCTCATTTTTTTATTGATTAGAGTTTTGATATGGATGTTGATGAAAACGAGGAAATTGAAGATGACACCTTGGATGAATACAGTGATGAGGAAGAACCAATTGAGGTTGATAGCGATGACGAACCTATAGTTGTTAGTGGATATGATTCTGATTAGGAGTTTTTTTTGGGTTTATTTGTATTAAAACATTTTATTGACTTAAACTTTTTATATTTGAGGTTAATTTATTGACTTAAACTTTTTATATTTGTGGTGAATTTGACTCTAAACACTCAACTTTGACTCTAAACACTCAACTTTGACCACAAACACTCAACTTTGACTCTAAACACTCAACTTTGACTCTAAACACTCAACTTTGACCACAAACACTCAACTTTGACTCAAATAACTCAAATTTGACTCTAAACACTCAACTTTGACTTTAAACACTCAACTTTGAATCTAAACACTTAACTTTGACTCTAAACACTCAACTTTAACCACAAACACTCAACTTTGACTCTAAACACTCAACTTTGACTCTAAACACTCAACTTTGACTCTAAACACTCAACTTTGATTCTAAACACTCAACTTTGACTCTAAACACTCAAGTTTGACTCTAAACACTCAACTTTGACCACAAACACTCAAGTTTGACTACAAACACTTAACTTTGACTCTAAACACTCAACTTTGACTCTAAACACTCAACTTTGACTTTAAACACTTAACTTTGACTCTAAACACTCAACTTTGACCACAAACACTCAACTTTGACTCAAATAACCCAAATTTGACTCTAAACACTCAACTTTGACTCTAAACACTCAACTTTGACTCTAAACACTTAACTTTGACTCTAAACACTCAACTTTGACCACAAACACTCAACTTTGACTCTAAACACTCAACTTTGACTCTAAACATTCAACTTTGACTCTAAACACTCAACTTTGACCACAAACACTCAACTTTGACTCTAAACACTCAACTTTGACCACAAACACTCAACTTTGACATTAAACACTAAACTTTGACCGCAAACACTCAACTTTGACTCTAAACACTCAACTTTAACCACAAACACTCAACTTTGGCTCTAAACACTCAACTTTGACCACAAACACTCAACTTTGACTCAAATAACTCAAATTTGACTCTAAAAACTCAACTTTGACTCTAAACACTCAACTTTGACTCTAAACACTCAACTTTGACTCTAAACTCTTAACTTTGACTCTAAACACTCAACTTTGACTCAAATAACTCAAATTTGACTCTAAACACTCAACTTTGACTCTAAACACTCAACTTTGACTCTAATACTTAACTTTGACTCTAAACACTCAACTTTGACCACAAACACTCAACTTTGACTCTAAACACTCAACTTTGACTCTAAATACTCAACTTTGACCACAAACACTTAACTTTGACCACAAACACTCAACTTTGACTCTAAACACTCAACTTTGACTCTAAACACTCAACTTTGACTCTAAAAACTCAACTTTGACTCTAAACACTAAACTTTGACCACAAACACTCAACTTTGACTCTAAACACTCAAGTTTGACTCTAAACACTCAAGTTTGACTCTAAACACTCAACTTTGACTCTAAACACTCAAGTTTGACTCTAAACACTCAACTTTGACTCTAAACACTCTAGTTTGACTCTAAACACTCAAGTTTGACTCTAAACACTTAACTTTGACTCTAAACACCCAAACGATTGATTGCTTGGAGCTAAATTGAATTTACCGAGAGTGTGGAATTGAATTTAATTTAAATGATTATTTGGAAGTGAATTAAAATATTGGATAATTGTAAATGGATTTATGTTTATTTTTTAATTAAAAAAAACGTTTCTAGCGACTACATTATACCTCTAGCGACTAGTTCATGTTCATGAACTAGTCGTTAATAACTCTATACCACTAGCGACTACTTAGTAGTCGCGAAATGTCGAATTAATTTCCACTAACCGATGGCGGTCCGTTTTCCCGCCCATGAAAGGACACGCGTTTTACTTTGATGTCTAGCGACTACATTGTAGTCGCGAAAGACCAGTTGACGTGGTCAAAATACAGACACGTGTATGTATTCGATAATCTAGCGACTACTTGCCTTGCCTCTAGCGACTACACGTAGTAGTCGCTAGAAAAAAAGCCCTATATCTACCGAGAGCTCACTCTCCACTTTCATTTCTTAAACAACAAAACACCAAAAAAACGAGAGATAATATTGCAGCCATTCCAAGCTCCGATTCAAGCAACAAATCAGCTCCAAATCTTTGTCAAAGGTAACCAAATCCAACCCCTAATCTTATTCCATTTCATTTTCTATCATTTATAAATCTTTTTTTTCTCTATTTTTATATATTCTAATATTTTTTTGTTTGTTTGTGTTTCATTCCGAATCAATATGGCATGGATTCATCACCAAATCAGCTCCAATCTCTTCCAATAAGGTAAGTTTTCCAACCCATTTTTGTCTTTTAATTTTCATGTCTTTTTTTTTCTTTGATGATTTCATGGTTTTTTTAATTCCGAGAATAGTATGTGTTATTAGTGTGTTGTATGCATCATTTTAAACCAAAAATTGATGTTAAATGGCTTAAAAATATATTGTGTGAAATCTAATTAGTTTTTCCCCCTTTTTTTGGTGTTTGATTCTTACTTCCGAAAATAGTTGGTGTTCTTAGGGATTAATTTTTGTTAATTTAAACATGTAATTCATGGTTTTTGATTGAAAATTAATTAGGTTGATTTTTTGGGAATTTTGTTAATTTTTGTTATGATTTTTAGTAAATTTTAGATTATAAAATTGCAAAAATTGTTATACATAGAATGAAACTATTATTCAGGCAAAAAATTGTGTTAAAAATAACATAGGGACCTTTATGCAATTTTTAAAAAATTATTTTAGGGAGTTTTATGCAATTTAAAACTAAATAGGGACTTTCATGAAATTTTATAAAAATAAATAGGGACTTTTATGCAATTTTTAAAAATATATAGGAATTTTTATGCAATTTTAGAAAAATTAAATATAAGTCCTTTCATGCAATTTAAAAAAATATAAGGAATTTTATGCAATTTAAAATAATATTTAGGTACTTTTGTGCAATTTAAGAAAAATATGTTTAGTTTACTATATAATAATAGAATTTTAAATATCAACAAAAATATAAATTAATTTATTATACGACTAATATAATTATTTTTTGTATAATACAGATTGTACGTGTGCTATATATATTGGATGCTAAAGGATGTTTTATTTACGTTTTTAATTCATTTGATTAATTTTATTTATGATTGTAATGATTTATTTAATTTAATTTTCATGTTTTTATTTTTGGTGATGTAATAATTTAGTATTTTTTATGTTATTCTTTATTCTGTATTTTAATTTCCCTACAAAATGCTAGATGGCCGATGTGATGACTCGGCAGCACGGAGGGGCCGGTGGAGGGAGGGAGGGACCAAAACGAGAATCCGAACCGAAACCTAGCCGACAGTGCAAACCAGCCCGGTAAATAAACAAATTCAACTCAATACTTGCTTAAAAAATAAAGTCACTACTAATTAATTCAAATTTAAAACAGATCCCCCTAGACGGAAAACAAGGGGTGGCGCTGCCCTCAAAACTGCGATGAGGGCACTAAAAGCTGTATGGTGGCCTTTGCCGGTCAATTTTTGTATATTAGACGACACGTGGAGTCCATCAGGCAAGTACGGGCACCACGTTGCGCAAGTGATTTGGATTGCAGTTCGAGAGAGGATTCTGCCCTATCACCCGACTTGGAACAAAGTGCCGGACGCGGACAAACATGCCGTGATTAAGAGATTATCGGTATAAATTTAATTGTTAATATTTTTAAAGCTTAATTTATTATTTTAATTTTAATTTAAATAATATATATTTTTTACAGAAATATTTTGATATAAAGACTTGGAAAAAGAGGAAAGACTGGAAGGAGATTCACGGAAACTTGGACGATACGATGAGGATGAGATTTAAGGATTACAAACATTACGTGAAGAAGCATTATTGGAGAAAGGGTTTGAAGCCAGATTGGATATCGGATGAGGTGTGGGAGAAGTGTTGTGAGTATTGGGGCTCCAGAAAAGCAAAGGTGAAATTTTGATTATTTTTAATTTTAGTATATATTTTAAATTATAATAGTTTGTATTAATAATTGAATTTTGATTTTTTTCAGAATCAAGCAGTAGAATATAGAAAGAATCGACAAAAGCAAAAAAACAAGAGTGGAGCGGGGTCGAGGAGGTATTCCAGGACTCGGGATATGCTATACGAGGAGGTTTTTTATTTAAGTAAATTTTTTAATTATTAATTTATTATTTATTTAGAATTTTTTTATTTTTATGAAACAGGGTGAAGAATTAATCCCAGGAGGGAATCTGGTGATAAGGGACGAGTCTACCCAACAAGACATCCCAATTCCGCGTATGGGTGGTTTTTACGAGGTGGTGGGGAAAAGCAAGAAGACCAAACAGTGGAGGTCCGAGGGCTACGAAAAAGCCGATGTAAGTTTTTTTTATAAGTTAATTATTAATTACTTTTTCATCTAAAGTCAAATTTAATTAATATTTTGTTTATTATGTAACAAAAATTGCTCAAGGACGCGATGAAGGAAAATGTGACTCAGAGTCAACCGATGGTCAAGGGATGAGTCAGAAGGAGCAATACGATTACGTGAGGAGCACCGCGAAGGCGGACGGGTCACCGAAGAGGAGCTTTATACCGGGCATTGGCCGTCCAAGAAAATCGAAGAACAAGGCTAATAATACTCCAGTCGGAACGAGCAGCACGAGGAGATGATGGCCGCGATTAACGAGCTCCGAGTGTCCAGCAGTCTTCCACCATTCCCCCGCCCTGAAGAAGATAGTATAGGTATAGGATTGAAGACGAAGCACGAGGATTGAAGACTTTTTTTTGTCAATATCAAACAAGATTAAAAAGAAAAAAAGATTGCAAGATAATTTGAGGGAAAACCCCCCATTAAATAACCTTTTCAAGTGTTAATTACTATTAACTAATTTAATTAATTACTCTCTCCGTTCTAAAAATAATATCTGCTTAGTTTTTCACACAGATATAGAAACACAATTATTACATTTACCATTACTAAAATTTCCCTCATAAAGTGTTTTAGTATTTTCAAAATTCATTGGAAACATAAATTCAAATATTTTAATAAGGATAATAGTATAAAAATGTGAGACAAATTAAAGGGTCTTGAAATTTTAAGTGGACAATATTTTTGGGACACTATTTTTAGTAAGTGAACAATATTTTGGGACAGAGGGAGTAATATTAATGTTTACTATTTTCAGGACCAACTTACCCTTACCTTATAAAAACCCCTAATTAATTTTTTTAAATTGGACTTTCTCTTTACTTATATGACTGCAATAGAGTTTTAAACCCAAAAGAATCTCAAATTTCCTTTATATAATAGATAAATTGTCCAACCTTCTGGAATCGAATCATTATAACATTCATATTGCTGATACAGAGATTAGTGGTTCATTTTTCCTGTTTTTGTTTGATCGATTGATGATTAATTATTGGGTTATCTGTAGTTTTTAGTGGTTAGTCTTTTTACGGCTACTAATTGACACTGTTAAATTTTTTGATTACATGCAAACCAATTGAATGTTTCCCATTCTCTGTTGTGGAAAAAATTCTATTTTATATTTGGATTGAAAATCCTCGTTAGGTGTACTATTCTAGCAATAAATGAAATAGATTGTAATTTATGAATACTAAGCGACAAAATTAGTAGACTTAGTATTTAACCTTTGTTTGAAAACAGACATATTTTGTTTATACTGTAATTTGTGATATTTAGTTATTATAACCTGTATGAAAACTGAGAATAATTGAATAGATATTGACTTTTAGCAGTACGGGTTGGATGATTAATAGTATGGATTAGTTGACTAGTAGTGTAAAAGCATTGCACTTGTTTTCTTATTCAAAGTTAATTTATTACTTTTTGCAACTACTTTGATTGTTTAGAATTACTTTGATTGTGTATGTAATGGATTTTAAACAATGTAGGGTGTAATGTATATGTAACTACTTCGATTGTTTCAAAAAAAATTGCTATGATATTTTCGAACAATAAAAAGCTAATTTGATTGAAAATGATAAATTTGGAAAGAATCCAATTCTTTTATTCCTTCAGGGAGTAAATGTGGTCTCCAACTCTCAACCCATGAGAAAAGTCAACGACTAAAAGCACCATTTATCATCTTCTCCAATGATCATCTTAGCTTTCTAGCGTAATTTGTCTTTATTTTTCTTGTTTATACCTTATCAATGGTGACTAATACACCCTCTATCTATTAGTTTTTTCCTTTCTCTTGATTTATCATGAACCTTATCAAGTATTTTATTGGCATTCTAATTTACTTTATGGGTTTAACTTCACTTTTTATAATAAAATTATCGAAGAAGTCAAACATTAGATACATATTTACCCCTATAATCTATGTTATTATAGGGATTTGTAGTTGTTGCATGTCCTCTCAGGTCCTTCTCTTTCACATGCAGACAAAAATTACAATCAATTGTCTCTCTTTTAAGATAATGCTGCAGAATATGAGCGAATGGGGAGCCTTTGTGGTGTTCGTACGCTTTCTTGGTTTGTACACCTATTTTGTCTTCTTTCGCAATGGGGTATATCCTATACTTGTTTAACTTATTCGATAATCTGTATATTCTCCCTCTAAAGTTTGATTCAGGTAGAATCCATGACGAACATTATCACATCTATTGCATGGCCATGCATTGGTCATTTTTTCACATGCGGAAGTTTATCAGACACGTTTTTGAAGAATCAGCAGGTTGTCAGGTTATTGATGGTGATTCCAGCAAATGTTCCTTATTTTATTTCTTTTGTGGAAGCTAAATTTCTTATAAGTATGTGGGGAATTCAAAATTCTTATCCAAAACTGTTTCTTTTCTCTCCTAATGTTTGATAATTTAATATAATGGATCTTTGAGCTGCAAGAGGGATTTCATTACCATATTTTTATTCTTCTTTATTACTCCCATACGAAGGACAGGGTTAGTAAAATCTACTCCACTCCTATAATTCTGAATAAAATACAAATTACCCCATCTCTTATTTTTTGCATGTTTCACCTCATCGGTTACATAAAAATTAAACACGTGGCAATCATGCATCCGCCAACTCCTTTCGACATGATTATTAAGGTATCTTGATTAATCTACACTGAGCACCAGGTCTTTATATATCTGGGCATTAATTGCCTTTTTTTATCTTCTTCACCATCATATTTCTCTATCAAATATTCTCTGTTTTGACTCTATCAATATGTCCAACTTTGATAATCACGATTTACCTCTTGCCAAATCAAAAATGAAACTTTAAAGAAATTTGTAGTTCTTTCACTTTCATCAAAAGCCAGCGCTAGGAAAAAAATAAATGAAGACTTAGTCTTCATAGATAAAGTTATCTCAGTTCGTATTTTTCTACTTGGAATCTTCTGTAAGGCGGTATCAGACTCTTGGGGTATCAATTGCAGAATACTCTTTGAATAGATGGCTAATAATACTTTCAAGATAACATTAGAAGAGGCGAAAGAAGCGGAAAGTCTTAGGTTCCTCAAGCCTTGCCTTGTGCAATCAATGCACGTGCTCTTATGCATATGGGAGATGCATGATATATTCGATGAGGTGATCTTATTAAGTCATACACGTGGGTTAGGGTGTACAGTCATGCGAATTCTTAATGATGTGTTGATACTATTGAAACATTGGGTAACTTCCTTGGAGAACTAATGGACATTGACCACCCGGTCAATGATACAGAGGTTAGTGAGTTTACACGTTTTAGAATCAAGTTCGATACAAGAAATATCATCAAGACAAGGGTTTTTGTTGAACAAAATGATAGGGAAGCTTGGGTTGCGTTTACATATGAATTGATAGGGTTGTTTTATTTCAATTGTGGAATACTCAGGCATAACAAAGGAAGTTGTATGATGGGGATGGTCAGACCCAAGTGGAATGACAACTCAGCAAGGTTCTTCAATAATAACTGTCATACAACTATTCGAAGTGAAGATAAGGTGTTTCACATGATATGAAAGAGGGATCCGTGGGGTGTGTGACGCAGTAATAAGGTTTTTTTCTTTAAGGAAACAAAATAGAGATGATAATGATGACGACATGAGCTCTTTAAATGGTGGATGGGGCCAGTTGACACAGGTTTTTTGAGTGGGTTTAGTGAATATACCAATTCCAGATCAAAACAATAAAGAAGGAAATGATAAAAACACCAAAGAGACGAGTGAATCTTCTAATAGGAAGGAGAAAACACATGTGGTTTATGCGAGTTTTTTGGAGATCCCTATAATCCTTTTGACGCTACAGAAATCACTATGAACATGTATCCTCGGTTGTTTAAAAAATTTCAGGTTGAAGTGGGAGACCTTAGCAACAACTTCATAGTTAATAATCAAACATTAATCGAGATTCTAAATGCATGAGAAGCGTACATTGACACTATGTACATGAGATTCATGAATGAAGATGGGTGTTATCAAGTCCAACCGGAGGCAAGCCAATGAGGTTTAATTTAGGAGACAAAAAGATTGTAGTGGATGAAAGCGGTATCAATAATGAAAAAGGAGCGAAGAGGAACACACCTGATATCAACCAAATTCATACTGCTACTAATCTTGAGGTTCTTACAGATAAAGTGTATCATGATGTTGAGATCATTAATGCAAAACGTAAGAAGGTTGTAGAAGAAAAAATTGAATGGGAGGATTTCTTTGAACCAGAAGAATAATTACCCAATTCACAGTCTATCCACATTAGTCGCCATGATCAACAGGACACTGAATTTAATCAAAGAAGATACTTAACACCGAGAAGGAGAGTCGGAGGAACAATTTGCAAGTTTACTCTACCAGCGCATTTGAAAATAAAAACCTGACCTGTATGGGGTGAAGGTTCTTCAAAAAATCAAAAGGGTTAGGTTGGAAGAGCTGAATATTATGGAGAAAAGAATTCAAGAAATGCACAAAGTTATGGATGATTTATATGCGAGTTTACGTGAGGTAAATAAAATCAAGTGTTGGTGAAGGAAAGTCAGAATGCTTGTGGGCCATCGAACACAGCGGAAGGCTCGATTAAATAGCGGAAATACTACTATTGCAGCAGATCCGAGTGTGAGGGTCACTTGAGGGGAGATAAATATTCGGATAGTGACAGCAATGAGGACGTGAGTACCAGGGAATTTCTCGTGAAGGAAAACTTTGACCTCAACAATTCTGAGGATGGCGGCTAGTCTGGAAAAGTGGTCCGGCTTTATAAATAACTTTTTGGTGTGGAATTGTCGTGGGGCAAGGGCACCTGCGACTCGAAAAATATTCAAGTCCCTTTGTTTGAAATTTAAATTCTCTTTAGTTTGTCTTTTGGAATCCAAAATTAAGTGGAGTGATATTAAATCATGTAGCTATTTGAAGACCTTTCCGAATAAGTTTGTAGTGAACCCAGAAGGAAGAGCATATATGTCCGGGGGCATTACATTGGCATGGAAAGATAATCTCAACTTTAATTTCGTTACTCTTGTCAATCTTTTGTAATCAGGGAAGTAATAGAATCTACATTATCCTTTTTATATATCGTCTATATTTACATTCCTAATAATAATAATGAAAGAGAAAAGATCTTTGACTCTATTTCTTATTGGAAATCATATATAACGGAACCAGTTCTTATAATGGTGATTTCAACGACATTTCTAAATTCTCGGAGAAACAAGGTAAAATCAAACCAAACTTGGATAGAATGCTTCGCTTCAACAATTTTATTAATGCCAATAATTTATTGAAAGGAGTGTCATTTTATGTGAACTAATAAAAGGGAAGGGGAGGAAAATGTTAAAGAACGATTTGATAGAGGCCTAGCTTCAGATTCGTGGTATAATCTTTTTCCCGAAGCAATTCTAAAAGTGCCACCCTCCATAGGTTTCGATCACTCACCACTCATTTACAAAGAACAAGTCCCAAAAGAGAATATAAAAATACTTCATGTTCGAGTCTAGATGGCTCGAAAATAAAAATGTAGAGATGTAGTCCTTAAATCATGGGATACGTGAAGAGAAATAAATAATATTCAAGACTTTATTATGAAAAGAGACGCCACTTGTTTGGCTTTATCAGGATGGACTAGAGAGACGTTCTGTAATAATCGGAAATTAAGTAATAAATATCAAAACATATTGCAAAGGATCTAGAATGAAAAAAAGAATCAAGAAAATACCGAGATTGAAACTAATATTAGAAATGAGATTGAAAAGTTGTGGTATCAAGAGGAATCTTTTTGGGCTGATAAAGCCATGGACATCTGGATTAAAAAGGTGATAAAAATTCTAGTTATTTTTTTCGCCTCTACAACAATGAGAAGAAATAATAATTGTAGTTGTGATATCAAGGATGACAATGGGATATGGACAGATTAACTAAAAAATATCATCGAACTCATACATGTAAGCTTTTATAAAATAATACGATGAATAATATCGAACAGGTCGTAATTCATACACCAAATAAAATTAGAGAAGTCACGAATGATAGTGGTGGGTCCTGGTGTGTTATAAATGGAGTATTAAAATAAAAGGAACCACAATACCGCAAGTGCACGGTTGTCTAAGTAATACTCGGATAATTTGAGTTTCGTTCTTAGGGACGGATTAGGTACAACTCTAGTATTAATCAGATAGTAGAAATAATTGCTTGACAGAAAAGTAAAATAATATTATTTTTGTTTGGTTTTCTTAAAAACTAAATTGCAATAAAATAAAGACTAGTTAAAATAAATAACTAAAAATAAATAAACAAGTAAAGGGACTAACTTCAGAGATGAGAGATGTACCTGAGTCTCGCAAGGAATCCACCTAATTAATATAATCTATGCTATGTTTGAGGGTAGAATTGGTATTATTATATAAGTCATGATTATAACGTCTCCTAGCCCCCTGTCGGGTGTACCTAGGAGTTATCCTAAAGTACTATAAACCCATATATGGGGGAATATGCCTCTTTGGACGTGAAATATTTACCTCTTTGGCTATGTAATTAGTTAAGCTTGTCGGTCAATAACGGACATTAGACGTGTATTACCTACGTTTGTATTCAAACCCCCTGTCGGATGATCACTTTTGCCACTAAAGTGAATATCCCAAATACTAAAAGTTATTTCTAGTTGTACCGAAAAGAAATAGTAATTAAGGACAAAGTAATATCCAATATATAAGACTCAATTCAGTTTAAATTCTAAAAATCCCAAATTAAAAACATAGAATAAATTTATTAAGGTTCATCCCTTTATTGCGATTCTCAAGTATATGAAAGTTTAGCTCATAATAAAATTAAAGACTGAAATAATATAAAAATAATTCATATTCAATTACGAAAAAGAGATAGATAACCTAAAGGTTTGGTTGGTTATTGTTGGAAGAATAGAATTCCTCCAGCTCTAGCTTCTCCTCCGCCTTCTTGCTCTGACTTGAAAATATGAAGCCTCTGATGTAATTCTCTGAAGTGTGCGTGAAAAGTAGGCTAAAAGGTCTATTTATACTAGTAAATTCGGATTAGGGCTTAGCTTAAGAGCATTAGGTCAAATTATAAAAAACCCAAGCCCATCTTCTTCTTTAATTCCCGTAACTGGTGTACAGACTTTAGTAAAATGGTTGTAACTTTTGCATATCGACTCAAAATGGGCTCATCCAGATTCAAAATCTTCCTAATTCAATAAGGAATAAAACCTATTTCACGTCCTAAAGGCTGAATCCGCTCCTACGTAGCCCAAAAACAGCAATTAGTAACAACCTTCCAGATCTGCAACTTCTCTAGTCAATTCTTCGGAAATTCTTTTCTTGCCTTTATCTCCTCCACTTAATCTAAGACTTTAATTCTCACTTCTCCTCCTTGTATTGGTTCTCCATAGAATCCATGAACCTAAGAAATTTATACTAAAAACAAACAAATTAACGCACAAAAGCTCTAAAAATGCAAATAGTCTAATTCCAAGGGGAGAAAGTGTAGTATGACGAAATAAGCATAAAAGTCTATCAAATAAGTAAAATATTCACCTAAATTGATGTCTCATAAGGCATAATATTTATAACAAATAGGGAGACATCAAGACCCCAAACTCAAACCTTTGTCGTCCCGACAAAGTAAAATATAAACAAAGGCCTTTAGGTGGATGCAGAAGGCAGAATCTAGTAAATACACCCAAAGCACAACTTTAAAACAAATATCATATAGTATGATCTAGGAATTAATATAAACATACACATGTCATGCAAAATCAAACACAAAATAATATCAATCCAAAATTAATTTCACAATGCTAGAAGGTTACACTTGTTAATTATTTCAAGATGGTGGCTATAGGGTGTTCATCTATCCTTAATTGCTTTGAACGCTCCACTTAGCATACTCCCTAATAGCTGAATCATAAACTCACTATGCATCTAGGAATCACGAGGTCTTTACGGTTAACGTAGGCTTAGGGACTGTATGGTACGTATATTTGGTAAATTTGAAGTGAGCTTTTGGATCTCTCCTCACTTTCCATCAACAAACTGTCTAAAAGCTTGAGTTTACACTCAATATGTTCTCACTCAACCCATTTGATGCACTGATTAAGCGTCCCCAGATTAAACCAATAAGCACTAAAGATGTTCACATAAGAAATTTCCTCTTTGCCGGTCCAAATATATATTCTTTTCATATCAAATTTCTTTTGTATAGCTATGACTCTCTTTTTGATGTAGATATATCATGCTATTTCTTCTAATAATTTTTTTCTTTTCATAGCTTTTTTCATGTACTCTTACCCCGACAAAGGGTTACAGTATACTAACTGTGAATCATCACCAATATGTAAAATGGAGCACAATTGATAAGCTAAAAAATCCCCACCCAATGTAAATTCCCATAATAGTGGACCCACCACCCCAAAATCAAGCTCAAGACAAGAAGTCTCAGGATCGTGATTCAAGTGCGGGTCATATGGAAATGCCTAATAAACTAAAAGGATATGGGCTTATATCGTGGCGACAAAAGAAAGGCTTGAAGGCTAAAAATTCGGCTAAGACGGATAATATTAAATTCAGGGAGAGAAGGCTAAAAATGTTTCAAAGGGCTAACAAAGAACTACCTCTATCATTTTCCTATTTACAAAGCTTGCCTCTAGTTCATACCTAAGTGGGTACTCTACTCATTCAAATCTCACGTTCTACAAACCAATCATTTTCCTTAAGCATAAGTTTACTTCTTTTGCATTGTTCATTAATTCTTCCTATCAATTACCTCATGTTTGCATGAAATCAAAGTGAGTTTTATACTAATTCCTAAAGTCAACTATTTTCAATCATAAATTTGCAAAAAGCATGCTTGATGGGGACATTTAAAGTACTATACAGTCAACGCAACCCTTAGATTAATCTTATTGAAAGCATGTAAGACAAATAACACATAAAATTGGGATGAGGCAACGAACCCCACCCCAAAACTCAAAAATGAGTCGTGTCCCCACGACTTGAAAAGACTCAACAGCAAATAAACTAATAAAAATGATAAAAGGATATGAAAACGTATCTGAACCAACACAAGGCTCGTTTCAATTGTTGTGTTCAGGTTGGGCTCCTCTCGTTGCGTAGGTGGCATGTTGAACATTGATGAGGAACAGTATTATGCCTAAGGGAATCAATGCTACTAATATAACACTGATCCCAAAGGTTAGTACACTGGTGGTCCTTTGTGTGTTCTAAAAATAAGTGCAAATGCTAATCGAACCACAACCGCAAGTGTACGGTTGTCCCAAGTAGTAATAACTGATAAATCAGATTCGTTCCAAGGACGGAATGGTTGATCACAATGTCTAGCAAATAGTGATTATAATAATATGTTTGTTTGGTTTTTGTGATTAAAGCTAATGAATAAAAGACAAATAATTAAATGCAAGTAAAAGCTAAGACGCAAGTAAAATGAGTGAAAACGCAATATGAGAAGTAGTACTTGAGAACGCAAGGATCCTCCTAATCTTATTTCCTAACTTATGTTGTTTAAGGGCTAAATTGGTCAATTACAATGGTCGGGATTCTAAATTCCTTATACCCCCGTCAGGGTGGACTATAAGGCGATCCTAGGGTGTCACTAGTCCCGTCAGGGTAAATATGATCCACCTTTAGATGTTTAAGTTTTATTACCTCATTGGCCCTAGAATTAGCTAAGTTCGTCAGAATCAATAGCTTCTATCCTAGATTGAATAAATGGTTCTGTATTTAAACCCTCCGTCAGGATGATCCAATCGCCACTAATTGGAATAGCCTAAATACTATCACCTGTTCCTAGTTCATGACGCTAAAAACAGTAAAATAATCTCAATTTATTGAAAAGAGTAAAAGCCCTAATTTAGTTTAATTCAATAAAAACCCAAAATTCAACATTCGTTATTTCATAAAATTAGGATTCACCCATTGTTTGTTCTCAAGAACTATGAAAAACTTAGCTCATATTAAAACGAAATACTAATTTAAAATAAATGGAATTCATAATTGATTACAAATAAAAGATAAAAGAAACCTAATTTCCGGAATTGGAATGACTGAGAACGGAGCTATAGACCCACTCCAGCTCTAGCCGCTTCTTCTTCCTTCCTTCTGTTGCTTCTTCCTGATGTTTTTAATTGTAAAGAATGAATTGTGTAAAAAATAGAAGTCCAGACCTCCTTTTATAAGCATAAAAACGGATTAGGGCTTGGACCAGAAAATAAAATACTAATTAAATGTCCAAGCCCAAATTCTAAGCCCAAAATCCCGTAACTGCTGATACACCTTCACTAAAACGGCTTTTCCCGATGCGTTATAACTTCGATTGACCTTATTCTAGTTGCTAAAGTTCCGTAACTCGATAGGGAATGATTTCTCTTCAAAGGTCAGCGGCTAAATCATCGCTTAAGCACCTCGAAATCAGCAATCTATGGCCTGGAAAATGGATTTTCAGCTCTAAAAATAATATCTTCGGGATTTATCTTCAAGTCTTGACTCTATCTCTTGATCTTTGACTTTCTTCTCGGATTCCTCTTCTAGCTAACATCTAAAACCTGTAAACTTTACACTAAAAATACCAATATTACGCGCAAAAGCTTAATAAATAAAAAATGCTAGAAATAAAAGAGGAAAATCATATTATTGCATATTTAGTCCAAAAGTCTATCAAATTGATTAAATAAACACCAAAACTGATGTCTCCTAAGGGTCGAAAATAAGGAGACATCATACACCTTCCAATATTAAACAATTTAGGCCCATATCATGTGTTAATACGTTGTATAAAATTGTCTCTAGAATCATTGCTAATAGAATTAAAAAAGTACTGGACTCTATCATATCCCACCATTAGATTGCATGTGGGTAATAGAGCTATTTGTGACAACATACTAATTGCATGGGAAATCATTCATACCTATGATAAAGAAAATATCAGTGATCTAAAAGGCGCTATGCGTTAGGCGGGCGGTCGACCACCTTCGAGCGCCCAGGGTACTAGACGGGCGCCTAGGCGGAGCCCAGGAGTTTTCTTGCTAGGCGGTATTGATATTTATTTAAATATTTTTTAATATTTATATAATTTTTAAAATAAATTTATATAATTTTTTGTGTTAAAAAATAAATTTTTAAATTTTTTTGTATTAAAAAATAGATTTTTTTAAATTTTTTTAGCTTCAGACCGCCTAGGCGCCGCCTAGATCCGCGTAGGCACCGCCTAAACCCGCCTAGACCCGCCTAGGACCTTCTAGAACCGCCTGGAGGCCGCCTGGGACAATTCTGGATGTTCAGCTACCTTCTAGCGCCTAGGCGCCGCCTATGCCGATTTTTAGAACACTGGAAAATATTACTCCTAGAATGACTATCAATGTAGATCTATAAAAATCTTATGATATCATCAACTGGGGTTTCCTGTTTAACACTTTAGAAGCTTTGAAATTTCCAACGAAAATGGTAAGAGTGGATCAAAATGTGTGTAAGTACACCTACATACTCTATGTGGGTGAATGGAGAGATGGTTGAATATTTCAGTGATCAAAGAGGTTTGAGGCAAGGGGGCCCACTGTCCCCTTACCTTTTTGTGATATGTATGCAACTTTTTACCCGACTCTTTCAAAAAATTGGAGAAAACAAGAAGTTTGCGTTTCATCCTAAATGTAAGAAGTTAGCTCTTAATCACATTATATTCGCAAATGATTTAATAATATTCATTGATGCTAGTATTGAGTCTGCTGAGATCATTAAGGAGGGGTTGGATATTTTTGCTAGAATGTCTGGTCTAAAGATCAATAATAGAAAAAGTCATATATATTTTGGTGGGTGTTCAGACAGTGTTAAAAGGAGTATTAGTAATATTTTGAATATAAATGAAGGTATCTCACCTGTAAGATATCTAGGTGTTCCACTGAGTTGTACAAAACTTTGTGTTGAAGATTCAAACAAGTTAGTATATAAGGTCAACGAAGCAATTAATCAGTGGAGTAATAAGCTTCTAACCTATGTAGGGTGGCTTGAGTTAATAAGGGTTGTTCTGGTAAGTAAAATTCTTTACTGGTGGAGGGTATTCATGCTACAAAAATATGTTATATACAGACTAGATTAATTATTATCTAGTTTTTTATGGAAGGGTAGTTTGGATAATGCTAAATGTGCAAAAGTTTCTTGGGCTAATGTATGTAGGCCCAAAACTGAAGGTGGTCTCAATGTGCCTAACCTAGTGGAGTGCCTAACCTAGTGGAATTAAATAAAACATGCGTGTTGGGAATTTTTTGGAGGATTTATAAAAATGATGGACATTTATTGAGTAGATGGGCACATAGTAATATAATACCGGGTAATTGTATCTGGAGTCTAAAGTTGAAGAGTGATATTACCTAGACTTGGAAAAACATTTTCAAAGTTAGAGAAAGTGCATATTAGTTTATAACACATAGAATTGGTAATGGTTGTAACTCTTTCTTATTTTGGGACAAGTGGACAAGGAGAAAAAATGTACATGAAGTCTTGAATAGGCATATTCAGGTTAGTCACATATTGAATAACAAAACTGTACAAAGCTGCTTTAAAAGGGAAAGTTGGCATTTTCCAAGTACACTCCATGGACTTAGTGAACTTATACCTGATCAAATTACTATGGGTAATGATAAGATTAATTGGAGTACATATATAAAACATAAGTTTTTTTTTATGATAACACTTGAGTAGATCAGATGAGATAATGAAATTCTGGAATGGACCAAAGTAGTATGGCATAAAAAAAAAATATTCCTAAGTGTAGCTTTTGCACCTGGCTTGCTTGTCTTTGATAGACTGCCTACCAAACAGAGATTGAGTAAATGGGGTATTCAAAATAATGTAATGTGTGATTTATGTCATAGTGCAGCTGAAGATAGAAATCATTTGTTCAGTTTATGCTTCTTTGTAAGGAGAACTTTGCAGAGATGTATGCAAAATTGTGACTTTACCTTGCCAGTTATTCATGGTTGGGATGATCTTGTAGAGGGTATTTTGAGTCAAGTGAGGATAAGTTCATGAATATTCACTACTCCCGCACAAGCCTCTAGCGACTAAACTACTAGCGACTACGCGCTGTAGTCGCTAAAGACAAGAGCCTCTAGCGACTACATGTGTTTAACGACTACCGGGACTGTTTCTCGACTACAACGTAGTCGTTAGAAAGTTTTTCTTTCACGACTACAAAAAGTAGTCGTTACTACTTATGAAGTAGTCGCTAGTGTTTTTTTTATTTTTTTAATTAATTTCCCACCGCCAACGTGTAGTCGCTAGATGTTGTATTATTTAACGACTACATAAAGTAGTCGTTAGTAGTCATTTCTAACGACTACTTGTGAGGCTTTGGCGACTACACGTGTAGTCGCGAATAGGGGTAGCGTGTTTTCAACAGTAACTTGCGAATTGCTTTACTCAATACACCATTATTATATAATTTCTCTTTCTTTCTCTCAAAACTCTCCCAATTTTTTTCCACAATTCCTCATCAAAAATTATTTCAACACTTGAAAAAGCTTACCCGGGTCAATCATCACGTGGGACCGCCTCAATTATCAATTTTTCTTTCCAAATTTGCCCAAAAGTAGGTATTTTTTGTTCCATAAAACTCTTTCAAATTTCTTTTACTTTCATTCAATTGTGTAGTAAATGTTAAATAGTGACACTTATTAGGTATTTCAACACGTGGACAAGCTTTCCCTGGTCAAACATCAACGTGGGACCGCCTCAATTATCAATTTTTCCTTCCAAATTTGCCCAAAAGTAGGTATTTTTTATTCTATAAAACTCTTTCAAATTTCTTTTACTTTCATTCAATTGTGTAGTAAATGGTAAATAGTATCACTTATTCTGTATTTCAACACGTGGACAGGCTTTCCCGGGTCAAACATCAACGTGGGACCGCCTCAATTATCAATTTTTCCTTCCAAATTTGCCCAAAAGTATGTGTCTTTTTCATCTTTTCCTTATTTGATTACAATTGTATAGTTATATTTGCTAAATATATAATATCACTATGTATATATCTCTAATCATTTAATAATTTTATGTGAATTATAAATATTATATTAAGTATATATATATATATATATATATATATATATATATATATATATATATATATATATATATATATATATATATATTTGTATGATATATTATTGTATGATGCTATATTTTGTATGCTTTTAATTTTTTATTTATGTATTTATTTTGTGATGTTATATTTTGTATGCTTTTAATTTTATATTTATGCATTTATTTGGTGATGTAATATTTTGTGTGCTTTTAATTTTATATTTATTTATTTAATCGGTGATGTAATAATTTTTTTCATTTTATATTTATTTATTTAATCGGTGATGTAAAAAAAATTTATTTTTTATTCATTTATGTAATCGGTGATGTAATAATTTTTTATTTTTTATTTTTATGTATTTATTTGGTGATGTAATAATTTTTTTTCATTTTATTTATGTTGTATTCTTTCATTTTGTAATAGTTGACTATGGCTTCGGGAATTGATAAGAGTTGGATTGGTACCGCTCATAAAGTTTCGCGTGAATTTATTAAGGGGATAGAAGCATTACTCGCTTTTGCTCAAAAGAATAAACCTCCTAGTGAAGAAACAATTTTTTGTCCGTGTAAAGAGTGTTCGAATTATCGTAGGTATACGGTGGTCAAAGTTAGGTCACATCTTTTATTGTCTGGGTTTTTGGAGACGTATGATATTTGGACAAAGCATGGTGAGACAGAGGATATTCCCGAGACTCGATATGAAGAACATGAAATGTTGGATGTATACGATGATTTGAGACCTAATTACGAGATTGGTGGTCATTCCGGTGACACCAAGATGACAGACTCGAACAGTACAGCTCGTGGAAAATTCGAAACGATGTTTTCCGATTTAGAGACCGAGTTATACCCTGGTTGTGATGTAATGAGTTCATTAAATTTCATTGCGAAGCTAATGCACGTGAAGGCGAGGAACAAGTGGACTAACACGTCTTTCACCGAGTTGCTTGATCATTTGTGCCGTGTGTTGCCCAAACCTCATACCTTGCCCGATTCATACGAGGCATGCAACAAAAAGTTAAAAAATTTAGGTATGGGTTACGATACCATCGATGTTTGCGTGAACGATTGTGCTTTGTTTTACAAGGAGAATGCCTCCCTCGAAAAGTGTCCAGTATGTAGTGAATCCAGATGGGACCCGAAGAAAGGTCTGAAGGTAGTGCATAAGAAACTCAGATATATCCCGATTGCCCCTAGGCTGCAGCGACTTTATGCTTCGAGACACACTGCCGAAAATATGATCTGGCGCCAAACTGGGAAGAATACAGATCCAGATTTGTTGCGTCATTTGACGGAGATAGTTGGAAGAGATTTGTTCAGTTACATCCCGAGTTTGCTAGTGAACCTCGGAAAGTCTTCTTGGGTTTGGGTATCGATGGCTTTTGCCCTTTCTCTATGCAGAACAACTCGTACAGCATGTGGCCGGTTATATTGACCGTCTACAATTTACCACCGTGGGAGTGTATGAAGGAGACGACATTCCAGCTTTGTTTGTTGATTCTGGGACCCCGTTCACCCGGCAAGGACATGGACGTCTTTCTTCGTCCTGTTATAAATGAGTTGGACGAGTTGTGGGGTAAGGGGATTCTTACTTATGATGCCCACAAGAAGGAAGAGTTTACTATGAAGGTTTGTTTGTTGTCTACGACTAACGATTTTCCCGCTAGGTCATACACCTCGGGATGGTCGGGTCAAGGTTACAAAGCTTGTCCAGAATGCATGGATTCTACTCCGTCATTGAGCGTGAAGAAAGGGGTTGCTTACTTCGACCATACACGTTGGTTACCTATCGACCATCGTTTTAGAAACGAAAATGTTTTGTACAAGGAATCCGATGATAGGCGCCCACCGAAGAAATATAAACCTGCCGATATTCAGACACAGTTAGATGGCCTTCCCATTGTGCTTCCCGGGAAACACAAGGATTTTGGGGGAAAGATTGTGAGACAGACTGGTCCTCGTGTATTCAATTGGAAGAAAAAGAGTATCTTTTATCGTTTACCTTATTGGTCCGAAAACTTGTTGAAACATAACATTGATGTCATGCATTGCGAGAAAAACGTGTGTGATGCTCTTCTCGGCACAGTAATAGGTCTTGATGGGAAACTTAACAAAGACAACGTGAAAGCGAGAATTGATCTCAAGGAAATGAATATCAGGCCAGATTTGTGGTTGAAAGAGAGAAACGGTAAAAAGGTAATGCCCCGAGCTAATTATACGTTATCCTCGGAAAAAATGAAAGTATTTCTTGACTGGCTGAAGGCACAGAAGTTTCCCGATGGATTCGCATCGAGTTTGAGAAATAACGTTCAAAGTGACTTGCGCAAGATTATAGGAATGAAATCGCACGACTGTCACGTGATGATGCAGTACCTATTCGTGGCTAGTATCCCAGGGCTTTTCGTAGACAAAGCGATTAGTGACGCGATTATCGGGCTAGCCAACGTGTTTAGAGTTGTGTGTAATAAAAATCTGAGTAGGAAAGAGTTAGAAAAGGGGAAGAAGAAAGTGGTTGAAGTTATGTGTAGATTGGAGATGATTTTACCTCCCGCGTTTTTCGATATAATGATCCACTTGGTCATTCATTTATACGACGAGGCTTTGTTAGGGGGACCGGTTCAGATGCGTTGGATGTACCCGTTTGAGCGGTATCTAAAGAAATTAAAGGAGTACATACGAAACCCGGCTAGGCCAGAGGGTTCAATCGCCGAGGGATACGTTGTAGAGGAGACTTTGACATTCATATCGCGTTACCTTAAAGAAGAAAAAACAAAGTTTAATGATCCGGGTAGATATACCGATATCGAAGCTCAACCTAAAGATTTGTCCGTATTTAAGAGCCAATGTATTCCTTTTCGGTAGAAAAGAGTATGGTAATTTGCAATACAAAGAGAAGGAGCAAATCGACTGGTATATCCTACTTAATTGCGATGAAATCCAACATTTGATGTATTCAGTTTAATCCAATTTATTTATTAAATGTTTATTCATTATGAAAAAATGTATTCAGTTTGATCGTCAAATGTGCAGATCACACAAAGCCACGTTATCGGGTACCCCAGACGAAAAAGATAGGAAACACCGGCAAAATTTCCGAGACTGGTATCTGCATAAGGTATAGATCCATTCAAATACAAAAATAATATTCCATTTTAGGAAATATTGTTATAATTGTTTATGCTTGTAGGTTTATGAAATGGAAAAAGAAGGTGATGCATTCGCTACGAGTGAGATGATTGCATTGGCTAGTAAGTCTCATGGTGCAGTTTATAAGTACCATTCATGTGTTGTGAATGGTGTTAAATGGGTCACTCGTGAAAAGGGTGAAACAAGGGTGACACAAGATTACGGGGTATCCGCCATCTACAATGGAAAACCTTTTTACGGTGAATTAGTCAAGGTTGTAGAGGTCACATTTGACGATGACTGTTCCGTTGTGCTGTTCAAGTGTAATTGGTATAACACGAGTAAACCGAGGGAAGAGAATGGGGTAACTCTTATCAACACGTCTAAATTTTTTGGGAATCTGAGCCGTACATTTTAGCTACTCAAGCAAAAAAAGTATTTTACATCGACGAGGTTAACCCAAAGAAATCACAAAAAGGATGGAAAGTAGTATGGGAACTCAATGATAGACATGGATGGAGTCCTGAGTTATGGGGTGCAAAATCAATGCCTACTGGAGACGCGAGTGTCACTATCCTTTTAGTGAACACCGAGACGATTTCCGATCCGGTGAACTTGGCATTCACCGAGGAGATCGAGATTGACCCTGCTCATTTTTTTGTTGATTTGAGTTTTGATATGGATGTTGATGAAAACGAGGAAATTGAAGATGACACCTTCGATGAATACAGTGATGAGGAAGAACCTATTGAGGTTGATAGCGATGACGAACCTATAGTTGTTAGTGGATATGATTCTGATTAGGAGTTTTTTTTGGGTTTATTTGTATTAAGACATTTTATTGACTTAAACTTTTTATATTTGAGGTTAATTTATTGACTTAAACTTTTTATATTTGTGGTGAATTTGACTCTAAACACTCAATTTTGACCACAAACACTCAACTTTGACTCTAAACACTCAACTTTGACTCTAAACACTCAACTTTGACCACAAGCACTCAACTTTGACTCTAAACACTCAACTTTGACCACAAACACTCAACTTTGACTCAAATAACTCAAATTTGACTCTAAACACTCAACTTTGACATTAAACACTCAACTTTGAATCTAAACACTTAACTTTGACTCTAAACACTCAACTTTAACCACAAACACTCAACTTTGACTCTAAACACTCAACTTTGACTCTAAGCACTCAACTTTGACTCTAAACACTCAACTTTGACTCTAAACACTCAAGTTTGACTCTAAACACTCAACTTTGACCACAAACACTCAAGTTTGACTACAAACACTTAACTTTGACTCTAAACACTCAACTTTGACTCTAAACACTCAACTTTGACTTTAAACACTTAACTTTGACTCTAAACACTCAACTTTGACCACAAACACTCAACTTTGACTCAAATAACCCAAATTTGACTCTAAACACTCAACTTTGACTCTAAACACTCAACTTTGACTCTAAACACTTAACTTTGACTCTAAACACTCAACTTTGACCACAAACACTCAACTTTGACTCTGAACACTCAACTTTGACTCTAAACACTCAACTTTGACTCTAAACACTCAACTTTGACCACAAAACTCAACTTTGACTCTAAACATTCAACTTTGACCACAAATACTCAACTTTGACATTAAACACTAAACTTTAACCACAAACACTCAACTTTGACTCTAAACACTCAACTTTAACCACAAACACTCAACTTTGGCTCTAAACACTCAACTTTGACCACAAACACTCAACTTTGACTCAAATAACTCAAATTTGACTCTAAACACTCAACTTTGACTCTAAACACTCAACTTTGACTCTAAACACTCAACTTTGACTCTAAACTCTTAACTTTGACTCTAAACACTCAACTTTGACTCAAATAACTCAAATTTGACTCTAAACACTCAACTTTGACTCTAAACACTCAACTTTGACTCTAAACACTTAACTTTGACTCTAAACACTCAACTTTGACCACAAACACTCAACTTTGACTGTAAACACTCAACTTTGACTCTAAACACTCAACTTTGACTCTAAACACTCAAGTTTGACTCTAAACACTCAACTTTGACCACAAACACTCAAGTTTGACTACAAACACTTAACTTTGACTCTAAACACTCAACTTTGACTCTAAACACTCAACTTTGACTTTAAACACTTAACTTTGACTCTAAACACTCAACTTTGACCATAAACACTCAACTTTGACTCAAATAACCCAAATTTGACTCTAAACACTCAATTTTGACTCTAAACACTCAACTTTGACGACAAACACTTAACTTTGACTCTAAACACTCAACTTTGACGACAAACACTCAACTTTGACTCTGAACACTCAACTTTGACTCTAAACACTCAACTTTGACTCTAAACACTCAACTTTGACCACAAACACTCAACTTTGACTCTAAACACTCAACTTTGACTCTAAACACTCAACTTTGACCACAAACACTCAACTTTGACTCTAAACACTCAACTTTGACAACAAACACTCAACTTTGACATTAAACACTAAACTTTGACCACAAACACTCAACTTTGACTCTAAACACTCAACTTTAACCACAAACACTCAACTTTGGCTCTAAACACTCAACTTTGACCACAAACACTCAACTTTGACTCAAATAACTCAAATTTGACTCTAAACACTCAACTTTGACTCTAAACACTCAACTTTGACTCTAAACACTCAACTTTGACTCTAAACTCTTAACTTTGACTCTAAACACTCAACTTTGACTCAAATAACTCAAATTTGACTCAAATAACTCAAATTTGACTCTAAACACTCAACTTTGACTCTAAACACTCAACTTTGACTCTAAACACTTAACTTTGACTCTAAACACTCAACTTTGACCACAAACACTCAACTTTGACTCTAAACACTCAACTTTGACTCTAAACACTCAACTTTGACCACAAACACTTAACTTTGACCACAAACACTCAACTTTGACTCTAAACACTCAACTTTGACTCTAAACACTCAACTTTGACTCTAAACACTCAACTTTGACTCTAAAAACTCAACTTTGACTCTAAACACTCAACTTTGACCACAAACACTCAACTTTGATTCTAAACACTCAACTTTGACTCTAAACACTCAAGTTTGACTCTAAACACTCAACTTTGACTCTAAACACTCAAGTTTGACTCTAAACACTCAACGTTGACTCTAAACACTCAAGTTTGACTCTAAACACTCTAGTTTGACTCTAAACACTTAACTTTGACTCTAAACACCCAAACGATTGATTGCTTAGAGCTAAATTAAAATTAACCGAGAGTGTGGAATTGAATTTAATTTAAATGATTATTCGGAAGTGAATTAAAATATTGGATAATTGTAAATGGATTTATGTTTATTTTTTAATTAAAAAAAAACGTTTCTAGCGACTACATTATACCTCTAGCGACTAGTTCATGTTCATGAACTAGTCGTTAATAACTCTATACCACTAGCGACTACTTAGTAGTCGCGAAATGTCGAATTAATTTCCACTAACCGATGGCGGTCCATTTTCCCGCCCACGAAAGGACACGCGTTTTACTTTGATGTCTAGCGACTACATTGTAGTCGCGAAAGACCAGTTGACGTGGTCAAAATACAGACACGTGTATGTATTCGACAATCTAGCGACTACTTGCCTTGCCTCTAGCGACTACACGTAGTAGTCGCTAGAAAAAAAGCCCTATATCTACCGAGAGCTCACTCTCCACTTTCATTTCTTAAACAACAAAACACCAAAAAAACGAGAGATAATATTGCAGCCATTCCAAGCTCCGATTCAAGCAACAAATCAGCTCCAAATCTTTGTCAAAGGTAACCAAATCCAACCCCTAATCTTATTCCATTTCATTTTCTATCATTTATAAAGCTTTTTTTTCTTTATTTTTATATATTCTAATAATTTTTTTTTGTTTGTGTTTCATTCCGAATCAATATGGCATGGATTCATCAGCAAATCAGCTCCAATCTCTTCCAATAAGGTAAGTTTTCCAACCCATTTTTGTCTTTTAATTTTCATGTCTTTTTTTTTCTTTGATGATTTTATGGTTTTTTTAATTCCGAGAATAGTATGTGTTATTAGTGTGTTGTATGTATCATTTTAAACCAAAATTGATGTTAAATGGCTTAAAAATATATTTTATGAAATCTAATTAGTTTTTCCCCCTTTTTTTGGTGTTTGATTCTTACTTCCGAAAATAGTTGGTGTTCTTATTGATTAATTTTTGTTAATTTAAACATGTAATTCATGGTTTTTGATTGAAAATTAATTAGGTTGATTTTTTGGGAATTTTGTTAATTTTTGTTATGATTTTTAGTAAATTTTAGATTATAAAATTGCAAAAATTGTTATACATAGAATGAAACTATTATTCAGTCAAAAAATTGTGTTAAAAATAACATAGGGACCTTTATGCAATTTTTAAAAATTATTTTAGGGAGTTTTATGCAATTTAAAACTAAATAGGGACTTTCATGAAATTTTATAAAAATAAATAGGGACTTTTATGCAATTTTTAAAAATATATAGGAATTTTTATGCAATTTTAGAAAAATTAAATATAAGTCCTTTCATGCAATTTAAAAAAATATAAGGAATTTTATGCAATTTAAAATAATATTTAGGTACTTTTGTGCAATTTAAGAAAAATATGTTTAGTTTACTATATAATAATAGAATTTTAAATATCAAAAAAAATATAAATTAATTTATTATACGACTAATATAATTATTTTTTGTATAATACAGATTGTACGTGTGCTATATATATTGGATGCTAAAGGATGTTTTATTTACGTTTTTAATTCATTTGATTAATTTTATTTATGATTGTAATGATTTATTTAATTTTATTTTCATGTTTTTATTTTTGGTGATGTAATAATTTAGTATTTTTTATGTTATTCTTTATTCTGTATTTTAATTTCCCTACAAAATGCTAGATGGCCGATGTGATGACTCGACAGCACGGAGGGGCCGGTGGAGGGAGGGACCCAAACGAGAATCCGAACCGAAACCTAGCCGACAGTGCAAACCAGCCCGGTAAATAAACAAATTCAACTCAATACTTGCTTAAAAAATAAAGTCACTACTAATTAATTCAAATTTAAAACAGATCCCCCTAGACGGAAAACAAGGGGTGGCGCTGCCCTCAAAACTGCGATGAGGGCACTAAAAGCTGTATGGTGGCCTTTGCCGGTCAATTTTTGTATATTAGACGACACGTGGAGTCCATCAGGCAAGTACGGGCACCACGTTGCGCAAGTGATTGGGATTGCAGTTCGAGAGAGGATTCTGCCCTATCACCCGGCTTGGAACAAAGTGCCGGACGCGGACAAACACGCCGTGATTAAGAGATTATCGGTATAATTTAATTGTTAATATTTTTAAAGCTTAATTTATTATTTTAATTTTAATTTAAATAATATATATTTTTTAAAGAAATATTTTGACATAAAGACTTGGAAAAAGAGGAAAGACTGGAAGGAGATTCACGGAAACTTGGACGATACGATGAGGATGAGATTTAAGGATTACAAACATTACGTGAAGAAGCATTATTGGAGAAAGGGTTTGAAGCCGGATTGGATATCGGATGAGGTGTGGGAGAAGTGATGTGAGTATTGGGGCTCGAGAAAAGCAAAGGTGAAATTTTGATTATTTTTAATTTTAGTATATATTTTAAATTATAATAGTTTGTATTAATAATTGAATTTTGATTTTTTATTTCAGAATCAAGCAGCAGAAAATAGAAAGAATCGACAAAAGCAAAAAAACAAGAGTGGAGCGGGGTCGAGGAGGTATTCCAGGACTCGGGATATGCTATACGAGGTGGTTTTTTATTTAAGTAAATTTTTTAATTATTAATTTATTATTTATTTTGAATTTTTTTTATTTTTATGAAACAGGGTGAAGAATTAATCCCAGGAGGGAATCTGGTGATAAGGGACGAGGCTACCCAACAAGACATCCCAATTCCGCGTATGGGTGGTTTTTACGAGGTGGTGGGGAAAAGCAAGAAGACCAAACAGTGGAGGTCCGAGGGCTACGAAAAAGCCGATGTAAGTTTTTTTATAAGTTAATTATTAATTACTTTTTCATCTAAAGTCAAATTTAATTAATATTTTGTTTATTATGTAACAAAAATTGCTCAAGGACGCGATGAAGGAATATGTGACTCAGAGTCAACCGATGGTCAAGGGATGAGTCAGAAGGAGCAATACGATTACGTGAGGAGCACTGCGAAGGCGGTCGGGTCACCAAAGAGGAGCTTTATACCGGGCATTGGCCGTCCAAGAAAATCGAAGAACAAGGCTAATACTACTCCAGCCGGAACGAGCAGCACGAGGAGATAATGGCCGCGATTAACGAGCTCCGAGTGTCCAGCAGTCTTCCACCATTCCCCCGCCCTGAAGGATCTACGAGCACCCAGCCTCCACCTTTTTTGATGGCTGTTGTGAATGATGCCATCGCATACGTTAATCAGTTGAGGGTAGATAAAGGCGAGACCCCCTTCTAACCTATGAATGCGGGCCCCGCTCCTCCTAGCGGTGATGAAGATGAAGAAGATGATGATAGTAGTAGTAGTGATGATGGTGAAGATGGTGAAGATGGTGAAGATGTTGAAGATGTTGAAGTTGATGAAGATGATTACGAGCCCGGGAATGATGAAAACGTTTATACACGGCTCGGATTCTAGATATCGTGCTTGTTGGTGTTTATTTTATTATCTTTTAAGACTTTTAATTTAATTTTATTTGGTTTTGGTTTGTATTAATACTTTTAATTTAATTTGGTGTAGTTTGGTATGATTTTGACCTGGTTTGATCGGGTTTGACATTGGTTTAATTATATATTTTAATCAATTATTTTGAATTGTTAATTGTATTTTTATTTTATTTATTAATTGAATTTTAAAAAAAATAAAAAAATATGATTTTTGAATTATTTTAAATTACAGAATTGTAATTAAAAATAATTCGAAAATTGTGTTTTTTTATTTTATTTTTAAGAAAATATTAATAATAGCGACTACATAGTAGTCGTTATTGACTACATCAAGTAGTCGCTATACCTTGTAGTAATAACGACTACTTTATAGTCGTTAATGAACTTCTCTTTTCTCGACTACTTTGTAGTCGTTGATAAACTAAGCTTTTCTCTACTACTATGTAGTCGCTAGAAGAAGCGTTATCTAACGACTACAAAGTAGTCGTTAGTAACGCCACTGTCTCTAACGACTACTTCTTCGCGTGTAGTCGTAAGGTTTACCTTCTAACGACTAATTTTTCGCGACTAATTTTTAACGACTACATGTAGTCGTTAGATCCTTGATCCGATTTCTCGCGACTACTTTTATTATTTTTATCGACTACTCATGTAGTCGCGAGACCCTTAACGCGGCGTAGTGATTATTATGTCACTATGGTTTACATCATACATCTATATCATGTGGAATAATATGAATGCGCATATGCATGACGGGAAATAATGAGAATCAAGTTATGCGGAATATAAAATTCAATCTCAGTGTCAAGTTTGATAATTGCAGGAAGTTTAAAGATAAAAGAAACATAATAATTATTGCACAGAGGTAGAATTTTTATAATGTCTTAAAGAATAGTGTAACTCATTAATGCTTTGTAATGTGCTTAGATAGTTTAAAAGTTGTAATAATTTTGCTGAATTGAAGCGTTTTGCTCAATTAGCACTAAGTGTAAAACAATATTGAGATTAATAAAGCTTTGAATTATTTAAAAAACAAAAAAAGGTCTTTCAATTTTGTTAATTTGAAAATTATGAAAGATGGGAATAATTGGTAAAACATGCAAAAGATAATAGTATAACCTTGTTTAAAAAAATAAAAGAGTATATTATATTATTTCATCGATCATAACATAAAGAGGGGTGAATTATCCAATTTAACGTTTCATTTTCTTTATGAAAGTGGTTATATATATACATTGGTTCAACAGAAGTAGTTAGTAGTACGTGAGAGAATTAGAAGTAGCTAAAGTAAAAAAAAGAGAAAAGAAATTTCTTCAAGAAAAGGTCCTTCAAGAATATCTTGTTTAACTGGATTAAGGAAGAAAGAATGGAGAAACAGCAAGAAGAGAATATAGATTCGCTTTACAAAGAGGTTAACAGCATTATTAAAGCTATACGTGAAGAAGATAGTATAGGTATAGGATTGAAGACGAAGCAAGCGCTTGAAGACCTTGTTTGCGCTATAGTCGATGAAAATAACAGCTTGGAATCAATCAATCAAGGCATTCAAGTTCTGCGTTCCTTAAAATCAGCCATCTTCAAATCCAAAACCTCAAACCCTAGAAGTGAAATATCCTCTTCTACGAGCATTTTCGGGTCTAATAGAGGATTCCCAACAGAGTTAATCTGTCCTCTCTCTGGCACGAGACAACAAATCATGAATGATCCTGTTACTTTAGCTTCTGGCATGGTAAGCTTTACAACATTTTCATAATCTTTAATTCTTGATCAATATTCCTGTGTGTTTTTTTATTATCTTTTTCCACCACCCTTTATGGCTTAGGATTAATTCCCATCTGAAATCATGCTTATATGTTTCTTCATAGGTAAAAATACTAGCATATATTATGAGTAATAGACAATGAATTTAGAAGTATGTGTTTAATGTTTAATGAATTATCCATTGTTTAGTAGCTAATAAGTTTTATATATCTGGATTTGTAGACATACGACAGAAGATCGATTGAGAAACATCTAGAAGATGAAAAAAATCATACTGAGGAATTTCTGGACCATACAAAGATTACGTCTAATTACCTTTTGCGAGAAATGATTTTACAGTGGTTTAAGAAGGATGAAACTGAGATCAGTATTTGTCCACCTGTCCCAGATAATATAAAGGATGAAAATCTACGCTATCATTTGTTATCTTTGCTTAGGAAAATCTCATCTTCTTATACTAATGTTCAACACGAGGCTGCAGAAACGATCCGGTTAATAATAAATGATTTTCCTTCAAGTCCAGAGATTCTTGGAGAAATCGAAGATTCAATTCCTCTCTTACTTAATCCACTAAGAGAAGGAAAGGTTGATGATACTTCCTCTAAATTACAGAAGAATTTAATTGGTATTATTCACAGCATGTCAATAAACAAGAAGAACAGAACCTTATTAGGGGAAAGTTCAATTGTTATACCTATCCTTATCAAGTTTTTAACACGTGGAGAAATACAAACAAGAGACTATGCTCTCAGGGCTCTCTTCTACTTATCAACCATCCGAGTGAATAGGCGTGTCATCTGTGAATTTGGTGTTTTCAAGGTTTTAAGCAACCTCTTGGAAGCAGAAAGCCCTTTCAACATATCGATCAATAATGTAGTTTTTTTAATTTACAACTTGTGTAGAGTTGAAGAAAACATGGAGTTTGTTGTATCAATAGAGATGGTCCGTGGGATGATGAAGATACTTAAGAAAAGTGATTGCATTAAGGAATCTTTAACTATTCTTGAAATGTTATCTAAATATATCATAGCCATTGAAGAGATGGCCAAGCTTGGTTGTGTCTCTATCCTAGTTGGATTTTTAAAGGAGGAATCTATAACCGCCCCATGTAAAGAATGTTGTTTATCCATTCTTCACAATATGTTTTCACATAATCGATCATGGTTGAATGAGTTTAATCTCGGCAATGATGACAGCACAACTATCTTTAATCTCACAAAAATGGGTAATGAGTACGCATATGCGATTATTGAGCTACTTGCTAATTAATAGAATCAGCAAATTAGGTAGGGTTTTATCAAAATGGAAAGGAATATTCATTGGTGTGCAGTCTAAAGAGTATCCTTCATCACAGCTTTTCATATTTTAGTTAATTGTAAGAAAAGATACATATCCTTTTATTGGACAATTCTTGTATTTGCTTTCATGAATCAATGATTTAAATTTGATTATATTTTGATGATTTTTGGTGTATCAGTGGTTTGCTTACATAATTAATGCTCTTATGATATCTGTATTATGCATGCCCTGCAATAGCAATTTCCCACTCCCATTAAGTATATAGGGAGTAACATCTTATCTGCATAACATCATCTTCGATAGCTTTTAGGTATTTTAGGCCTTGTTTATCCGAATCTAGTTACAATTTAACCGGAGGAGGTTAAAAAACAACAATATCTTCACTATTTTACTTTCTCTCTCTAATTTACTTAACCATCAATTTAATTAGCCGTATCTCTCCGATCAAATCACACTCTCTTCAATTCCAAAAAAACAAAAGATCAAAAGATTTATTGTTACATTTTTTACTAAATAAATTTACTGATATCACGAAAAAGAATTTGGGATAAGAATTATTAGTTTTACAATAGTAGATTGTCATCAAATGAAACACAAACATCAAATCAAGGTAAACATGAGAATAGTAGCTTTGGAATATTATTTGGAAGTCAAATGTTATGAATAAGATAAGATCTTTCGGATGGAAAGTATGCAATGGAGCTTTACCTACCAACCGTAACCTTAAGATCAAAAAATGTATAAAAAATGATATCTGCGAGTGGTGTGAACTTGACAAGGAAGATATTGAACACCTCTTTATAAAGTGTCCGTTAAGTATGGCGATATGGGCTAATTCTAGGCTACAAGTGCATATTGATAAAGAGAGAAAATATCACTTAGGAAATTGGTTATTGAAAATGCGTAAAAAATATACTAAGAATGGTTGGGACCAAAACGAATTTACGGCCTACTTTTTACTCACTATTTGGAATATATGGAAAGCAAAAATGAAGGGATTTCATGAAAATATACCATGGATTACCAAAGACATTCTAATCAAAATTCACTCGGCCATGAACGATCTCTTTAATATGAAGAATACGGAGAAAGAATTTCAGGATAATAATAATGCAAGAGATAAAGAAAACAAGGAAATTGAGCTAGAAAATAACCCGATTTTAACAGATGACTTAGACTTTATCTTTATGAGTGATACATCTTTTAAAAAAGAATATGAGCCATCGGGAGTAGCAGCTATCGCAATTGATAAGGAAGGAAAACTCACCCACAAGGTCATCTCCAGAACTCTCGTTAGAAGTCCGATTGAAGGTGAATGCTGGGCGGCCCTTCTGGCAATGAGAAAGGCCGTTGTCTGTAATTTACGGAGTGTTTCTTTTTACTCTGATAACCTTGAACTTGTTCAAGGTATCTCTAAATGCACAGGTCTTCGATGGCAAATTTACCCTTTCATTGCCGAAATGAAGAGCTGGCTTCTGAAATTGGAAGGTTAAATACGTCAGCAATAAACTTAATAATGTTACGGATCTCGCTGCAAAAAGTGCTAGACGTAATATCGATTTATCCGCAAGGAAGAATGGAACTTTAAGTGATTTCTATATTTTCCTTAAGACTCTGTATAAACGTTCGTGATTAATATATTTTATTTGACAAAAAAAAAAGATTGTCATCAAAATTATTGTGCGGTAAAAAAGAATTGCAAGATAAAATTGCAATTGACAATTAATTTGACAAAATTGGAAGGCAAATATTTATCTTTTTATCAAATATTAACCTCGTAATCCATTAAATAAGCTCAACTAGTCAGGTTTATGCTATTACTTCATCATTTAAGCGAGAGATATAGAGTTCGAATACTCTCGCAAACGGGTGTGTTTGAACCACTCCCTAAACATGGGTAACCTAGTTCTTATTATGTATTATGATACTTGCATATTCCAGTGTGATTAGTCGTGGTGCGTGCAAGCTGCCCGAACTACCCTTGTACCAAAAAAAATATATTAACCCCGTAAAATAACTCTCGTCCAACAATTTTCTAATTTTAACCTTCCATTTTCAAAAAACTCGATTATAATTTTATCCTAAACAATTTCTTTGAATTAATTAATTCAATAATTATTAAAATTCTCTACACAATTATGTAATTATTATTTTACTTTCAAGTATATTATAAACATATTCAGAAAAAACAAATATAAATTATTAATATTTAAATTATAATTCTCAACGGAATAATAAAACGAGTTTTTTTTTCAATTGAAACAACTTTTTTTTTGTCAATATCAAACAAAATTAAAAAGAAAAAAAGATTGCAAGATAATTTGAGGGAAAACCCCCCATTAAATAACCTTTTCAAGTGTTAATTACTATTAACTAATTTAATTAATTACTCTCTCCGTTCTAAAAATAATATCTGCTTAGTTTTTCACACAGATATAGAAACACAATTATTACATTTACCATTACTAAAATTTCCCTCATAAAGTGTTTTAGTATTTTCAAAATTCATTGGAAACATAATTTCAAATATTTTAATAAGGATAATAGTAGAAAAATGTGAGACAAATTAAAGGGTCTTGAAATTTTAAGTGGACAATATTTTTGGGACACTATTTTTAGTAAGTGAACAATATTTTGGGACGGAGGGAGTAATATTAATGTTTACTATTTTCAGGACCAACTTACCCTTACCTTATAAAAACCCCTAATTAATTTTTTTAAATTGGACTTTCTCTTTACTCATATGACTGCAATAGAGTTTTAAACCCAAAAGAATCTCAAATTTCCTTTATATAATAGATAAATTGTCCAACCTTCTGGAATCGAATCATTATAACATTCATATTGCTGATACAGAGATTAGTGGTTCATTTTTCCTGTTTTTGTTTGATCGATTGATGATTAATTATTGGGTTATCTGTAGTTTTTAGTGGTTAGTCTTTTTACGGCTACTAATTGACACTGTTAAATTTTTTGATTACATGCAAACCAATTGAATGTTTCCCATTCTCTGTTGTGGAAGAAATTCTATTTTATATTTGGATTGAAAATCCTCGTTAGGTGTACTATTCTAGCAATAAATGAAATAGATTGTAATTTATGAATACTAAGCGACAAAATTGGCAGACTTAGTATTTAACCTTTGTTTGAAAACAGACATATTTTGTTTATACTGTAATTTGTGATATTTAGTTATTATAACCTGTATGAAAACTGAGAATAATTGAATAGATATTGACTTTTAGCAGTACGGGTTGGATGATTAATAGTATGGATTAGTTGACTAGTAATGTAAAAGCATTGCACTTGTTTTCTTATTCAAAGTTAATTTATTACTTTTTGCAACTACTTTTATTGTTTAGAATTACTTTGATTGTGTATGTAATGGATTTTAAACAATGTAGGGTGTAATGTATATGTAACTACTTCGATTGTTTCAAAAAAAAAACTGCTATGATATTTTCGAACAATAAAAAGCTAATTTGATTGAAAATGATAAATTTGGAAAGAATCCAATTCTTTTATTCCTTCAGGGAGTAAATATGGTCTCCAACTCTCAACCCATGAGAAAAGTCAACGATTAAAAGCATCATTTATCATCTTTTCCAATGATCATCTTAGCTTTCTAGCGTAATTTGTCTTTCTTTTTCTTGTTTATATCTTATCAATGGTGACTAATACACCCTCTATCTATTAGTTTTTTCCTTTCTCTTGATTTATCATGAACCTTATCAAGTATTTTATTGGCATTCTAATTTACTTTATGGGTTTAACTTCACTTTTTATAATCAAATTATCGAAGAAGTCAAACATTAGATACATATTTACCCCTATAATCTATGTTATTATAGGGATTTGTAGTTGCATGTCCTCTCAGGTCCTTCTCTTTCACATGCAGACTAAAATTACAATCAATTGTCACTCTTTTAAGATAATGCTGCAGAATATGAGCGAATGGGGAGCCTTTGTGGTGTTCGTATGCTTTCTTGGTTTGTACACCTATTTTGTCTTCTTTCGCAATGGGGTATATCCTACACTGGTTTAACTTATTCGATAATCTGTATATTCTCCCTCTAAAGTTTGATTCAGATAGAATCCATGACGAACATTATCACATCTATTGCATGGCCATGCATTGGTCATTTTTTCACATGCAGAAGTTTATCAGATACGTTTTTGAAGAATCAGCAGGTTGTCAGGTTATTGACGGTGATTCCAGCAAATGTTCCTTATTTTATTTCTTTTGTGGAAGCAAAATTTCTTATAAGTGTGTGGGGAATTCAAAAAGCTTATCCAAAACTGTTTCTTTTCTCTCCCAATGTTTAACAATTTAATATAATGGATCTTTGAGTTGCAAGGGGATTTCATTAGCATATTTTTATTCTTGTTTATTACTCCTATACGAAGGACAAAGTTAGTAAAATCTACCCCACTCCTATAATTCTGAATAAAATAAAAATTACCCCATCTCTTATTTTTTGCATGTTTCACCTCTTCGGTTACATAAAAATTAAACACGTGGCAATCATGCATCCGACAACTCCTTTCGACATGATTATTAAGGTATCTTGATTAATCTACACTGAGCACCAGGTCTTTATATATCTAGGCATTAATTGCCTTTTTTTTATCTTCTTCACCATCATATTTCTCTATCAAATATTCTCTGTTTTGACTCTATCAATATGTCCAACTTTGATAATCACGATTTACCTCTTGCCAAATAAAAAATGAAACTTTAAAGAAATTTGTAGTTCTTTCACTTTCATCAAAAGCCAGCGCTAGGAAAAAAATAAATGAAGACTTAGTCTTCATAGATAAAGTTATCTCAGTTCGTATTTTTCTACTTGGAATCTTCTGTAAGGCGGTATCAGACTCTTGGGGTATCAATTGCAGAATACTCTTTGAATAGATGGCTAATAATACTTTCAAGATAACATTAGAAGAGGCGAAAGAAGCGGAAAGTCTTAGGTTCCTCAAGCCTTGCCTTGTGCAATCAATGCACGTGCTCTTATGCATATGGGAGATGCATGATATATTCGATGAGGTGATCTTATTAAGTCATACACGTGGTTTAGGGTGTACAGTCTTGCGAATTCTTAATGATGTGTTGATACTATTGAAACATTGGGTAACTTCCTTGGAGAACTAATGGACATTGACCACCCGGTCAATGATATAGAGGTTAGTGAGTTTATACGTTTTAGAATCAAGTTCGATACAAGAAATATCATCAAGACAAGGGTTTTTGTTGAACAAAATGATAGGGAAGCTTGGGTTGCGTTTACATATGAATTGATAGGGTTGTTTTATTTCAATTGTGGAATACTTAGGCATAACAAAGGAAGTTGTATGATGGGGATGGTCAGTCCCAAGTGGAATGACAACTCAGCAAGGTTCTTCAATAATAACTGTCATACAACTATTCGAAGTGAAGATAAGGTGTTTCACATGATATGAAAGAGGGATCAGTGGGGTGTGTGACGCAGTAATAAGGTTTTTTTCTTTAAGGAAACAAAATAGAGATGATAATGATGACGACATGAGCTCTTTAAATGGTGGATGGGGCCAGTTGACACAGGTTTTTTGAGTGGGTTCAGTGAATATACCAATTCCAGATCAAAACAATAAAGAAGGAAATGATAAAAACACCAAAGAGACGAGTGAATCTTCTAATAGGAAGGAGAAAACATATGTGGTTTATGCGAGTTTTTTGGAGATCCCTATAATCCTTTTGACGCTACAGAAATCACTATGAACATGTATCCTCGGTTGTTTAAAAAATTTCAGGTTGAAGTGGGAGACCTTAGCAACAACTTCATAGTTAATAATCAAACATTAATCGAGATTCTAAATGCATGAGAAGCATACATTGACACTATGTACATGAGATTCATGAATGAAGATGGGTGTTATCAAGTCCAACCGGAGGCAAGCCAGTGAGGTTTAATTTAGGAGACAAAAAGATTATAGTGGATGAAAGCGGTATCAATAATGAAAAAGGAGCGAAGAGGAACACACCTGATATCAACCAAATTCATACTGTTACTAATCTTGAGGTTCTTACAGATAAAGTGTATCATGATGTTGAGATCATTAATGCAAAACGTAAGAAGGTTGTAGAAGAAAAAATTGAATGGGAGGATTTCTTTGAACCAGAAGAATAATTACCCAATTCACAGTCTATCCACATTAGTCGCCATGATCAACAGGACACTGAATTTAATCAAAGAAGATACTTAACACCGAGAAGGAGAGTCGGAGGAACAATTTGCAAGTTTACTCTGCCACCGCATTTGAAAATAAAAACCTGACCTGTATGGGGTGAAGGTTCTTCAAAAAATCAAAAGGGTTAGGTTGAAAGAGCTGAATATTATGGAGAAAAGAATTCAAGAAATGCACAAAGTTATGGATGATTTATATGCGAGTTTACGTGAGGTAAATAAAATCAAGTGTTGGTGAAGGAAAGTCAGAATGCTTGTGGGCCATCGAACACAGCGGAAGGCTCGATTAAATAGCGGAAATACTACTATTGCAGCAGATCCGAGTGTGAGGGTCACTTGAGGGGAGATAAATATTCGGATAGTGACAGCAATGAGGACGTGAGTACCAGGGAATTTCTCGTGAAGGAAAACTTTGACCTCAACAATTCTGAGGATGGCGGCTAGTCTGGAAAAGTGGTCCGGCTTTATAAATAACTTTTTGGTGTGGAATTGTCGTAGGGCAAGGGCACCTGCGACTCGAAAAATATTCAAGTCCCTTTGTTTGAAATTTAAATTCTCTTTAGTTTGTCTTTTGGAATCCAAAATTAAGTGGAGTGATATTAAATCATGTAGCTATTTGAAGACCTTTCCGAATAAGTTTGTAGTGAACCCAGAAGGAAGAGCATATATGTCCGGGGGCATTACATTGGCATGGAAAGATAATCTCAACTTTAATTTCGTTACTCTTGTCAATCTTTTGTAATCAGGGAAGTAATAGAATCTACATTATCCTTTTTATATATCGTCTATATTTACATTCCTAATAATAATAATGAAAGAGAAAAGATCTTTGACTCTATTTCTAATTCGAAATCATATATAACGGAACCAGTTCTTATAATGGTGATTTCAACGACATTTCTAAATTCTCGGAGAAACAAGGTAAAATCAAACCAAACTTGGATAGAATGCTTCGCTTCAACAATTTTATTAATGCCAATAGTTTATTGAAATCCCGTCTAAGGAGTGTCATTTTATGTGAACTAATAAAAGGGAAGGGGAGGAAAATGTTGAAGAACGATTTGATAGAGGCCTAGCTTCAGATTCGTGGTATAATCTTTTTCCCGAAGCAATTCTAAAAGTGCCACCCTCCATAGGTTTCGATCACTCACCACTCATTTACAAAGAACAAGTCCCAAAAGAGAATATAAAAATACTTCATGTTCGAGTCTAGATGGCTCGAAAATAAAAATGTAGAGATGTAGTCCTTAAATCATGGGATACGGGAAGAGAAATAAATAATATTCAAGACTTTATTATGAAAAGAGACGCCACTTGTTTGGCTTTATCAGGATGGACTAGAGAGACGTTCTGTAATAATCGGAAATTAAGTAATAAATATCAAAACATATTGGAAAGGATCTAGAATGAAAAAAAGAATCAAGAAAATACCGAGATTGAAACTAATATTAGAAATGAGATTGAAAAGTTGTGGTATCAAGAGGAATCTTTTTGGGCTGATAAAGCCATGGACATCTGGATTAAAAAGGTGATAAAAATTCTAGTTATTTTTTTCGCCTCTACAACAATGAGAAGAAATAATAATTGTAGTTGTGATATCAAGGATGACAATGGGATATGGACAGATTAACTAAAAAATATCATCGAACTCATACATGTAAGCTTTTATAAAATAATACGATGAATAATATCGAACAGGTCGCAATTCATACACCAAATAAAATTAGAGAAGTCACGAATGATAGTGGTGGGTCCTGGTGTGTTATAAAATGGAGTATTAAAATAAAAGGAACCACAATACCGGAAGTGCACGGTTGTCTAAGTAATACTCGGATAATTTGAGTTTCGTTCTTAGGGACGAATTAGGTACAACTCTAGTATTAATCAGATAGTAGAAATAATTGCTTGACAGAAAAGTAAAATAATATTATTTTTGTTTGGTTTTCTTAAAAACTAAATTGCAATAAAATAAAGACTAGTTAAAATAAATAACTAAAAATAAATAAACAAGTAAAGGGACTAACTTCAGAGATGAGAGATGTACCTGAGTCTCGCAAGGAATCCACCTAATTAATATAATCTATGATATGTTTGAGGGTAGAATTGGTATTAATTATATAAGTCAGGATTATAACGTCTCCTAGCCCCCTGTCGGGTGGACCTAGGAGTTATCCTAAAGTACTATAAACCCATATATGGGGGAATATGCCTCTTTGGACGTGAAATATTTACCTCTTTGGCTATGTAATTAGTTAAGCTTGTCGGTCAATAACGGACATTAGACGTGTATTACCTACGTTTGTATTCAAACCCCCTGTCGGATGATCACTTTTGCCACTAAAGTGAATATCCCAAATACTAAAAGTTATTTCTAGTTGTACCGAAAAGAAATAGTAATTAAGAACAAAGTAATATCCAATATATAAGACTCAATTCAGTTTAAATCCTAAAAATCCCAAATTAAAAACATAGAATAAATTAATTAAGGTTCATCCCTTTATTGCGATTCTCAAGTATATGAAAGTTTAGCTCATAATAAAATTAAAGACTGAAATAATATAAAAATAATTCATATTCAATTACAAAAAAGAGATAGATAACCTAAAGGTTTGGTTGGTTATTGTTGGAAGAATAGAATTCCTCCAGCTCTAGCTTCTCCTCCGCCTTCTTGCTCTGACTTGAAATATGAAGCCTCTGATGTAATTCTCTGAAGTGTGCGTGAAAAGTAGGCTAAAAGGTCTATTTATACTAGTAAATTCGGATTAGGGCTTAGCTTAAGAGCATTAGGTCAAATTATAAAAAACCCAAGCCCATCTTCTTCTTTAATTCCCGTAACTGGTGTACAGACTTTAGTAAAACGGTTGTAACTTTTGCATATCGACTCCAAATGGGCTCATCCAGATTCAAAATCTTCCTAATTCAATAAGGAATAAAACCTATTTCACGTCCTAAAGGCTGAATCCGCTCCTACGTAACCCAAAAACAGCAATTAGTAACAACCTTCCAGATCTGCAACTTCTCTAGTCAATTCTTCGGAAATTCTTTTCTTGCCTTTATCTCCTCCACTTAATCTAAGACTTTAATTCTCACTTCTCCTCCTTGTATTGGTTCTCCATATAATCCATGAACCTAAGAAATTTATACTAAAAACAAACAAATTAACGCACAAAAGCTCTAAAAATGCAAATAGTCTAATTCCAAGGGGAGAAAGTATAGTATGACGAAATAAGCATAAAAGTCTATCAAATAAGTAAAATATTCACCTAAATTTATATCTCATAAGGCATAATATTTATAACAAATAGGGAGACATCAAGACCCCAAACTCAAACCTTTGTCGTCCCGACAAAGTAAAATATAAACAAAGGCCTTTAGGTGGATGCAGAAGGCAGAATCTAGTAAATACACCCAAAGCACAACTTTAAAACAAATCTCATATAGTATGATCTAGGAATTAATATACACATACACATGTCATGCAAAATCAAACACAAAATAATATCAATCCAAAATTAATTTCACAATGCTAGAAGGTTACACTTGTTAATTATTTCAAGATGGTGGCTATAGGGTGTTCATCTATCCCTAATTGCTTTGAACGCTCCACTTAGCATACTCCCTAATAGCTGAATCATAAACTCACTATGCATCTAGGAATCACGAGGTCTTTACGGTTAACGTAGGCTTAGGGACTGTATGGTACGTATATTTGGTAAATTTGAAGTGAGCTTTTGGATCTCTCCTCACTTTCCATCAACAAACTGTCTAAAAGCTTGAGTTTACACTCAATATGTTCTCACTCAACCCATTTGATGCACTGATTAAGCGTCCCCAGATTAAACCAATAAGCACTAAAGATGTTCACATAAGAAATTTCCTCTTTGCCGGTCCAAATATATATTCTTTTCATATCAAATTTCCTTTGTATAGCTATGACTCTTTTTTTGATGTAGATATATCATGCTTTTTCTTCTAATAATTTTTTTCTTTTCATAGCTTTTTTCATGTACTCTTACCCCGACAAAGGGTTACAGTATACTAACTGTGAATCATCACCAATATGTAAAATGGAGCACAATTGATAAGCTAAAAAATCCCCACCCAATGTAAATTCCCATAATAGTGGACCCACCACCCCAAAATCAAGCTCAAGACAAGAAGTCTCAGGACCGTGATTCAAGTGCGGGTCATATGGAAATGCCTAATAAACTAAAGGGATATGGGCTTATATCGTGGCGACAAAAGAAAGGCTTGAAGGCTAAAAATTCGGCTAAGACGGATAATATTAAATTCAGGGAGAGAAGGCTAAAAATGTTTCAAAGGGCTAACAAAGAACTACCTCTATCATTTTCCTTTTTACAAAGCTTGCCTCTAGTTCATACCTAAGTGGGTACTCTACTCATTCAAATCTCACGTTCTACAAACCAATCATTTTCCTTAAGCATAAGTTTACTTCTTTTGCATTGTTCATTAATTCTTCCTATCAATTACCTCATGTTTGCATGAAATCAAAGTGAGTTTTATACTAATTTCTAAAGTCAACTATTTTCAATCATAATTTTGCAAAAAGCATGCTTGATGGGGACATTTAAAGTACTATACAGTCAACGCAACCCTTAGATTAATTTTATTGAAAGCATGTAAGACAAATAACACATAAAATTGGGATGAGGCAACGAACCCCACCCCAAAACTCAAAAATGAGTCGTGTCCCCACGACTTGAAAAGACTCAACAGCAAATAAACTAATAAAAATGATAAAAGGATATGAAAACGTATCTGAACCAACACAAGGCTGGTTTCAATTGTTGTGTTCAGGTTGGGCTCCTCTCGTTGCGTAGGTGGCATGTTGAACATTGATGAGAAACAGTATTATGCCTAAGGGAATCAATGCTACTAATATAACACTGATCCCAAAGGTTAGTACACCTTCCAATATTAAACAATTTAGGCCCATATCATGTGTTAATACGTTGTATAAAATTGTCTCTAGAATCATTGCTAATAGAATTAAAAAAGTACTGGACTCTATCATATCCCACCATTAGATTGCATGTGGGTAATAGGGCTATTTGTGACAACATACTAATTGCATGGGAAATCATTCATACCTATGATAAAGAAAATATCAGTGATCTAAAAGGCGCTAGGCGTTAGGCGGGCGGTCGACCACCTTCGAGCGCTCAGGGTACTAGACGGGCGCCTAGGCGGAGCCTAGGAGTTTTCTTGCTAGGCGGTATTGATATTTATTTAAATATTTTTTAATATTTATATAATTTTTAAAATAAATTCATATAATTTTTTGTGTTAAAAAATAAATTTTTAAATTTTTTTGTATTAAAAAATAGATTTTTTTAAATTTTTTTAGCTTCAGACCGCCTAGGCGCCGCCTAGATCCGCGTAGGCACCGCCTAAACCCGCCTAGACCCGCCTAGGACCTTCTAGGACCGCCTGGAGGCCGCCTGGGACATTTCTGGATGTTCAGCTACCTTCTAGCGCCTAGGCGCCGCCTAGGCCGATTTTTAGAACACTGGAAAATATTACTCCTAGAATGACTATCAATGTAGATCTATAAAAATCTTATGATATCATCAACTGGGGTTTCCTGTTTAACACTTTAGAAGCTTTGAAATTTCCAAGGAAAATGGTAAGAGTGGATCAAAATGTGTGTAAGTACACCTACATATTCTATATGGGTGAATGGAGAGATGGTTGGATATTTCAGTGGTCAAAGAGGTTTGAGGCAAGGGGGCCCACTGTCCCCTTACCTTTTTGTGATATGTATGCAACTTTTTACCCGACTCTTTCAAAAAATTGGAGAAAACAAGAAGTTTGCGTTTCATCCTAAATGTAAGAAGTTAGCTCTTAATCACATTATATTCGCAAATGATTTAATAATATTCAGTGATGCTAGTATTGAGTCTGCTGAGATCATTAAGGAGGGGTTGGATATTTTTGCTAGAATGTCTGGTCTAAAGATCAATAATAGAAAAAGTCATATATATTTTGGTGGTGTTCAGACAGTGTTAAAAGGAGTATTAGTAATATTTTGAATATAAATGAAGGTATCTCACCTGTAAGATATCTAGGTGTTCCACTGAGTTGTACAAAACTTTGTGTTGAAGATTCAAACAAGTTAGTATATAAGGTCAACAAAGCAATTAATCAGTGGAGTAATAAGCTTCTAACCTATGCAGGGAGGCTTGAGTTAATAAGGGTTGTTCTGGTAAGTAAAATTCTTTACTGGTGGAGGGTATTCATGCTACAAAAATATGTTATATACAGACTAGATTAATTATTATCTAGTTTTTTATGGAAGGGTAGTTTGGATAATGCTAAATGTGCAAAAGTTTCTTGGGCTAATGTATGTAGGCCCAAAACTGAAGGTGGTCTCAATGTGCCTAACCTAGTGGAGTGCCTAACCTAGTGGAATTAAATAAAACATGCGTGTTGGGAATTTTTTGGAGGATTTATAAAAATGATGGACATTTATTGAGTAGATGGGCACATAGTAATATAATACCGGGTAATTGTATCTGGAGTCTAAAGTTGAAGAGTGATATTACCTAGACTTGGAAAAACATTTTCAAAGTTAGAGAAAGTGCATATTAGTTTATAACACATAGAATTGGTAATGGTTGTAACTCTTTCTTATTTTGGGACAAGTGGACAAGGAGAAAAAATGTACATGAAGTCTTGAATAGGCATATTCAGGTTAGTCACATATTGAATAACAAAACTGTACAAAGCTGCTTTAAAAGGGAAAGTTGGCATTTTCCGAGTACACTCCATGGACTTAGTGAACTTATACCTGATCAAATTACTATGGGTAATGATAAGATTAATTGGAGTACAAATATAAAACATAAGTTTTTTTTTAGGATAACACTTGAGTAGATCAAATGAGATAATGAAATTCTGGAATGGACCAAAGTAGTATGGCATAAAAAAAATATTCCTAAGTGTAGCTTTTGCACCTGGCTTGCTTGTCTTTGATAGACTGCCTACCAAACAGAGATTGAGTAAATGGGGTATTCAAAATAATGTAATGTGTGATTTATGTCATAGTGCAGCTGAAGATAGAAATCATTTGTTCAGTTTATGCTTTTTTGTAAGGAGAACATTGCAGAGATGTATGCAAAATTGTGACTTTACCTTGCCAGTTATTCATGGTTGGGATGATCTTGTAGAGGGTATTTTGAGTCAAGTGAGGATAAGTTCATGAATATTCACTACTCCCGCACAAGCCTCTAGCGACTAAACTACTAACGACTACGCGCTGTAGTTGCTAAAGACAAGAGCCTCTAGCGACTACATGTGTTTAACGACTACCGGGACTGTTTCTCGACTACAACGTAGTCGTTAGAAAGTTTTTCTTTCACGACTACAAAAAGTAGTCGTTACTACTTATGAAGTAGTCGCTAGTGTTTTTTTTATTTTTTTAATTAATTTCCCACCGCCAACGTGTAGTCGCTAGATGTTGTATTATTTAACGAATACATAAAGTAGTCGTTAGTAGTCATTTCTAACGACTACTTGTGAGGCTTTGGCGACTACACGTGTAGTCGAGAATAGGGGTAGCGTGTTTTCAACAGTAACTTGCGAATTGCTTTACTCAATACACCATTATTATATAATTTCTCTTTCTTTCTCTCAAAACTCTCCCAATTTTTTTCCACAATTCCTCATCAAAAATTATTTCAACACTTGAAAAAGCTTGCCCGGGTCAATCATCACGTGGGACCGCCTCAATTATCAATTTTTCTTTCCAAATTTGCCCAAAAGTAGGTATTTTTTGTTCCATAAAACTCTTTCAAATTTCTTTTACTTTCATTCAATTGTGTAGTAAATGTTAAATAGTATCACTTATTAGGTATTTCAACACGTGGACAAGCTTTCCCGGGTCAAACATCAACGTGGGACCGCCTCAATTATCAATTTTTCCTTCCAAATTTGCCCAAAAGTAGGTATTTTTTATTCCATAAAACTCTTTCAAATTTCTTTTACTTTCATTCAATTGTGTAGTAAATGGTAAATAGTATCACTTATTAGGTATTTCAACACGTGGACAAGCTTTCCCGGGTCAAACATCAACGTGGGACCGCCTCAATTATCAATTTTTCCTTCCAAATTTGCCCAAAAGTATGTGTCTTTTTCATCTTTTCCTTATTTGATTACAATTGTATAGTTATATTTGCTAAATATATAATATCACTATGTATATATCTCTAATCATTTAATAATTTTATGTGAATTATAAATATTATATTAAGTGTATATATATATATATATATATATATATATATATATATATATATTTGTATGATGCTATATTTTGTATGCTTTTAATTTTTTATTTATGTATTTATTTTGTGATGTTGTATTTTGTATGCTTTTAATTTTATATTTATGCATTTATTTGGTGATGTAATATTTTGTATGCTTTTAATTTTATATTTATTTATTTAATCGGTGATGTAATAAAATTTTTCATTTTATATTTATTTATTTAATCGGTGATGTAAAAAAAAAATTATTTTTTATTCATTTATGTAATCGGTGATGTAATAATTTTTTTTGTTTTATTTTTATGTATTTATTTGGTGATGTAATAATTTTTTTTCATTTTATTTATGTTGTATTCTTTCATATTGTAATAGTTGACTATGGCTTCGGGAATTGATAAGAGTTGGATTGGTACCGCTCATAAAGTTTCGCGTGAATTTATTAAGGGGATAGAAGCATTACTCGCTTTTGCTCAAAAGAATAAACCTCCTAGTGAAGAAACAATTTTTTGTCCGTGTAAAGAGTGTTCGAATTATCGTAGGTATACGGTGGTCAAAGTTAGGTCACATCTTTTATTGTATGGGTTTTTGGAGACGTATGATATTTGGACAAAGCATGGTGAGACAGAGGATATTCCCGAGACTCGATATGAAGAACATGAAATGTTGGATGTATACGATGATTTGAGACCTAATTACGAGATTGGTGGTCATTCCGGTGACACCGAGATGACAGACTCGAACAGTACAGCTCGTGGAAAATTCGAAACGATGTTTTCCGATTTAGAGACCGAGTTATACCCTGGTTGTGATGTAATGAGTTCATTAAATTTCATTGCGAAGCTAATGCACGTGAAGGCGAGGAACAAGTGGACTAACACGTCTTTCACCGAGTTGCTTGATCTTTTGTGCCGTGTGTTGCCCAAAACTCATACCTTGCCCGATTCATACGAGGCATGCAACAAAAAGTTAAAAAATTTAGGTATGGGTTACGATACCATCGATGTTTGCGTGAACGATTGTGCTTTGTTTTACAAGGAGTATGCCTCCCTCGAAAAGTGTCCAGTATGTAGCGAATCCAGATGGGACCCGAAGAAGGGTCTGAAGGTAGTGCATAAGAAACTCAGATATTTCCCGATTGCCCCTAGGCTGCAGCGACTTTATGCTTCGAGACACACTGCCGAAAATATGATCTGGCGCCAAACTGGGAAGAATACAGATCCAGATTTGTTGCGTCATCCGGTTGACGGAGATAGTTGGAAGAGATTTGTTCAGTTACATCCTGAGTTTGCTAGTGAACCTCGGAACGTCTTCTTGGGTTTGGGTATCGATGGCTTTTGCCCTTTCTCTATGCAGAACAACTCGTACAGCATGTGGCCGGCTATATTGACCGTCTACAACTTACCACCGTGGGAGTGTATGAAGGAGACGACATTCCAGCTTTGTTTGTTGATTCTGGGACCCCGTTCACCCGGCAAGGACATGGACGTCTTTCTTCGTCCTGTTATATATGAGTTGGACGAGTTGTGGGGTAAGGGGATTCTTACTTATGATGCCCACAAGAAGGAAGAGTTTACTATGAAGGTTTGTTTGTTGTCTACGACTAACGATTTTCCCGCTAGGTCATACACCTCGGGATGGTCGGGTCAAGGTTACAAAGCTTGTCCAGAATGCATGGATTCTACTCCGTCATTGAGCGTGAAGAAAGGGGTTGCTTACTTCGACCATACACGTTGGTTACCTATCGACCATCGTTTTAGAAACGAAAATGTTTTGTACAAGGAATCCGATGATAGGCGCCCACCGAAGAAATATAAACCTGCCGATATTCAGACACAGTTAGATGGCCTTCCCATTGTGCTTCCCGGGAAACACAAGGATTTTGGGGGAAAGATTGTGAGACAGACTGGTCCTCGTGTATTCAATTGGAAGAAAAAGAGTATCTTTTATCGTTTACCTTATTGGTCTGAAAACTTGTTGAAACATAACATTGATGTCATGCATTGCGAGAAAAACGTGTGTGATGCTCTTCTCGGCACAGTAATAGGTCTTGATGGGAAACTTAACAAAGACAACGTGAAAGCGAGAATTGATCTCAAGGAAATGAATATCAGGCCAGATTTGTGGTTGAAAGAGAGAAACGGTAAAAAGGTAATGCCCCGAGCTAATTATACGTTATCCTCGGAAAAAATGAAAGTATTTCTTGACTGGCTGAAGGCACAGAAGTTTCCCGATGGATTCGCATCGAGTTTGAGAAATAACGTTCAAAGTGACTTGGGCAAGATTATAGGAATGAAATCTCACGACTGTCACGTGATGATGCAGTACCTATTCGTGGCTAGTATCCCAGGGCTTTTCGTAGACAAAGCGATTAGTGACGCGATTATCGGGCTAGCCAACGTGTTTAGAGTTGTGTGTAATAAAAATCTGAGTAGGAAAGAGTTAGAAAAGGGGAAGAAGAAAGTGGTTGAAGTTATGTGTAGATTGGAGATGATTTTACCTCCCGCGTTTTTCGATATAATGATCCACTTGGTCATTCATTTATACGACGAGGCTTTGTTAGGGGGACCGGTTCAGATGCGTTGGATGTACCCGTTTGAGCGGTATCTAAAGAAATTAAAGGAGTACATACGAAACCCGGCTAGGCCAGAGGGTTCAATCGCCGAGGGATACGTTGTAGAGGAGACTTTGACATTCATATCGCGTTACCTTAAAGAAGAAAAAACAAAGTTTAATGATCCGGGTAGATATACCGATATCGAAGCTCAACCTAAAGATTTGTCCGTATTTTAGAGCCAATGTATTCCTTTAGGTAAAAAAGAGTATGGTAATTTGCAATACAAAGAGAAGGAGCAAATCGACTGGTATATCCTACTTAATTGCGATGAAATCCAACATTTGATGTATTCAGTTTAATCCAATTTATTTATTAAATGTTTATTCATTATGAAAAAATGTATTCAGTTTGATCGTCAAATGTGCAGATCACACAAAGCCACGTTATCGGGTACCCCAGACGAAAAAGATAGGAAACACCGGCAAAATTTCCGAGACTGGTATCTGCATAAGGTATAGATCCATTCAAATACAAAAATAATATTCCATTTTAGGAAATATTGTTATAATTGTTTATGCTTGTAGGTTTATGAAATGGAAAAAGAAGGTGATGCATTCGCTACGAGTGAGATGATTGCATTGGCTAGTAAGTCTCATGGTGCAGTTTATAAGTACGATTCATGTGTTGTGAATGGTGTTAAATGGGTCACTCGTGAAAAGGGTGAAACAAGGGTGACACAAGATTACGGGGTATTCGCCATCTACAATGGAAAACCTTTTTACGGTGAATTAGTCAAGGTTGTAGAGGTCACATTTGACGATGACTGTTCCGTTGTGCTGTTCAAGTGTAATTGGTATAACACGAGTAAACCGAGGGAAGAGAATGGGGTAACTCTTATCAACACGTCTAAATTTTTTGGGAATCAGAGCCGTACATCTTAGCTACTCAAGCAAAAAAAGTATTTTACATCGACGAGGTTAACCCAAAGAAATCACAAAAAGGATGGAAAGTAGTATGGGAACTCAATGATAGACATGGATGGAGTCCTGAGTTATGGGGTGCAAAATCAATGCCTACTGGAGACGCGAGTGTCACTATCCCTTTAGTGAACACCGAGACGATTTCCGATCCGGTGAACATGGCATCCACCGAGGAGATCGAGATTGACCCTGCTCATTTTTTTGTTGATTTGAGTTTTGATATGGATGTTGATGAAAACGAGGAAATTCAAGATGACACCTTGGATGAATACAGTGATGAGGAAGAACCTATTGAGGTTGATAGCGATGACGAACCTATAGTTGTTAGTGGATATGATTCTGATTAGGAGTTTCTTTTGGGTTTATTTGTATTAAAACATTTTATTAACTTAAACTTTTTATATTTGAGGTTAATTTATTGACTTAAACTTTTTATATTTGTGGTGAATTTGACTCTAAACACTCAACTTTGACCACAAACACTCAACTTTGACTCTAAACACTCAACTTTGACCACAAACACTCAACTTTGACTCTAAACACTCAACTTTGACCACAAACACTCAACTTTGACTCAAATAACTCAAATTTGACTCTAAACACTCAACTTTGACTTTAAACACTCAACTTTGAATCTAAACACTTAACTTTGACTCTAAACACTCAACTTTAACCACAAACACTAAACTTTGACTCTAAACACTCAACTTTGACTCTAAACACTCAACTTTGACTCTAAACACTCAACTTTGACTCTAAACACTCAAGTTTGACTCTAAACACTCAACTTTGACCACAAACACTCAAGTTTGACTACAAACACTTAACTTTGACTCTAAACACTCAACTTTGACTCTAAACACTCAACTTTGACTTCAAACACTTAACTTTGACTCTAAACACTCAACTTTGACTACAAACACTCAACTTTGACTCAAATAACCCAAATTTGACTCTAAACACTCAACTTTGACTCTAAACACTCAACTTTGACTCTAAACACTTAACTTTGACTCTAAACACTCAACTTTGACCACAAACACTCAACTTTGACTCTAAACACTCAACTTTGACTCTAAACACTCAACTTTGACTCTAAACACTCAACTTTGACCACAAACACTCAACTTTGACTCTAAACACTCAACTTTGACCACAAACACTCAACTTTGACATTAAACACTAAACTTTGACCACAAACACTCAACTTTGACTCTAAACACTCAACTTTAACCACAAACACTCAACTTTGGCTCTAAACACTCAACTTTGACCACAAACACTCAACTTTGACTCAAAGAACTCAAATTTGACTCTAAACACTCAACTTTGACTCTAAACACTCAACTTTGACTCTAAACTCTTAACTTTGACTCTAAACACTCAACTTTGACTCAAATAACTCAAATTTGACTCTAAACACTCAACTTTGACTCTAAACACTCAACTTTGACTCTAAACACTTAACTTTGACTCTAAACACTCAACTTTGACCACAAACACTCAACTTTGACTCTAAACACTCAACTTTGACTCTAAACACTCAACTTTGACCACAAACACTTAACTTTGACCACAAACACTCAACTTTGACTCTAAACACTCAACTTTGACTCTAAACACTCAACTTTGACTCTAAACACTCAACTTTGACTCTAAAAACTCAACTTTGACTCTAAACACTCAACTTTGACCACAAACACTCAACTTTGACTCTAAACCCTCAAGTTTGACTCTAAACACTCAACTTTGACTCTAAACACTCAAGTTTGACTCTAAACACTCAACTTTGACTCTAAACACTCAAGTTTGACTCTAAACACTCAAGTTTGACTCTAAACACTTAACTTTGACTCTAAACACCCAAACGATTGATTGCTTGGAGCTAAATTGAATTTACCGAGAGTGTGGAATTGAATTTAATTTAAATGATTATTTGGAAGTGAATTAAAATATTGGATAATTGTAAATGGATTTATGTTTATTTTTTAATTAAAAAAAACGTTTCTAGCGACTACATTATACCTCTAGCGACTAGTTCATGTTCATGAACTAGTCGTTAATAACTCTATACCACTAGCGACTACTTAGTAGTCGCGAAATGTCGAATTAATTTCCACTAACCGATGGCGGTCCATTTTCCCGCCCACGAAAGGACACGCGTTTTACTTTGATGTCTAGCGACTACATTGTAGTCGCGAAAGACCAGTTGACGTGGTCAAAATACAGACACGTGTATGTATTCGACAATCTAGCGACTACTTGCCTTGCCTCTAGCGACTACACGTAGTAGTCGCTAGAAAAAAAGCCCTATATCTACCGAGAGCTCGCTCTCCACTTTCATTTCTTAAACAACAAAACACCAAAAAAACGAGAGATAATATTGCAGCCATTCCAAGCTCCGATTCAAGCAACAAATCAGCTCCAAATCTTTGTCAAAGGTAACCAAATCCAACCCCTAATCTTATTTCATTTCATTTTCTATCATTTATAAAGCTTTTTTTTCTCTATTTTTATATATTCTAATAATTTTTTTTTGTTTGTGTTTCATTCCGAATCAATATGGCATGGATTCATCACCAAATCAGCTCCAATCTCTTCCAATAAGGTAAGTTTTCTGACCCATTTTTGTCTTTTAATTTTCATGTCTTTTTTTTTTCTTTGATGATTTCATGGTTTTTTTAATTCCGAGAATAGTATGTGTTATTAGTGTGTTGTATGCATCATTTTAAACCAAAAATTGATGTTAAATGGCTTAAAAATATATTTTGTGAAATCTAATTAGTTTTTCCCCCTTTTTTTGGTGTTTGATTCTTACTTCCAAAAATAGTTGGTGTTCTTAAGGATTAATTTTTGTTAATTTAAACATGTAATTCATGGTTTTTGATTGAAAATTAATTAGGTTGATTTTTTGGGAATTTTGTTAATTTTTGTTATGATTTTTAGTAAATTTTAGATTATAAAATTGCAAAAAGTGTTATACATAGAATGAAACTATTATTCAGGCAAAAAATTGTGTTAAAAATAACATAGGGACCTTTATGCAATTTTTAAAAAATTATTTTAGGGTGTTTTATGCAATTTAAAACTAAATAGGGACTTTCATGAAATTTTATAAAAATAAATAGGGACTTTTATGCAATTTTTAAAAATATATAGGAATTTTTATGCAATTTTAGAAAAATTAAATATAAGTCCTTTCATGCAATTTAAAAAAATATAAGGAATTTTATGCAATTTAAAATAATATTTAGGTACTTTTGTGCAATTTAAGAAAAATATGTTTAGTTTACTATATAATAATAGAATTTTAAATATCAAAAAAAATATAAATTAATTTATTATACGACTAATATAATTATTTTTTGTATAATACAGATTGTACGTGTGCTATATATATTGGATGCTAAAGGATGTTTTATTTACGTTTTTAATTCATTTGATTAATTTTATTTATGATTGTAATGATTTATTTAATTTTATTTTCATGTTTTTATTTTTGGTGATGTAATAATTTAGTATTTTTTATGTTATTCTTTATTCTGTATTTTAATTTCCCTACAAAATGCTAGATGGCCGATGTGATGACTCGACATCACGGAGGGGTCGGTGGAGGGAGGGACCCAAACGAGAATCCGAACCGAAACCTAGCCGACAGTGCAAATCAGCCCGGTAAATAAACAAATTCAACTCAATACTTGCTTAAAAAATAAAGTCACTACTAATTAATTCAAATTTAAAACAGATCCCCCTAGACGGAAAACAAGGGGTGGCGCTGCCCTCAAAACTGCGATGAGGGCACTAAAAGCTGTATGGTGGCCTTTGCTGGTCAATTTTTGTATATTAGACGACACGTCGAGTCCATCAGGCAAGTACGGGCACCACGTTGCGCAAGTGATTGGGATTGCAGTTCGAGAGAGGATTCTGCCCTATCACCCGGCTTGGAACAAAGTGCCGGACGCGGACAAACACGCCGTGATTAAGAGAATATCGGTATAAATTTAATTGTTAATATTTTTAAAGCTTAATTTATTATTTTAATTTTAATTTAAATAATATATATTTTTTACAGAAATATTTTGACATAAAGACTTGGAAAAAGAGGAAAGACTGGAAGGAGATTCACGGAAACTTGGACGATACGATGAGGATGAGATTTAAGGATTACAAACATTACGTGAAGAAGCATTATTGGAGAAAGGGTTTGAAGCCGGATTGGATATCGGATGAGGTGTGGGAGAAGTGTTGTGAGTATTGGGGCTCGAGAAAAGCAAAGGTGAAATTTTGATTATTTTTAATTTTAGTATATATTTTAAATTATAATAGTTTGTATTAATAATTGAATTTTGATTTTTTTTCAGAATCAAGCAGCAGAAAATAGAAAGAATCGACAAAAGCAAAAAAACAAGAGTGGAGCGGGGTCGAGGAGGTATTCCAGGACTCGGGATATGCTATACGAGGTGGTTTTTTATTTAAGTAAATTTTTTAATTATTAATTTATTATTTATTTTGATTTTTTTTTTATTTTTATGAAACAGGGTGAAGAATTAATCCCTGGAGGGAATCTGGTGATAAGGGACGAGGCTACCCAATAAGACATCCCAATTCCGCGTATGGGTGGTTTTTACGAGGTGGTGGGGAAAAGCAAGAAGACCAAACAGTGGAGGTCCGAGGGCTACGAAAAAGCCGATGTAAGTTTTTTTAATAAGTTAATTATTAATTACTTTTTCATCTAAAGTCAAATTTAATTAATATTTTGTTTATTATGTAACAAAAATTGCTCAAGGATGCGATGAAGGAAAATGTGACTCAGAGTCAACCGATGGTCAAGGGATGAGTCAGAAGGAGCAATACGATTACATGATGAGCACCGCGAAGGCGGTCGGGTCACCGAAGAGGAGCTTTATACCGGGCATTGGCCGTCCAAGAAAATCGAAGAACAAGGCTAATACTACTCCAGCCGGAACGAGCAGCACGAGGAGATGATGGCCGCGATTAACGAGCTCCGAGTGTCCAGCAGTCTTCCACCATTCCCCCGCCCTGAAGGATCTACGAGCACCCAGCCTCCACCTTTTTTGATGGCTGTTGTGAATGATGCCATCGCATACGTTAATCAGTTGAGGGCAGATAAAGGCGAGACCCCCTTCCAGTCTATGAATGCGGGCCCCACTCCTCCTAGCGGTGATGAAGATAAAGAAGATGATGATAGTAGTAGTAGTGATGATGGTGAAGATGGTGAAGATGTTGAAGATGTTGAAGTTGATGAAGATGATTACGAGCCCGGGAATGATGAAAACGTTTATACACGGCTCGGAGTCTAGATATCGTGCTTGTTGGTGTTTATTTTATTATCTTTTAAGACTTTTAATTTAATTTTATTTGGTTTTGGTTTGTATTAATACTTTTAATTTAATTTGGTGTAGTTTGGTATGATTTTGACCTGGTTTGACCGGGTTTGACATTGGTTTAATTATATATTTTAATCAATTATTTTGAATTGTTAATTGTATTTTTATTTTATTTATTAATTGAATTTTAAAAAAAATAAAAAATATAATTTTTGAATTATTTTAAATTACAGAATTGTAATTAAAAATAATTCGAAAATTGTGTTTTTTTATTTTATTTTTAAAAAAATATTAATAATAGCGACTACATAGTAGTCGTTATTGACTACATCAAGTAGTCGCTATACCTTGTAGTAATAACGACTACTTTATAGTCGTTAATGAACTTCTCTTTTCTCGACTACTTTGTAGTCGTTGATAAACTAAGCTTTTCTCTACTACTATGTAGTCGCTAGAAGAAGCGTTATCTAACGACTACAAAGTAGTCGTTAGTAACGCCACTGTCTCTAACGACTACTTCTTCGCGTGTAGTCGTAAGGTTTACCTTCTAACGACTATTTTTTCGCGACTAATTTTTAACGACTACATGTAGTCGTTAGATCCTTGATCCGATTTCTCGCGACTACTTTTATTATTTTTATCGACTACTCATGTAGTCGCAAGACCCTTGACGCGGCGTAGTGATTATTATGTCACTATGGTTTACATCATACATCTATATTATGTGGAATAATATGAATGCGCATATGCATGACGGGAAGTAATGAGAATCAAGTTATGCGGAATATAAAATTCAATCTCAGTGTCAAGTTTGATAATTGCAGGAAGTTTAAAGATAAAAGAAACATAATAATTATTGCACAGAGGTAGAATTTTTATAATGTCTTAAAGAATAGTGTAACTCATTAATGCTTTGTAATGTGCTTAGATAGTTTAAAAGTTGTAATAATTTTGCTGAATTGAAGCGTTTTGCTCAATTAGCACTAAGTGTAAAACAATATTGAGATTAATAAAGCTTTGAATTATTTAAAAAAAAAAAAAAGGTCTTTCAATTTTGTTAATTTGAAAATTATGAAAGATGGGAATAATTGGTAAAACATGCAAAAGATAATAGTATAACCTTGTTTAAAAAAATAAAAGAGTATATTATATTATTTCATCGATCATAACATAAAGAGGGGTGAATTATCCAATTTAACGTTTCATTTTCTTTATGAAAGTGGTTATATATATACATTGGTTCAACAGAAGTAGTTAGTAGTACGTGAGAGAATTAGAAGTAGCTAAAGTAAAAAAAAGAGAAAAGAAATTTCTTCAAGAAAAGGTCCTTCAAGAATATCTTGTTTAACTGGATTAAGGAAGAAAGAATGGAGAAACAGCAAGAAGAGAATATAGATTCGCTTTACAAAGAGGTTAACAGCATTATTAAAGCTATACGTGAAGAAGATAGTATAGGTATAGGATTGAAGACGAAGCAAGCGCTTGAAGACCTTGTTTGCGCTATAGTCGATGAAAATAACAGCTTGGAATCAATCAATCAAGGCATTCAAGTTCTGCGTTCCTTAAAATCAGCCATCTTCAAATCCAAAACCTCAAACCCTAGAAGTGAAATATCCTCTTCTACGAGCATTTTCGGGTCTAATAGAGGATTCCCAACAGAGTTAATCTGTCCTCTCTCTGGCACGAGACAACAAATCATGAATGATCCTGTTACTTTAGCTTCTGGCATGGTAAGCTTTACAACATTTTCATAATCTTTAATTCTTGATCAATATTCCTGTGTGTTTTTTTATTATCTTTTTCCACCACCCTTTATGGCTTAGGATTAATTCCCATCTGAAATCATGCTTATATGTTTCTTCATAGGTAAAAATACTAGCATATATTATGAGTAATAGACAATGAATTTAGAAGTATGTGTTTAATGTTTAATGAATTATCCATTGTTTAGTAGCTAATAAGTTTTATATATCTGGATTTGTAGACATACGACAGAAGATCGATTGAGAAACATCTAGAAGATGAAAAAAATCATACTGAGGAATTTCTGGACCATACAAAGATTACGTCTAATTACCTTTTGCGAGAAATGATTTTACAGTGGTTTAAGAAGGATGAAACTGAGATCAGTATTTGTCCACCTGTCCCAGATAATATAAAGGATGAAAATCTACGCTATCATTTGTTATCTTTGCTTAGGAAAATCTCATCTTCTTATACTAATGTTCAACACGAGGCTGCAGAAACGATCCGGTTAATAATAAATGATTTTCCTTCAAGTCCAGAGATTCTTGGAGAAATCGAAGATTCAATTCCTCTCTTACTTAATCCACTAAGAGAAGGAAAGGTTGATGATACTTCCTCTAAATTACAGAAGAATTTAATTGGTATTATTCACAGCATGTCAATAAACAAGAAGAACAGAACCTTATTAGGGGAAAGTTCAATTGTTATACCTATCCTTATCAAGTTTTTAACACGTGGAGAAATACAAACAAGAGACTATGCTCTCAGGGCTCTCTTCTACTTATCAACCATCCGAGTGAATAGGCGTGTCATCTGTGAATTTGGTGTTTTCAAGGTTTTAAGCAACCTCTTGGAAGCAGAAAGCCCTTTCAACATATCGATCAATAATGTAGTTTTTTTAATTTACAACTTGTGTAGAGTTGAAGAAAACATGGAGTTTGTTGTATCAATAGAGATGGTCCGTGGGATGATGAAGATACTTAAGAAAAGTGATTGCATTAAGGAATCTTTAACTATTCTTGAGATGTTATCTAACTATATCATAGCCATTGAAGAGATGGCCAAGCTTGGTTGTGTCTCTATCCTAGTTGGATTTTTAAAGGAGGACTCTATAACAGCCCCATGTAAAGAATGTTGTTTATCCATTCTTCACAATATGTTTTCACATAATCGATCATGGTTGAATGAGTTTAATCTCGGCAATGATGACAGCACAACTATCTTTAATCTCACAAAAATGGGTAATGAGTACGCATATGCGATTATTGAGCTACTTGCTAATTAATAGAATCAGCAAATTAGGTAGGGTTTTATCAAAATGGAAAGGAATATTCATTGGTGTGCAGTCTAAAGAGTATCCTTCATCACAGCTTTTCATATTTTAGTTAATTGTAAGAAAAGATACATATCCTTTTATTGGACAATTCTTGTATTTGCTTTCAAGAATCAATGATTTAAATTTGATTAATGCTCTTATGATATCTGTATTATGCATGCCCTGCTATAGCAATTTCCCACTCCCATTAATTATATAGTAACATCTTATCTGCATAACATCATCTTCGATAGCTTTAGGTATTTTAGGCCTTGTGTATCCTAATCTAGTTACAATTTAACCGGAAGAAGTTAAAAACAACAATATCTTCACTATTTTACTTTCTCTCTCTAATTTACTTAACCATCAATTTAATTAGCCGTATCTCTCCGATCAAATCACACTCTCTCCAATTCCGAAAAAACAAAAGATCAAAAGATTTATTGTTACATTTTTTACTAAATAAATTTACTGATATCACGAAAAAGAATTTGGGATAAGAATTATTAGTTTTACAATAGTAGATTGTCATCAAATGAAGCACAAACATCAAATCAAGGTAAACATGAGAACAGTAGCTTTGGAATATTATTTGGAAGTCAAATGTTATGAATAAGATAAGATCTTTTGGATGGAAAGTATGCAATGGAGCTTTACCTACCAACCGTAACCTTAAGATCAAAAAATGTATAAAAAATGATATCTGCGAGTGGTGTGAACTTGACAAGGAAGATATTGAACACCTCTTTATAAAGTGTCCGTTAAGTATGGCGATATGGGCTAATTCTAGGCTACAAGTGCATATTGATAAAGAGAGAAAATATCACTTAGGAGATTGGTTATTGAAAATGCGTAAAAAATATACTAAGAATGGTTGGGACCAAAACGAATTTACGGCCTACTTTTTACTCACTATTTGGAATATATGGAAAGCAAAAATGAAGGGATTTCATGAAAATATACCATGGATTACCAAAGACATTCTAATCAAAATTCACTCGGCCATGAACGATCTCTTTAATATGAAGAATACGGAGAAAGAATTTCAAGATAATAATAATGCAAGAGATAAAGAAAACAAGGAAATTGAGCTAGAAAATAACCCGATTTTAACAGATGACTCAGACTTTATCTTTATGAGTGATACATCTTTTAAAAACGAATATGAGCCATCGGGAGTAGCAGCTATCGCAATTGATAAGAAAGGAAAACTCACCCACAAGGTCATCTCCAGAAATCTCGTTAGAAGTCCGATTGAAGGTGAATGCTGGGCGGCCCTTCTGGCAATGAGAAATGCCGTTGTCTGTAATTTACGGAGTGTTTCTTTTTACTCCGATAACCTTGAACTTGTTCAAGGTATCTCTAAATGCACAGGTCTTCGATGGCAAATTTACCCTTTCATTGCCGAAATGAAGAGCTGGCTTCTGAAATTCCCATCTTGGAAGGTTAAATACGTCAGCAATAAACTTAATAATGTTACGGATCTCGCTGCAAAAAGTGCTAGACGTAATATCGATTTATCCGCAAGGAAGAATGGAACTTTAAGTGATTTCTATATTTTCCTTAAGACACTGTATAAACGTTCATGATTAATATATTTTATTTGACAAAAAAAAAAAGATTGTCATCAAAATTATTGTGCGGTAAAAAAGAATTGCAAGATAAAATTGCAATTGACAATTAATTTGACAAAATTGGAAGGAAAATATTTAATTTTTTTATCAAATATTAACCTCGTAATCCATTAAATAAGCTCAACTAGTCAGGTTCATGCTATTACTTCATCATTTAAGCGAGAGATATAGAGTTCGAATACTCTCGCAAACGGGTATGTTTGAACCACTCCCTAAACATGGGTAACCTAGTTCTTATTATGTATTATGAGACTTGCATATTCCAGTGTGATTAGTCGTGGTGCGTGCAAGCTGCCCGAACTACCCTTGTACCAAAAAAAATATATTAACCCCGTAAAATAACTCTCGTCCAACAATTTTCTAATTTTAACCTTCCATTTTCAAAAAACTCGATTTTAATTTTATCCTAAACAATTTCTTTGAATTAACTAATTCAATAATTATTAAAATTCTCTACACAATTATGTAATTATTATTTTACTTTCAAGTATATTATAAACATATTCAGAAAAAACAAATATAAATTATTAATATTTAAATTATAATTCTCAACGGAATAATAAAACGAGTTTTTTTTTCAATTGAAACAACTTTTTTTTGTCAATATCAAACAAGATTAAAAAGAAAAAAAGATTGCAAGATAATTTGAGGGAAAACCCCCCATTAAATAACCTTTTCAAGTGTTAATTACTATTAACTAATTTAATTAATTACTCTCTCCATTCTAAAAATAATATCTGCTTAGTTTTTCACACAGATATAGAAACACAATTATTACATTTACCATTACTAAAATTTCCCTCATAAAGTGTTTTAGTTTTTTCAAAATTCATTGGAAACATAAATTCAAATATTTTAATAAGGATAATAGTAGAAAAATGTGAGACAAATTAAAGGGTCTTGAAATTTTAAGTGGACAATATTTTTGGGACACTATTTTTAGTAAGTGAACAATATTTTGGGACGGAGGGAGTAATATTAATGTTTACTATTTTCAGGACCAACTTACCCTTACCTTATAAAAACCCCTAATTAATTTTTTTAAATTGGACTTTCTCTTTACTCATATGACTGCAATAGAGTTTTAAACCCAAAAGAATCTCAAATTTCCTTTATATAATAGATAAATTGTCCAACCTTCTGGAATCAAATCATTATAACATTCATATTGCTGATACAGAGATTAGTGGTTCATTTTTCCTGTTTTTGTTTGATCGATTGATGATTAATTATTGGGTTATCTGTAGTTTTTAGTGGTTAGTCTTTTTACGGCTACTAATTGACACTGTTAAATTTTTTGATTACATGCAAACCAATTGAATGTTTCCCATTCTCTGTTGTGGAAGAAATTCTATTTTATATTTGGATTGAAAATCCTCGTTAGGTGTACTATTCTAGCAATAAATGAAATAGATTGTAATTTATGAATACTAAGCGACAAAATTGGTAGACTTAGTATTTAACCTTTGTTTGAAAACAGACATATTTTGTTTATACTGTAATTTGTGATATTTAGTTATTATAACCTGTATGTAAACTGAGAATAATTGAATAGATATTGACTTTTAGCAGTACGGGTTGGATGATTAATAGTATGGATTAGTTGACTAGTAGTGTAAAAGCATTGCACTTGTTTTCTTATTCAAAGTTAATTTATTACTTTTTGCAACTACTTTGATTGTTTAGAATTACTTTGATTGTGTATGTAATGGATTTTAAACAATGTAGGGTGTAATGTATATGGAACTACTTCGATTGTTTCAAAAAAAAACTGCTATGATATTTTCGAACAATAAAAAGCTAATTTGATTGAAAATGATAAATTTGGAAAGAATCCAATTCTTTTATTCCTTCAGGGAGTAAATGTGGTCTCCAACTCTCAACCCATGAGAAAAGTCAACGACTAAAAGCACCATTTATCATCTTCTCCAATGATCATCTTAGCTTTCTAGCGTAATTTGTCTTTCTTTTTCTTGTTTATATCTTATCAATGGTGATTCCAGCAAATGTTCCTTATTTTATTTCTTTTGTGGAAGCTAAATTTCTTATAAGTATGTGGGGAATTCAAAATTCTTATCCAAAACTGTTTCTTTTCTCTCCTAATGTTTGATAATTTAATATAATGGATCTTTGAGCTGCAAGAGGGATTTCATTACCATATTTTTATTCTTCTTTATTACTCCCATACGAAGGACAGGGTTAGTAAAATCTACTCCACTCCTATAATTCTGAATAAAATACAAATTACCCCATCTCTTATTTTTTGCATGTTTCACCTCTTCGGTTACATAAAAATTAAACACGTGGCAATCATGCATCCGACAACTCCTTTCGACATGATTATTAAGGTATCTTGATTAATCTACACTGAGCACCAGGTCTTTATATATCTGGGCATTAATTGCCTTTTTTTTATCTTCTTCACCATCATATTTCTCTATCAAATATTCTCTGTTTTGACTCTATCAATATGTCCAACTTTGATAATCACGATTTACCTCTTGCCAAATCAAAAATGAAACTTTAAAGAAATTTGTAGTTCTTTCACTTTCATCAAAAGCCAGCGCTAGGAAAAAAATAAATGAAGACTTAGTCTTCATAGATAAAGTTATCTCAGTTCGTATTTTTCTACTTGGAATCTTCTGTAAGGCGGTATCAGACTCTTGGGGTATCAATTGCAGAATACTCTTTGAATAGATGGCTAATAATACTTTCAAGATAACATTAGAAGAGGCGAAAGAAGCGGAAAGTCTTAGGTTCCTCAAGCCTTGCCTTGTGCAATCAATGCACTTGCTCTTATGCATATGGGAGATGCATGATATATTCGATGAGGTGATCTTATTAAGTCATACACGTGGGTTAGGGTGTATAGTCTTGCGAATTCTCAATGATGTGTTGATACTATTGAATTGGGTAACTTCCTTGGAGAACTAATGGACATTGACCACCCGGTCAATGATACAGAGGTTAGTGAGTTTATACGTTTTAGAATCAAGTTCGATACAAGAAATATCATCAAGACAAGGGTTTTTGTTGAACAAAATGATAGGGAAGCTTGGGTTGCGTTTACATATGAATTGATAGGGTTGTTTTATTTCAATTGTGGAATACTCAGGCATAACAAAGGAAGTTGTATGATGGGGATGGTCAGACCCAAGTGGAATGACAACTCAGCAAGGTTCTTCAATAATAACTGTCATACAACTATTCGAAGTGAAGATAAGGTGTTTCACATGATATGAAAGAGGGATCAGTGGGGTGTGTGACGCAGTAATAAGGTTTTTTTCTTTAAGGAAACAAAATAGAGATGATAATGATGACGACATGAGCTCTTTAAATGGTGGATGGGGCCAGTTGACACAGGTTTTTTGAGTGGGTTCAGTGAATATACCAATTCCAGATCAAAACAATAAAGAAGGAAATGATAAAAACACCAAAGAGACGAGTGAATCTTCTAATAGGAAGGAGAAAACACATGTGGTTTATGCGAGTTTTTTTGGAGATCCCTATAATCCTTTTGACGCTACAGAAATCACTATGAACATGTATCCTCGGTTGTTTAAAAAATTTCAGGTTGAAGTGGGAGACCTTAGCAACAACTTCATAGTTAATAATCAAACATTAATCGAGATTCTAAATGCATGAGAAGCGTACATTGACACTATGTACATGAGATTCCTGAATGAAGATGGGTGTTATCAAGTCCAACCGGAGGCAAGCCAATGAGGTTTAATTTAGGAGACAAAAAGATTTTAGTGGATGAAAGCGGTATCAATAATGAAAAAGGAGCGAAGAGGAACACACCTGATATCAACCAAATTCATACTGCTACTAATCTTGAGGTTCTTACAGATAAAGTGTATCATGATGTTGAGATCATTAATGCAAAACGTAAGAAGGTTGTAGAAGAAAAAATTGAATGGGAGGATTTCTTTGAACCAGAAGAATAATTACCCAATTCACAGTCTATCCACATTAGTCGCCATGATCAACAGGACACTGAATTTAATCAAAGAAGATACTTAACACCGAGAAGGAGAGTCGGAGGAACAATTTGCAAGTTTACTCTGCCAGCGCATTTGAAAATAAAAACCTGACCTGTATGGGGTGAAGGTTCTTCAAAAAATCAAAAGGGTTAGGTTGGAAGAGCTGAATATTATGGAGAAAAGAATTCAAGAAATGCACAAAGTTATGGATGATTTATATGTGAGTTTACGTGAGGTAAATAAAATCAAGTGTTGGTGAAGGAAAGTCAGAATGCTTGTGGGCCATCGAACACAGCGGAAGGCTCGATTAAATAGCGGAAATACTACTATTGCAGCAGATCCGAGTGTGAGGGTCACTTGAGGGGAGATAAATATTCGGATAGTGACAGCAATGAGGACGTGAGTACCAGGGAATTTCTCGTGAAGGAAAACTTTGACCTCAACAATTCTGAGGATGGCGGCTAGTCTGGAAAAGTGGTCCGGCTTTATAAATAACTTTTTGGTGTGGAATTGTCGTGGGGCAAGGGCACCTGCGACTCGAAAAATATTCAATTCCCTTTGTTTGAAATTTAAATTCTCTTTAGTTTGTCTTTTGGAATCCAAAATTAAGTGGAGTGATATTAAATCATGTAGCTATTTGAAGACCTTTCCGAATAAGTTTGTAGTGAACCCAGAAGGAAGAGCATATATGTCCGGGGGCATTACATTGGCATGGAAAGATAATCTCAACTTTAATTTCGTTACTCTTGTCAATCTTTTGTAATCAGGGAAGTAATAGAATCTACATTATCCTTTTTATATATCGTCTATATTTACGTTCCTAATAATAATAATGAAAGAGAAAAGATCTTTGACTCTATTTCTAATTGGAAATCATATATAACGGAACCAGTTCTTATAATGGTGATTTCAACGACATTTCTAAATTCTCGGAGAAACAAGGTAAAATCAAACCAAACTTGGATAGAATGCTTCGCTTCAACAATTTTATTAATGCCAATAATTTATTGAAATCCCGTCTAAGGAGTGTCATTTTATGTGAACTAATAAAAGGGAAGGGGAGGAAAATGTTAAAGAACGATTTGATAGAGGCCTAGCTTCAGATTCGTGGTATAATCTTTTTCCCGAAGCAATTCTAAAAGTGCCACCCTCCATAGGTTTCGATCACTCACCACTCATTTACAAAGAACAAGTCCCAAAAGAGAATATAAAAATACTACATGTTCGAGTCTAGATGGCTCGAAAATAAAAATGTAGAGATGTAGTCCTTAAATCATGGGATACGGGAAGAGAAATAAATAATATTCAAGACTTTATTATGAAAAGAGACGCCACTTGTTTGGCTTTATCAGGATGGACTAGAGAGACGTTCTGTAATAATCGGAAATTAAGTAATAAATATCAAAACATATTGGAAAGGATCTAGAATGAAAAAAAGAATCAAGAAAATACCGAGATTGAAACTAATATTAGAAATGAGATTGAAAAGTTGTGGTATCAAGAGGAATCTTTTTGGGCTGATAAAGCCATGGACATCTGGATTAAAAAGGTGATAAAAATTCTAGTTATTTTTTTCGCCTCTACAACAATGAGAAGAAATAATAATTGTAGTTGTGATATCAAGGATGACAATGGGATATGGACAGATTAACTAAAAAATATCATCGAACTCATACATGTAAGCTTTTATAAAATAATACGATGAATAATATCGAACAGGTCGCAATTCATACACCAAATAAAATTAGAGAAGTCACGAATGATAGTGGTGGGTCCTGGTGTGTTATAAAATGGAGTATTAAACTAAAAGGAACCACAATACCGCAAGTGCACGGTTGTCTAAGTAATACTCAGATAATTTGAGTTTCGTTCTTAGGGACGGATTAGGTACAACTCTAGTATTAATCAGATAGTAGAAATAATTGCTTGACAGAAAAGTAAAATAATATTATTTTTGTTTGGTTTTCTTAAAAACTAAATTGCAATAAAATAAAGACTAGTTAAAATAAATAACTAAAAATAAATAAACAAGTAAATGGACTAACTTCAGAGATGAGAGATGTACCTGAGTCTCGCAAGGAATCCACCTAATTAATATAATCTATGCTATGTTTGAGGGTAGAATTGGTATTATTATATAAGTCAGGATTATAACGTCTCCTAGCCCCCTGTCGGGTGGACCTAGGAGTTATCCTAAAGTACTATAAACCCATATATGGGGGAATATGCCTCTTTGGACGTGAAATATTTACCTCTTTGGCTATGTAATTAGTTAAGCTTGTCGGTCAATAACGGACATTAGACGTGTATTACCTACGTTTGTATTCAAACCCCCTGTCGGATGATCACTTTTGCCACTAAAGTGATTATCCCAAATACTAAAAGTTATTTCTAGTTGTACCGAAAAGAAATAGTAATTAAGAACAAAGTAATATCCAATATATAAGACTCAATTCAGTTTAAATTCTAAAAATCCCAAATTAAAAACATAGAATAAATTAATTAAGGTTCATCCCTTTATTGCGATTCTCAAGTATATGAAAGTTTAGCTCATAATAAAATTAAAGACTGAAATAATATAAAAATAATTCATATTCAATTACGAAAAAGAGATAGATAACCTAAAGTTTTGGTTGGTTATTGTTGGAAGAATAGAATTCCTCCAGCTCTAGCTTCTCCTCCGCCTTCTTGCTCTAACTTGAAAATATGAAGCCTCTGATGTAATTCTCTGAAGTGTGCGTGAAAAGTAGGCTAAAAGGTCTATTTATACTAGTAAATTCGGATTAGGGCTTAGCTTAAGAGCATTAGGTCAAATTATAAAAAACCCAAGCCCATCTTCTTCTTTAATTCCCGTAACTGGTGTACAGACTTTAGTAAAACGGTTGTAACTTTTGCATATCGACTCCAAAGGGCTCATCCAGATTCAAAATCTTCCTAATTCAATAAGGAATAAAACCTATTTCACGTCCTAAAGGCTGAATCCGCTCCTACGTAGCCCAAAAACAGCAATTAGTAACAACCTTCCAGATCTGCAACTTCTCTAGTCAATTCTTCGGAAATTCTTTTCTTGCCTTTATCTCCTCCACTTAATCTAAGACTTTAATTCTCACTTCTCCTCCTTGTATTGGTTCTCCATAGAATCCATGAACCTAAGAAATTTATACTAAAAACAAACAAATTAACGCACAAAAGCTCTAAAAATGCAAATAGTCTAATTCCAAGGGGAGAAAGTGTAGTATGACGAAATAAGCATAAAAGTCTATCAAATAAGTAAAATATTCACCTAAATTGATGTCTCATAAGGCATAATATTTATAACAAATAGGGAGACATCAAGACCCCAAACTCAAACCTTTGTCGTCCCGACAAAGTAAAATATAAACAAAGGCCTTTAGGTGGATGCAGAAGGTAGAATCTAGTAAATACACCCAAAGCACAACTTTAAAACAAATCTCATATAGTATGATCTAGGAATTAATATACACATACACATGTGATGTCTCCTTAATTGTTCGTATTTTCGACCCTTAGGAGACATCATTTTTGGTGTTTATTTAATTAATTCGATAGACTTTTGGACTAAATATGCAATAATATGATTTTCCTCTTTTATTTCTAGCACTTTTGATTTATTAAGCTTTTGCGCGTAATATTGGTATTTTTAGTGAAGATTTTACAGGTTTTAGATGTTAGCTAGAAGAGGAATCCGATGAGAAAGTCAAAGATCAAAAGATAGAGTCAAGATTTGAAAAGAAATCCCGAAGATATTATTTTTAGAGGTGAAAATCCATTTTCCAGGCCATAGATTGCTGATTTCGAGGTGCTTAAGCGATGATCTAGCTGTTTACCTTTGAAGAGAAATCATTCCTTATCGAGTTACGGAACTTTAGCAACTGGAATGAGGTCAATCGGAGTTATAACGCATCGGGAAAAGCCGTTTTAGTGAGGGTGTATCAGCAGTTACGGGATTTTGGGCTTAGAAATTGGGCTTGGACATTTAATTAGTCTTTTATTTTCTGGTCCAAGCCCTAGTCCGAATTTATGCTTATAAAAGGAGGTCTGGACTTCTATTTTACACACAATTCACATTCTACAAGATTAAACACCAGAGAGAAGCAACAGAAGGAAGAAAGAAGAAGCTACAAGAGCTGGAGTGGGTCTATAGCTCCGTTCGTAGTCATTCCAATTCCGGAAATTAGGTTCTTTCTATTTTAATTTTGTAATCAAATATGAATTCCAATTCTTTTAATTTAGTTTTTGCATTTAATATGAGCTAAACTTTACATAGTGCTTGAGAACGCATAATGGGTTAATCCCAATTTGATTTCGTTTTATACATTTAGATTTGGGATTATTATTATTTAAATCAAATTGGGTAAATTGTATTTTTCTTTAATTTGCACTTTAACTACTATTTTTGACCTGATCAATCAATGATAGGACTTAGTATCTAAGCTATTCCAATTAGTGGCGATTGGATCACCTTGACGGGGGGTTTAGGTACCGAACTAGTTAATGAATGTAGGTTAGAAATTATTTGTCTCTGACGAGCTTAATTAAACCTATGGACTATTGGGTAAATTGAATTTAAGCACTTGAGAGTGGACTATAATCACCCTGACGGGGTTTGTAGCATTTGAGAGTTGCTCCTTAGTCCACCCTGACGGGGGTAAGGAGATTATAGAATCCCAACCAATACAAATTTACCAATTTGTCCCTTAAACAATGTATGAAATGAATGATAGTTAGGAAAACCCTTGCGTCTCTCAAGTACTACATCTCATATTGCGTTTTCTTGCGTCTTAGATTTTACTTGCATCTAATATTTATCTTTCATTTAGTAGTTTTAATAAACAAAACCAAACAAACATTTTATTATCTTTTACTTTCATAAGTGCATCAATCACTACTTGCTAAACATTGTGATCAACCATCCATCCTTGGAACGAATCTGTATTATCATACATACTACTTGGGACAACCGTACACTTGCGGTTGTGGTTCGATTAGCATTTGCATTTATTTTTAGAACACACAAAGGACCACCAAGTTTTTGGCGCCGCTGCCGGGGACGGTAGCGTGTGACCACAGTGTTTATCCTTTAGTGATAGTTGCATTTATTTTTATTTTTGTTTTTATCAGTTTTACGCTTTTTGCTTGTTTAGTTTTCTCAGGTTTTTAGGTTTGGTGTATGCGAAGAAGACTCTTTAAGGATCTAGAGCCAACACCTCCGATCCTTAATAATCCAGAATCATTAATCAGACTTGCTAACAAGAGAAGGAAAGAACAAGAATCCTCAGAAGTAGAAGAATTAATTCACCAAATGGAGAACGTTAATATTCAGAACAATAACGGACAAGCTCAAATCGTGATGAATCAAGATCCTTGGTTTACTAATGGCCCACCAGAAGTCCCATTCCGTGCCCCTTCTATAGGAGTAGGTGCTCCAGATATAAATGTTCCGAAGTTTCGTCCAGATCCGGGTATGTTAGCTCAATTCCAAAACTTTGGAAATTTTCGTGGTAGAGTTGGAGAAGATCCTCTTAGAGCGATACAGAAATTCAAACAGATATGTGATTCTTACATCACACAAGGAGTTTCAAAAGAACAGATGTACTACGCTGTGTTTAAATTTTTTGTTATTGATGGAGCAAGTGAATGGCACGATACGCAAGATCCGACGAAAATTACTAATTGGGATCAATTAGAGATTGCTTTCTTTGACAGGTATTACCCAAGTAACATGAGGTTAGATGCTGAATTAGAGTTGACGCAGTTCCGTCAAGAATATGATGAAACTTTGGGTAGGAGTTGGACAAGATTTCAGATGTGCTTACGTAGAGTCCCCAATCATGGCTTTTCAGAACAACAACAATTAAAAATATTCTATAGAGGCCTTGATGGGAATTCAAGAGAGAAATTGGATATGCTATGTGGTGCAGGTTTTCTTCAAGTTCAACCCGCGCATGCAAAGATCATCTTAGAGAGAACAGTCAAGAATGAAGTTGGGTGAAGTTCAGTAAGAACACTAGTTAGAGGAGGAGTCAATAATGTTAATATGGAAGAGAAATTTGCTACGCTTGAGAATAAGATTCAAACCACATTAGAACAACAATTGAAACAACTCACTTTAGCCGTGAAAGAAGGTTTTTCGAATAAAAGAGGTGAGGTAAAGGTTGCACAAGAGGTATATGGATGTGAGTATTGCGGTGTTAATGATCATAGTTGGGAAAATTGTCAAAATAACCAAGAATCCGTGATGTTTGTCTCCAACAGAGGTAACTTTAATTCAAGTGGTAATGGATATCAGCCTAACAGAAACCATCCTGGGTTTCAATACTCAAATCCTAATGGGGCAGCCAATCCTACATATGCGTATCAGCCGCGTCCCCAAGGTAACAATTACAATCCAAGACCACAAAATAATTATCCAGAAGGACAGAATCAGGGAAATTATGTTCAGAGACAAGCTCCTCAGGACAATTACGATGACACAATGAATCAGAAAGCCTTACCTGCCCATCCACAAGAAGGAGTTACCCTTCAGAAAACAGTTGAAAGTTTGATTGATCTTCAAACACAAGCTTTGGAACGTCAAAATGCAGTCGAAGCAAATATGAAGTTGTTACAGAATCAGCTGAGTCAAATTAATAAACAACTGAATCAACGTCCACAAGGGCAACTCCCTAGCGATACTGAGAATCCAATCCAAATCGAAGATTGTAAGGCTATTACTCTCAGAAGTGGTAAGAACCTTCCTCCACCTCCTTTTCCCGTTATGCAAGGGAAAGAAGTCCCAAGAAAAGAAAAGGAAGTGGGTGAAAAAGAGAAAGAGAAAGAGAATGAGAAAGATAGTGAGGTTGAAGAAATAGTGAGGCCAAGTGAGATTCTAAAGAAGAAAGATGATACTATGATTAATCGTCCTCCTCCACCATTTCCATCGAGAGTTCAAAAGAAGGGCGATATGGCTGATTATCAAAAATTCTTTAATAAGGTACGAGGTCTTAGCATAAATATTCCGCTACTAGAAGCTATTAGAGATGTACCCAAGTATGCTAAGTTTCTGAAAAAAGCCCTCACTAACAAAAGGCCGTATTGTGATAATGAGATGATTGGTCTCCCTGAGGAATGTAGTGCTATTTGTCAAGGTAAATTACCTCCAAAGTTAGTTGATCCTGGAAGCTTTACGATTCCGATATCTATTGGTAATGAGTGGAAGGGAAAAGCGCTATGCGATTTGGGTGCAAGCATAAATCTAATGCCCAAATCGATCTTTGACAAGCTTAATATTGAAGCAAGACCCACTTCTATGGTCTTGCAAATGGCGGATCGATCTCTTGCACATCCAGAAGGCCGAATCAAAGATGTCCTCGTCAAGGCAGGTACGTTAATTTTTCCCGCTGATTTCATTATACTTGATTACGACGCGGATAGGAATGTCCCCATTATTTTGGGAAGACCATTCCTAGCCACGGGGCGTACCTTGATTGATGTAGAGAACGGAGAAATGATTATGAGAATCCAAGACGAGGAGATGAAGTTTAATGTGTTTAGACCTATGAAGTTTCCGGATTCCAAGGAAGAATGTTTTCGTATAGATGTAAGGAAACCGGTAAGAAAAGAGCCAAGTAATGTTGTGGACACTTTAGGGGTGGAGGAGAAAGAGCTACGAAAGAAACCACCAATTAAAGCTCCTCCATATCCTAAAAATCCACAACTCAATCATGCAAAGAAGAAAGAGAAAGCACGTACCACGAAAGTTCCGAAGGAACCTGAGAAAGAAAGAAAGAAAAAGGGGTTCAAAGTAGGTGAAGAAGTAGCTATGAAGAAACCGAACCCCCATCCAAAGGTACGTGAACCCAAAAGTTCTTGGATAGGACCATTCATGGTCGCGAAAGTTATCTCAGATAAACTAGTGGGAATAAAAGCAAAGGGATGCAAATTTCGAGTTGCGAATATTGACAACCTCACTCACTGCTGGGGAGGTTATGTCAATGACTAATGAATGAGGTAACACGTCGAGCTTAACGACGTTAAACAAAAGCCAATTCTTTGTATATTAGCTGAGTTTTTAAATTTTTGCAGTTTAGATTAGTTTGATTTTCGTAATTTTAGTGTTTATTATTAAGAAATGAGGAAGGGTAGTTGTTTTTGATGATTTCAGGGATAAAAAGGTCATGAGTCTGGGGTCGAAAGGGCGAAAATAGGAGAAAAATTTGTTGTGTTCCAGGGGCCAAACCGGGTCCCCGCATTTGCAAAATGCGGGTACCCGGTTTCGAAAGCTAAAAATTCCAACATTCTGACCCTGCGTCTTGGGTCCCGCGTTTTGCTGCGTCACCACTGCGTTTTGGATTCGCGCCATCGACACAAACCGGGTACCCGCATTTGCAAATGCGGGCACCCGGTTTCGGAGCTGTACTTTACCAAATTCTCTGACCCGGCGTCTTGGGAGGTTGCGTTTTGGTGCGTCTTGGCTCGCGCCATCGACGAAAATGCGGGTACCCGCATTTGCAAATGCGGGAACCCGGTTTCGAAGGGCAATTCTCTGACCCCGCGTTTTGGGTCCCGCGTTTTGGCTGCGTTTTGAGGTAAAAAAAAAAAAATTATTGCGTCATTTATTGTCAGACGCCCAAAAAAAAAAAAAAAAAAAAACTTTTCGCGTCGACACAGCGACGCGAAACTGGGGCCCCGCATTTGCAAATGCGGGTACCCGGTTTCATCTGTGACAGGGCCGTTTGAAGCTTTTTAGCCCTAGATTTTTACCTCTTTCTTCAACCCAGCCTCCAAAAACACTCCCAAAACCCAAAATTTCCTGAACATCATCATCTACAACTACACAATCCTCAAATCTTACCCTCTTCCACCACAATAACATACAATCAATTCATCTCCTATCCAAATCACCATGAAATTCCCACTTTTCTCCTATTGTTCTTCATCCAAACTTCAAAGTAAATCCAATTCCCTCTTCCCACACATCAATTAGCCTTTACCCATCTCATATTCCACCATAATCTTCAAGTCTTAAGCCTCAAAACATCAAAGTTCTAAGCCTTAGCTTCTCACTATTTGAAGTTTTGAGTTTGGGGTGGAAAGAGATGCCTATCAAAACCGTTTTCATGTGTGCTTATCGAAGGAATTCTCCAAGAAACAGAAACGCTTTTGGTGCTATTCAAGAACAAGCTATTGAGATTCCTATTTCACAAGACTGAAGAGGTTCAAATTAAGGCTAATCCGAAGAAGAGGAAAGTGATTGAGGAACCTGAAAGTGAGGAAGCAAATGATCCGATGATGGGTTGGAATCGAAAATCAAGGTGTTGGAAGAGAATCAGGATACGAGGTGCGCTATTTTGGGAAACGTTACAAACAAGTTGAACTTTATTTGTTCAAAGCACAACTTACGATGTCTAAACGCGAGATAAAGTTCAGGGACGCAACACCGACAACCAGCCTCGCGCTGGTTAAGATACGTTGTCTATCCCTTCTCATTTACTGTAGATTATTTTATTGCTTTGATTCTTTTCGAGTCGTGGGGACACGACTCATTTTTGAGTTTGGGGTGGGGTTCGTTGCCTCATCCCAGTTTTTTTTATGTGTTATATGTTTTATTTGCTTTCAATAAAAATAATTTTCGGAGTTGCGTTTGACTATAGAAGATTTTAAATGTCCCTTTAAGCATACTTTTGATGAATCAATGATAGTAAATAGTGGACTTTAGGGATTGATATAAAACGCACTTACAATTGCATGCGAACATAGGTAATTGATAGAAAAAATTAATGAACAATGCAAATGAAGTAAGCTTGTACTTAAGGAATATGTTTGGTGTGTAGAACGTGAAATCTTAATTAGTAGAGAACACACCTAGATATGAACTAAAGACAAGCTATGTACTTAGGAAAATGATAGGGGCAGTTCTTTGTTAGCCATTTGAAGCCTTTTAGCTTGCTATCCTTTATATATTAAATTTATCCGTCTTAGCCCAAGTTTGAGCCTTAAGCCTTTTCTTTTGTAGCCACGATATAAGCCCATCATCCTTTAGATTATTAGGCATGACCAAATGACCCGCACTTGAATCACAACCCTGAGACTTGTCTCGAGCTTGAGTTTGGGGTGGTGGGACCATATTTGGGAAATTTATATTGGGAAGGGATTATATGTGTTTGTATTGAGGCACAAAAATGAAAGATGATATTATTATTTGTAACCCTTTGCCGAAATTTGAAAAGAAAAAAAAAATATAAGAGACATGACCTTTCACATTAAAATGATAGTCATGGGTATCTTGTACAAAAAAGAGAGAAAGGAAATGAAAAAAAAAGAAAATAAAAAGAAAGAAAAAATAAATAAATAAATCGGCAAAGTGGAATATTTTTGGAAATCATCTTAGTTGTATTTGGGTTGACATTGGGGACGCAACATTAGCGCGTCAAATGGGTGAGTGAGAACATTTTTTAGCGTAACTCAAGTTCGAGGACATTGTTGATGGTAAGTGAGGAGAGAGCCAAAAGCTCACTTCAAATTTACCAAATATACATCCATACCGTCCTTAAGCCATTATTAAAACCATAAAGACCTCGTGATTCTTAAGTACATAGTGAATTTATAATTCTGTTGATAGGGAATATATTAGGTGGAGCGTTCAAAGCGAGTTAGGATTAATGACCACCCTATAGCCATCATACAGATATGAGTACAAGTGTAACCTTCAAGCATTGCGACTTTAATTTTATGATTGAGATTACTTATGTTTGATGTGCATGATTAGTGTATGTATATGTTAGTTCTTAAAGTTTTGCTATATGAGATTTATCTTTAGAATTGCTTTAGGTTTATTTGCTAAGCTTCTATTTGTTCTTGTGTTTACTTCTACCCCTTGTTTTGTTTTGTTTTGCTTTGTCGGGACGACAAAGGTTTGAGTTGGGGGTCTTGATGTCTCCTTAATTGTTCGTATTTTCGACCCTTAGGAGACATCATTTTTGGTGTTTATTTAATTAATTTGATAGACTTTTGGACTAAATATGCAATAATATGATTTTCCTCTTTTATTTCTAGCACTTTTGATTTATTAAGCTTTTGCGCGTAATATTGGTATTTTTAGTGAAGATTTTACAGGTTTTAGATGTTAGCTAGAAGAGGAATCCGATGAGAAAGTCAAAGATCAAAAGATAGAGTCAAGATTTGAAAAGAAATCCCGAAGATATTATTTTTAGAGGTGAAAATCCATTTTCCAGGCCATAGATTGCTGATTTCGAGGTGCTTAAGCGATGATCTAGCTGTTGACCTTTGAAGAGAAATCATTCCTTATCGAGTTACGGAACTTTAGCAACTGGAATGAGGTCAATCGGAGTTATAACGCATCGGGAAAAGCCGTTTTAGTGAGGGTGTATCAGCAGTTACGGGATTTTGGGCTTAGAAATTGGGCTTGGACATTTAATTAGTCTTTTATTTTCTGGTCCAAGCCCTAGTCCGAATTTATGCTTATAAAAGTAGGTCTGGACTTCTATTTTACACACAATTCACATTCTACAAGATTAAACACCAGAGAGAAGCAACAGAAGGAAGAAAGAAGAAGCTACAAGAGCTGGAGTGGGTCTATAGCTCCGTTCGTAGTCATTCCAATTCCGGAAATTAGGTTCTTTCAATTTTAATTTTGTAATAAAATATGAATTCCAATTCTTTTAATTTAGTTTTTGCATTTAATATGAGCTAAACTTTACATAGTGCTTGAGAACGCATAATGGGTTAATCCCAATTTGATTTCGTTTTATACATTTGGATTTGGGGTTATTATTATTTAAATCAAATTGGGTAAATTGTATTTTTCTTTAATTTACACTTTAACTACTATTTTTGACCTGATCAATCAATGATAGGACTTAGTATCTAAGCTATTCCAATTAGTGGCGATTGGATCACCTTGACGGGGGGTTTAGGTACCGAACTAGTTAATGAATGTAGGTTAGAAATTATTTGTCTCTGACGAGCTTAATTAAACCTATGGCCTATTGGGTAAATTGAATTTAAGCACTTGAGAGTGGACTATAATCACCCTGACGGGGTTTGTAGCATTTGAGAGTTGCTCCTTAGTCCACCCTGACGGGGGTAAGGAGATTATAGAATCCCGACCAATACAAATTTACCAATTTGTCCCTTAAACAATGTATGAAATGAATGATAGTTAGGAAAACCCTTGCGTCTCTCAAGTACTACATCTCATATTGCGTTTTCTTGCGTCTTAGATTTTACTTGCATCTAATATTTATCTTTCATTTAGTAGTTTTAATAAACAAAACCAAACAAACATTTTATTATCTTTTAATTTCATAAGTGCATCAATCACTACTTGCTAAACATTGTGATCAACCATCCGTCCTTGGAACGAATCTGTATTATCATACATACTACTTGGGACAACCGTACACTTGCGGTTGTGGTTCGATTAGCATTTGCATTTATTTTTAGAACACACAAAGGACCACCAACATGTCATGCAAAATCAAACACAAAATAATATCAATCCAAAATTAATTTCACAATGCTAGAAAGTTACACTTGTTAATTATTTCAAGAGGGTGGCTATAGGGTGTTCATCTATCCTTAATTGCTTTGAACGCTCCACTTAGCATACTCCCTAATAGCTGAATCATAAACTCACTATGCATCTAGGAATCACGAGGTCTTTACGGTTAACGTAGGCTTAGGGACTGTATGGTACGTATATTTGGTAAATTTGAAGTGAGCTTTTGGATCTCTCCTCACTTTCCATCAACAAACTGTCTAAAAGCTTGAGTTTACACTCAATATGTTCTTACTCAACCCATTTGATGCACTGATTAAGCGTCCCCAGATTAAACCAATAAGCACTAAAGATGTTCACATAAGAAATTTCCTCTTTGCCGGTCCAAATATATATTCTTTTCATATCAAATTTCTTTTGTATAGATATGACTCTCTTTTTGATGTAGATATATCATGCTATTTCTTCTAATAATTTTTTTCTTTTCATATCTTTTTTCATGTACTCTTACCCCGACAAAGGGTTACAATATACTAATTGTGAATCATCACCAATATGCAAAATGGAGCACAATTGATAAGCTAAAAAATCCCCACCCAATGTAAATTCCGATAATAGTGGACCCACCACCCCAAAATCAAGCTCAAGACAAGAAGTCTCAGGATCGTGATTCAAGTGCGGGTCATATGGAAATGCCTAATAAACTAAAGGGATATGGGCTTATATCGTGGCGACAAAAGAAAGGCTTGAAGGCTAAAAATTCGGCTAAGACGGATAATATTAAATTCAGGGAGAGAAGGCTAAAAATGTTTCAAAGGGCTAACAAAGAACTACCTCTATCATTTTCCTATTTACAAAGCTTGCCTCTAGTTCATACCTAAGTGGGTACTCTACTCATTCAAATCTCACGTTCTACAAACCAATCATTTTCCTTAAGCATAAGTTTACTTCTTTTGCATTGTTCATTAATTCTTCCTATCAATTACCTCATGTTTGCATGAAATCAAAGTGAGTTTTATACTAATTCCTAAAGTCAACTATTTTCAATCATAAATTTGCAAAAAGCATGCTTGATGGGGACATTTAAAGTACTATACAGTCAACGCAACCCTTAGATTAATTTTATTGAAAGCATGTAAGACAAATAACACATAAAATTGGGATGAGGCAACGAACCCCACCCCAAAACTAAAAAATGAGTCGTGTCCCCACGACTTGAAAAGACTCAACAGCAAATAAACTAATAAAAATGATAAAAGGATATGAAAACGTATCTGAACCAACACAAGGCTGGTTTCAATTGTTGTGTTCAGGTTGGGCTCCTCTCGTTGCGTAGGTGGCATGTTGAACATTGATGAGGAACAGTATTATGCCTAAGGGAATCAATGCTACTAATATAACACTGATCCCAAAGGTTAGTACACCTTCCAATATTAAACAATTTAGGCCCATATCATGTGTTAATACGTTGTATAAAATTGTCTCTAGAATCATTGCTAATAGAATTAAAAAAGTACTGGACTCTATCATATCCCACCATTAGATTGCATGTGGGTAATAGGGCTATTTGTGACAACATACTAATTGCATGGGAAATCATTCATACCTATGATAAAGAAAATATCAGTGATCTAAAAGGCGCTAGGCGTTAGGCGGGCGGTCGACCACCTTCGAGCGCCCAGGGTACTAGACGGGCGCCTAGGCGGAGCCTAGGAGTTTTCTTGCTAGGCGGTATTGATATTTATTTAAATATTTTTTAATATTTATATAATTTTTAAAATAAATTTATATAATTTTTTGTGTTAAAAAATAAATTTTTAAATTTTTTTGTATTAAAAAATAGATTTTTTTAATTTTTTTAGCTTCAGACCGCCTAGGCGCCGCCTAGATCCGCGTAGGCACCGCCTAAACCCGCCTAGACCCGCCTAGGACCTTCTAGGACCGCCTGGAGGCCGCCTGGGACATTTCTGGATGTTCAGCTACCTTCTAGCGCCTAGGCGCCGCCTAGGCCGATTTTTAGAACACTGGAAAATATTACTCCTAGAATGACTATCAATGTAGATCTATAAAAATCTTATGATATCATCAACTGGGGTTTCCTGTTTAACACTTTAGAAGCTTTGAAATTTCCAAGGAAAATGGTAAGAGTGGATCAAAATGTGTGTAAGTACACCTACATACTCTATATGGGTGAATGGAGAGATGGTTGGATATTTCAGTGGTCAAAGAGGTTTGAGGCAAGGGGGCCCACTGTCCCCTTACCTTTTTGTGATATGTATGCAACTTTTTACCCGACTCTTTCAAAAAATTGGAGAAAACAAGAAGTTTGCGTTTCATCCTAAATGTAAGAAGTTAGCTCTTAATCACATTATATTCGCAAATGATTTAATAATATTCAGTGATGCTAGTATTGAGTCTGCTGAGATCATTAAGGAGGGGTTGGATATTTTTGCTAGAATGTCTGGTCTAAAGATCAATAATAGAAAAAGTCATATATATTTTGGTGGGTGTTCAGACAGTGTTAAAAGGAGTATTAGTAATATTTTGAATATAAATGAAGGTATCTCACCTGTAAGATATCTAGGTGTTCCACTGAGTTGTACAAAACTTTGTGTTGAAGATTCAAACAAGTTAGTATATAAGGTCAACGAAGCAATTAATCAGTGGAGTAATAAGCTTCTAACCTATGCAGGGAGGCTTGAGTTAATAAGGGTTGTTCTGGTAAGTAAAATTCTTTACTGGTGGAGGGTATTCATGCTACAAAAATATGTTATATACAGACTAGATTAATTATTATCTAGTTTTTTATGGAAGGGTAGTTTGGATAATGCTAAATGTGCAAAAGTTTCTTGGGCTAATGTATGTAGGCCCAAAACTGAAGGTGGTCTCAATGTGCCTAACCTAGTGGAGTGCCTAACCTAGTGGAATTAAATAAAACATGCGTGTTGGGAATTTTTTGGAGGATTTATAAAAATGATGGACATTTATTGAGTAGATGGGCACATAGTAATATAATACCGGGTAATTATATCTGGAGTCTAAAGTTGAAGAGTGATATTACCTAGACTTGGAAAAACATTTTCAAAGTTAGAGAAAGTGCATATTAGTTTATAACACATAGAATTGGTAATGGTTGTAACTCTTTCTTATTTTGGGACAAGTGGACAAGGAGAAAAAATGTACATGAAGTCTTGAATAGGCATATTCAGGTTAGTCACATATTGAATAACAAAACTGTACAAAGCTGCTTTAAAAGGGAAAGTTGGCATTTTCCAAGTACACTCCATGGACTTAGTGAACTTATACCTGATCAAATTACTATGGGTAATGATAAGATTAATTGGAGTACAAATATAAAACATAAGTTTTTTTTTAGGATAACACTTGAGTAGATCAGATGAGATAATGAAATTCTGGAATGGACCAAAGTAGTATGGCATAAAAAAAAATATTCCTAAGTGTAGCTTTTGCACCTGGCTTGCTTGTCTTTGATAGACTGCCTACCAAACAGAGATTGAGTAAATGGGGTATTCAAAATAATGTAATGTGTGAGTTATGTCATAGTGCAGCTGAAGATAGAAATCATTTGTTCAGTTTATGCTTCTTTGTAAGGAGAACTTTGCAGAGATGTATGCAAAATTGTGACTTTACCTTGCCAGTTATTCATGGTTGGGATGATCTTGTAGAGGGTATTTTGAGTCAAGTGAGGATAAGTTCATGAATATTCACTACTCCCGCACAAGCCTCTAGCGACTAAACTACTAGCGACTACGCGCTGTAGTCGCTAAAGACAAGAGCCTCTAGCGACTACATGTGTTTAACGACTACCGGGACTGTTTCTCGACTACAACGTAGTCGTTAGAAAGTTTTTCTTTCACGACTACAAAAAGTAGTCGTTACTACTTATGAAGTAGTCGCTAGTGTTTTTTTTATTTTTTTAATTAATTTCCCACCGCCAACGTGTAGTCGCTAGATGTTGTATTATTTAACGACTACATAAAGTAGTCGTTAGTAGTCATTTCTAACGATTACTCGTGAGGCTTTGGCGACTACACGTGTAGTCGCGAATAGGGGTAGCGTGTTTTCAACAGTAACTTGCGAATTGCTTTACTCAATACACCATTATTATATAATTTCTCTTTCTTTCTCTAAAAACTCTCCCAATTTTTTTCCACAATTCCTCATCAAAAATTATTTCAACACTTGAAAAAGCTTGCCCGGGTCAATCATCACGTGGGACCGCCTCAATTATCAATTTTTCTTTCCAAATTTGCCCAAAAGTAGGTATTTTTTGTTCCATAAAACTCTTTCAAATTTCTTTTACTTTCATTGAATTGTGTAGTAAATGTTAAATAGTATCACTTATTAGGTATTTCAACACGTGGACAAGCTTTCCCGGGTCAAACATCAACGTGGGACCGCCTCAATTATCAATTTTTCCTTCCAAATTTGCCCAAAAGTAGGTATTTTTTGTTCCTAAACACTCAACTTTGACTCTAAACACTCAACTTTGACCACAAACACTCAACTTTGACTCTAAACTCTCAACTTTGACCACAAACACTCAACTTTGACATTAAACACTAAACTTTGACCACAAACACTCAACTTTGACTCTAAACACTCAACTTTAACCACAAACACTCAACTTTGGCTCTAAACACTCAACTTTGACCACAAACACTCAACTTTGACTCAAATAACTCAAATTTGACTCTAAACACTCAACTTTGACTCTAAACACTTAACTTTGACTCTAAACTCTTAACTTTGACTCTAAACACTTAACTTTGACTCAAATAACTCAAATTTGACTCTAAACACTCAACTTTGACTCTAAACACTCAACTTTGACTCTAAACACTTAACTTTGACTCTAAACACTCAACTTTGACCACAAACACTCAACTTTGACTCTAAACACTAACTTTGACTCTAAACACTCAAGTTTGACTCTAAACACTCAAGTTTGACCACAAACACTCAAGTTTGACTACAAACACTTAACTTTGACTCTAAACACTCAACTTTGACTCTAAACACTCAACTTTGACTTTAAACACTTAACTTTGACTCTAAACACGCAACTTTGACCACAAACACTCAACTTTGACTCAAATAACCCAAATTTGACTCTAAACACTCAACTTTGACTCTAAACACTCAACTTTGACTCTAAACACTTAACTTTGACTCTAAACACTCAACTTTGACCACAAACACTCAACTTTGACTCTGAACACTCAACTTTTACTCTAAACACTCAACTTTGACTCTAAACACTCAACTTTGACCACAAACACTCAACTTTGACTCTAAACACTCAACTTTGACCACAAACACTCAACTTTGACATTAAACACTAAACTTTGACCACAAACACTCAACTTTGACTCTAAACACTCAACTTTAACCACAAACACTCAACTTTGACTCTAAACACTCAACTTTGACTCTAAACTCTTAACTTTGACTCTAAACACTCAACTTTGACTCAAATAACTCAAATTTGACTCTAAACACTCAACTTTGACTCTAAACACTCAACTTTGACTCTAAACAATTAACTTTGACTCTAAACACTCAACTTTGACCACAAACACTCAACTTTGACTCTAAACACTCAACTTTGACTCTAAACACTCAACTTTGACCACAAACACTTAACTTTGACCACAAAAACTCAACTTTGACTCTAAACACTCAACTTTGACTCTAAACACTCAACTTTGACTCTAAACACTCAACTTTGACTCTAGAAACTCAACTTTGACTCTAAACACTCAACTTTGACCACAAACACTCAACTTTGACTCTAAACACTCAACTTTGACTCTAAACACTCAAGTTTGACTCTAAACACTCAACTTTGACTCTAAACACTCAAGTTTGACTCTAAACACTCAACTTTGACTCTAAACACTCAAGTTTGACTCTAAACACTCAAGTTTGACTCTAAACACTTAACTTTGACTCTAAACACCCAAACGATTGATTGCTTGGAGCTAAATTGAATTTACCGAGAGTGTGGAATTGAATTTAATTTAAATGATTATTTGGAAGTGAATTAAAATATTGGATAATTGTAAATGGATTTATGTTTATTTTTTAATTAAAAAAAACGTTTCTAGCGACTACATTATACCTCTAGCGACTAGTTCATGTTCATGAACTAGTCGTTAATAACTCTATACCACTAGCGACTACTTAGTAGTCGCGAAATGTCGAATTAATTTCCACTAACCGATGGCGGTCCATTTTCCCGGCCACGAAAGGACACGCGTTTTACTTTGATGTCTAGCGACTACATTGTAGTCGCGAAAGACCAGTTGACGTGGTCAAAATACAGACACGTGTATGTATTCGACAATCTAGCGACTACTTGCCTTGCTTCTAGCGACTACACGTAGTAGTCGCTAGAAAAAAAGCCCTATATCTACCGAGAGCTCACTCTCCACTTTCATTTCTTAAACAACAAAACACCAAAAAAACGAGAGATAATATTGCAGCCATTCCAAGCTCCGATTCAAGCAACAAATCAGCTCCAAATCTTTGTCAAAGGTAACCAAATCCAACCCCTAATTTTTTCCATTTCATTTTCTATCATTTATAAAGCTTTTTTTTCTCTATTTTTATATATTCTAATAATTTTTTTTTGTTTGTGTTTCATTCCGAATCAATATGGCATGGATTCATCACCAAATCAGCTCCAATCTCTTCCAATAAGGTAAGTTTTCCAACCCATTTTGTCTTTTAATTTTCATGTCTTTTTTTTTCTTTGATGATTTCATGGTTTTTTTAATTCCGAGAATAGTATGTGTTATTAGTGTGTTGTATGCATCATTTTAAACCAAAAATTGATGTTAAATGGCTTAAAAATATATTTTGTGAAATCTAATTAGTTTTTCCCCCTTTTTTTGGTGTTTGATTCTTACTTCCGAAAATAGTTGGTGTTCTTAGGGATTAATTTTTGTTAATTTAAACATGTAATTCATGGTTTTTGATTGAAAATTAATTAGGTTGATTTTTTGGGAATTTTGTTAATTTTTGTTATGATTTTTAGTAAATTTTAGATTATAAAATTGCAAAAATTGTTATACATAGAATGAAACTATTATTCAGGCAAAAAATTGTGTTAAATATAACATAGGGACCTTTATGCAATTTTTAAAAAATTATTTTAGAGAGTTTTATGCAATTTAAAACTAAATAGGGACTTTCATGAAATTTTATAAAAATAAATAGGGACTTTTATGCAATTTTTAAAAATATATAGGAATTTTTATGCAATTTTAGAAAAATTAAATATAAGTCCTTTCATGCAATTTAAAAAAATATAAGGAATTTTATGCAATTTAAAATAATATTTAGGTACTTTTGTGCAATTTAAGAAAAATATGTTTAGTTTACTATATAATAATAGAATTTTAAATATCAAAAAAAAATATAAATTAATTTATTATACGACTAATATAATTATTTTTTGTATAATACAGATTGTACGTGTGTTATATATATTGGATGCTAAAGGATGTTTTATTTACGTTTTTAATTCATTTGATTAATTTTATTTATGATTGTAATGATTTATTTAATTTTATTTTCATGTTTTTATTTTTGGTGATGTAATAATTTAGTATTTTTTATGTTATTCTTTATTCTGTATTTTAATTTCCCTACAAAATGCTAGATGGCCGATGTGATGACTCGACAGCACGGAGGGGCCGGTGGACGGCAGGACCCAAACGAGAATCCGAACCGAAACCTAGCCGACAGTGCAAACCAGCCCGGTAAATAAACAAATTCAACTCAATACTTGCTTAAAAAATAAAGTCACTACTAATTGATTCAAATTTAAAACAGATCCCCCTAGACGGAAAACAAGGGGTGGCGCTGCCCTCAAAACTGCGATGAGGGCACTAAAAGCTGTATGGTGGCCTTTGCTGGTCAATTTTTGTATATTAGACGACACGTGGAGTCCATCAGGCAAGTACGGGCACCACGTTGCGCAAGTGATTGGGATTGCAGTTCGAGAGAGGATTCTGCCCTATCACCCGGCTTGGAACAAAGTGCCGGACGCGGACAAACACGCCGTGATTAAGAGATTATCGGTATAAATTTAATTGTTAATATTTTTAAAGCTTAATTTGTTATTTTAATTTAAATAATATATATTTTTTACAGAAATATTTTGACATAAAGACTTGGAAAAAGAGGAAAGACTGGAAGGAGATTCACGGAAACTTGGACGATACGATGAGGATGAGATTTAAGGATTACAAACATTACGTGAAGAAGCATTATTGGAGAAAGGGTTTGAAGCCGGATTGGATATCGGATGAGGTGTGGGAGAAGTGTTGTGAGTATTGGGGCTCGAGAAAAGCAAAGGTGAAATTTTGATTATTTTTAATTTTAGTATATATTTTAAATTATAATAGTTTGTATTAATAATTGAATTTTGATTTTTTTTCAGAATCAAGCAGCAGAAAATAGAAAGAATCGACAAAAGCAAAAAAACAAGAGTGGAGCGGGGTCGAGGAGGTATTCCAGGACTCGGGATATGCTATACGAGGTGGTTTTTTATTTAAGTAAATTTTTTAATTATTAATTTATTATTTATTTTGATTTTTTTTTTATTTTTATGAAACAGGGTGAAGAATTAATCCCAGGAGGGAATCTGGTGATAAGGGACGAGGCTACCCAACAAGACATCCCAATTCCGCGTATGGGTGGTTTTTACGAGGTGGTGGGGAAAAGCAAGAAGACCAAACAGTGGAGGTCCGAGGGCTACGAAAAAGCCGATGTAAGTTTTTTTTATAAGTTAATTATTAATTATTGTTTCATCTAAAGTCAAATTTAATTAATATTTTGTTTATTATGTAACAAAAATTGCTCAAGGACGCGATGAAGGAAAATGTGACTCAGAGTCAACCGATGGTCAAGGGATGAGTTAGAAGGAGCAATACGATTACGTGAGGAGCACCGCGAAGGCGGTCAGGTCACCGAAGAGGAGCTTTATACCGGGCATTGGCCGTCCAAGAAAATCGAAGAACAAGGCTAATACTACTCCAGCCGGAACGAGCAGCACGAGGAGATGATGGCCGCGATTAACGAGCTCCGAGTGTCGAGCAGTCTTCCACCATTCCCCCGCCCTGAAGGATCTACGAGCACCCAGCCTCCACCTTTTTTGATGGCTGTTGTGAATGATGTCATCGCATACGTTAATCAGTTGAGGGCAGATAATGGCGAGACCCTCTTCCAGCCTATGAATGCGGGCCCCACTCCTCCTAGCGGTGATCCCAGATGAAGAAGATGATGATAGTAGTAGTAGTGATGATGGTGAAGATGGTGAAGATGTTGAAGTTGATGAAGATAATTATGAGCCCGGGAATGATGAAAACGTTTATACACGGCTCGGATTCTAGATATCGTGCTTGTTGGTGTTTATTTTATTATCTTTTAAGACTTTTAATTTAATTTAATTTGGTTTTGGTTTGTATTAATACTTTTAATTTAATTTGGTGTAGTTTGGTATGATTTTGACCTGGTTTGACCGGGTTTGACATTGGTTTAATTATATATTTTAATCAATTATTTTGAATTGTTAATTGTATTTTTATTTTATTTATTAATTGAATTTTAAAAAAAATAAAAAAATATGATTTTTGAATTATTTTAAATTACAGAATTGTAATTAAAAATAATTCAAAAATTGTGTTTTTTTATTTTATTTTTAAAAAAATATTAATAATAGCGACTACATAGTAGTCGTTATTGACTACATCAAGTAGTCGCTATACCTTGTAGTAATAACGACTACTTTATAGTCGTTAATGAACTTCTCTTTTCTCGACTATTTTGTAGTCGTTGATAAACTAAGCTTTTCTCTACTACTATGTAGTCGCTAGAAGAAGCGTTATCTAACGACTACAAAGTAGTCGTTAGTAACGCCACTGTCTCTAACGACTACTTCTTCGCGTGTAGTCGTAAGGTTTACCTTCTAACGACTAGTATTTCGCGACTAATTTTTAACGACTACATGTAGTCGTTAGATCCTTGATCCGATTTCTCGCGACTACTTTTATTATTTTTATCGACTACTCATGTAGTCGCGAGACCCTTGACGCGGCGTAGTGATTATTATGTCACTATGGTTTACATCATACATCTATATCATGTGGAATAATATGAATGCGCATATGCATGACGGGAAGTAATGAGAATCAAGTTATGCGGAATATAAAATTCAATCTCAGTGTCAAGTTTGATAATTACAGGAAGTTTAAAGATAAAAGAAACATAATAATTATTGCACAGAGGTAGAATTTTTATAATGTCTTAAAGAATAGTGTAACTCATTAATGCTTTGTAATGTGCTTAGATAGTTTAAAAGTTGTAATAGTTTTGCTGAATTGAAGCGTTTTGCTCAATTAGCACTAAGTGTAAAACAATGTTGAGATTAATAAAGCTTTGAATTATTTAAAAAAAAAAAAGGTCTTTCAATTTTGTTAATTTGAAAATTATGAAAGATGGGAATAATTGGTAAAACATGCAAAAGATAATAGTATAACCTTGTTTAAAAAAATAAAAGAGTATATTATATTATTTCATCGATCATAACATAAAGAGGGGTGAATTATCCAATTTAACGTTTCATTTTCTTTATGAAAGTGGTTATATATATACATTGGTTCAACAGAAGTAGTTAGTAGTACGTGAGAGAATTAGAAGTAGCTAAAGTAAAAAAAAGAGAAAAGAAATTTCTTCAAGAAAAGGTCCTTCAAGAATATCTTGTTTAACTGGATTAAGGAAGAAAGAATGGAGAAACAGCAAGAAGAGAATATAGATTCGCTTTACAAAGAGGTTAACAGCATTATTAAAGCTATACGTGAAGAAGATAGTATAGGTATAGGATTGAAGACGAAGCAAGCGCTTGAAGACCTTGTTTGCGCTATAGTCGATGAAAATAACAGCTTGGAATCAATCAATCAAGGCATTCAAGTTCTGCGTTCCTTAAAATCAGCCATCTTCAAATCCAAAACCTCAAACCCTAGAAGTGAAATATCCTCTTCTACGAGCATTTTCGGGTCTAATAGAGGATTCCCAACAGAGTTAATCTGTCCTCTCTCTGGCACGAGACAACAAATCATGAATGATCCTGTTACTTTAGCTTCTGGCATGGTAAGCTTTACAACATTTTCATAATCTTTAATTCTTGATCAATATTCCTGTGTGTTTTTTTATTATCTTTTTCCACCACCCTTTATGGCTTAGGATTAATTCCCATCTGAAATCATGCTTATATGTTTCTTCATAGGTAAAAATACTAGCATATATTATGAGTAATAGACAATGAATTTAGAAGTATGTGTTTAATGTTTAATGAATTATCCATTGTTTAGTAGCTAATAAGTTTTATATATCTGGATTTGTAGACATACGACAGAAGATCGATTGAGAAACATCTAGAAGATGAAAAAAATCATACTGAGGAATTTCTGGACCATACAAAGATTACGTCTAATTACCTTTTGCGAGAAATGATTTTACAGTGGTTTAAGAAGGATGAAACTGAGATCAGTATTTGTCCACCTGTCCCAGATAATATAAAGGATGAAAATCTACGCTATCATTTGTTATCTTTGCTTAGGAAAATCTCATCTTCTTATACTAATGTTCAACACGAGGCTGCAGAAACGATCCGGTTAATAATAAATGATTTTCCTTCAAGTCCAGAGATTCTTGGAGAAATCGAAGATTCAATTCCTCTCTTACTTAATCCACTAAGAGAAGGAAAGGTTGATGATACTTCCTCTAAATTACAGAAGAATTTAATTGGTATTATTCACAGCATGTCAATAAACAAGAAGAACAGAACCTTATTAGGGGAAAGTTCAATTGTTATACCTATCCTTATCAAGTTTTTAACACGTGGAGAAATACAAACAAGAGACTATGCTCTCAGGGCTCTCTTCTACTTATCAACCATCCGAGTGAATAGGCGTGTCATCTGTGAATTTGGTGTTTTCAAGGTTTTAAGCAACCTCTTGGAAGCAGAAAGCCCTTTCAACATATCGATCAATAATGTAGTTTTTTTAATTTACAACTTGTGTAGAGTTGAAGAAAACATGGAGTTTGTTGTATCAATAGAGATGGTCCGTGGGATGATGAAGATACTTAAGAAAAGTGATTGCATTAAGGAATCTTTAACTATTCTTGAAATGTTATCTAAATATATCATAGCCATTGAAGAGATGGCCAAGCTTGGTTGTGTCTCTATCCTAGTTGGATTTTTAAAGGAGGAATCTATAACCGCCCCATGTAAAGAATGTTGTTTATCCATTCTTCACAATATGTTTTCACATAATCGATCATGGTTGAATGAGTTTAATCTCGGCAATGATGACAGCACAACTATCTTTAATCTCACAAAAATGGGTAATGAGTACGCATATGCGATTATTGAGCTACTTGCTAATTAATAGAATCAGCAAATTAGGTAGGGTTTTATCAAAATGGAAAGGAATATTCATTGGTGTGCAGTCTAAAGAGTATCCTTCATCACAGCTTTTCATATTTTAGTTAATTGTAAGAAAAGATACATATCCTTTTATTGGACAATTCTTGTATTTGCTTTCATGAATCAATGATTTAAATTTGATTATATTTTGATGATTTTTGGTGTATCAGTGGTTTGCTTACATAATTAATGCTCTTATGATATCTGTATTATGCATGCCCTGCAATAGCAATTTCCCACTCCCATTAAGTATATAGGGAGTAACATCTTATCTGCATAACATCATCTTCGATAGCTTTTAGGTATTTTAGGCCTTGTTTATCCGAATCTAGTTACAATTTAACCGGAGGAGGTTAAAAAACAACAATATCTTCACTATTTTACTTTCTCTCTCTAATTTACTTAACCATCAATTTAATTAGCCGTATCTCTCCGATCAAATCACACTCTCTTCAATTCCAAAAAAACAAAAGATCAAAAGATTTATTGTTACATTTTTTACTAAATAAATTTACTGATATCACGAAAAAGAATTTGGGATAAGAATTATTAGTTTTACAATAGTAGATTGTCATCAAATGAAGCACAAACATCAAATCAAGGTAAACATGAAAACAGTAGCTTTGGAATATTATTTGGAAGTCAAATGTTATGAATAAGATAAGATCTTTTGGATGGAAAGTATGCAATGGAGCTTTACCTACCAACCGTAACCTTAAGATCAAAAAATGTATAAAAAATGATATCTGCGAGTGGTGTGAACTTGACAAGGAAGATATTGAACACCTCTTTATAAAGTGTCTGTTAAGTATGGCGATATGGGCTAATTCTAGGCTACAAGTGCATATTGATAAAGAGAGAAAATATCACTTAGGAGATTGGTTATTGAAAATGCGTAAAAAATATACTAAGAATGGTTGGGACCAAAACGAATTTACGGCCTACTTTTTACTCACTATTTGGAATATATGGAAAGCAAAAATGAAGGGATTTCATGAAAATATACCATGGATTACCAAAGACATTCTAATCAAAATTCACTCGGCCATGAACGATCTCTTTAATATGAAGAATACGGAGAAAGAATTTCAAGATAATAATAATGCAAGAGATAAAGAAAACAAGGAAATTGAGCTAGAAAATAACCCGATTTTAACAGATGACTCAGACTTTATCTTTATGAGTGATACATCTTTTAAAAAAGAATATGAGCCATCGGGAGTAGCAGCTATCGCAATTTATAAGGAAGGAAAACTCACCCACAAGGTCATCTCCAGAAATCTCGTTAGAAGTCCGATTGAAGGTGAATGCTGGGCGGCCCTTCTGGCAAAAAGAAAGGCCGTTGTCTGTAATTTACGGAGTGTTTCTTTTTACTCCGATAACCTTGAACTTGTTCAAGGTATCTCTAAATGCACAGGTCTTCAATGGCAAATTTACCCTTTCATTGCCGAAATGAAGAGCTGGCTTCTGAAATTCCCATCTTGGAAGGTTAAATACGTCAGCAATAAACTTAATAATGTTACGGATCTCGCTGCAAAAAGTGCTAGACGTAATATCGATTTATCCGCAAGGAAGAATGGAACTTTAAGTGATTTCTATATTTTCCTTAAGAAACTGTATAAACGTTCGTGATTAATATATTTTATTTGACAAAAAAAAAAAAGATTGTCATCAAAATTATTGTGCGGTAAAAAAGAATTGCAAGATAAAATTGCAATTGACAATTAATTTGACAAAATTGGAAGGCAAATATTTATTTTTTTATCAAATATTAACCTCGTAATCCATTAAATAAGCTCAACTAGTCAGGTTCATGCTATTACTTCATCATTTAAGCGAGAGATATAGAGTTCGAATACTCTCGCAAACGGGTGTGTTTGAACCACTCCTTAAACATGGGTAACCTAGTTCTTATTATGTATTATGAGACTTGCATATTCCAGTGTGATTAGTCGTGGTGCGCGCAAGCTGCCCGAACTACCCTTGTACCAAAAAAAATATATTAACCCCGTAAAATAACTCTCGTCCAACAATTTTCTAATTTTAACCTTCCATTTTCAAAAAACTCGATTATAATTTTATCCTAAACAATTTCTTTGAATTAATTAATTCAATAATTATTAAAATTCTCTACACAATTATGTAATTATTATTTTACTTTCAAGTATATTATAAACATATTCAGAAAAAACAAGTATAAATTATTAATATTTAAATTATAATTCTCAACGGAATAATAAAACGAGTTTTTTTTTCAATTGAAACAACTTTTTTTTGTCAATATCAAACAAGATTAAAAAGAAAAAAAGATTGCAAGATAATTTGAGGGAAAACCCCCCATTAAATAACCTTTTCAAGTGTTAATTACTATTAACTAATTAAATTAATTACTCTCTCCGTTCTAAAAATAATACCTGCTTAGTTTTTCACACAGATATAGAAACACAATTATTACATTTACCATTACTAAAATTTCCCTCATAAAGTGTTTTAGTATTTTCAAAATTCATTGGAAACATAAATTCAAATATTTTAATAAGGATAATAGTAGAAAAATGTGAGACAAATTAAAGGGTCTTGAAATTTTAAGTGGACAATATTTTTGGGACACTATTTTTAGTAAGTGAACAATATTTTGGGACGGAGGGAGTAATATTAATGTTTACTATTTTCAGGACCAACTTACCCTTACCTTATAAAAACCCCTAATTAATTTTTTTAAATTGGACTTTCTCTTTACTCATATGACTGCAATAGAGTTTTAAACCCAAAAGAATCTCAAATTTCCTTTATATAATAGATAAATTGTCCAACCTTCTGGAATCGAATCATTATAACATTCATATTGCTGATACAGAGATTAGTGGTTCATTTCTCCTGTTTTTGTTTGATCGATTGATGATTAATTATTGGGTTATCTGTAGTTTTTAGTGGTTAGTCTTTTTACGGCTACTAATTGACACTGTTAAATTTTTTGATTACATGCAAACCAATTGAATGTTTCCCATTCTCTGTTGTGGAAGAAATTCTATTTTATATTTGGATTGAAAATCCTCGTTAGGTGTACTATTCTAGCAATAAATGAAATAGATTGTAATTTATGAATACTAAACGACAAAATTGGTACACTTAGTATTTAACCTTTGTTTGAAAACAGACATATTTTGTTTATACTGTAATTTGTGGTATTTAGTTATTATAACCTGTATGAAAACTGAGAATAATTGAATTGATATTGACTTTTAGCCGTACGGGTTGGATGATTAATAGTATGGATTAGTTGACTAGTAGTGTAAAAGCATTGCACTTGTTTTCTTATTCAAAGTTAATTTATTACTTTTTGCAACTACTTTGATTGTTTAGAATTACTTTGATTGTGTATGTAATGGATTTTAAACAATGTAGGGTGTAATGTATATGTAACTACTTCGATTGTTTAAAAAAAAACTGTTATGATATTTTCGAACAATAAAAAGCTAATTTGATTGAAAATGATAAATTTGGAAAGAATCCAATTCTTTTATTCCTTCAGGGAGTAAATGTGGTCTCCAACTCTCAACCCATGAGAAAAGTCAACGACTAAAAGCACCATTTATCATCTTCTCCAATGATCATCTTAGCTTTCTAGCGTAATTTGTCTTTATTTTTCTTGTTTATACCTTATCAACGGTGACTAATACACCCTCTATCTATTAGTTTTTTCCTTTCTCTTGATTTATCATGAACCTTATCAAGTATTTTATTGGCATTCTAATTCACATTATGGGTTTAACTTCACTTTTTATAATCAAATTATCGAAGAAGTCAAACATTAGATACATATTTACCCCTATAATCTATGCTATTATAGGGATTTGTAGTTGTTGCATGTCCTCTCAGGTCCTTCTCTTTCACATGCAGACAAAAATTACAATCAATTGTCTCTCTTTTAAGATAATGCTGCAGAATATGAGCGAATGGGTAGCCTTTGTGGTGTTCGTATGCTTTCTTGGTTTGTACACCTATTTTGTCTTCTTTCGCAATGGGGTATATCCTATACTAGTTTAACTTATTCGATAATCTGTATATTCTCCCTCTAAAGTTTGATTCAGGTAGAATCCATGACGAACATTATCACATCTATTGCATGGCCATGCATTGGTCATTTTTTCACATGCGGAAGTTTATCAGACACGTTTTTGAAGAATCAGCAGGTTGTCAGGTTATTGATGGTGATTCCAGCAAATGTTCCTTATTTTATTTCTTTTGTGGAAGCTAAATTTCTTATAAGTATGTGGGGAATTCAAAATTCTTATCCAAAACTGTTTCTTTTCTCTCCTAATGTTTGATAATTTAATATAATGGATCTTTGAGCTGCAAGAGGGATTTCATTACCATATTTTTATTCTTCTTTATTACTCCCATACGAAGGACAGGGTTAGTAAAATCTACTCCACTCTTATAATTCTGAATAAAATACAAATTACCCCATCTCTTATTTTTTGCATGTTTCACCTCTTCGGTTACATAAAAATTAAACACGTGGCAATCATGCATCCGACAACTCCTTTCGACATGATTATTAAGGTATCTTGATTAATCTACGCTGAGCACCAGGTCTTTATATATCTGGGCATTAATTGCCTTTTTTTTATCTTCTTCACCATCATATTTCTCTATCAAATATTCTCTGTTTTGACTCTATCAATATGTCCAACTTTGATAGTCACGATTTACCTCTTGCCAAATCAAAAATGAAACTTTAAAGAAATTTGTAGGTCTTTCACTTTCATCAAAAGCCAGCGCTAGGAAAAAAATAAATGAAGACTTAGTCTTCATAGATAAAGTTGTCTCAGTTCGTATTTTTCTACTTGGAATCTTCTGTAAGGCGGTATCAGACTCTTGGGGTATCAATTGCAGAATACTCTTTGAATAGATGGCTAATAATACTTTCAAGATAACATTAGAAGAGGCGAAAGAAGCGGAAAGTCTTAGGTTCCTCAAGCCTTGCCTTGTGCAATCAATGCACGTGCTCTTATGCATATGGGAGATGCATGATATATTCGATGAGGTGATCTTATTAAGTCATACACGTGGGTTAGGGTTTACAGTCTTGCGAATTCTTGATGATGTGTTGATACTATTGAAACATTAGGTAACTTCCTTGGAGAACTAATGGACATTGACCACCCGGTCAATGATACAGAGGTTAGTGAGTTTATACGTTTTAGAATCAAGTTCGATACAAGAAATATCATCAAGACAAGGGTTTTTGTTGAACAAAATGATAGGGAAGCTTGGGTTGCGTTTACATATGAATTGATAGGGTTGTTTTATTTCAATTGTGGAATAATCAGGCATAACAAAGGAAGTTGTATGATGGGGATGGTCAGACCCAAGTGGAATGACAACTCAGCAAGGTTCTTCAATAATAACTGTCATACAACTATTCGAAGTGAAGATAAGGTGTTTCACATGATATGAAAGAGGGATCAGTGGGGTGTGTGACGCAGTAATAAGGTTTTTTTCTTTAAGGAAACAAAATAGAGATGATAATGATGACGACATGAGCTCTTTAAATGGTGGATGGGGCCAGTTGACACAGGTTTTTTGAGTGGGTTTAGTGAATATACCAATTCCAGATCAAAACAATAAAGAAGGAAATGATAAAAACACCAAAGAGACGAGTGAATCTTCTAATAGGAAGGAGAAAACACATGTGGTTTATGCGAGTTTTTTGGAGAACCCTATAATCCTTTTGACGCTACAGAAATCACTATGAACATGTATCCTCGGTTGTTTAAAAAATTTCAGGTTGAAGTGGGAGACCTTAGCAACAACTTCATAGTTAATAATCAAACATTAATCGAGATTCTAAATGCATGAGAAGCGTACATTGACACTATGTACATGAGATTCATGAATGAAGATGGGTGTTATCAAGTCCAACCGGAGGCAAGCCAATGAGGTTTAATTTAGGAGACAAAAAGATTGTAGTGGATGAAAGCGGTATCAATAATGAAAAAGGAGCGAAGAGGAACACACCTGATATCAACCAAATTCATACTGCTACTAATCTTGAGGTTCTTACAGATAAAGTGTATCATGATGTTGAGATAATTAATGCAAAACGTAAGAAGGTTGTAGAAGAAAAAATTGAATGGGAGGATTTCTTTGAACCAGAAGAATAATTACCCAATTCACAGTCTATCCACATTAGTCGCCATGATCAACAGGACACTAAATTTAATCAAAGAAGATACTTAACACCGAGAAGGAGAGTCGGAGGAACAATTTGCAAGTTTACTCTGCCAGCGCATTTGAAAATAAAAACCTGACCTGTATGGGGTGAAGGTTCTTCAAAAAATCAAAAGGGTTAGGTTGGAAGAGCTGAATATTATGGAGAAAAGAATTCAAGAAATGCACAAAGTTATGGATGATTTGTATGCGAGTTTACGTGCGGTAAATAAAATCAAGTGTTGGTGAAGGAAAGTCAGAATGCTTGTGGGCCATCGAACACAGCGGAAGGCTCGATTAAATAGCGGAAATACTACTATTGCAGCAGATCCGAGTGTGAGGGTCACTTGAGGGGAGATAAATATTTGGATAGTGACAGCAATGAGGACGTGAGTACCAGGGAATTTCTCGTGAAGGAAAACTTTGACCTCAACAATTCTGAGGATGGCGGCTAGTCTGGAAAAGTGGTCCGGCTTTATAAATAACTTTTTGGTGTGGAATTGTCGTGGGGCAAGGGCACCTGCGACTCGAAAAATATTCAAGTCCCTTTATTTGAAATTTAAATTCTCTTTAGTTTGTCTTTTGGAATCCAAAATTAAGTGGAGTGATATTAAATCATGTAGCTTTTTGAAGACCTTTCCGAATAAGTTTGTAGTGAACCCAGATATGTCCGGGGGCATTACATTGGCATGGAAAGATAATCTCAACTTTAATTTCGTTACTCTTGGCAATCTTTTGTAATCAGGGAAGTAATAGAATCTACATTATCCTTTTTATATATCGTCTATATTTACATTCCTAATAATAATAATGAAAGAGAAAAGATCTTTGACTCTATTTCTAATTGGAAATCATATATAACGGAACCAGTTCTTATAATGGTGATTTCAACGACATTTCTAAATTCTCGGAGAAACAAGGTAAAATCAAACCAAACTTGGATAGAATGCTTCGCTTCAACAATTTTATTAATGTCAATAATTTATTGAAATCCCGTCTAAGGAGTGTCATTTTATGTGAACTAATAAAAGGGAAGGGGAGGAAAATGTTAAAGAACGATTTGATAGAGGCCTAGCTTCAGATTCGTGGTATAATCTTTTTCCCGAAGCAATTCTAAAAGTGCCACCCTCCATAGGTTTCGATCACTCACCACTCATTTACAAAGAACAAGTCCCAAAAGAGAATATAAAAATACTTCATGTTCGAGTCTAGATGGCTCGAAAATAAAAATGTAGAGATGTAGTCCTTAAATCATGGGATACGGGAAGAGAAATAAATAATATTCAAGACTTTATTATGAAAAGAGACGCCACTTGTTTGGCTTTATCAGGATGGACTAGAGAGACGTTCTGTAATAATCGAAAATTAAGTAATAAATATCAAAACATATTGGAAAGGATCTAGAATGAAAAAAAGAATCAAGAAAATACCGAGATTGAAACTAATATTAGAAATGAGATTGAAAAGTTGTGGTATCAAGAGGAATCTTTTTGGGCTGATAAAGCCATGGTCATCTGGATTAAAAAGGTGATAAAAATTCTAGTTATTTTTTTCGCCTCTACAACAATGAGAAGAAATAATAATTGTAGTTGTGATATCAAGGATGACAATGGGATATGGACAGATTAACTAAAAAATATCATCGAACTCATACATGTAAACTTTTATAAAATAATACGATGAATAATATCGAACAGGTCGCAATTCATACACCAAATAAAATTAGAGAAGTCACGAATGATACTGGTGGGTCCTGGTGTGTTATAAAATGGAGTATTAAAATAAAAGGAACCACAATACCGCAAGTGCACGGTTGTCTAAGTAATACTCGGATAATTTGCGTTTCGTTCTTAGGGACGGATTAGGTACAACTCTAGTATTAACCAGATAGTAGAAATAATTGCTTGACAGAAAAGTAAAATAATATAATTTTTGTTTGGTTTTCTTAAAAACTAAATTGCAATAAAATAAAGACTAGTTAAAATAAATAACTAAAAATAAATAAACAAGTAAAGGGACTAACTTCAGAGACGAGAGATGTACCTGAGTCTCGCAAGGAATCCACCTAATTAATATAATCTATGCTATGTTTGAGGGTAGAATTGGTATTATTATATAAGTCAGGATTATAACGTCTCCTAGCCCCCTGTCGGGTGGACCTAGGAGTTATCCTAAAGTACTATAAACCCATATATGGGGGAATATGCCTCTTTGGACGTGAAATATTTACCTCTTTGGCTATGTAATTAGTTAAGCTTGTCGGTCAATAACGGACATTAGACGTGTATTACCTACGTTTGTATTCAAACCCCCTGTCGGATGATCACTTTTGCCACTAAAGTGAATATCCCAAATACTAAAAGTTATTTCTAGTTGTACCGAAAAGAAATAGTAATTAAGAACAAAGTAATATCCAATATATAAGACTCAATTCAGTTTAAATCCTAAAAATCCCAAATTAAAAACATAGAATAAATTAATTAAGGTTCATCCCTTTATTGCGATTCTCAAGTATATGAAAGTTTAGCTCATAATAAAATTAAAGACTGAAATAATATAAAAATAATTCATATTCAATTATGAAAAAGAGATAGATTACCTAAAGGTTTGGTTGGTTATTGTTGGAAGAATAGAATTCCTCCAGCTCTAGCTTCTCCTCCGCCTTCTTGCTCTGACTTGAAAATATGAAGCCTCTGATGTAATTCTCTGAAGTGTGCGTGAAAAGTAGGCTAAAAGGTCTATTTATACTAGTAAATTCGGATTAGGGCTTAGCTTAAGAGCATTAGGTCAAATTATAAAAAACCCAAGCCCATCTTCTTCTTTAATTCCCGTAACTGGTGTACAGACTTTAGTAAAACAATTGTAACTTTTGCATATCGACTCCAAATGGGCTCATCCAGATTCAAAATCTTCCTAATTCAATAAGGAATAAAACCTATTTCACGTCCTAAAGGCTGAATCCGCTCCTACGTAGCCCAAAAACAGCAATTAGTAACAACCTTCCAGATCTGCAACTTCTCTAGTCAATTCTTCGGAAATTCTTTTCTTGCCTTCATCTCCTCCACTTAATCTAAGACTTTAATTCTCACTTCTCCTCCTTGTATTGGTTCTCCATAGAATCCATGAACCTAAGAAATTTATACTAAAAACAAACAAATTAACGCACAAAAGCTCTAAAAATGCAAATAGTCTAATTCCAAGGGGAGAAAGTGTAGTATGACGAAATAAGCATAAAAGTCTATCAAATAAGTAAAATATTCACCTAAATTGATGTCTCATAAGGCATAATATTTATAACAAATAGGGAGACATCAAGACCCCAAACTCAAACCTTTGTCGTCCCGACAAAGTAAAATATAAACAAAGGCCTTTAGGTGGATGCAGAAGGCAGAATCTAGTAAATACACCCAAAGCACAACTTTAAAACAAATCTCATATAGTATGATCTAGGAATTAATATACACATACACATGTCATGCAAAATCAAACACAAAATAATATCAATCCAAAATTAATTTCACAATGCTAGAAGGTTACACTTGTTAATTATTTCAAGATGGTGGCTATAGGGTGTTCATCTATCCTTAATTGCTTTGAACGCTCCACTTAGCATACTCCCTAATAGCTGAATCATAAACTCACTATGCATCTAGGAATCACGAGGTCTTTACGGTTAACGTAGGCTTAGGGACTGTATGGTACGTATATTTGGTAAATTTGAAGTGAGCTTTTGGATCTCTCCTCACTTTCCATCAACAAACTGTCCAAAAGCTTGAGTTTACACTCAATATGTTCTCACTCAACCCATTTGATGCACTGATTAAGCGTCCCCAGATTAAACCAATAAGCACTAAAGATGTTCACATAAGAAATTTCCTCTTTGCCGGTCCAAATATATATTCTTTTCATATCAAATTTCTTTTGTATAGCTATGACTCTCTTTTTGATGTAGATATATCATGCTATTTCTTCTAATATTTTTTTTCTTTTCATAGCTTTTTTCATGTACTCTTACCCCGACAAAGGGTTACAGTATACTAACTGTGAATCATCACCAATATGTAAAATGGAGCACAATTGATAAGCTAAAAAATCCCCACCCAATGTAAATTCCCATAATAGTGGACCCACCACCCCAAAATCAAGCTCAAGACAAGAAGTCTCAGGATCGTGATTCAAGTGAGGGTCATATGGAAATGCCTAATAAACTAAAGGGATATGGGCTTATATCGTGGCGACAAAAGAAAGGCTTGAAGGCTAAAAATTCGGCTAAGACGGATAATATTAAATTCAGGGAGAGAAGGCTAAAAATGTTTCAAAGGGCTAACAAAGAACCACCTCTATCATTTTCCTACTTACAAAGCTTGCCTCTAGTTCATACCTAAGTGGGTACTCTACTCATTCAAATCTCACGTTCTACAAACCAATCATTTTCCTTAAGCATAAGTTTACTTCTTTTGCATTGTTCATTAATTCTTCCTATCAATTACCTCATGTTTGCATGAAATCAAAGTGAGTTTTATACTAATTCCTAAAGTCAACTATTTTCAATCATAAATTTGCAAAAAGCATGCTTGATGGGGACATTCAAAGTACTATACAGTCAACGCAACCCTTAGATTAATTTTATTGAAAGCATGTAAGACAAATAACACATAAAATTGGGGTGAGGCAACGAACCCCACCCCAAAACTCAAAAATGAGTCGTGTCCCCACGACTTGAAAAGACTCAACAGCAAATAAACTAATAAAAATGATAAAAGGATATGAAAACGTATCTGAACCAACACAAGGCTGGTTTCAATTGTTGTGTTCAGGTTGGGCTCCTCTCGTTGCGTAGGTGGCATGTTGAACATTGATGAGGAACAGTATTATGCCTAAGGGAATCAATGCTACTAATATAACACTGATCCCAAAGGTTAGTACACCTTCCAATATTAAATAATTTAGGCCCATATCATGTGTTAATACGTTGTATAAAATTGTCTCTAGAATCATTGCTAATAGAATTAAAAAAGTACTGGACTCTATCATATCTCACCATTAGATTGCATGTGGGTAATAGGGCTATTTGTGACAACATACTAATTGCATGGGAAATCATTCATACCTATGATAAAGAAAATATCAGTGATCTAAAAGGCGCTAGGCGTTAGGCGGGCGGTCGACCACCTTCGAGCGCCCAGGGTACTAGACGGGCGCCTAGGCGGAGCCTAGGAGTTTTCTTGCTAGGCGGTATTGATATTTATTTAAATATTTTTTAATATTTATATAATTTTTAAAATAAATTTATATAATTTTTTGTGTTAAAAAATAAATTTTTAAATTTTTTTGTATTAAAAAATAGACTTTTTTAAATTTTTTTAGCTTCAGACCGCCTAGGCGCCGCCTAGATCCGCGTAGGCACCGCCTAAACCCGCCTAGACCTGCCTAGGACCTTCTAGGACCGCCTGGAGGCCGCCTGGGACATTTCTGGATGTTCAGCTACCTTCTAGCGCCTAGGCGCCGCCTAGGCCGATTTTTAGAACACTGGAAAATATTACTCCTAGATAGATCTATAAAAATCTTATGATATCATCAACTGGGGTTTCCTGTTTAACACTTTAGAAGCTTTGAAATTTCCAAGGAAAATGGTAAGAGTGGATCAAAATGTGTGTAAGTACACCTACATACTCTATATGGGTGAATGGAGAGATGGTTGGATATTTCAGTGGTCAAAGAGGTTTGAGGCAAGGGGGCCCACTGTCCCCTTACCTTTTTGTGATATGTATGCAACTTTTTACCCGACTCTTTCAAAAAATTGGAGAAAACAAGAAGTTTGCGTTTCATCCTAAATGTAAGAAGTTAAGGAGGGGTTGGATATTTTTGCTAGAATGTCTGGTCTAAAGATCAATAATAGAAAAAGTCATATATATTTTGGTGGGTGTTCAGACAGTGTTAAAAGGAGTATTAGTAATATTTTGAATATAAATGAAGGTATCTCACCTGTAAGATATCTAGGTGTTCCACTGAGTTGTACAAAACTTTGTGTTGAAGATTCAAACAAGTTAGTATATAAGGTCAACGAAGCAATTAATCAGTGGAGTAATAAGCTTCTAACCTATGCAGGGAGGCTTGAGTTAATAAGGGTTGTTCTGGTAAGTAAAATTCTTTACTGGTGGAGGGTATTCATGCTACAAAAATATGTTATATACAGACTAGATTAATTATTATCTAGTTTTTTATGGAAGTGTAGTTTGGATAATGCTAAATGTGCAAAAGTTTCTTGGGCTAATGTATGTAGGCCCAAAACTGAAGGTGGTCTCAATGTGCCTAACCTAGTGGAGTGCCTAGCCTAGTGGAAATAAATAAAACATGCGTGTTGGGAATTTTTTGGAGGATTTATAAAAATGATGGACATTTATTGAGTAGATGGGCACATAGTAATATAATACCGGGTAATTGTATCTGGAGTCTAAAGTTGAAGAGTGATATTACCTAGACTTGGAAAAAGATTTTCAAAGTTAGAGAAAGTGCATATTAGTTTATAACACATAGAATTGGTAATGGTTGTAACTCTTTCTTATTTTGGGACAAGTGGACAAGGAGAAAAAATGTACATGAAGTCTTGAGTAGGCATATTCAGGTTAGTCACATATTGAATAACAAAACTGTACAAAGCTGCTTTAAAAGGGAAAGTTGGCATTTTCCAAGTACACTCCATGGACTTAGTGAACTTATACCTGATCAAATTACTATGGGTAATGATAATATTAATTGGAGTACAAATATAAAACATAAGTTTTTTTTTAGGATAACACTTGAGTAGATCAGATGAGATAATGAAATTCTGGAATGGACCAAAGTAGTATGGCATAAAAAAAAATATTCCTAAGTGTAGCTTTTGCACCTGGCTTGCTTGTCTTTGATAGACTGCCTACCAAACAGAGATTGAGTAAATGGGGTATTCAAAATAATGTAATGTGTGAGTTATGTCATAGTGCAGCTGAAGATAGAAATCATTTGTTCAGTTTATGCTTTTTTGTAAGGAGAACTTTGCAGAGATGTATGCAAAATTGTAACTTTACCTTGCCAGTTATTCATGGTTGGGATGATCTTGTAGAGGGTATTTTGAGTCAAGTGAGGATAAGTTCATGAATATTCACTACTCCCGCACAAGCCTCTAGCGACTAAACTACTAGCGACTAAGCGCTGTAGTCGCTAAAGACAAGAGCCTCTAGCGACTACATGTGTTTAACGACTACCGGGACTGTTTCTCGACTACAACGTAGTCGTTAGAAAGTTTTTCTTTCACGACTACAAAAAGTAGTCGTTACTACTTATGAAGTAGTCGCTAGTGTTTTATTTATTTTTTTAATTAATTTCCCACCGCCAACGTGTAGTCGCTAGATGTTGTATTATTTAACGACTACATAAAGTAGTCGTTAGTAGTCATTTCTAACGACTACTTGTGAGGCTTTGGCGACTACACGTGTAGTCGCGAATAGGGGTAGCGTGTTTTCAACAGTAACTTGCGAATTGCTTTACTCAATACACCATTATTATATAATTTCTCTTTCTTTCTCTCAAAACTCTCCCAATTTTTTTCCACAATTCCTCATCAAAAATTATTTCAACACTTGAAAAAGCTTGCCCGGGTCAATCATCACGTGGGACCGCCTCAATTATCAATTTTTCTTTCCAAATTTGCCCAAAAGTAGGTATTTTTTGTTCCATAAAACTCTTTCAAATTCCTTTTACTTTCATTCAATTGTGTAGTAAATGTTAAATAGTATCACTTATTAGGTATTTCAACACGTGGACAAGCTTTCCCGGGTCAAACATCAACGTGGGACCGCCTCAATTATCAATTTTTCCTTCCAAATTTGCCCAAAAGTAGGTATTTTTTATTCCATAAAACTCTTTCAAATTTCTTTTATTTTCATTCAATTGTGTAGTAAATGGTAAATAGTATCACTTATTAGGTATTTCAACACGTGGACAAGCTTTCCCGGGTCAAACATCAATGTGGGACCGCCTCAATTATCAATTTTTCCTTCCAAATTTGCCCAAAAGTATGTGTCTTTTTCATCTTTTCCTTATTTGATTACAATTGTATAGTTATATTTGCTAAATATATAATATCACTATGTATATATCTCTAATCATTTAATAATTTTATGTGAATTATAAATATTATATTAAGTATATATATATATATATATATATATATATATATATATATATATATATATATATATATATTTGTATGATATATTATTGTATGATGCTATATTTTGTATGCTTTTAATTTTTTATTTATGTATTTATTTTGTGATGTTATATTTTGTATGCTTTTAATTTTATATTTATGCATTTATTTGGTGATGTAATATTTTGTGTGCTTTTAATTTTATATTTATTTATTTAATCGGTGATGTAATAATTTGTTTCATTTTATATTTATTTATTTAATCGGTGATGTAAAAAAAAATTATTTTTTATTCATTTATGTAATCGGTGATGTAATAATTTTTTTTCTTTTATTTTTATGTATTTATCTGGTGATGTAATAATTTTTTTTCATTTTATTTATGTTGTATTCTTTCATATTGTAATAGTTGACTATGGCTTCGGGAATTGATAAGAGTTGGATTGGTACCGCTCATAAAGTTTCGTGTGAATTTATTAAAGGGATAGAAGCATTACTCGCTTTTGCTCAAAAGAATAAACCTCCTAGTGAAGAAACAATTTTTTGTCCGTGTAAAGAGTGTTCGAATTATCGTAGGTATACGGTGGTCAAAGTTAGGTCACATCTTTTATTGTCTGGGTTTTTGGAGACGTATGATATTTGGACAAAGCATGGTGAGACAGAGGATATTCCCGAGACTCGATATGAAGAACATTAAATGTTGGATGTATACGATGATTTGAGACCTAATTACGAGATTGGTGGTCATTCCGGTGACACCGAGATGACAGACTCGAACAGTACAGCTCGTGGAAAATTCGATTCGATGTTTTCCGATTTAGAGACCGAGTTATACCCTGGTTGTGATGTAATGAGTTCATTAAATTTCATTGTGAAGCTAATGCACGTGAAGGCGAGGAACAAGTGGACTAACACGTCTTTCACCGAGTTGCTTGATCTTTTGTGCCGTGTGTTGCCCAAACCTCATACCTTGCCCGATTCATACGAGGCATGCAACAAAAAGTTAAAAAATTTAGGTATGGGTTACGATACCATCGATGTTTGCGTGAACGATTGTGCTTTGTTTTACAAGGAGAATGCCTCCCTCGAAAAGTGTCCAGTATGTAGTGAATCCAGATGGGACCCGAAGAAGGGTCTGAAGGTAGTGCATAAGAAACTCAGATATTTCCCGATTGCCCCTAGGCTGCCGCGACTTTATGCTTCGAGACACACTGCCGAAAATATGATCTGGCGCCAAACTGGGAAGAATACAGATCCAGATTTGTTGCGTCATCCGGTTGACGGAGATAGTTGGAAGAGATTTGTTCAGTTACATCCCGAGTTTGCTAGTGAACCTCGGAACATCTTCTTGGGTTTGGGTATCGATGGCTTTTGCCCTTTCTCTATGCAGAACAACTCGTACAGCATGTGGCCGGTTATATTGACCGTCTACAACTTACCACCGTGGGAGTGTATGAAGGAGACGACATTCCAGCTTTGTTTGTTGATTCTAGGACCCCGTTCACCCGACAAGGACATGGACGTCTTTCTTCGTCCTGTTATATATGAGTTGGACGAGTTGTGGGGTAAGGGGATTCTTACTTATGATGCCCACAAGAAGGAAGAGTTTACTATGAAGGTTTGTTTGTTGTCTACGACTAACGATTTTCCCGCTAGGTCATACACCTCGGGATGGTCGGGTCAAGGTTACAAAGCTTGTCCAGAATGCATGGATTCTACTCCGTCATTGAGCGTGAAGAAAGGGGTTGCTTACTTCGACCATACACGTTGGTTACCTATCGACCATCGTTTTAGAAACGAAAATGTTTTGTACAAGGAATCCGATGATAGGCGCCCACCGAAGAAATATAAACCTGCCGATATTCAGACACAGTTAGATGGCCTTCCCATTGTGCTTCCCGGGAAACACAAGGATTTTGGGGGAAAGATTGTGAGACAGACTGGTCCTCGTGTATTCAATTGGAAGAAAAAGAGTATCTTTTATCGTTTACCTTATTGGTCCGAAAACTTGTTGAAACATAACATTGATGTCATGCATTGCGAGAAAAACGTGTGTGATGCTCTTCTCGGCACATTAATAGGTCTTGATGGGAAACTTAACAAAGACAACGTGAAAGCGAGAATTGATCTCAAGGAAATGAATATCAGGCCAGATTTGTGGTTGAAAGAGAGAAACGGTAAAAAGGTAATGCCCCGAGCTAATTATACGTTATCCTCGGAAAAAATGAAAGTATTTCTTGACTGGCTGAAGGCACAGAAGTTTCCCGATGGATTCGCATCGAGTTTGAGAAATAACGTTCAAAGTGACTTGGGCAAGATTATAGGAATGAAATCTCACGACTGTCACGTGATGATGCAGTACCTATTCGTGGCTAGTATCCCAGGGCTTTTCGTAGACAAAGCGATTAGTGACGCGATTATCGGGCTAGCCAACGTGTTTAGAGTTGTGTGTAATAAAAATCTGAGTAGGAAAGAGTTAGAAAAGGGGAAGAAGAAAGTGGTTGAAGTTATGTGTAGATTGGAGATGATTTTACCTCCCGCGTTTTTCGATATAATGATCCACTTGGTCATTCATTTATACGACGAGGCTTTGTTAGGGGGACCGGTTCAGATGCGTTGGATGTACCCGTTTGAGCGGTATCTAAAGAAATTAAAGGAGTACATACGAAACCCGGCTAGGCCAGAGGGTTCAATCGCCGAGGGATACGTTGTAGAGGAGACTTTGACATTCATATCGCGTTACCTTAAAGAAGAAAAAACAAAGTTTAATGATCCGGGTAGATATACCGATATCGAAGCTCAACCTAAAGATTTGTCCGTATTTAAGAGCCAATGTATTCCTTTAGGTAAAAAAGAGTATGGTAATTTGCAATACAAAGAGAAGGAGCAAATCGACTGGTATATCCTACTTAATTGCGATGAAATCCAACATTTGATGTATTCAGTTTAATCCAATTTATTTATTAAATGTTTATTCATTATGAAAAAATGTATTCAGTTTGATCGTCAAATGTGCAGATCACACAAAGCCACGTTATCGGGTACCCCAGACGAAAAAGATAGGAAACACCGGCAAAATTTCCGAGACTGGTATCTGCATAAGGTATAGATCCATTCAAATACAAAAATAATATTCCATTTTAGGAAATATTGTTATAATTGTTTATGCTTGTAGGTTTATGAAATGGAAAAAGAAGGTGATGCATTCGCTACGAGTGAGATGATTGCATTGGCTAGTAAGTCTCATGGTGCAGTTTATAAGTACGATTCATGTGTTGTGAATGGTGTTAAATGGGTCACTCGTGAAAAGGGTGAAACAAGGGTGACACAAGATTACGGGGTATCCGCCATCTACAATGGAAAACCTTTTTACGGTGAATTAGTCAAGGTTGTAGAGGTCACATTTGACGATGACTGTTCCGTTGTGCTGTTCAAGTGTAATTGGTATAACACGAGTAAACCGAGGGAAGAGAATGGGGTAACTCTTATCAACACGTCTAAATTTTTTGGGAATCAGAGCCGTACATCTTAGCTACTCAAGCAAAAAAAGTATTTTACATTGACGAGGTTAACCCAAAGAAATCACAAAAAGGATGGAAAGTAGTATGGGAACTCAATGATAGACATGGATGGAGTCCTGAGTTATGGGGTGCAAAATCAATGCCTACTGGAGACGCGAGTGTCACTATCCCTTTAGTGAACACCGAGACGATTTCCGATCCGGTGAACTTGGCATCCACCGAGGAGATCGAGATTGACCCTGCTCATTTTTTTGTTGATTTGAGTTTTGATATGGATGTTGATGAAAACGAGGAAATTGAAGATGACACCTTGGATGAATACAGTGATGAGGAAGAACCTATTGAGGTTGATAGCGATGACGAACCTATAGTTGTTAGTGGATATGATTCTGATTAGGAGTTTTTTTTGGGTTTATTTGTATTAAAACATTTTATTGACTTAAACTTTTTATATTTGAGGTTAATTTATTGACTTAAACTTTTTATATTTGTGGTGAATTTGACTCTAAACACTCAACTTTGACTCTAAACACTCAACTTTGACCACAAACACTCAACTTTGACTCTAAACACTCAACTTTGACCACAAACACTCAACTTTGACTCTAAACACTCAACTTTGACCATAAACACTCAACTTTGACTCAAATAACCCAAATTTGACTCTAAACACTCAACTTTGACTCTAAACACTCAACTTTGACTCTAAACACTTAACTTTGACTCTAAACACTCAACTTTGACCACAAACACTCAACTTTGACTCTAAACACTCAACTTTGACTCTAAACACTCAACTTTGACTCTAAACACTCAACTTTGACCACAAACACTCAACTTTGACTCTAAACACTCAACTTTGACATTAAACACTAAACTTTGACCACAAACACTCAACTTTGACTCTAAACACTCAACTTTAACCACAAACACTCAACTTTGGCTCTAAACACTCAACTTTGACCACAAACACTCAACTTTGACTCAAATAACTCAAATTTGACTCTAAACACTCAACTTTGACTTTAAACACTCAACTTTGAATCTAAACACTTAACTTTGACTCTAAACACTCAACTTTAACCACAAACACTCAACTTTGACTCTAAACACTCAACTTTGACTCTAAACACTCAACTTTGACTCTAAACACTCAACTTTGACTCTAAACACTCAAGTTTGACTCTAAACACTCAACTTTGACCACAAACACTCAACTTTGACTACAAACACTTAACTTTGACTCTAAACACTCAACTTTGACCACAAACACTTAATTTTGACCACAAACACTCAACTTTGACTCTAAACACTCAACTTTGACTCTAAACACTCAACTTTGACTCTAAACACTTAACTTTGACTCTAAAAACTCAACTTTGACTCTAAACACTCAACTTTGACCACAAACACTCAACTTTGACTCTAAACCCTCAAGTTTGACTCTAAACACTCAATTTTGACTCTAAACACTCAAGTTTGACTCTAAACACTCAACTTTGACTCTAAACACTCAAGTTTGACTCTAAACACTCAAGTTTGACTCTAAACACTTAACTTTGACTCTAAACACCCAAACGATTGATTGCTTGGAGCTAAATTGAATTTACCGAGAGTGTGGAATTGAATTTAATTTAAATGATTATTTGGAAGTGAATTAAAATATTGGATAATTGTAAATAGATTTATGTTTATTTTTTAATTAAAAAAAACATTTCTAGCGACTACATTATACCTCTAGCGACTAGTTCATGTTCATGAACTAGTCGTTAATAACTCTATACCACTAGCGACTACTTAGTAGTCGCGAAATGTCGAATTAATTTCCACTAACCGATGGCGGTCCATTTTCCCGGCCACGAAAGGACACGCGTTTTACTTTGATGTCTAGCGACTACATTGTAGTCGCGAAAGACCAGTTGACGTGGTCAAAATACAGACACGTGTATGTATTCGACAATCTAGCGACTACTTGCCTTGCCTCTAGCGACTACACGTAGTAGTCGCTAGAAAAAAAGCCCTATATCTACCGAGAGCTCACTCTCCACTTTCATTTCTTAAACAACAAAACACCAAAAAAACGAGAGATAATATTGCAGCCATTCCAAGCTCCGATTCAAGCAACAAATCAGCTCCAAATCTTTGTCAAAGGTAACCAAATCCAACCCCTAATCTTATTTCATTTCATTTTCTATCATTTATAAAGCTTTTTTTTCTCTATTTTTATATATTCTAATAATTTTTTTTTGTTTGTGTTTCATTCCGAATCAATATGGCATGGATTCATCACCAAATCAGCTCCAATCTCTTCCAATAAGGTAAGTTTTCCGACCCATTTTTGTCTTTTAATTTTCATGTCTTTTTTTTTCTTTGATGATTTCATGGTTTTTTTAATTCCGAGAATAGTATGTGTTATTAGTGTGTTGTATGCATCATTTAAACCAAAAATTGATGTTAAATGGCTTAAAAATATATTTTGTGAAATTTAATTAGTTTTTCCCCCTTTTTTTGGTGTTTGATTCTTACTTCCGAAAATAGTTGGTGTTCTTAAGGATTAATTTTTGTTCATTTAAACATGTAATTCATGGTTTTTGATTGAAAATTAATTAGGTTGATTTTTTGGGAATTTTGTTAATTTTTGTTATGATTTTTAGTAAATTTTAGATTATAAAATTGCAAAAATTGTTATACATAGAATGAAACTATTATTCAGGCAAAAAATTGTGTTAAAAATAACATAGGGACCTTTATGCAATTTTTAAAAAATTATTTTAGGGAGTTTTATGCAATTTAAAACTAAATAGGGACTTTCATGAAATTTTATAAAAATAAATAGGGACTTTTATGCAATTTTTAAAAATATATAGGAATTTTTATGCAATTTTAGAAAAATTAAATATAAGTCCTTTCATGCAATTTAAAAAAATATAAGGAATTTTATGCAATTTAAAATAATATTTAGGTACTTTTGTGCAATTTAAGAAAAATATGTTTAGTTTACTATATAATAATAGAATTTTAAATATCAAAAAAAATATAAATTAATTTATTATGTGACTAAAATAATTATTTTTTGTATAATACAGATTGTACGTGTGCTATATATATTGGATGCTAAAGGATGTTTTATTTACGTTTTTAATTCATTTGATTAATTTTATTTATGATTGTAATGATTTATTTAATTTTATTTTCATGTTTTTATTTTTGGTGATGTAATAATTTAGTATTTTTTATGTTATTCTTTATTCTGTATTTTAATTTCCCTACAAAATGCTAGATGGCCGATGTGATGACTCGACAGCACGGAGGGGCCGGTGGAGGGAGGGACCCAAACGAGAATCCGAACCGAAACCTAGCCGACAGTGCAAACCAGCCCGGTAAATAAAGAAATTCAACTCAATACTTGCTTAAAAAATAAAGTCACTACTAATTAATTCAAATTTAAAACAGATCCCCCTAGACGGAAAACAAGGGGTGGCGCTGCCCTCAAAACTGCGATGAGGGCAATAAAAGCTGTATGGTCCATCAGGCAAGTACGGGCACCACGTTGCGCAAGTGATTGAGATTGCAGTTCGAGAGAGGATTCTGCCCTATCACCCGGCTTGGAACAAAGTGCCGGACGCGGACAAACACGCCGTGATTAAGAGATTATCGGTATAAATTTAATTGTTAATATTTTTAAAGCTTAATTTATTATTTTAATTTTAATTTAAATAATATATATTTTTTACAGAAATATTTTGACATAAAGACTTGGAAAAAGGGGAAAGACTGGAAGGAGATTCACGGAAACTTGGACGATACGATGAGGATGAGATTTAAGGATTACAAACATTACGTGAAGAAGCATTATTGGAGAAAGGGTTTGAAGCCGGATTGGATATCGGATGAGGTGTGGGAGAAGTGTTGTGAGTATTGGGGCTCGAGAAAAGCAAAGGTGAAATTTTGATTATTTTTAATTTTAGTATATATTTTAAATTATAAGAGTTTGTATTAATAATTGAATTTTGATTTTTTTTTCAGAATCAAGCAGCAGAAAATAGAAAGAATCGACAAAAGCAAAAAAACAAGAGTGGAGCGGGGTCGAGGAGGTATTCCAGGACTCGGGATATGCTATACGAGGTGGTTTTTTATTTAAGTAAATTTTTTAATTATTAATTTATTATTTATTTTGAATTTTTTTTATTTTTATGAAACAGGGTGAAGAATTAATCCCAGGAGGGAATCTGGTGATAAGGGACGAGGCTACCCAATAAGACATCCCAATTCCGCGTATGGGTGGTTTTTACGAGGTGGTGGGGAAAAGCAAGAAGACCAAACAGTGGAGGTCCGAGGGCTACGAAAAAGCCGATGTAAGTTTTTTTTATAAGTTACTTATTAATTACTTTTTCATCTAAAGTCAAATTTAATTAATATTTTGTTTATTATGTAACAAAAATTGCTCAAGGATGCGATGAAGGAAAATGTGACTCAGAGTCAACCGATGGTCAAGGGATGAGTCAGAAGGAGCAATACGATTACATGAGGAGCACCGCGAAGACGGTCGGGTCACCGAAGAGGAGCTTTATACCGGGCATTGGCCGTCCAAGAAAATCGAAGAACAAGGCTAATACTACTCCAGCCGGAACGAGCAGCACGAGGAGATGATGGCCGCGATTAACGAGCTCCGAGTGTCCAGCAGTCTTCCACCATTCCCCCGCCCTGAAGGATCTACGAGCACCCAGCCTCCACCTTTTTTGATGGCTGTTGTGAATGATGCCATCGCATACGTTAATCAGTTGAGGGCAGATAAAGGCGAGACCCCCTTCCAGCCTATGAATGCGGGCCCCACTCCTCCTAGCGGTGATGAAGATGAAGAAGATGATGATAGTAGTAGTAGTGATGATGGTGAAGATGGTGAAGATGTTGAAGATGTTGAAGTTGATGAAGATGATTACGAGCCCGGGAATGATGAAAACGTTTATACACGGCTCGGATTCTAGATATCGTGCTTGTTGGTGTTTATTTTATTATCTTTTAAGACTTTTAATTTAATTTTATTTGGTTTTGGTTTGTATTAATACTTTTAATTTAATTTGGTGTAGTTTGGTATGATTTTGACCTGGTTTGACCGGGTTTGACATTGGTTTAATTATATATTTTAATCAATTATTTTGAATTGTTAATTGTATTTTTATTTTATTTATTAATTGAATTTTTAAAAAAATAAGAAAATATGATTTTTGAATCATTTTAAATTACAGAATTGTAATTAAAAATAATTCGAAAATTGTGTTTTTTTATTTTATTTTTAAAAAAATATTAATAATAGCGACTACATAGTAGTCGTTATTGACTACATCAAGTAGTCGCTATACCTTGTAGTAATAACGACTACTTTATAGTCGTTAATGAACTTCTCTTTTCTCGACTACTTTGTAGTCGTTGATAAACTAAGCTTTTCTCTACTACTATGTAGTCGCTAGAAGAAGCGTTATCTAACGACTACAAAGTAGTCGTTAGTAACGCCACTGTCTCTAACGACTACTTCTTCGCGTGTAGTCGTAAGGTTTACCTTCTAACGACTATTTTTTCGCGACTAATTTTTAACGACTACATTTAGTCGTTAGATCCTTGATCCGATTTCTCGCGACTACTTTTATTATTTTTATCGACTACTCATGTAGTCGCAAGACCCTTGACGCTGCGTAGTGATTATTATGTCACTATGGTTTACATCATACATCTATATTATGTGGAATAATATGAATGCGCATATGCATGACGGGAAGTAATGAGAATCAAGTTATGCGGAATATAAAATTCAATCTCAGTGTCAAGTTTGATAATTGCAGGAAGTTTAAAGATAAAAGAAACATAATAATTATTGCACAGAGGTAGAATTTTTATAATGTCTTAAAGAATAGTGTAACTCATTAATGCTTTGTAATGTGCTTAGATAGTTTAAAAGTTGTAATAATTTTGCTGAATTGAAGCGTTTTGCTCAATTAGCACTGAGTGTAAAACAATGTTGAGATTAATAAAGCTTTGAATTATTTAAAAAAAAAAAAAAAGGTCTTTCAATTTTGTTAATTTGAAAATTATGAAAGATGGGAATAATTGGTAAAACATGCAAAAGATAATAGTATAACCTTGTTTAAAAAAATAAAAGAGTATATTATATTATTTCATCGATCATAACATAAAGAGGGGTGAATTATCCAATTTAACGTTTCATTTTCTTTATGAAAGTGGTTATATATATACATTGGTTCAACAGAAGTAGTTAGTAGTACGTGAGAGAATTAGAAGTAGCTAAAGTAAAAAAAAGAGAAAAGAAATTTCTTCAAGAAAAGGTCCTTCAAGAATATCTTGTTTAACTGGATTAAGGAAGAAAGAATGGAGAAACAGCAAGAAGAGAATATAGATTCGCTTTACAAAGAGGTTAACAGCATTATTAAAGCTATACGTGAAGAAGATAGTATAGGTATAGGATTGAAGACGAAGCAAGCGCTTGAAGACCTTGTTTGCGCTATAGTCGATGAAAATAACAGCTTGGAATCAATCAATCAAGGCATTCAAGTTCTGCGTTCCTTAAAATCAGCCATCTTCAAATCCAAAACCTCAAACCCTAGAAGTGAAATATCCTCTTCTACGAGCATTTTCGGGTCTAATAGAGGATTCCCAACAGAGTTAATCTGTCCTCTCTCTGGCACGAGACAACAAATCATGAATGATCCTGTTACTTTAGCTTCTGGCATGGTAAGCTTTACAACATTTTCATAATCTTTAATTCTTGATCAATATTCCTGTGTGTTTTTTTATTATCTTTTTCCACCACCCTTTATGGCTTAGGATTAATTCCCATCTGAAATCATGCTTATATGTTTCTTCATAGGTAAAAATACTAGCATATATTATGAGTAATAGACAATGAATTTAGAAGTATGTGTTTAATGTTTAATGAATTATCCATTGTTTAGTAGCTAATAAGTTTTATATATCTGGATTTGTAGACATACGACAGAAGATCGATTGAGAAACATCTAGAAGATGAAAAAAATCATACTGAGGAATTTCTGGACCATACAAAGATTACGTCTAATTACCTTTTGCGAGAAATGATTTTACAGTGGTTTAAGAAGGATGAAACTGAGATCAGTATTTGTCCACCTGTCCCAGATAATATAAAGGATGAAAATCTACGCTATCATTTGTTATCTTTGCTTAGGAAAATCTCATCTTCTTATACTAATGTTCAACACGAGGCTGCAGAAACGATCCGGTTAATAATAAATGATTTTCCTTCAAGTCCAGAGATTCTTGGAGAAATCGAAGATTCAATTCCTCTCTTACTTAATCCACTAAGAGAAGGAAAGGTTGATGATACTTCCTCTAAATTACAGAAGAATTTAATTGGTATTATTCACAGCATGTCAATAAACAAGAAGAACAGAACCTTATTAGGGGAAAGTTCAATTGTTATACCTATCCTTATCAAGTTTTTAACACGTGGAGAAATACAAACAAGAGACTATGCTCTCAGGGCTCTCTTCTACTTATCAACCATCCGAGTGAATAGGCGTGTCATCTGTGAATTTGGTGTTTTCAAGGTTTTAAGCAACCTCTTGGAAGCAGAAAGCCCTTTCAACATATCGATCAATAATGTAGTTTTTTTAATTTACAACTTGTGTAGAGTTGAAGAAAACATGGAGTTTGTTGTATCAATAGAGATGGTCCGTGGGATGATGAAGATACTTAAGAAAAGTGATTGCATTAAGGAATCTTTAACTATTCTTGAAATGTTATCTAAATATATCATAGCCATTGAAGAGATGGCCAAGCTTGGTTGTGTCTCTATCCTAGTTGGATTTTTAAAGGAGGAATCTATAACCGCCCCATGTAAAGAATGTTGTTTATCCATTCTTCACAATATGTTTTCACATAATCGATCATGGTTGAATGAGTTTAATCTCGGCAATGATGACAGCACAACTATCTTTAATCTCACAAAAATGGGTAATGAGTACGCATATGCGATTATTGAGCTACTTGCTAATTAATAGAATCAGCAAATTAGGTAGGGTTTTATCAAAATGGAAAGGAATATTCATTGGTGTGCAGTCTAAAGAGTATCCTTCATCACAGCTTTTCATATTTTAGTTAATTGTAAGAAAAGATACATATCCTTTTATTGGACAATTCTTGTATTTGCTTTCATGAATCAATGATTTAAATTTGATTATATTTTGATGATTTTTGGTGTATCAGTGGTTTGCTTACATAATTAATGCTCTTATGATATCTGTATTATGCATGCCCTGCTATAGCAATTTCCCACTCCCATTAATTATATAGGGAGTAACATCTTATCTGCATAACATCATCTTCGATAGCTTTTAGGTATTTTAGGCCTTGTTTATCCGAATCTAGTTACAATTTAACCGGAGGAGGTTAAAAAACAACAATATCTTCACTATTTTGCTTTCTCTCTCTAATTTACTTAACCATCCATTTAATTAGCCGTATCTCTCCGATCAAATCACACTCTCTCCAATTCCGAAAAAACAAAAGATCAAAAGATTTATTGTTACATTTTTTACTAAATAAATTTACTGATATCACGAAAAAGAATTTGGGATAAGAATTATTAGTTTTATAATAGTAGATTTTCATCAAAATTATTGTGCGGTAAAAAAAAATTGCAAGATAAAATTGGAATTGACAATTAATGAGGAATATACTGATTAGAGCCCATTTCACTACTTAACTAGGATTTAAAGCCAATCCCCATAATACTACGTTTTAAAGCCTTTACACATCACACCACTAAACACTCTTACTATTATACCCTTTACTTACGGTAACACAGAGAGAGAACCCTCTCTCATACTTTTACTGACACAGATGCATTACAATATAGTAGATTTCTTTATTTGTTTATTACATACCACTCGTGCATACTGATCAATAGCTCATTCTCTCTCTTACACTGTGTACGCTCTCTCTCTTTCTTTCTCGTCAGTTTTTTTGAAATTCAAATTCTGAAGAATTGTTCATCCAAGCGCCTACTGTGATCAGGTATGTTTACGATCAGATTTATCTAGGTGATTACCATTCGTATTGTTGTGTGTTAAATTTGTATAAGATAACTAAGAACTCCATTTAAGAGACATGTGCTTAAGGTGTGAATCCATGGTGAGTTATGAGAGGAGTGTTCTGTTGTTGTAAACTAGATTTTTAACATGTATCTGATATCGTTGGTGGTATAGTAGGGAGAATTTGTTGTTGTGTTTAGGATATGGTCATCTGTTTTTTCAAATGTATATGGGCAACGTAATAGCATATTTATATGTTAGACGACAACATAATAGATGACCAGCCACATGAACACGTAGTATAGAGTAACACAGGATAGTTGACTCAGACACATGGACACAGACCATATAGGACAGACCATCCTTATATCAGACTGATTACGCACAGACAGTCACATATGTGTTCATTCTCTGCAGGTATGGATCAGGTTCTTGCAATCTTCAAACATGGGGCCCAAAAATACATGTCTACATTGTCAAACATACAGTCGTTTGACAAATGTCAAGAATATATCATAGCCAAATGGACTTCTCTCAATAATGTTGAGTTGCTTTTCCACTATTCAATAACAGGTCATGAGAATTGCTCTCTCAGTTCAGAAGACGATTACTGTACGCTGTTGTGGTTGGTTTCTCGTGACAGCCTTAATCAAGTTGAGTTCAATGTATCTACTAAACATCCGTTGCACACTTCTACCAGTTTCGATGCATCACAATGCCCGATTAACACCAGTCCGAGTTCTACTGTCACTGACGACGCTGTTCAACCTCCTGAATTCTATACTCACCGAACGAAGGACTTGCTTAGTGCTGGCTGGGGGAAAAGTCTGGGTGTAGTAGGTACATGTTTTCCTAATGGTCATACTGAATTCCGTTACGCCTTACGGAAGTATTCATGTGAGACTGGATATGGTTATACTCATTCGCACAACAACGGCCCAAAGGTTGCGGCATTTTGCAACAAACGAAAAAACACTGGGTGCAAATGGTGGATTTATGCTACTCAACATAAGGTGGATGGCAAGATATATGTAAAGACTTTCGTCAACCATCATACATGTGGCACCCCCACGCGTACGCTGAAGAATAAGAGGATGTCCTCAGCTTTAGTAAAAGAACTAATTCTAGATGAGGCTAGGGTCAAGTCTGATCTGAAGGCCAAGGATATAATGCACCGACTGAAAGAAAGCTATGGATTTGTTATATCTTATAAGTGTGCGTACGATGCTTTACAACAGGCCAAGTACGAGTTAAGTGGAGATGTTGGGGAGTCTTACAATGACATAAAAGCATACTTTGAGAAAATGGAGACGCTTGATCCAACCGGTGCATATGTTCTCGAAACTGATCCAGAGACATCAACGTTCGAGCGGGCGCATTTCGCCTTTGGTGCGTCGTTGGACGGGTTCAAGTCTTGCCGTCCAGTGCTGTTCTTGGATGGGACCTTTTTGAAGGCAAAATACAAGGGAACATTCCTTGCTGCCGTTGCAAAAGATGGTAACAATGGTGAGTTATGCGTCCTATTTATAATACAGTGGTCACAGTATGTGTCCACAGGGTGTCCACAGTTTGTCGTGCTCGTATCACGTTTAACATGCATATACAAAATTGGTAGCCTGTTTTTTTAAATTGTGCAGACTAGAAAGTACAGACATTATGTGTATAGACAATCTGTGTACAGTCAATACCTTAACTTGGTGCATTGTTGTGTTCCTGCAAAACAACATGGATTGTTTCATAAACTGAACTTCTATATGCAATGCTCCAGAAATATATACAATCAATCTTTTTTACTGTTAGCATTCCTGATATAATTTTATTTTCGCGCATGGTACAGACAGTACAAGCCAGCCAATTTGGTTTCAGTCATGAGCATGATTGAGTACAGACTGTTTTGTTGCGTTTTGAAATTAACATATAGGTAAATGCAGGTTTGGTCCCGATCGCGTTCTCGATTTGCCGTGCTGAGGACAACGTAAACTGGGATTCTTTCCTCAGGTTCCTGCGGCCTCTGGTTTCAGGACGACAACTTGTGTTTGTGTCAGACCGGCTACGCGGAATAATAAACGGGGTGCATAATGTTTTCCCCGAACACCACCATTCCTTTTGTATAAAGCACATACAAGGTAATCTTGAGTCCAGATATGGTGCTGAGATGAAGGCTGCTATGGTGTGTCTTTTTAATAGGGTGGCATATGCGCCTACGTTCGAGCTGTTTGATCATCACATGGACAAATTCTTGCGAGTTGGGGGAGCAGCTGCTACTAAATTTATGGATACTCTTCCCATTGAGAACTTCTCGCACGCGTATTTCGGCGGTCAACGGTACGGCGAAATGACATCCAACGCAGTTGAGTCTCTGAACAGCTGGATTGTCCCTATCCGGCCCCTACCTGTATGCGATATGGTGCATAAGCTTCGGATCAAAATTATGACACAATGATACGACCGTTCTGTGGACGTTTTAAAATGGGGTTCCCACCTATCTCCTGTCCGACAGAAAGAGTTTGACGAAAATTACCAGGTATCTCGCACTTGGTATGTTTACCAGTCGAGTGAGTCAGTGTTTGAAGTCCACAGTGATCCCAACATGAAGGTTGATATCGAATCTCGGGAGTGTTCGTGCGGTAAATGGAAATACAATGGGTTCCCGTGTGAACACGCTGTTGCCGCGCTAGCGTACGCCAAACCAGACAACATGTATGATTATGTCGAACATTACTTCGAAACAGACACCTGCACGGACGTCTATGCAGCAAAAATTCCGGCTCTATCAACATTTGGTAGCCCCGTCTCTAAATCAGTAATAACCGTGTCGCCACCCATTGTCAAGATCCCTCCTGGCCGACCACAAACCAAGAGGAAGGCGTGCATATGGGAAAACCGCCGACACAAGTTTAGGTGCGGACAGTGCCATACTATGGGTTACCATAACAAGAACACGTGTCCTCTGAAGTAGTCGTTGATCTTAGACTGTATTTTTGTTTTATCGACTTTTGTATTGATGGATTCTGTTTTTCACGTCATATGAGCACTGTTCAGGATGGTTATATGACGTCAAAACGATGTATTCATTGCCATATATATGGCCGCTATATATTATAATATAAGCTGCACTTGTGCCTTTGTTGTTGACATCATTTATCGTTCCCTTGTTCAACATACAGTTTCCAGTACTGGAAAGTACATTACATTCTATACCATAGTGCATGGATCATTGTTGTCTAGACCATTTTTAATATATACACATGTCTATACAACTTTTTGCCAGCCATCATATGCATGCATACTGTCTCGCGATGAACTTGTTAATGTGTTGGCGGCTAACCATACATTTCTATACTATATCATACCGTGTCACAACTATCATGCTGTATATATGCATACTTAAATCTCAAAAAGGTGTTTATACTGTTAGTCAGCGAATCGCTCACATATCGTATGGTCTATATACGTTACACCGTACATACTCGTACGTACCATGTTGTCCGGACCATTATAGGCATGGTGGGTCGTGTAAAATGTTTATGGTACCCTAGTTTGGTCAAAGTAAATTCTTAGTTGAATAACTGTAAAATAAAAGATTATTTGGAAACGTCTACACATTATGTTCATCATAAATCATTACAAATTTAAAACATAAAGCACGATAATCAACTACATACGCAACACTAAGTTACTGTTCAACATTCTCGCTTGTCCCTTCTCTACTTGGGGTAGCCATACTGCAGTTTTACCTTCCCTAACGCGTCCGTGGTAGTGTTGCTTGTAAGCATCATATTCACAATCGACTTTCTCATCGACCGCATGTTTGCAGCTGTGTAGTTACCCTTCACCCTCACCCCTTTAAAGATATCCAACATGATCAACATTACGTAAACACCGGACTCTACTCACCCACTAATGCTGTGATGCTGGTCCGCGACTATGCTCGTGTACCTTCTATTAACAGTACGGGGTTTCTCATCTGGCCACATATTGCGTGCTAATCGTTTGAACACGTCACTCGCTCTCTTCGATGCGGCTGCCCCTAGTTTTGTCTTATTCTTTCGGTTCCCTGAACTATAGTGTTTGAAGGATCCATCTCCTTCCCCCTTCTCGTAGACCAGTAGACTCCACATCGTTTCACCATTAGCTTTTGTTTTTATAGGTATCAGAACAGCGTCAGATACACTGCATTCGCCATGTGTCAGCATAACTGCCATGTCCTCCTTCGGCATGGTGTCATGTTTTCGTTGGTACTGCAAATACAAAAAATGTTTAACATTAGTCCACATGACGCAGTACGTCATATAATAGGTTACTTACAAATGCTACTGAAGTCATGTGCCTGACTTTTCTGTTCGCATCGCCGCGGTTCCGCTCCGCACAGACCTGTCTCCACATGTCCATAACCACATCCATAACCTACATGCATACGGGCGATGGTTAATCATTTTATATAAAATATTATTACATCTTATAAGTGTCACTAATTTTTCGTACAGAACAGCCAATGCCCCCGTACACCTATTGTATACGGAGTTCATATCATGGGCTGGAGTACGAGGTAGATACCTATATAGCCAGACATTGGTGTATACTCCACATTATAAAGATAACGTTCCATGTACCTTACCTTCCACTTAATAGGCCCCTGGATAGCTATTCCAAGTACGTTGTCCACGGTCACCTTGATACGATCATAAACACAAACAGGTTCGGTGCCCGAATAAAGCCGGCCGGTCATACATAGGAGAATATAATCCTCCTCGTATGCCACATTATTATGGGGTACCTGGATTGCTACATCACTTTTTGTAACATGGTCCATTCCGTCACCGACATCTGTTTTGCTACTCTCTCCACAACTCACCAACCCCTTCCCCCGACGCGAGACCCTCGGATGCACATTTTTTTCCATACTCACTTTGTCCGATACGCTAACCCCCATACCTCCTTCTGCAACCTTCTCACCCAATCTCACCTTTTTCAGTTTATTAGCTATTACTTCCCAACTTACCTTTCTTAAACTTAAGTCTGGCACGTCTGATGACTCGACCGTCTCCGCTATAAACCCTGTACCTTTGACTTTCGTCGTATTATCAGCTGATACTTCACATTTTTCGACCGCCGCATCTGCAATCCTCTTTTTTAGCGGTTTTTTTTTCTTCCATATCTGATGATAACTTTCTCTTAACAGGCTTTGCTTCATCTGTGTCCGCCACATCATGTACCGCGTTCTCTGGCATCCTGAGTTTGGCTGTTGATTGCGGTCGCGCGTTATGCATCCCAATCTCTAAGTCACACGGGGCAGCAAGCTTTCTCTTAAAAGTATCACGGTCTACACCAACGTCTGACTTACTCGGGGGGACTCCTATCGTTTCGGTGTCCTTTACTCGAGCCCCCTGCCTATTGATTACACTCTGCACTCAACGTATTTCATTTTGCAGGTTAAGATTATCATCGCTGAAGTACAATACCGTTTGCTTCCGTTCGGACACAGATTGTCTCTCTAACCTTAAACTTTCACGTAGTTCTTCCAAAGCTGGTTCGTTTTTGTCTGTATCGGCACCGGTCTGTTCTGGTATTACTGTTGCCTTCCACTCCTTGAAATAGGTTTTCTCGTACTCCGATAAAACCAGATCTCCTTGTACAACCTTCACATACACAATTCACACAATATGTTATACGATGCCTTGCAGTCGTGCACACAAGTAGTTAGCAACGGGATACTTACCTTTTTCGGCTTAACGGCATCTAATACCCTTCTCTTAAAATATCGAGGCATATCAACATCAATCCACTTAAACAACCTAGGTAACCTGTCAGTTAACCGCGGACGCACGGCAACGCCCTTTACATGCTCAAGTAACCACGGCTGCAATACAACAAGAGTATATGGTAACAATCATTACAAATTAAACGTAAGACACTGGTTCAGACATACCACAAGCATAACGCAACATCCACCGCCTGGCCCATCGTATCTGTTCATTAGGTTATCCAATATGTGTGTTGCCCAGTCAAATGTTTTCATTTCCGCCACATTTTCGGAGTATGTGACATGCCACTGAGTTACTCTTCCTGAACTAGACGGTTAGAAGATGGTTGACAAGGAAAGCATATTCATGCAAATCAAAAATGTTTCCCGGTTTTCTGAGCTTTTCTCTACTACACTGTTGCTTATTACTCTCTAACTCTTTCATGCTTAGTCTACCGGTTGTCCAGCCAGGAAAGTGTTTGTAGAACCAATTTGATGGTACAACCCCTCTTGTTTGGGGCTGTATAGGTAGTCTTCTCATACCACCACTCACACCCATTATTAACCGCACATCATTTGGAGTCACGACCATGGGCACACCTCCAATGACAAATGACGTGATACCTGACTGATATGTATCCCATATAGCCGCAATTGCAGATTCGTTTTTGCGTATTCGAATATCGCACTCTAGCTTTTTCACTCCTACAAACAGTTTATAAAATGGCGAACACTTTAACGCCTTCATGTAACTCCGGGGAACTTTGTTTTCTTTGAACACCGCATACACAGCCTGTAAGCTGCTCTTGTAAATGCAACCCATACTACAAGAAGGTCATCCCACATTAATGAATCAACACAATATATAGAATAAACAGGCATGGCATTACAACATGTGTGTATGTACCTAATATGCACATCAGCACGTTTGTCTGGATAAATCACATACAATGGAACATCGCACATTCATTACACAAACTAACTATCCAGATCTCAAAACTACCCATTCGACCTATACTACAATCTATCAGTCAACCCTTAACTTTTTAGTTATATATTACCATTCGACAGTCAAACCCCTCTTTTGTTTCAGTCTTAATCTGAAACCTCCTAACATTATACCCTAATATACAACTAGCGAAGGTAACGGGTATCATTAAACAAACTTTGTATATTTAAGCAGTGTATTACCTTTTTTCGTATGTTGGATCTACAGTTTGAAGTCGCACTCCTAATGTTGAACACGGCGTCTCCGATGTATCCTTCAGAGCTCTGTTAATCTTATCCCCCCTTTTCCGTTATAGTCAGTGCTTACCTACTTGTGTTTGAATTGCATGCTTCGAAATTCGTGGACCACTTTACTCTCCACAAACAACCATTAAAGAAGTACTGCCAGTATACTATGCACACGTGGGTGTCAGATCCACGTCAGGGAGGAGAGAGAATATCTTTAATGTTTATTTAATTATTTTAAATTTCATTAAACAAAAAAACTAATTAGGGCTGGTACAGACGTAGTTCCAGACAATTTCACTTTGGCAAACCATACACTTGCTAATTGGACAATACATATTGGTATAAACTACATGCCTTTAAACATAGTATTTGTTTTTACCGTTTTTTTTCGTTCCATGTTTTACTGCATCTTTGGCCTATGTTTCTTTTCATAAGCTAGTCCAATGTTCTTCTGATGAGTAGTCACCAAAAGTTTACGTTTTGTACTCTGGTGTGTATTCTTTTCTAATACTAAAAAGGTACAGACAAGGTTATTTCAGACCACTACTCACAGACTACATAAACCATATCAGTATAGAAGCCAATATTATCCAACCCGGAAATTAAAATGGTCAGCATAACTGACAATAGGATAAACAAACAAACATACATTACCATACATAATTGTCTGCAAAATATAACACTATACCAAATTCTATCAAACAACAAGCCAATATACGCTTAATAGTACAAAAGACAAAACATAGTAGGTTCCCATTTGGTAACAAACAACAAACTCATATCACGGTAGTGAAACTTTTTTTTCCTCGTGTAGTACTTCTTCATATCACGAGCATCTTCCAACACCTGTGTACCGTTGTCCTTCTTCATCAACGTCTCTACAATATCACGACGCATTGCTTTGTATTCGGGCAACGAGTACGAACCCCTAACATTAATACCTTTATATACGTCCTGCGCACACAGTAGCAGATAAATCCCTGAATCCATCATATTCGCCTTCGCCTGGAATATATCTGAAGTAATGAATTTATGGATCTGCCCCAATATTTCAATACTTAATTCCGCATACACGTCGTGCAGGACCCGTGAAAGCAGCATCTTGTAAAGTTTCTTTGCGTTTATGTCTGCTGCTAAAGCAAATGGGTTTCCACCTTCAGTTTGTATCGGACCGTGATGAATAAACACCCCATTAAATGTTTCATGGATCAGGAGACTCCAATATGTTGCACCAGACACCTTCATTAATATTGGAATTAGGACGCGTTTGTTGTCAAGGCTGGCGTTTTTTAAGCGGGCAACCACGTGTACTTGCTCCATATCTAACAGCTCTTTGTTGTAGTAATACTGCAATATTAAACATTGGCATTTTATTAGCTTCATTTACTTTCACCTCGGCTATATTACAGTTTCTTGTTTTCATATTACCATTGTCCTTGCAGTAAGCTGAGTGCATTGTTTCAGTTCCCCTACTCTAACACCCTTTGACGACTTAATAGTCTCTAGCTGCCATGTCCATAGCATAGCGTCCACAACCTGTAGATACAGAAAACACAGTTAGCATATTGGTCTGTACAAATAGGTTTCATATGTATGGACAATATGGTATAGACGCTAACTAACCTCCCACGAAACGTCACGCTGTCGGTTTACATCCATTAAGTGTTTTATGGTTACGTTTATGTTGTTACACGTCCACACAACCGTGCCCTCTGGGTGGTTTTCGTTTATTAGGTTTAGTGCACTTGTTTCAACATATCGTGCAACTGTTGCCTTGGAGAGATCACGCCTTCCTGGTTTCTTCAGTACTATCTCCTCCATTGGAACACACCTTGTGGCTAAAGGCCGAACAACCGAAACACGCCGCACTGCTTTACGCTTCAAGCTTGCACTATTACCCACCGTTTTTCTCATTTCCGGTTTTTTCCCCTTCCTCGCGGACTCTATCCGTGCAATCATCCTTGCTTGCAATACTGATAATGGAATATGATCGTCATCAGTGTGGTCAATCATATTTTTCGCTCCCAAATCTGTGTCTCCAACTAATACTGGTGCACCACCAGGGATATCCGGTTTTGTTTGTGCACGCGCACCGTCCGGTGTCACAATACCTAGATCAAAACTTGGAAATACCATACCAATAGTCGGTTCTAAATACTCTACAGGGCCTTCCTTTTCTACTTCAATTGCTGCTCTATTAATAACCTCAGACCCATCCGGCCCACTGCCTGAGACAACAACATCTTCTGGTCTACTAACTGCACAGAACACTCCCATCAGATTATTTGGCGTGCATGGGATCGCGTGACTTCCAGGTTCACTCTTAACCTTCCCTCCAATTAAGTTCTTTGTAATGTAATTTGGTTGAGTTGTGTCTGTCATAAAACATTGGAAAACTGCTTTCGGAGTCATGAATATATTCTCACCAACAACATTGGGGTCCTTTACTTCGAAGCCCCCCTGCACAGTTGGAAGGTCTTTGTCTGGGAGCATGTTGCCCAAACCAACTACTGAACCATCACATCCTGACTTCACTAGTCCTTCCCCATTTGAGTTACCTGATAAACGGTTTACCTCATTACTACCAATATCTGTTCTGTTTTTTGTTCCACTCCCGTTGCTAAGCTCATGTGTGCTGAGCAATTGTTTTAGCCGTGCACATTCGACCTCCAACGCGTCATTCTTTCTCCTCAACATCAACACATCAATCGCTAGTGTCTCCTTCGTCTCATTGTCTCGGTACATCACCTCCTTCAGGACCTGTACTTCGCTCCTGACTGCTAGTCTAACTATGTCCAAGTTGTATCTGCTCCCAGCCACGTTCGGGGACTCAGGTACTATTACATCATAATCTTCATCCCCAACTGGCTGGCTTGGCATACGCTGACCCGGCTGTACCATAATATCAGAACCATCTTCAGATGAGCTTACGTATTCCACTCCACCACTCACGCCAGGGCCATATGTGTATATATAGTTGCCCGTCCGTACATCGTCTAGCCACAACTTCCTAATTGTACCGTCCACTTGATCGTCTACTAGGTACGCTGCCTCGTTCCCGCTAAATGCTAGGTCGCCACAATTAACCTGCAACATTAAATGGGTCTATAAATGCGCCTTGAAACGCGTGTACTCACACAAATTAAATATCTTACCATATCCGGTTTTACCCGGTCTAGTATGTTATGTTTGAATAATATTGGACACTCATTTACACACCACTTGAACAGCCTTGGGATAGCGGTTTCATTGTTTGGTATGATACCTGTTTGGCTTATTCGCTCATAAAACCAAGGCTACACAAATAAAATAACAGTGAATTCAGTATATAGTACAACTTATCGCTAGTCTATTATGTTCTTACTATTAAGATACTTACAATCAGTAAAATGCATCAACCCTTTCCAAGAGCTTTATCAGGGCGCATCATGTATGCTGCGATGTGGCTAGCCCAATCATAATACCTTAATTTACTGAGATCCTCAGACACATTAGCATGCAACTGTATAACCCTTCCGAAACTTGCGGGGTAAAACACAGTCGATAGCGCAAGCATATTCAGTAGACGGACAAAGTTGCCTCGGCTATCTACACATTGTGGTGATGCAACTATTTTGTGAAGAAGTTCTTCTACAGATTGCTGTAGCAAACCTCCTGAATCCACGCCGGGGAAATTCCTCTTGAACCACTCACTTGGCACTCCTGTTGAGATCTCAGCAGTTGGAACACAATGCTCCCCTCCCTCAACCCCCATTATCAAGCTAACGTCTCTCCCGGTTATTTTAAGGGGTAGGCCGCCAATAACGTAGGCCCTAAAGCGTTCATTAGATGTCGATGCTATTTCCCGTACAAGCATATCCGATTGTTCCCACTAATCAGCTGCATCGCGTACATCATATAGCTTTGCAAACAGCGTATAAAAGGGCGACGCGGCACACGCTTGAATATGGTCTGGTGTCACGTTTGGATCACGAAGCACACTGAGGACATTAGTTAACGAACATCGATACCCGACCATTGATCCTGAACCTACAGGCAAACAGTTTATAAGATGTTAATATGTATGGACTACGCAGGGCTGTACGTTAATGGTACAGACAACCTAACTACAGACAATGCAAACACACTTTCCAGCCAAACCATAATGACACAAAACCCGAACAGGTAATACGAACCACATATCAGTTTGTTTACATTAATTTATATGTGTGGCGGCTAAAAGTTATACACATTCGCGCTCCAACAACAATGACATTCACATATTGATACGCACAGGGCCAGACATAGTATGTCTGGACTATGTGTGGCTGGCCAATCACCTGTCTATACAGTATCGATACAACACTTTATATTGTACATACAGTTACACCTTATACTTACATCTACAAGCCTCTGCATACACACTATACAGGTTAATTTTAGCTTTATTGGTATATTACTATACAATATTAAAAAATGTTGTGTTCAAACCTATTGGTACATGTTGCAAGGGTTTTTCATTACATATCCCTTTAGCTACCCACACTTATCCACACCCAACATATGCTAGTTCAATATACGTCTATTACAACACGAACAAACATGTAATTTACCTGTGTTTTCAGTATTCAACCCGCTATATTACCTGTCTTCCTTCTTTGTTGGTTGGTTCTTCTATTTTCCAGACCTCCTCTTCTTGTATCCGTCTGCCTTTCAAACAACCAGAATTATGCCTTTCACTATAATACTAATATGGGTTACTATATCACATCCCATTTTTCAATGCAAGAGTAGAGAGAAAGCTGGCCTGACGTGACAACCATACCCCATACCCAACACTATTATGCAATAGTGTCATAAAATAAAGCTCCTTTTTCTGCTTTTGGCAGATATATAATGTTATTTTATTTATCCGTCAATTCTTTATTCAGTCTCGCTCCGGCATTGGGTTGTACACAACATGTTATTGGATATCGATGTCTATACATATTCGGTACAGACATGCCCAACATGTATGTAGCAGTCTTGTTTCGAAAGTGGTCTGTACACACAATATGCTGGAACAACGCGGTCTATACCTATATGGTACAGTCCTGTACATCCAGACTTATAACTATAATTGTTCATATTGCTAGACCAGTCAGGACGTACTCATGACCCCCACTACCGTATTAATGTGTTTGTTTCGCATACTTTTTACAATATATATAAGTCGAACAAATTATAAAAACAAACCAAAACCACTTACGATTAACCACAATACCATATGTCCAAATATCTATGAAAACAGTTGTATGGAAAACATAAATACGATCATTACACAAAATAGTTCATAAACAGAAAAAAATAGCTACGCCGCAATACGTTTCATAGCATTAACCATCATCTCAGTTGTGTATTCATTAGTCATCAAGCTGTGTACAATGTAACTTCGCAAATCCCAAAATTCCAGCACCTTGTAAGTTCCTGCAAGAGGTTCCCCATCGAGGAAATCGTTTATACATAACAATATGTATATACCCGAATCTTCAAGGTTACGCGCTTTGTAGAAAAGTGTTGAATTATTCTTCACATATCTCGGGGTATCAATTGTGCTTTCCTCACCACTCCACACGTTCTTCATCAGCTCCCTCACGCACTTCCGTGTCTTAACATCTGCTTCCTTACATAGCTTGCCCTCTTCTTTTGATCTCATCGAGTTGTAGTGTTCAAATGTATGGCTGCTGCGGTTGTAAACCACCAATGTCCATAGCGTCTGTTTGTCTATCTTAGTCTTCATAGGCATCAACACGTAGTTGTGCTTGTTGAACAAGTCTCTACATCTGGAATATAATTCGGTTAACTGCTCCTTCGAATTATTTTCCCGCTTGTACTGCATATTAAGATCAATTTAATCAGTCAATATTTTACAAAAAGGTGTGATGTCAATGAAAGATAACAAATACGTACGAATGTGCGGCAGTCCAAGTATGCACACCATGTATCACCCAGCTTCTTCACACACTCTTCATGCCACGAGCTCATCATCGCATCTATGACCTGTTATTACAATAAACACAAAACATAAGAAGAAACTTTTCGGATACAACACATGAAGTATACAGCCCCTGTTGTCTGTACCCACTAGTCTACACCTATTCTCCTATACCAACCCACCCATGTTTTCTACAAAACCCAGGTAGTCGTTTACGAGGTTCTTCCTTACCTGCCATTTCACATTGTCCTGGCAACCAACCATCGGTAAGTGATCTACTGTCACATTAAATCCTCGTACACTCCAAACTGGGGTCGACCCAGGCTGTCCTGTTTTGATATTAATGAGCAAGGCAAACTCCCGTGTATCCGCTACGTTCATGTTCTCATGTTTAGTTCCCTTTTTATCCCGTTCTTCACCCACTGCTGCCACCACTGATTTTGATCTACTACTCTGGGCACCATCCCGTCTAGCCATCTTACCAGGCCTTGCTTTCTCAAGTGCCCCTAATCCACCTGATGCGACAACGTATTTTGACCCACCAACACGATCACCTTTTTTTACGTTCGTGTTATCTTTTTTTGTTACATCCTTCACACGGTCTGAATCAACAACTCCGGCTTTCTCAGTCGAAGTATTCTGAGAACCACATTTGTCATTACCCAATGCCCCTACACCCACATGCATATCGATACGATGTTCTGTTATTTGATCCAGACTTCCACATCCAGACACAGGCGCACAGTCCATCTTGGTACATATCGACTCATCAGCATGGTCACCCGCAACATGCTTCTTGTTATGGTCCGAACCATTAACTCCAGACCCGCCTACACCATCCATATTATGTCCACTCGATGCCTCAACTCGCTCTGGACTTTTTGCCGTCCCCCCTGCAACATGCAGCTTTCCCGTCTGTACATCATAATCCCGCTCCCTAATCTCAGCCGCTATGCTGTCCGCTTCTACTTGCGCAGCTGATCGTGTATCGCGATATACCATCATTTGTAGATCATCTTCTGTTAGTTCGTCACGCGCCATGGACGGAGCCGTAAACTTACGCCTTTTTGGTGTCTGGCCTGTAATGTATTCCTCACCCAGACCTTTCTGCCTACTTGCCCTGTCCGCGACCTTCACTCTGTCAACCATTGAACTTCTCTTCTTTTTCGGCACTGGCACAGTAACAGATGACTCAACTATCCTATTAATCAGTTGAGTTAGGGGTACATCCTCATCTGCACTATTGATACCTCCATCAACTACCCCGTCGCTTGTTCCCATCTCTTCCAAGACCACACCCCCCTCAGTATTAGTTCCTTTTACCTCACCAGCCCCACCACCAACCTTACTTGTATCACAACCGACAATTGTATCATCATCTACCACCACCTTCGCTGGACTATCCGTATTCACCCCCATCTCCAAACCGTCACCAACATTAGTCTCATCCTTATCGATGTCCATCGTTTGTTTACCACCATCATCCTGACCTTGAATACCATCATGTATTTTGGTCGTACAGGCCCCACTCGTTTCTCCAGCATCTTTTTCCCCTATATCACTATCAATAACTAACTTGCTTTTTTCTGCGTCACGAACCTGCTTATTTATAGTCGATAGCTCCACCCGTAACCTTTTATTCTCACTGCTCAATTCCTCAACCTTCTGCCTGAGTGACGAGCTTCTTTTCCTCTCTTTTTCTAACGCAGCCTTAATCTTCTCCATATCCCCATTACTTGATTCACCACCCCCACCTAAACCGTCTGTACGTAGCCCAACCTCTTCAGCGGCTGAGTTGTACTTGGTCATATCTATACCAAGTTCTTCTATCTCCTTGCTCGTAGGCGTCAGATCACCCGTCCTTACCTGAATAATACACATGTAAATTTCAGATGCTGACATGTGGTATCATATGTAATACGATCGTTTATCAGTATGCTCACCCGTTTACGTCGTATTCTATCGATCACTTCCGTTCTGAAACGGATCGGCGGAACTGAAGTTACCCACTTAAACAGACGGGGAGTGGCCTCCTTATCGACTGGTTTCATGCCATTCTTTTTAACATGTTCACAAAACCACGGCTGCAAAAATAAACGATGCAAAATTAGGATCAACATATATGGCTTGAAACACAATTTTCTTTTCTAGCTTACCAACAACATTGTACAGTACCCAGGACCTATCCCTTCGGGCACTCCCATCAGCGTCGCCGCTATGTGTTCGGGCCAATTGTATTCTTTCATACGATCTATATCTTCGGATATGTATACATGCCATTGGGTTGCTCTCGCTGCCCCGCATGGGTAGAAAATGATTGATAGCGCCAATATATTCATGCATTTCACGAATGTCCTTATATAGCCAGGCTTGTTCTTTTTCACACTTTTTGCAATTAGCCTTTTCAACAACTTAATCTCACATCTTCTTGTAGTCAAGTCCGGGAAATGTTTTCTAAACCACTTTGAAGGTTCTTGCTCTCCTTTCTTGTATCTTGGAACTTTCACATCTCCCCCATCCACACCCATAATTAACCTGACATCATTTGGAGTAATTCTTAAAGCTTTGCCGCCCAGAACAAATGCCCCCCTACTGGAATCATATGTATCTAGTATGTCACATATATGCGCCTCGTGTTTTGCAAGCCGACTCTCACCTTCCATGTTGTACAGTCCCCGGAAAAACCCATAGAAAGGAGAGCTTGAAAGAGCATCTATGTAGTTCAGCGGAATATCGTTTGCACTGAACACGGTTGCGAGCGTTTGCAAGGTCCCTCTCTTCTCCGTCATCCTCCTGCGGGTAAAAAAAATTTGTCCACACTATTAGACATACGCATCAGTCTCACGAGTGTACTAATTACTCCGTACCGTAATATGGAGTAATCCAGACAACTATGTGCATATCAACATATACACTATTCAGACATATCTAAACATCCCTGTGCAGACACAGATGTACAGATCAAGCAATACACCAGACGACTTTACACTAATTACACAGATATAACATACATACAAAGTTCTTATCCAGCGCCATCTGTCCGTTCCTAAACTAATGCGCTTTATTTGAATGATCTATGTCTAGACATTACATATAATAACCCATTACACCTAACCCTAACATACAACAAACATATGAAGGCAAGTTTTGATTCATTTATATACATTTTCTAGGGTTTGATACACAGTTGGTTGTGTTCAACCGAATCCATCTGTCTAGCCAGTATCACATTCACTCCTATTCAATAACACTATACCTATACCTATTGTACACTAATGCATGTCATAATACGATCAAGCCAGACACATTTCAGTTCGATTCTTACCTTATACAGTGATTTTCGCTTGATGTTTGTATAGAGAAATTTGTATTTCGCCTACCTTCCTTTGCTATCTCTCTCTCTCTCTATTGTACCTGGGTTCGTGAACTAGTTTGCTTCGCTTCACACAGTGTGCTATGGCATGAACAAAAAAAAATCCTATATTATGTTTTTCTTTTCAAAAATGACTTTTCACTTACCCGTACAGCAGTAACAATACGTGTGTACTGACTCCACACGTGAATGGAGAGAGAAGGTTACTGAAGGGCTTTTCTGTCTTTACCCTATTACTCTTCACGCCTATTATAGTTGACCAACATGAAGGCCTTACTTTATTAACTACTTTCTTGGGGGGCTTTACTATCGAATTTCTCCACAATTAATTTGACAAAATTGGAAGGCAAATATTTATTTTTTTATCAAATATTAACCTCGTAATCCATTAAATAAGCTCAACTAGTCAGGTTCATGCTATTACTTCATCATTTAAACGAGAGATATAGAGTTCGAATACTCTCGCAAACGGGTGTGTTTAAACCACTCCCTAAACATGGGTAACCTAGTTCTGATTATGTATTATGAGACTTGCATATTCCAGTGTGATTAGTCGTGGTGCGCGCAAGCTGCCCGAACTACCCATGTACCAAAAAATATATATTAACCTCGTAAAATAACTCTCGTCCAACAATTTTCTAATTTTAACCTTCCATTTTCTAAAAACTCGATTATAATTTTATCCTAAACAATTTCTTTGAATTAATTAATTCAATAATTATTAAAATTCTCTACACAATTATGTAATTATTATTTTACGTTTAAGTATATTATAAACATATTCAGAAAAAACAAATATAAATTGTTAATATTTAAATTATAATTCTCAACAAAATAATCGAACGAGTTTTTTTTTTTTCATCTGAAACAACTTTTTTTTGTCAATATCAAACAAGATTGAAAAGAAAAAAAGATTGCAAGATAATTTGAGGGAAAACCCCCATTAAACAATCTTTTCAAGAGTTAATTACTCTACTAACTAATTAATTAATTACTCTCTCCGTTCTAAAAATAATATCTGCTTATTTATTCACACAGATATAAAAACACAATTATTATATTTACCATTACTAAAATTTCCCTTACAAAGTGTTTTGATATTTTCAAAATTCATTGGAAACATAAATTCAAATATTTCAATAAGGATAATAGTAGAAAAATGTGAGATAAATTAAAGGGTCTTGAAATTTTAAGTGGACAATATTTTTGGGACACTATTTTTAGTAAGTGGACAATATTTTGGGACGGAGGGAGTAATATTAATGTTTACTATTTTCAAGACCAACTTACCCTTACCTATAAAAACCCCTAATTAATTTTTTTTAATTGGACTCTCTCTTTACTCATACGACTGCAATAGAGTTTTAAACCCAAAAGAATCTCAAACTTCCTTTATATAACAGAAAAATTGTCCAACCTTCTGGAATCAAATCATTATAACATTCATATTGCTGATACAGAGATTAGTGGTTCATTTTTTTCCTTTTTTTGTTTGATCGATTGATGATTAATTATTGGGTTATCTATAGTTTTTAGTGGTTAGTCTTTTTACGGCTACTAATTGATACTGTTAAATTTTTTGATTACATGCAAACCCATTGAATGTTTCCCATTCGCTGTTGTTGAAGAAATTCTATTTTATATATGGATTGAAAATCCTCGTTAGGTGTACTATTCTAGCAATAAATGAAATAGATTGTAATTTATGAATAAGAAGCGGCAAAATTGGTACACTTAGTATTTAACCTTTGTTTGAAAACAAACATATTTTGTTTATACTGTAATTTGTGATATTTAGTTATTATTACCTGTATGAAAACTGAGAATAATTGAATAGATATTGACTTTTAGCAGTACGAGTTGGATGATTAATAGTATGGATTAGCTTACTAGTAGTGTAAAAGCATTGCACTTGTCTTCTTATACAAAGATAATTTATTACTTTTTGCAACTACTTTGATTGTTTAGAATTACTTTGATTGTGCATGTAATGGATTTTAATCAATGTAGGGTATAATGTATATGTAACTACTTCGATTATTTAAAAAAAAAAACTGATATGATATTTTCGAACAAAAAAAAAGCTAATTTGATTGAAAATGATAAATTTGGAAAGAATCCAATTCTTTTATTCCTTCAGGGAGTAAATGTGATCTCCAACTCTCAACCCATGAGAAAAGTCAACGACTAAAAGCACCATTTATCATCTTCTCCAATGATCAGCTTAGCTTTCTAGCATAATCTGTCTTTCTTTTTCTTGTTTATACCTTATCAATGGTGACTAATACACCCTCTATCTATTAGTTTTTCCCTTTCTCTTGATTTATCATGAACCTTATCAAGTATTTTATTGGCATTCTAATTTTCTTTATGGGTTTAACTTCACTTTTTATAATCAAATTATTGAAGAAGTCAAACATAGATACATATTTACCCCTATAATCTATGTTATTATAGGGATTTGTAGTTGCATGTCCTCTCAGGTCCTTCTCTTTCACATGCTGACTAAAATTACAATCAATTGTCTCTCTTTTAAGATAATGCTGCAGAATATGAGCGAATGGGGAGCCTTTGTGGTGTTCGCACGCTTGCTTGGTTTGTACACCTATTTTGTCTTCTTTCGCAATGGGGTATATCCTATACTGGTTTAACTTATTCGATAATCTGTATATTCTCCCTCTAAAGTTTGATTCAGATAGAATCCATGACGAACATTATCACATCTATTGCATGGCCATGCATTGGTCATTTTTTCACATGCAGAAGTTTATCAGACACATTTTTGAAGAATCAGCAGGTTGTCAGGTTATTGACGGTGATTCCAGCAAATGTTCCTTATTTTATTTCTTTTGTGAAAGCAAAATTTCTTATAAGTGTGTGGGGAATTCAAAAAGCTTATCCAAAACTGTTTCTTTTCTCTTGTAATGTTTAACAATTTAATATAATGGATATTTGAGCTGCAAGAGGGATTTCATTACCATATTTTTATTCTTCTTTATTACTCCCATACAAAGGACAGAGTTAGTAAAATCTACTCCACTCCTATAATTCTGAATAAAATAAAAATTACCAGGCCTGCTGGGAATTCATTCCCATCTCTTATTTCTTGCATGTTTCACCTCTTCGGTTACATAAATATTAAACACGTGGCAATCATGCATCCGGCAACTCCTTTCGACATGATTATTAAGGTATCTCGATTAATCTACACTGATCACCAGGTATTTATATATCTGGGCATTAATTGGCTTTTTTTATCTTCTTCACCATCATATTTCTCTATCAAATATTCTTTGTTTGGACTCTATCAATATGTCCAGCTTTGATAATCACGTTTTACCTCTTGCCAAATAAAAAATGAAACTTTAAAGAAATTTATTGTTCTTTCACTTTCATTAAAAGCCAGCGCTAGCAAAAAAATAAATGAAAACTTTGTCTTCATAGCTAAAGTTATCTCAGTTCGTATTTTTCTACTTGGAATCTTCTGTAAGGCGCTATCAGACTCTTGGGGTATCAATTGCAGAATACTCTTTGAATAGATGGCTAATAATACTTTCAAGATAACATTAGAAGAGGCGAAAGAAGCGGAAAGTCTTAGGTTCGTCAAGCCTTGCCTTGTGAAATCAATGCACGTGCTCTTATGCAAATGGGAGATGAATGATACATTCGATGAGGTGATCTTATTAAGTCATACACGTGGGTTAGGGTGTACGGTCTTGCGAATTCTCAATGATGTGTTGATACTATGGAAACATTGGGTAACTTCCTTGGAGAACTAATGGACATTGACCCCCCGCTCAATGATACAGAGTTTAGTGAGTTTATACGTTTTAGAATCAAGTTCGATACAAGAAATATCATCAAGACAAGGGTTTTTGTTGAACAAAATGATAGGGCAGCTTGGGTTGCGTTTACATATGAATTGATAGGGTTGTTTTATTACAATTGTGGAATACTCAGGCATAACAAAGGGAGTTGTATGATGGGGATGGTCAGACCCAAGTGGAATGACAACTCGGAAATGTTCTTCAATAAAAATCGTGATACAACTATTCGAAGTGAAGATAAGGTGTTTCACATGATATGAAAGAGGGATAAGTGGAGTGTGTTTGACGCAATAATAAGGTTTTTTTTCTTTAAGGAAACAAAATAGAGAGGATAATGATGACGACATGAGCTCTTTCAATGGTGGATGGGGCCAGTTGACACAGGTTTTTGAGTGGGTTCAGTGAATATACCAACTCCAGATCAAAACAATAAAGAAGGAAATGATAAAAACACTAAAGAGACGAGTGAATCTTCTAATAGGAAAGGAGAAAACACATGTGGCTTATGCGAGTTTTTTGGAGATATTTATAATCCTTTTGACGCTACAGAAATCACTATGAACATGTATCCTCGGTTGTTTAAAAAATTTCAGGACGAAGTGGGAGACCTTAGCAACAACTTCATAGTTAATAATCAAACATTAACTGAGATTCTAAATGCATGAGAAGTGTACATTGACACTATGTACATGATATTCATGAATGAAGATGGGTGTAATCAAGTCCAACCGGAGGCAAGTCAATGAGGTTTAATTTAGGAGACAAAAAGATTGTAGTGGATGAAAGCGGTATAAATAATGATAAAGGAGCGAAGAGGAACACACCTGATATCAACCAAATTCAAACTGCTACTAATCCATAGGTTCTTACAGATAAAGTGTATCATGATGTTGAGATCATTAATGCAAAACGTAAGAAGGTTGCAGAAGAAAAAATTGAATGTGAGAATTTCTTTGAACCAGAAGAATAATTACCCAATTCACAGTCTATCCACATTAGTCGCCATGATCATCAGGACACTGAATTTAATCAGAGAAGATACTTAACACCGAGAAGGAGAGTAGGAGGAACAATTTGCAAGTTTACTTGGCCAGCGAATTTGAAAATAAAAACTTGACCTGCATGGGGTGAAGGTTCTTCAAAAAATTAAAAGGGTTAGGTTGGAAGAGCTAAATATTATGGAGAAAAGAATTCAAGAAATTCACAAAGTTATGGATGAGTTATATGCGACTTTATGTGAGGTAAAGAAAATCAAATGTTGGTGAAGGAAAGACAAAATGCTTGTGGGCTATTGAACACAGAGGAAGGCTCGATGGATCAGCGGAATTACTACTATTGCAGCAGATCCGAGTGTGAGGGTCACTTGAGGGGAGATAAATATTCAGATAGTGACAGCAATGAGGACGTGAGTACCAGGGAATTTCCCGTGAAGGAAAAGTTTGACCTCAACAATTCTGAGGATGGCGGCTAGTCTGGAAAAGTGGTCGGGCTTTATAGATAACTTTTTGGTGTGGAATTGTCGTGGGGCAAGGGCACCCACAACTCGAAAAATATTCAAGTCCCTTTATTTGAAATTTAAATTCTCTTTAGTTTGTCTTTTGGAATCCAAAATCAAGTGGAGTGATATTAAATCATGTAGCTATTTGAAGACCTTTCCGAATATGTCCGGGGGCGTTACATTGGCATGGAAAGATAATCTCAACTTTAATTTCGTTAGCTCTTGTCAATCTTTTGTAATCGGGGAAGTAATAGAATCTACATTATCCTTTTTATATATCGTCTATATTTACATTCCTAATAATAATAATGAAAGAGAAAAGATCTTTGACTCTATTTCTAATTGGAAATCATATATAACAGAACCAGATCTTATAATCGGTGATTTCAACGACATTTCTAAATTCTCGGAGAAACAAGGTAAAATCAAACCAAACTGGGATAGAATGCTTCGCTTCAACAATTTTATTAATTCCAATAATTTATCGAAATCCCGTCTAAGGAGTGTCATTTTATGTGGACTAATAAAAGGGAAGGGGAGGAACATGTTAAAGAACGATGTGATAGAGGCCTAGCTTCAAATTCGTGGTATAATCTTTTTCCCGAAGCAATTCTAAAAGTGCCACCCTCCATAGGTTTCGATCACTCACCACTCATTTTACAAAGAACAAGTCCCAAAGAGAATATAAAAAATACTTCATGTTCGAGTCTAGATGGCTCGAGAATAAAAATGTAGAGATGTAGTCCTTAAATCATGGGACACGGGAAGAGAAATAAATAATATTCAAGACTTTATTATGAAATGAGACGCCACTTGTGGCTTTATCATGATGGACTAGAGAGACGTTGTGTAATAATCGGAAATTAAGTAATAAATATAAAAACATATTGGAAAGGATCTAGAATGAAAAAAAGAATCAAGAAAATACCGAGATTGAAACTAATATTGGAAATGAGATTGAAAAGTTGTGGTATCAAGAGGAATATTTTTGGGCTGATAAAGCCATGGACATCTGGATTAAAAAGGTGATAAAAATTCTAGTTATTTTTTCGCCTCTACAACAATGAGAAGAAATATTAATTGTATTTGTGATATCAAGGATGACAATGAGATATGGACAGATTAACCAAAAAATATCATCGAAATCGTACATGTAAGCTTTTAAAAAATAATACGATGAATAATATCGAACATGCTGCAATTCATACACCAAATAGAATTAGCGAAGTCACGAATGATAGTGGTGGGCCCTGGTGTGTTATAAAATTGAGTATTAAAATAAATGGAACCACAATACCGCAAGTGCACGGTTGTCTAAGTAATACTCCGATAATTCGGGTTTCGTTCTCAGGGACGGATTAGGTACAACTCTAGTATTAATCAGATAGTAGAAATAATTGTTTGACAGAAAAGTAAAATAATATTATTTTTGTTTGGTTTTCTTAAAAACTAAATTCCAATAAAATAAAGACTAGTTAAAATAAATAACTAAAAATAAATAAACAAGTAAAAGGACTAACTTCAGAGATGAGAGATGTACTTGAGTGTCGCAAGGAATCCACCTAAGTAATATAATCTATGCTATGTTTGAGTGTAGAATTGGTATTATTATATAAGTCAGGATTCTAACGTCTCCTAGCCCCCTGTCGGGTGGTCCTAGGAGCTATCCTAAAGTACTATAAACCCATATATGGGGGAATATGCCTCTTTGGACGTGAAGTATTTACCTCCTTGGCTATGTAATTGGTTAAGCTTGTCGGTCAATAACGGACATTACACGTGTATTACCTAAGTTTGTATTCAAACCCCCTATCGGATGATAACTTTTGCCACTAAAGTGAATATCCCAAATACTATAAGCTATTTCTAGTTGTACCAAAAAGAAATAGTAATTAAGAACAAAGTAATATCCAATATATAAGACTCAATTCAGTTTAAATCATAAAAATCCCAAATTCAAAACATAGAATAAATTAATTAAGGTTCATCCCTTTATTGTGATTCTCAAGTATATGAAAGTTTAGCTTATAATAAAATTAAAGACTGAAATAATATAAAAATAGTTCATACTCAATTATAGAAAAGAGATAGATAACCTAAAGGTTTGGTTGGCTGTTGTTGGTAGAATAGAATTCCTCCAGCTCTAGCTTCTCCTCCGCCTTCTTGCTCTGACTTGAAAATATGAAGCCTCTGATGTAATTCTCTTAAGTGTGCGTGAGAAGGAGGCTAAAAGGTCTATTTATACTAGTAAATTCGGATTAGGACTTAGCTTAAGAGCATTAGGTCAAATTATAAAAAGCCCAAGCCCATCTTCTTCTTTAATTCCCGTAACTGGTGTACAACCTTTAGTAAAATGGTTGTAACTTTTGGCATATCAACTCCAAATGGGCTCATCAAGTTGCAAAATCTTCCTAATTCAATAAGGAATAAAACCTATTTCACGGCTCAAAGGCTGAATCCGCTCCTAAGTAGCCCAAAAACAACAATTAGTAACAACCTTCCAGATCTGCAACTTCTCTAGTCAATTCTTCGGAAATTCTTTTCTTGCCTTTATCTCCTCCACTTAATCTAAGACTTTAATTCTCACTTCTCCTCCTTGTATTGTTTCTCCATAGAATCCATGAACCTAAGAACTTTATACTAAAAACAAACAGATTAACGCACAAAAGCTCTAAAAATGCATACAGTCTAATTCCAAGGGGAGAAAGGGTAGTATGACAAAATAAGCATAAAAGTCTATCAAATAAGTAAAATATTCACCTAAATTGATGTCTCCTAAGGCATAATATTTATAACAAATAGGGAGACATCAAGACCCCAAACTCAAACCTTTGTCATCCCGACAAAGTCAATTATAAACAAAGGCCTTTAGGTGGATGCAGAAGGCAGAATCTAGTAAATACATCCAAAGAACAACTTTAAAACAAATCTCATATAGTATGAGTTAGGAATTAATATACACATACACATGTCATGCAAAATCAAACACAAAATAATATCAATCCAAAATTAATTTCACAATGCTAGAAGGTTACACTTGTTAATTATCTCAAGATGGTGGTTATAGGGTGTTCATCTATCCTTACTTGCTTTGAATGATCCACTTAGCATACTCCCTATTCGCTGAATCATAAACTCACTATGAATCTAGGAATCACGAGGTCTTTACGGTCTTTGCGTAGGCTTAGGGACTGTATGGTACGTATATTTGGTAAATTTGAAGTGAGCTTTTGGCTCTCTCCTCACTTTCCATCAACAAACTGTCTAAAAGCTTGAGTTTACACTCAATATGTTCTCACTCAACCCATTTGATGCACTGATTTAGCGTCCCCAGATTAACCCAATAAGCACTAAATATGTTCACATAAGAAATTTCATCTTTTCCGGTCCAAATACATATTCTTTTCATATCAAATTTCTTTTGTATAGCTATGACTCTCTTTTTGATGTTGAGATATCATGCTATTTCTTCTAATAATTTTTTTCATTTCATAGCTTTTTTTTATTTACTCTTACCCCGACAAAGGGTTACAATATAATAATTGTGAATCATCACCAATATGTAAAACAGAGCACAATTGATAAGCTAAAAAATCCCAACCCAATGTAAATTCCCATAATAGTGGACCCACCACCCCAAAATCAAGAGACATGAAGTCTCAGGATCATGATTCAATTGCGGGTCATATGGAAATGCCTAATAAACTAAAGGGATATGGGCTTATACCGTGGCGACAAAAGAAAGGCTTAAAGGCTAAAAATTTGGCTAAGACAGATAATATTAAATTCAGGGAGAGAAGGCTAAAAAGGTTTCAAAGGGCTAACAAAGAACTGCCTCTATCATTTCCATATTTACAAAGTTTGCCTCTAGTTCATACCTAAGTGGGTCCTCTACTCATTCAAATCTCACGTTCTACTAACCAATCATTTTCCTTAAGCATAAGTTTACTTCTTTTGCATTGTTCATTAATTCTTCCTAATCAATTACCTCATGGTTGCATGAAATCAAAGTGATTTTTATACTAATTCCTAAAATCAACTATTTTTAATCATAAATTTGCAAAAAGCATGCTTGATGGGGACATTTAAAATACTCTACAGTCAACGCAACCCTTAGATTAATTTTATTGAAAGCATGTAAAACAAATAACACATATAATTGGGATGAGGCAACGAACCCCACCCCAAAACTCAAAAATGAGTCGTGTCCCCATGACTTGAAAAGACTCAACAACAGATAAACTAATAAAAATGATAAAAGGATATGAAAACGTATCTGAACCAGCACATGGCTGGTTTCCATTATTGCGTTCAGGTTGGGCTCCTCTCATTGCATAGGTGGCATGTTGAACACTGATCACCCCACGTAGTATGTTTTGCATAAGTTCCAACTCTTTTGTGACTTTTCCTAAGATTGTCAACGCCTCTTCATGTTTGTCCTCCAAAGTTCTCATCCTTTCAACTACATCTCTCTCAACACCTAAAGTAACAATAGGTTCTTCAACTTCTTCTTTCTTTCCTCTTCATAGTATTCTTGAATTCCCAATCTTCATCATCTCAATGAACCTCAAACTCAAAACTTCGAATATTCAAAAACCAGAGAAGAGTTTTGAATTTTGATGTTTTGAGGATTTAGAATGAAGGAGGATGGTGTTATATGAGATGGGTAATGGTAATGTAGTGGATTGGGGAAGGTTTAATGAATAGGTTTAAAGCATTGATGAAGAGCGCTTAAGGTTGAAGGAGAAGATTTCTGTGTGTTCTTGAAGGATTGTGATGTTGGATATGTGTTTGGAATGGAATAGGAGAAAGGATTGAATGTCTATAGGTGTTGTAGTGGTTTGTTGCATGTATATAATAGGTTAGGGGTCGTTTATAATGATATCTTGCATGAGAGGCTAGGTTAAAAAAGAAGGAATTAAGGTTTCAATGAGGTTTAGGTAAATTCCCGCTGGGCGGGCCGGCATACCGGTCAAATGGCCGGCTAGCCGGTCCCAGACCGTGTCCTCTTGGCAAAGAACCTAATTTCATAAACCGTGGCACGGTTTTTTTTTTCGAAACAGTGGGACGGCATTACCGGTCAGATGACCGGCTACCCGGTCCCAAACCGTGTCGAGGTTCGCGCCCACGGTTTTCCCTAGTTTCTCTCGTAATTGAACCCGATTTCAAAATCCGTTTCACGGTTTTTCTTCTTCGCCGGCACTACAGCTCCCCTGACCGGTATACCGGTCAGGAATTTTAATTTTTCTTTTCGTCTCGGCAGTACACGTGATTTGAAAAATTGTGTCACGGTTTTCTACCGCCGGTATACACCGGGGATATCGGCTGTATGTCGATCAGTTCTGCAGATTTTTTTCTTTTTCGTTCCTTAGCACCCCAAACTCAATTCCTGCACCATTTAGCACACTACCTTTCTTTTTCTTTATAAATAGACACTAAGACTCGACAATTACTTTTAATATACAATAGGAATTGAAAAACATAGAACAATAAACTATTATACAATTGAAATGGATTTTGTTTAACGTCGTTAAGCTCGACGGGTTACCTCTCGCATCATTTCTTAACATAACCTCCCCAGCAGTGAGTGAGGTTGTCAACATTTGCTACCCGGAATTTGCATCCCCTGGCTCTTATTACAACTAGTTTCTCTGAGATAACTTTTGTGACCATAAATGGTCCTAGCCAAGAACTTTTGGATTCACGTGCTTTCAGAGAAGGGTCATGCTTTTTCATAGCGAAGTCTTCGCCCACTCTAAACTCCTTCTTCTTTCTTTCTTTCTTTCTTAGGTTCTTTTGGAACCTTCATAGGACGCTCCTTATCTTTCTTTCTTGCATGATCAAGGTGTGGACTTTCCTTAGGATATGGAGGATCTTTATTAGGTGGTTTCTTTCCTAGCTCTCTTTCCTCCATTGCTAAAATTTCCACAACCTAGTTAGCTCTTTTTCTACTTGTTCAATCACATCTAACTGGAAGCAATCCTCCTTGGAATCTGGAAACTCCATTGGCCTAAGCACGTTGAACTTTACCTCCTCGTCTTGGATACACATAATCATTTCTCCATTCTCTACATCAATAAGAGTACGCCATATGGCTAGGAATGGTCTTCCCAAAATAATGGGGACATTCCTATATGTGTCGTAATCAAGTATAACAAAATCAATAGGAAAAATTAACGTACCTTCCTTGATGAGGACATCTTCTATACGTCCCTCTGGGTGTGAGAGGGACCTGTCACTCATTTGCAAAATCATAGAGGTTGGTTTTACGGTTCATATCTCCAATTTCTTAAAAATTGATTTGGGCATAAGATTAATACTCGCACCCAAATCGCATAAAGATTTCCCTTGCCACTTAGTACCAATAGAAATCGGGATCATAAAACTTCCAGGATCAAGTAATTTAGGTGGAAGCTTACTCTAGCAGATGGCACTACATTCTTCTGGTAGACCTATCATTTCATTCTCAAGATACTGGCGTTTGCTGGCGATAGCTCTTTTCAGGAATTTCATATATTTTGGTACACCTTTGATGGCCTATAAGAAATGTATATTGATGTTTAGCATACTCACCCTATGCATAAATCTATGACATTCAGTAGTATCTCCTTTCTTCTAAACTCTTGAAGGGGATGGTAAAGGGGGACGAACTTCTATAACATCTTTGTTATGTGGATTTTATGGAATCTTCTCCACTTCTACTACTTCTGGTTCATATTTATTTCCACCACATCCTCTACCGTTTTCGTTTTCATAGTTGTTTCTTTCTCTTTCATAACGGGAAAAGGTGGCGGTGGAAGCTTCTTACCACTTCTAAGCGAGATAGCGTTACACTCTTCGTATGGCTTTGGATTTTCAGTGTCACTTGGGAGTTGCCCTTGTGGATGCTGACTCAATTGTTTTGCCATTTGAGCTATCTGATTCTCTAACAATTTAATTGCCGCAGAAGATGATTGTTGATTTCGGCAAGTTTTTGTTTGAAGATCGATTAATGTCAATAAAGTTTTCTTATATCTAACGCACCTTCTTGAGGTTGAGCAGGTAGAACTTTCTGATTCATAGTGTCATTATAGGTGTCTTGAGGAGGTTGTCTTTGAGCTTGATTTTTGTAACCTTGTCCCCCTTGGTAGTTATTCCGGGGGCTTGGATCCGCCTAGGCGCCGCCTAAACCCGCCTAGGACCTTCTAGGACCGCCTGGGCCATTTCTGGAAGTTCAGCTACCTTCTAGCGCCTAGGCGCCGCCTAGGCCGATTTTTAGAACACTGGAAAATATTACTCCTAGAATGACTATCAATGTAGATCTATAAAAATCTTATGATAACATCAACTGGGGTTTCCTGTTTAGCACTTTAGAAGCTTTGAAATTTCTAAGGAAAATGATAAGAGTGGATCAAAATGTGTGTAAGTACACCTATATACTCTATACGGGTGAATGGAGAGATGGTTGGATATTTCAGTGGTAAAAGAGGTTTGAGGCAAGGGGATCCACTATCCCCTTACCTTTTTATGATATGTATGCAACTTTTTACCTGACTCTTTCAAAAAATTGGAGAAAACAAGAAGTTTGCGTTTCATCCTAAACGTAAGAAGTTAGCTCTTAATCACATTATATTCGCAAATGATTTATTAATATTCAGTGATGCTAATATTGAGTCTGCTGAGATCATTAAGGAGGGGTTGGATATTTTTGCTAGAATGTCTGGTCTAAAGATCTATAATATAAAAAGTCATATATATTTTGGTGGGTGTTCAGATAGTGTTAAAAGGAGTATTAGTAATATTTTGAATATAAATGAAGGTATCTCACCTGTAAGATATCTAAGTGTTCCACTGAGTTGTACAAAACTTTGTGTTGAAGATTCAAACAAGTTAGTATATAAGGTCAACGAAGCAATTAATCAGTGGAGTAATAAGCTTCTAACCTATGCAAGGAGGCTTGAGTTAATAAGGGTTGTTTTTGTAAGTAAAATTCTTTACTGGTGGAGGGTATTCATGCTCCAAAAATATGTTATATATGTTGTGTTTCATTTGTATAAACCAATAAAACAATATAGGAACTAATGCATAGATAAATAAAAGTAAATAATTAAATAACTCTACTTGTCGAGGCTCGGATCGGATCCGATGTATTTAAGGTATTTAGGCCACGTACATGTGTCTTACGTTTGTTGGCTTCAACCTGACACACGAATTCTTTAGAATCTCAATGAACTTAATAATGCTAGTTCTTTCTATCTCTCTCTTGTAATTTTAATTCTTTAAAAAATGAATGAAGAAAATGGTTTAGTTGACCAACTATTTATAGAAAATGAAAAGGTGGCTTGCCAAAGGTTGTGATGTTTCATTTTGGAGTTACGTTGTATTAATTTAAGATACAACATTTACTTAAAAATCCAAAAACTTGGGCTGGTCCAGATGGTATGAACCTAAGGCCCAAAAGCCCAACAAAGCTAATGGTCAAGGTTCAACCCCTACGAGACCTTCTTTTTTTCTTTCTTTCTTTGCTTTATAACAAAAAGAAATAAAATAACATATATTATTTTTTTTCCTTTTAATTTCTCCAAATTACATGACTCAATTTCTCATTCAATTTCAAATGATTTTAACCAAGTGAATATATTACGTTAATTTTTACAACTTGAATAAGCGTATTGATATCGGAATCATTTCATTAAATTGAGTCACCGACTAACATCGTAAACATGGTCAACACTTGGGTAGAATCCCATTTGTCCAACAATCCCCACATGAATGAAAATTGACTAACCACCTTAAAAAATTATGCAAAATAATGCTAAACACTTGAGAGAGAGAAGCGTAGAAGAATACTACATCGAGAAAGGTAGCTTTTGGCCTTGAACCTTCTGTAGTAAGAGCTATCGAATTTACTTGCTAATTAGTTAACGTGATGTCTTGAACTATTCAACTTTTGTGTAAACCAAGACAATAAAACTTACATAGTATACTTCCAAACATTATTTGGTTCTCACGGTTGTGTCCATTTACGGCCCTGGACAACTTCTGGTATTTCATGAATAACTGTCGGAGAAATTCGCCTTTAAAAATTCTCGTAGGCGGCCCTACCCATGTTATTCATATAGGTGGTCTCTTGTCGAGAGTATTCTACATTACTCTGTCTTATGTTATCGAAGATACAAGAACAATTAAAATTTTAACTTATCCTTCACTTTTACAAGTAGCATTGTTTAATTTTGTCCTAGGAATGGTTTGGGGAGGTCTCCCACAGTGCGTTGCACCAAGTTGCAGTTTCATGATTCAGATTTCCCTTTGAACCTAGATTGTGGGATCTCCACGCTGCTAGGTAGGGTTCTCATCAACGCAACTTATCTTTCGTAGGCTTAAGACCCATTCCCCTTGAAAACACTCGCACTTGCTCTCTTTGTAGACCTTTGGTCAGTGGATCCACTATATTATACTTTGATCGAACATAATCAACTGTGATAACTCCGTTTGAGAGCAGTTGTCTAACGGTATTGTGTCTACGATGTATGTGTCGAGACTTACCGTTATACATTTCGTTTAGTGCCCTACCAATGGCACTTTGACTATCTCAATGTATGCAGATAGCTGACGTAGGCTTTGGCCAATTAGGAATATCCTCTAAGAAATTCCGAAGCCACTCGGCTTCCTCAGTAGCTTTGTCTAAAGCTATAAACTCAGATTCCATAGTGGATCTAGCTATGCATGTTTGCTTGGTGGATTCCCAAGACACGTCTCCTCCTCATAACATGTACACAAATCCACTTGTGGATTTTGAGTCGGTAGAGTCTGATATCCAGTTTGCATCACTGTATCCTTCTAGTACAGCTGGATATCCTATGTACGACAACCCTTCGTTCATAGTGTATCTAAGATACCTTAAAACTCTTACAATAGCAATCCAGTGGTTCTTCCCCGGATTATGTGTAAACCTACTTAGCTTGTTTATTGCATGTGCTATATCTGGCCTAGTTCAGTTTGTTAGGTACATGAGACTCCCAATAATACGAGAGTACTCCAACTGGTTGATCGTATCACCAGTGTTCTTAGCAAGATGTAAATTTACATCAAAAAGTATCTTGGCAATATTTGTGTCGCCATTACTAAATTTGTTTAATACTTTCTCAATATAGTGTGACTGAGATACTATAATACCCTTTAGATGTTCGGAGAATCTTGATACCCAAAATAACATCCGCAAGGCCTAGATCTTTCATGTCAAACTTACTTGAATGTAATCACATCATTGTTACTTCCAACATATCTACCACATATGAACAGACAATGAGATATCCTGTCTCATTTCGTTTTACATAAACGTATTTGTCACATTCATTGATCTTGAAATCATTCAAGATCATGAATCTATCAAATTTGTCATGTCATTACTTTGGTGCCTGTTTTAAACCATATAAAGATTTAATAAACTTACATACTTGGATCTCCTCCCTGGAACTACGTAACCCTCAGGTTGTTCTATATATATATATATATCTTAATTTAGTTCTTCATTTAGGAAAGCTGTTTTTACATCCATTTGATAAATTTCGATCTTGTATATTGAAGCTATAGCGATTAGCATTCGAATGGATGATATTCTCGTGACTGGAGAATAAGTATTAAGATAGTCAAGTCCTTCTCTTTGACTATAACGTTTTCCAACAAGGCGAGCCTTGTATTTCTTAATAGACCCATTGGTCTTTAGTTTCTTCTTGAATATCCATTTGTATCCAAGTGGTTTATTCCCAGGAGGGAGATACACTAGTTCCCACGTATGGTTTTGCATAATGGATTCTATCTCGCTATTTACCGCTTCTTATAGTAAGAGGCATCAAGGTTTGACATAGCATCCATGAATATTCGTGGTTCATCATCTAGCATGTAAGATAGAAAGTTAGGACCAAAAGACGTAGAGGTTCTCATCCGCTTACTTCTTCTTGGTTCTCCTTCATTTGGAAATGATTCTTGATCTTGCTTTTCAGTTGGAAATGATTCTTGATCTTGCTCTTCTTGAACTGTATCACGTGTTCTTTTCAAGGAACCAGATTCTGGTGTGGTCTTGTACGCAAAGGTTGTTTCAAAGAAATGTTCATGTTTTTATTCAATCACCGTATTGAAGTGAATGTCAACATGACAAGATTTGACTACCAGGAATCTATATGCAGAATTGTTGTGAGCATATCCAATAAAGACGCAATCAATGGTCTTTGATCCTATTTTGACCATTTTATGAGCAGTTTTTGATACCTTTGCCAAGCATCCCCACACTTTTAAGTATTTGAAGGAAGGTGATTTTCCTTTCCATAATTCGTAAGGAGTTTTATCTACCTTCTTGTGTGTTACCTTGTTGAGGATGTGATTTGTGGTGAGCAAAGCCTCTCCCCACAAGTTCTGTGGTAACCTTGAGTTAATCAGCAAGGTATTCATCATTTTCTTCAACGTGCAGTTCTTACGTTGAGCAATACCGTCTTGTTGAGGCAAGTAGGGGACCGTGGTTTGATGGATGATTCCATGTTTAGCGCAAAACTTCTCAAAAGGAGACACATATTCTCCTCCCCTATCTATTCTAAGATTCTTGATCTTTTTATTTAGTTGATTCTCAACTTCAGTTTTGTATTGCATAAATGCTTCTAAGGCCTCATCCTTACTTCGAAGCAAGTATATTTGACAATACCTTGTGCAATCTTCAATGAAATTTATGAAATACTTTTTACCATTTCTAGTTTGCACAAATTTCAAGTCACATATGTCATTGTGCATTAACTCTAAAGGTACCAAAGTCCTTTCTATAGATTTAAATGAGGTTTTTGTTAATTTTTTACTCAACGCATACTTCACATTCCTTTTGAGCATTGAAGTTCACATTAGATAGTAACCCAACGTTTACTAACTTATTTAATGAACCAAAATTAACATCTCCTAATCTATCGTGCCATAAATTACGTGAGTCAAGGTATATTACTTTCTCGGTTACATTTTGATAGGTACTAAGGTCATTACATTCATCTTAAATAAACCATCACATAGGTACCCTTTGCCCACAAATATCCCACCTTTAGTGAGAATATATTTTCAGACTTAAATACTAGTTTGAAGCCATTCTTACTCAATAACAAACCTGAAACTAGATTCCTTCTAACGTCAGGCACATGGAGAACGTTATAGAGACTCAACTCTTTTTCAGAAGTCATTATTAGAATAACGATTCCAGATCCAACTACGTTTGATGTAGAGAAATTTCCCATACATAAAGTCTCTTCAGTAGTTTCAACTTTGTATGTCTTGAACATACATGTCAGGTGGCCCCAGTATTCACCCACCAGTGTTTGGTATTTCCAACCAAATTTACTTTAGAAATTACTGTAGTAAAATCAATCTTATTTGATCTTAGTCATGGTTGCTTGGCCTTATTTTCCTTTCATGGAATTCCGTTTACCGTTTCTCTGTGATTTCAGCCATCTATTCATTTACACAGATAGTCATTTTCATTTAACCTCTTAGACTCTTCAACGGGTCTATAAGAGTCGGGATCATGTCCCACAAATGTATTTTCCATAAGTGAAATTGATGATGGTATGTTGTTACCGATTCCATCTGGTGGGGACAAAGGTGTGATAAAATAATAGATAAATAAATATAATAATAAAGAGTTACACAACCTTGAGAACCACGGAACTCACTGCAAGTATCACAGATCGTATGCAAGTTTTAATGATAAGTCAAGTTCGTTCGCAGGGATTGTATCCGTTAGATCAGTTTATGTTTAACAAGCGTAGATGAATTTAGATGTTTGGATAAAATATAAAAGATAAATAACTATCTAATGCAAATAAATAAATAAAACAAATAAACAAAACAAATAACTAAATATGAATGTAAGTCTAATAGATTAGGATTACTAGGTCTATTACTCAATTGTTATTCTAACCTGTCACATTAAGCATTATATATTAACCAGGATTCTAAATTCTACGTAGCCTTTCCTTAGGCGCAGGAGCAACCTCTCCACTACTAGGGATTCCTAAGTAATGATTGGTGATTAAATCAAACCTTAATGGCTATCTAGTTACACTAGACGATTATGTGGTGTTGTCAATAACTAAGATTAATCCTAAGATTGATCAGATCTAGGGAAATAAGTCAAACACATAATACAATATACGCCAAGCTTAACCAATTAGAATAAACAAATAGTATTTAAAGACAAAATAATAATCCAACACTTAAAAGTAAACTTACAGAGAATAAAAGCTTAGAAATATGGTTGAGAATAGATCTATAGCTAATTACTCTAAATATAGAGAAGGTGAGATGTAGAAGAGGGGTTGTCAGTCTTCAATCTTCTTCTTCTTGTCTTCTTCTATAGGTCAACTTGCTTCTTGGATGAATAGCTTGATTCTAAGGATGAATATCTAGCTAAAGGACTAAGCTATTGTTTAAACTAAGAAAATATAAGTAAAGACTAATGCTATACTTTGCAATTGAGCAAGGACATGTTTACAATGATAAGAGGGTGTATTTATAGGTATCTTGGAAGCCCTAATTCGTTTTCTTGAAGGAGAAGTAAGTGGTGGACTCCAAGCGCAACTCTAATTTGTATGGAAATAAAGATAAACACTGCTGGACCGTTTTGAGCATATCTTCTTCGTTATTGGTCGGTTTTTGCTCCATAATATACCAAAAGAATCGCAACAGAATTATCTTGACCTATTAGAAGGAAATCACCAGATTCGGCCTATTTCTTAGGTAAAAACGCATATCTTTGGACGTGATCTGCAGAATACCAGATTAAGGTAGCTTTTCCTTTTCCATCTTTTTAGCCTTTATTTCCTTATCTCCAATTACCATGCTAATCTCTTTCCATAAGTTGTTGTCTTTGACTTGGACTCTAATTAAGCTCCATAATTATCTTTAAAGCTTCACTCTAAATAAATAATTAAACCCAATATGCTCTAAAAATATTAATTTACTAAATCAAGACTCAAAATAGGAAAGTGTAGCATTTCTCAAGAAAATCGACTATAATGACTTCTAAATCACTAAAAATGATGTCTCATCCTAATATAAATCTATCACAAATGAGGAGACATCAAGACCCCCAACTCAAAGTTGTATCGTCCCGATACAATAAAGATAAAAACAAAGGGAAGTCTCTAAATACACACCTAGGTCAATTAAGCACAGAAGATAGAAGAATATGGAGAATAGACTCGAAGTAACTACTCAGAAAATTTCATGCAATAATATTTATAAACTACATACATGTACACTTCTCATATCCACAGTCAACACGGCTTGAATTCAAGATCAGATTAGTTTCGCAATGTAAGAAGGAGAGGGACTTTACTCAGTTCACCAAGGAAGCTATAGATTGTTCATCGAACCTTACTAGTATCCAAAGCTCCACTTAACTACTCTCTATTGGCTCAATCACTTCTCAATTACATAGCAAAGAATCAAAAGGTCTTTTAAGGTTGTAATGTAGGCTTAGGGACGGTATGATAAGTATATTTGGATAATTTAGAGTGAGCTTTTGGCTCTCTCCTCACTAGCCATCAACGAAACGCCCTAGAGCTTGAGTTACTCTCATAAAACGTTTCTCACTCAACCCAATGATTTCTTGATGCACAATTTAGCATCCCCGATAACCCAATTAAAGCATGAGATGTTCACATAAAAATTCCACTTTGCCGGTCCGAATATATATATTTTTCTTTTCTTTTCAAATCAATTTTTCTTAAGCTGTGACTCTCTTTTAATGTTGAGATATCACGCTATTTTTCTCATATATATATTTTTATGCCCTTATTAACAAAATTAGCTCGTAGCTTCTTTTTCATTCACTATTACCCCGGCAAAGGGTTACAATACAAATCTGTGAATCATCATCAATATAAATAACAGAGCACAATTAATAAGCTCAAAATCGCATCCCAATAAAAATTCCCATAATGGTGGACCCACCACCCCAAACTCAAGCTCTAAAACAACTGTCTATGCATCGCGATTCGAGTGCGGGTCATATGGAAAAGTCCTAAAATCTAAAGGGATATGGCTTATAACGTGGTTCAATAAAAAGCTTTAGAAAGGCTAGAAGGGGCTTTAGCACTTTCATTAAATGGTTTTGTCAACTAGCTTGGATCTCACGGCCTACACACTTCTCAAGGTTCCCTGAGATCAAACATACTTTCTATCGCATTGCTAACTAATCTTCTCTTTACTATCAATGTGTGTTTTCCTGCAAATACTCAAAGCATACAAATAAAATAGCTCATAAACATATTACTTACTATCATTAATTCACTGAGCTTATGCTTTCAAGCTATTAAACACACTCTACATACATCTAAACCTTCTCAAAAATTTTAATTTTACCTAAAAACAGAAAAATGGAGATGAGAGACAACGAATCCCCACACCCCCAACTCAAAAATGAGCCGTGTCCCCACGACTCGAAAAGAATCGAAAATAAAACAAAAGAAATTAAAATTTTACAGATATTGCACACATAGAAGAGGTAAGGAAGAAAGAAAACATACTCTTCGAGGCTATTTACCTCGCCTGATCAATACCCGAAATAGGTTGCCATGCTTTCATGTATGTAAATTTCTAGTATCACCAATTTCGCATTCCCTTACATCTTCTTACGCTCCATCCCAATCAATCACACTCTAGAAATATCTTGTTTATCTTTGCTCTTTGAATAATCTCTCATGTGACAGTTGTTCATTCAGGAATATGTTTTGTTCATCTTTGATATAGAAATCTTTGATTAGAAGAGGTATTTGCATCTTCTGCTCCTTAATTACAATTGCTTGCGTATTAGGATTTGAATTCACCAAAAACCGGTTCCTCTCTAATTGCTTGACTCCAATTATCTTGTAATATATTCCCAAACTATTATCCATCTCAATTGATTTCATCTAGAACTTACCCAATACCTTGCTTTGATTCTTCATATCCCATAACACTTGATAATATCTCTATTCTCTTTATCATCTCTTTTGACCCCCAACTCAAAGCTTTGAACACTCTTGAAATTTGTAACTTATGATCATAGGTGGAACAAGCTTTATGGTTAGGAAAGGTGTTAGGATGACAATTCTCCATGTGGGTATGATTGAATCAAGCTTTTAATTTTGGGAAAAGATTTTGAAATTCATGGTTTTGATTCTTGGTTTCTAGGTGTTTTGATATGCTTTGGGTGCTTGAATCTTCTTTGTAATGATGTGGGAAAGGATTTGGATGAGAATTCATGGTGATTTGGTGGTTTTTTGATGTTAGGTGAAGGTTTGTTGGAGCTTTAATGGAGTTGGGAGAGTTCTGGAGAGAAGAAAGAGGTTTAAGGTTTGATAAATTCGGAATAATAAGCATTAGATCTCCTTATAAGCTTGAAACCCTTTCTTTTCTCTCTCTGGCGGCTCGTGCGGACTACCCCTGCGGACCAGGGGGTGTACCGCGGGGTACACCGCGGCATCTGATGGGTGAATTTTTTTTTGCTCACTGGATTGGACCCGTGGTAGGACCCCGTGGCACGCGTTTTTGAGCTGCGGACCAGGGTTCGGTGTACCGCGGGGGTGCTCCGCGCCTCCTACGTTAAAATACCCATGGTAGGACCCCGTGGCACATGTTTGTGCGGTGCATGGCGCGGTATAGGGTCCGGTATACCGGACCCATCAGCTATATTTTTTTTCGTTTCTGGATAAAACACGTGGCTCTACCCCGTGGCACGGGTTTCTCCTCTGCGGTGCACCGCGGCTGAGGTCCGGTGTACCGCACTTGGCAAAAACCTCCCCAACAGCTAGATCTCGAAAAGTTATGCAGTTTAGGCTCAAAGGTCACCTGATTCCGACATCCGAGCGCAAAGATATGACTTGCCGAAGTTTCTGTCCGAAAAATTTTGTTCGCCTCCCTAACTCGATTTATACCTAAGCATCAAAAACACTAATACCTTTCTCAAATATGCAATATCAACTAAGAACAACTAAATTAAACATAAATTAAAAACGTAAAAGACATGAATATTAAAAAAACTACGGGTTGTCTCCCGTACAACACTTTTGTTTAACGTCTTTCAAAGTTAGACGTGTTACCTCGATTAAGGCTTGCGTACATAACCTCCCCAATAACGGGTTAGGTCATGCTCATCTACTATCCGAAGTTTGTGACCCTTCTTAGCTTGTATTTCAATCCGTTTTGACGAAATAACTCTCGTAACTACAAACGGACCCATCCACGAATCCTTGAATCCCCGTGGTCTATTCTCTTGTTTGGGGGCTTTCCATGCAACCATGTCACCAACCCCAAACTCACTTTTGATTCTCTTTTTCACGGGTTGACTGTGGACTTTCTTTTTAATTTCTTTTGTCACAACTCGGAGTGTCGGGGCTTCTATACGTGATTCCTCATGCTTTTCATCCACCAAGTGGAATGTTTTAGATTCTTTTCCCACTCGGAAAGTCACGGTTCCCCTAGGAATATCAATTATGCTGTGGCTTGTCACCAAGAATGGGCGTCCAAGTATCAGTGGAACATGTTGACCTGCAATGCTATCAAGGATAACAAAATCTGTAGGTATAGTTAAAGTACCTACTTGGACAAGCACGTCTTCAATGACTCCCCATGGCTTTATCGTTGAATTATCTAGGAGCAGCAAATCAATATCTTTTCTGTTGGCATCTCCCATGCCTAACTTCTCGAACAGACTCTTGGGCATGATACTCCTTCCTGAACCCAAGTCACACATCGCTTTGGCTTTGAAATTACCACCTTTATTAATGTGGAGATATAAAGCTCCAAGATCTTGCATCTTTTGTGGTAGTTTCTTTGGAATGGTTGTCAAGCTTTCTTTAGTACGGTCCCTATTCTCGATCTCAACTTCTACACCTCTACTCTTCTTAGACAGATCTTCCTTGCAGACTATCGGTGGTGTAGGCTCTTTATATGCGATTACGTCCTCTATGCATATCGTGCTTTGTTCTTCTAGTTCATTAAGTGGAACTTGTGGTGATTCCACTTCCTCCTCTTCTTGAAGGCTGAACTCTTCAACAACATCGAACCAAACATTGCTATAAATTTCAGTGGCATTATCATCAATTGTTTTACCTAGGCCAGTTTGCATGTATGGGACGTCGAGTATAGGAACAATGATTTCTTCTGGGCTTGACGTTTCAGATTTAGTATCACCACTAGGATAAGTAATTCTTTGTAGATGAGGTGGTGATAGTAACGGATGTGTAGGTGGTGGTTCCACCTTACTTTCTTCTGTTTGCACCTTTTGTGCGGTTGTCTCTTCTTCCTCGGTTTCTTTTTCTTCTTCCACATGCTTGAATTCTGGTTCAACCTCCTTCGTAATTGGATCTTTAACAATTACTTCTTCTAAGCTAAGCTTGGTTGGTTCTTCTACGGTTGAAATTTCGAACCCAACATTGCTATAACCCAGTTTCTTATGTAATTCTTGTTGTAACTGTTGATTGATCGTAGTGAGGTCCGTTAATCTTTGCTCCATTGCTTGATATCTTTGGTACATAGAACGTATTAAGGTTGTATTAGCATCTATGTTTTCTGCATGTTGCTCTTCAATATTTTCCAAATAACTTATACTTTAAAAAACTTGATGAGACGGAAGAGCTTGTCGAACCTGTTCTTCTATGACACTTCGGATTAATGGTGGAAACTCTTGTTGGAATTTTAGAGAAGATTTGGTCACTTGAGTGACTTGTGTCTCCAGGGCTTCCACTTTTTCAGCTAGCTCCTTGGATGTTTTATTGTTGAGCTGCGTAAAAGTTTGAACCAGAATCAATAATTTATCCATCATTTCTGTCATAGCTTCATTTTGTGGATTATGCATGGGTTGTGGTGGAGCTTGTAATTGATAGCTCGAACCTTCTTGATAAAATTTTTGACTTTGGGCCCCATGCATATTTTGTGCGTAATAATTCTCCATACCTAATAAACTTGAGAAGAGACTAAAAAGAAAACGCGTAAAACTGAAAACAAATAAAAACTCCTACACTAAATAAACACAAAATAGATTTAACTTAAAGATAAATCCCCGGCAGCGGCGCCAAAAACTTGGTGGGGACAAAGGTGTGATAAAGTAATAGATAAATAAAGATAATAATAAAGAGTTACACACCCTTGAGAACCACGGAACTCACTGCAAGTATCACAGATCGTATGCAAGTTTTAATGATAAGTCAAGTTCGTTCGCAGGGATTGTATCCGTTAGATCAGTTTATGTTTAACAAGCGTAGATGAATTTAGATGTTTGGATAAAATATAAAAGATAAATAACTATCTAATGCAAATAAATAAATAAAACAAATAAACAAAACAAATAACTAAATATGAATGTAAGTCTAATAGATTAGGATTACTAGGTCTATTACTCAATTGTTATTCTAACCTGTCACATTAAGCATTATATATTAACCAGGATTCTAAATTCTACGTAGCCTTTCCTTAGGCGCAGGAGCAACCTCTCCACTACTAGGGATTCCTAAGTAATGATTGGTGATTAAATCAAACCTTAATGGCTATCTAGTTACACTAGACGATTATGTGGTGTTGTCAATAACTAAGATTAATCCTAAGATTGATCAGATCTAGGGAAATAAGTCAAACACATAATACAATATACGCCAAGCTTAACCAATTAGAATAAACAAATAGTATTTAAAGACAAAATAATAATCCAATACTTAAAAGTAAACTTACAGAGAATAAAAGCTTAGAAATATGGTTGAGAATAGATCTATAGCTAATTACTCTAAATATAGAGAAGGTGAGATGTAGAAGAGGGGTTGTCAGTCTCCAATCTTCTTCTTCTTGTCTTCTTCTATAGGTCAACTTGCTTCTTGGATGAATAGCTTGATTCTAAGGATGAATATCTAGCTAAAGGACTAAGCTATTGTTTAAACTAAGAAAATATAAGTAAAGACTAATGCTATACTTTGCAATTGAGCAAGGACATGTTTACAATGATAAGAGGGTGTATTTATAGGTATCTTGGAAGCCCTAATTCATTTTCTTGAAGGAGAAGTAAGTGGTGGACTCCAAGCCCAACTCTAATTCGTATGGAAATAAAGATAAACACTGCTGGACCGTTTTGAGCATATCTTCTTCGTTATTGGTCGGTTTTTGCTCCATAATATACCAAAAGAATCGCAATAGAATTATCTTGACCCTTCAGAAGGAAATCACCAGATTCGGCCTATTTCTTAGGTAAAAACGCATATCTTTGGACGTGATCTGCAGAATACCAGATTAAGGCAGCTTTTCCTTTTCCATCTTTTTAGCCTTTATTTCCTTATCTCCAATTACCATGCTAATCTCTTTCCATAAATTGTTGTCTTTTACTTGGACTCTAATTAAGCTCCATAATTATCTTTAAAGCTTCACACTAAATAAATAATTAAACCCAATATGCTCTAAAAATATTAATTTACTAAATCAAGACTCAAAATAGGAAAGTGTAGCATTTCTCAAGAAAATCGACTATAATGACTTCTAAATTACTAAAAATGATGTCTCATCCTAATATAAATCTATCACAAATGAGGAGACATCACCATCATTTTCGGACATATTGTTTATCTTGGTAGACATCATTTCAACTACCAAGGATTTTATAGATAATTCAAACAAACGAATTATTCAACATTTCTCACTAAAAGACAACACAAGAAATTGATTCTTTTTTACGACAAAATGATTAAATTAATTTTAATTTCCCAAGTTTTTATATTCTTGTTAGTCCCCCAAGTTTTTCTATTCTTGTTGTAGATTATCGAAGAAATTAAAGAGATAATCAATTCACGTAAAAGAAGAATCTCAATCAATTAAGAATTCTTTAAGCGGAAAATTTTCAAACCACAAGGTTCGACAAGTATGCAGATACTAGCAAGATTGATATTAGTTGTTAAAAAACACACTAATATTACAACGTAATATGACGTTGGTAAGCGAGTATTTTTCTAGTATGTATACACAAGCCTAGAAATCAGAATAAGAGAAAAGAAATATAATGTAATATTCATGTTCTGTATACACAGACCCAAAAAATTTTGCGAAAGTAAAGTTTATAAAAACATAAAATAAAATGTTTTCTGGTTTATACCACGTGAATCATAAATACCTAAAATTGTTGTGTTTTATTTGTATAAACCAGTAAAACAATATAAGAACAAATGCATAGATAAATCAAAGTAAATAATTAAATAACTTTACTTGTCGAGACATCGGATCCGATCTGAGCCTCGACAGGTAAAGTTATTTAATTATTTACTTTTATTTATCTATGCATTAGTTCCTATATTGTTGTACTGGTTTATACAAATAAAACACAACAATATACAAACTAGATCAATTATTATCTAGTTTTTTATGGAAGGGTAGTTTGGATAATGCTAAATGTGCAAAAGTTTCTTGGGCTAATGTATGTAGGCCCAAAACTGAAGGTGGTCTCAATGTGCCTAACCTAGTGGAATTAAATAAAACATGCGTGTTGGGAATTTTTTGGAGGATTTATAAAAATGATGGACATTTATTGAGCAGATGGGCACATAGTAATATAATACAGCGTAATTGTATTTGGAGTCTAAAGTTGAAGAGTGATATTACCTAGACTTGGAAAAACATTTTCAAAGTTAGAGAAAGTGCATATTAGTTTATAACACATAGAATTGGTAATGGTTCTAACACTTTCTTATTTTAGGACAAGTGGATAAGGAGAAAAAATGTACAAGAAGTCTTGAATAGGGATATTTTGGTTAGTCACATATTGAAAAACAAAACTGTACAAAGCTGCTTTAAAAGGGGAAGATGGCATTTTCCAAGTACACTCCATAGACTTAGTGAACTTATACCTGATCAAATTACTATGGGTAATGATAAGATAAATTGGAGTACAAATATAAAACATAAATCTTTTTTTTTTATGAAAACACTTGAGTAGATCACATGAGATAATGAAATTTTGGAATGGACCAAAGTAGTATGGCATAAAAAAATATTCCTAAGTGTAGCTTTTGCACCTGGCTTGCTTGTCTTTGATAGACTGCCTACCAAACAGAGATTGAGTAAATGGGGTATTCAAAATAATGTAATGTGTGAGTTATGTCATAGTGTAGCTGAAGATAGGGACCATTTGTTCAGTTTATGTTTTTTTGTAAGGAGAACTTTGTAGAGATGTATGCAAAATTGTGACTTTACCTTGCCAGTTATTCATGGTTGGGATGATCTTGTAGAGGGTATTTTGAGTCAAGTGAGAATAAGTTCATGAATATTATTATGTCATTATGGTTTACATCATAAATCTATATCATGTGGAAAAATAGGAATGCGCATATGCATGATGGGAAGTAATGAGAATCAAGTTATTCGGAATATAAAATTCAATCTCAGTGTCAAGTTTGATAATTGCAGGAAGTTTAAAATTAAAGGAAACAGAATAATTATTGCACAGAGGTAGAATTTTTATAATGTCTTAAAGAATAGTGTAACTCATTAATGCTTTGTAATGTGCTTAGATAGTTTAAAAATTGTAATAGTTTTACTGAATTGAAGCGTTTTGCTTAATTAGCGCTAAATGTAAAACAATGTTGAGATCAATAAATCTTTGAATTAACTTTACGACTTTAGTAAAAAATTTGAGTCTCTTTTTTCTCTCTAGAGAGGTGTTAGACAACAGCTGAAACTCTTGCCTTTTTTCTAGCTTCTTTCCTTCTAGAATAAGATTACTTTCCTTTCAGAAAGTTTCTTTCCTTCCTGACCCACCTAACGGTCTTCTGATGGAAAGGAGGGGGCGGCTTCCGCCACCACAGCCACCACAACCTCCTGACGCCGCCGTGAGTTCCAAGGGACGTCGCTCAAGCGATCTTCAGCAGACTTCGAGCTCGCTTCCATCAACTCCAGCGAACAGAATCAATGTGCATAAGGAGAAGGCCAACTCGGTTAAGAAACTATCCTCCAAGCGACTGAAAGTCTTTGGGGAGGTGGAATCAACAGAAGTAGCTTCGCGCGCCATTGTTCTTGTCGGAAACACGGATTTGGGGGCGCAGAGGAGACTGAAACGGGCTCTTGATTACCAAGATAGAGACGAGGTCTCACCAGTGATTGAGGGTGGACAGGGAAGAAAGGTAAATGAATATATGGTGGCTAATACAACGAAGATTATAGAGAATCCAACATTCCTAAAGGAGGCTGAATATGATCAAGAGGGGCCGGAATGTCTAGATGGACTGAATCAAAACCTCGCACCTGCAATTATGGATAATGATCAAGGTAAGCCTGTCACTAATGTGGATACTAATAAGAATGCTCCCTCTCTTTTGATTGCAGGTTCTGCAAAAGGAGAAGCCTTGATCCCTTCTCAGGTGGCTCAAAGCATATCTCTGGCCGAGGAGGTAAAAAATGGTACAGCTCGATCCTTCCTTGATGCGTGTAGGAGCAATACAGGAGGTAGGAATGACCAGGGAAGTGAGTCGGCTAGAGCGGAAGAACACGTGGAGGATATGGAAACGGAGAATCGTCAATGGGTGTCTAATGATTTCGGAATGGAGGATGATATACCTATAGGGGATGATACATACCCCCAGTTGATTCGAACGGCAGCTCAGAAAAGGCGGGGTTGCAAGGTATGGGAAAAAACGCTCATAATAAGGTTACTTGGACATAATGTGGGATTTCGATACTTACTTAATAAGCTACATCAAATATGGGCTCCTAAAGCCCACATGGACCTTGTGGATGTGGGTTTTGGATATTTTATGGCGCAATTCTTTGAATCAGGGGACTATGAGAAAGCAATAAATGGGGGGCCGTGGATGATTCTTGATAGGTATTTAATTGTCCGTCCATGGGATCCGTATTTTATGCCACAGGAGACACCGATTATCAGCACGACAGTTTGGGTTAGGCTACCATGGTTGCCCTTAATAAATTACACGGAGGAGATCCTAACATCGATAGGTAACTTAATTGGGAAAATGGTTAAGGTGGACCCTTTTACTAAAACGCGCGTGCGTGGCAATTTTGCGCGGATTGCAGTGGAGGTAGAGTTAGATAAACCCCTTGTCCCGATCATTAGAATCCAGAATCATCTTCAGAAAGTGGAATATGAGGGTTTACATCGTATATGTTTTAGCTGTGGTAAATTCGGACACATTAAGGATGAATGTGGGAAGCAAGTTGGGTTAGATGAGACAACACCAGGGGTAAAAAATATGGGTGTTCCTCTTCGAGATGATGGGAAAGGCAAGGAGAAAGACGCACCGATATATGGGGAATGGATGTTGGTTGATCGTGTAAGGGGTAGACCAAAGAACATAGGGATGGGACAAGCTCCAAAGCCAATTCAGAGGATCAAGATATGCGGTGTTAACAACGCTAGATGAAGGCGAAACGAGTGGTATCGGTGATAAGGAAGATGCAGAGGGTGCAACTGTGGGTAAGTTACTAGAAAAAGGTTCGGACTTGTTGGGTAGTAAATTGGAACATGGAGTGATAGAGAAGGCGTCCAATGTATTAGAGGGGGGTTTCTTTAATGAGGGTGGACACAAAGTTAAAGATGGGGAGAGAATGGGTCCTTCGTTGGGTCGACATGGTAAGAAAAAGGCTAAAGGGGTCGAGAACGCGGGTGGTAAGAAGGGGCACACTACTCCAATAAAACAAGATGAGGCGCGGGCTGTTGGAGGTAAGAACATGGGTCTTTTGGAGTTGGAGGAGACTAGGGCGTTAATGGTTGAGGATAATATGGTCATATGTGGTGCGGAGGATGGTATAGAGCAAGTAAGGGGCGAAGAAGAGCAATTAAGGACCAGGGACTATAGTGCAATTTCTGAAGACTTGGAAGAAGATATGCATGGTTCATGTATGAATACCGAAATTAATATATTACAGGGGTGTGAACTAAGCAAGGGGAGAAGACCCGATGAAACAGTAGACAAAACACATGTGACCAACTCTTCAGGCGATATGGTCAGGAACGAGGGACTTAGTCCCAAGCTGCAGGGATCATGGCATGTGGAGGCGCAGCAGATTATTGATCCTGATCCGTCGATAACGAGGACCGCATTGGTGGGTCTTGGGAATGCGGCTTCACATGAGGGCCACCACCATGAAGCGCTGGACAGGGAAGAGATGCATCTGAACGACACCAGGGAGGTAGTTGAGAGGGCAGCAACAGATTTGGTGTGTGGGGAGGATTCTTCGGAGTCCTAATCGAGCTAAGTCTCTGCTACCTTTTTTTCCTTTCTGTTAATAATTGTGCTATATAGCTTTTGCTTATTTGTTTTGTTTAAATATATTTTAGAACTTGTTTTATGGTTATTACAACGAATGATAATTCTAGGGGAAGTTGGTCTCCGACCAACCATCCAGTTAACGTTTTATTTTGGAATTGTAGGGGTGCCAATAGTGATGGATTTAGAAGAGCTTTCAAGGATTTAGTTGAGAGACATAAACCCGTGTTAGCAATTGTTGTGGAAACCAAAGCTTCGGGAAAGGAGGCTACTAATATTATTAAGTCTCTTCGTATGGAAAAATCGATACGAGTGGATGCAGTTGGTTTTTTCGGGGGTATTTGGATCTTATGGAATCAGTTAGGGGAGTCAGTCCAACTTCTTTCGGCTACCAATCAGGTTATTAATTTGCGGATTTCGGGTCTTTCTGGTGTGCCTTGGGTGTTATCTGCAGTGTATGCGAGTCCGAAGAGCTGGATTAGAGAATATTTGTGGAATTCGTTAGAAGAAGCAGCGCCGTACATTATGGAACCATGGCTGGTGGTTGGGGATTTTAATCAGATAGGGGTTCCGGAGGATCAATTAGGGGGTGCAGAGGGTATGAATCGTAATATGGTAAAGTTTGAAAGGTGGAGAGATCAATGTGGTCTAGAAGATATGGGGTTCGTGGGTCCTAGGTTCACATGGAGTGATTCTTGGCGTTCAGGTACTAGAATTTTGAAGCGTTTGGATCGAGCTTATGGGAATAGACTTTGGTTTGAAACATTTAGTTCCTCGAAGGTTTCACACTTACCGAGAGTTCACTCCGATCATGCTCCGATTTTAGTCACTTTATCGACTCCTTCGGTAGGAATTCCAAGGAATAAACGGTTTAGATTTGAGGCGGCTTGGGGGTTTCATGGGGACTTTCATGACTTGGTGGAGAAACATTGGAAGAGGGATGTAAGAAGTCTTGGCGAGAATATTGAGATTATGAGGCAGGAATTAGAGATATGGAAATTTGTTTTTTTTGGTGATATATTTCGGAAAAAGCGTAGACTGTTAGCGAGAATTGCGGGGATCCAGAGAGCCATTCAGACTTCTTATAATTCATCTCTTCGCGGATTAGAGGCGAGGTTGGAGGGTGAGTATGAGAGTTTGTTAGAGCAAGAGGAGATATTTTTGTTTCCAAGAGCGTATACCGAGTGGATTAATTCGGGTGAGCGCAATACACGGTTTTATCATTGCGCTGCACAAATCAAGAAGAAGAAAAGGGAAGAGGTACGTATTAGACATGGTAACCATCAATGGATAGTGGATATGGAGGTGGAAAAGTAATGGGTTAGAGGATTCTTTGAAGAGTTTTTTACCCATGATGATCAAGTGGATAAGAGGAGTGAGCTTCCCCCACTTAAGCGCTTTGCCACTGAGGATATTGAGATGTTTAGTAGAGGGGTGATTGATGAGGAGGTACGGGTGGCAGTCTTCCAGATGGCACCACATAAAGCCCCAGGTCCGGATGGGTTTACAGCTGGGTTCTACCAGAGGTGTTGGGATGTTGTGGGACCTTCGGTAGGTGATATGATTCGAGGTGCGTTAGTGAGGGGAAGGTTTCCTAAAGAGGTGTTGGGTACTTTAATTCATCTTATTCCGAAGCTGAGTAATCCCGAATCTATCTCACAATTCAGACCGATTAGTTTGATAAATGTTTGTTACAAAATTTGTATGAAGATTTTTGTGAATCGAATGCGACCTCTTTTAGCGAACAGTATTGGACCTTATTAGAGCAGTTTTCTACCAAATAGATCGACGATTGATAATATTGTATTAGTTAGTGAGGTGGATTATCTTATGCGACATGCGAAAGGGAAGCGTGGTTATATGGCCATTAAAGTTGACCTTGCTAAAGCGTATGACAAGATAAAATGGAGCTTCATTAAGGAGTCTTTGGGTTTGCTTGGGTTACCAAGTATGTGGGTGTCTCTTATTATGTCTGGTATGGAGGACAACGATTTGAGTGTACTATGGAAGGGTGTATCGTTGGAGGCAATTACTCCTAAGAGAGGTATTAGGCAAGGAGACCCTATATCTCCGTATCTCTTCGTTATTTGCATGGAGCGGCTCTCCTTACTCATCCAGGGACTTGTACGGGAAGGCACATGGAAACCGTTATATCTGTCTTCAGGGGGGTCACCTATATCCCATATTTTCTTTGCGGATGATATGCTTTTATTTGCGGAGGCTTCCATTGATAATTTCTTACTTTTGCAGGACTCTTTAGATGTATTTTGCCGTGATGCGGGTCAAACAATTAGTAGAGAGAAATCAATCATATATTTTTCGAAAAATGTGAAGGAGGAGGTGGCTGAAAATATAACATTGGGGAGTGGTTATCAAAGAAGTGAAGGAATTGGTAAATATCTTGGTGTACAGATTCTTTCTGGACGTCGGCCAAAAGGGTATTTTGGAGAATTCATAAGTAATGTACGTGGGAAACTGGCTAAATGGAAAGGGAACACACTATCTCTAGCAGGACGCATCACGCTAGCTCATTCAGTTTTAAGCGCGGTGCCAATGTATATAATGCAAGTGGAGAAACTACCCGGGTATGTATGCGATGAGATTGATAAAACTAGAAGAGATTTTATTTGGGGATCAACAGAAGGACAGAGATGTATTAACTGGGTAGCGTGGACGGATGTGTGTAAACCGAAGGGTGTTGGTGGATTGGGTTTCCGACTAGCAAAGGATATGAATAGAGCGCTATTGGGAAAACTTGGGTGGAAGCTGATTCACAACAAAGATACGTTGTGGCCTATTGTCATGAGAGAGAGATATTTTAAGGGGACACTAATGCATTATCTGATTAAGCAAACAGATTCTAAAATGTGTAGAGCTATAACGGAAGGTTTGGATGTAGTGAGAAGGGGGTCACGTTGGATAGTAAACAATGGAAGAGATATATCCTTTTGGTGCGATTGGTGGGTATGGACCTCGCCCCTTATCGATCATGTTTTAGGTATCTTCGAGGCTAGCGATTTAAATAAAAGAGTGAGCGATTACACTCGTATAGATGGCACGTGGGATTGGGAGTTGTTTCAAGGCCTCCTACCTCCAACTAAATTACTTGAAATTGCGGAGGTTAGGGTAGGAGAAGAGTCGAGAGACATGGCATCATGGCTACATGAGGTGAATGGAGAATTCTCAGTACGGTCAGTCGGATGGGAGGAGTATCCTCGGGATTATAACACAGAGGTTCTTTGGAGAAGTATATGGAGTTTAAAATGTTCCCAGCGAATCCGAATTCTCGTGTGGCAAGCGGTGCGTGAGAGGTTAGCAACAAGGGGTAACTTGGTAAGGCGAGGCATGAATGTACCTGAGGAGTGTCCGTTATGTGGGGTCGTGGTGGAAAGCGCGATACATTTGTTCCGGGATTGTGTTCGAACTCGTAAGATCTGGACTGTCGTGAAAGGAGAGGTGGCATCAGGTTGAGCTGCTGGAGGGGGCTGGAATAACAACGATGAAGGTATATCTGCTAACTCTGTGATTTATTGTTCCCCTGAGCTGGGTTTGTGTGTTCGTGAAGGGGATGGGGGGTTGGGGCAGTTGACAGTTTTACCTTTTTTGCAGCACAGGTCCCTGGCTGATCATGGAATAGTGAATGGAGGACCAGCTATAGGGGAGGATTTCTGCCGCACAGCGAGGTCCTTTGATGGACCTGATCGAGAGGAGAATCATGAATTTCGAGCTGCTGGGTTGGAGGGTGCTGATGCGAGAAGAATTCAGCAGCGGACTAGGACTAGACTGAGAGACCAGGATATAATTTATACACCAGTGGCGGAGCAAGGGAATCATAGGACAATGACAGCAGAAGCACACGAACGGAGAGAAACCGACTTTCCGGGTAATCACGAACAAAGCGGAGCTGCCCATGAGGATGCACGGTCGAGAGGAGGTCAAGTGCAGCATCAGAATCGTATGAGGGACCAAAGTGCAGATTCTGTAACAGAAGGGGCACAAAGGTCTCATGGAAATTTGACAGCGGAGGACTTGGACTGGTGGACGAGAAATCTTACGAGTGAGAAGATATTTGCAGGTGTAAAGTGGAGGGTCTTCTTCGGAGTACTTGTAGATACAGTGTGGAAATACAGGAATCAGTTGGTGTTTAGGGAGGAGGAGTTTCCGAATGAATCAGTGATAGTAAACAAGGCAAAATATTGGGCTAGTATGACCACGCGAGTCTGGGGACAGGTGAAGGGAATGGCCGCAATAAAAAATAATATGGTTAGTCTTGTGGGCTGGACGAAACCAAGTAGAGGGGTCAAATTGAACGTAGATGGAGGTTATAGTAGTTGGAGGAGGTTAGGTGGTGGAGGTGCAATTGTAAGAGATAACAAAGGTGATTGGATAATTGGGTTTAGCACAAGAATTTCTCAGGACTCACCTGTCATGGTGGAATTGGTGGCATTATATGAGGGACTAAGGATGGTGGAAAGATTGGGTTTCAAAGAAGTAATTGTGGAATCAGATTCAAGAGAAGCTACTGAGCTAGTCCGAAGTGCTACAAATGGAAGAGGACCAGGAGCGAATTGGATAGAACAAATACGGCTGATACTCGAGAGAAATAAAGGCTTCTACATACGGAACATCTTTCGAGAAGCAAATCAATGCGCAGATTGGTTAGCTAAGAGAGGGTGGAGGAATAATGAATGGAATATGCTACTAGAGGACCCACCTGATGGTATTTGGAGTCTTCTTACCAAGGATAGAGTGGGCATTAAGATGCCACGAGTAGTCTACGATCCTAGTTTAATTAGTGATGTAATAGACTAGAATAAGGTTGTTGTGTACCACGATCCGTAGGATCTCCGATGTAATTAAAAAAAAAAACCTTTGAATTATTTAAAAAAGAAAAGGTCTTTTAATTTTGTTAATTTGAAAATTATGAAAGATAGGAATAATTGGTAAAACATGCAAAAATAATAGTATAACCTTGTTTAAAAAAATAAAAAATAAAAACAACAAATATACACACTTGTGTATTACTTCATGTTGTAAAGCTGCTACTGGACAAAAGAGTATACTATATTATTTCTTCTATCATAATATAATGAGGGGTGAATGATCCAATTTAACGTTTCATTTTCTTTATGAAAGTGGTTATATATATACATTGGTTCAACATAAGTAGTTAGTACGTGAGAGAATTAGAAGTAGCTAAAGTGAAAAAAAGAAAAAGAAATTTCTTCAAGAAAAGGTCCTTCAAGAATCTCTTGTTTAACTGGATTAAGGAAGAAAGAATGGAGAAACAGAGAGAAGAGAGTATAGATTCGCTTAACAAAGAGGTTAACAGCATTATTAAAGCTTTACGTGAAGAAGATAGTATAGGATTGAAGACGAAGCAAGCGCTTGAAGACCTTGTTTACGCCATAGTCAATGAAAATAACTGCTTGGAATCAATCAATCAAGGCATTCAAGTTCTGCGTTCCTTAAACTCAGCCATCTTCAAATCCAAAACCTCAAACCCTAGAAGTAAAATATCCTCTTCTACGAGCATTTTCGGGTCTAATAGTGTAAAATGATAGAATTAGAGAAGCCATGAGAGAAGCTTCAACCAAAACAGAGAAAAGAGATGAAGAACTAAACGAGAGAGAAAAGCTTTTATTTCTATTATTGAATTGATTGATATACATTTGTTAAGACCATGTATATATATACAAGATGAGTTGTATCTTAGTCTAACTAAATGACAGCTGCAACAGCTGTATTTTATTCCAATCGACTAACTAACTAACAAACTAATATCAACTTTACATTTTAGTCCCTGCACTTCTCTTCTTTACTTATTTTGCTCAAATGCTTTTTGTCAACTTCAGCAGCTGTATTCCAAGATCCCCCCACAAGTGGAACATGTATATTTATAATGTTCAACTTGGAAAGATTATTGTGAAATGGTAGAGAACCAAGTGGTTTTGTGAACATATCTGCAAGCTGTAAGTTGGAAGGTATGTAGAAGAGCTTGATAACACCGGAGTGTAATTTTTCACGAGTTATCTTGCAGTCAATATCGACGTGTTTAGTTCGTTCATGTTGAACAGGATTTGTGGACATCGCAATTGCCGATTTACTATCAAAGTATATAAAAGCTGGAGATGAATGAACAATTCCATAATCGCGCAAAGCATAGACCAGCCATTGTAATTCACATGTTGTAGCAGCTAAGGCACGAAATTCAGCTTCAGCTGAGGATTTACTAACAGTAGATTGCTTCTTACTTTTCCAAGAAACAAGAGAATCACCAAGAAAAATACAAAAGCCCGTTATACTTCTCCTTGAATCAAGACACCCTGCCCAATCACTATCGCAAAAGGCTTTGAGTTTGATTTCAGAAGAAGAAGAGTGAAATATACCTTGACCAGGAGTAGCTTTTATATATCTAAGCACCCTTCGAGCTGCATTCCAGTGATCAATGGTTGGTTTGGAAAGAAATTGACTTAGAGAATTAACAGAGTAAGCCAAATCAGGTCGTGTGATCGTCAAATATAGAAGTCTCCCTATTAATCGCCGGTATGAGGATGGATTATCCATTAAACAAGATTCATCCATACGCAATTTTAAAGTTGATTCCATAGGAAAAGAAACCGGTTTACAATCAGTCAAGCCACATTCATCAAGAATATCCAAGGCATATTTGCGTTGGGATAAAGAAATTCCTTTGGATGTACGGGCTACTTCAATGCCTAAGAAATATTTGGTATTCCTAAATCCTTGATTGTAAACTCTTTGTGAAGGAAGCTCTTTAGACGATCAATTTCTTCAATTGAATTACTAGCAACTATAATATCATCTACGTATACAAGAAGCGCGATGAAAGAGGATGAATTATTCATGATGAATAAGCTATAATCGCTGTCAGAATGTTTAAAACCATATGACCATTGCCTCGAAGCCTGCTTAAGACCATATAAGCTCTTCTTTAATTTGCAAACAGAATTAGGTGGAGCTGAGAGCCCTTGAGGCACATTCATGTATACATCCTCATTTAATTCTCCATGTAGGAATGCATTGTTGACATCTAACTGATGTAAATGCCACTTATGTATAGAAGCAAGAGCTATGATTAGTCTTATGGACACAGTTTTTGCAACCGGTGAAAAGGTGTCAAAAAAGTCGAGTCCCTCTTGTTGATTATAACCTTTAGCTACAAGACGAGCTTTATGCCTCTCCAAGGATCCATCAGCTTTATACTTCAATTTGAACACCCATTTACATCCTATAGGAGATACATTGGAAGGCATAGGAACAATATCCCAAGTGTGGTTGTCTTGTAGGGCAGTTAACTCATGATGAATAGCATCCATCCATTCAGTTGATGTAGATGCTTGCTTATAGGTTTTAGGTTCAATTTGACTAGATATGGAGGCAATGAAAGAGGTGTAAGATTGAGATAATCTATTGGTGCTAAGAAAGTCTGTGATGGGATATGAAGGTGGTGTAGAGGTTGTGGATAGATATAATGAAGATGTAGAAGGGCAAATATAATCTTTGAGATAACTTGGAGGTTGTCTGGTTCTAGTAGTTTTGGTAGTCTGAATGTTTGTTTGTGAAGGATTATCTGGCTGTGGAGAGGGAGTATCATTTTGTAATTGATTTGGATTTGGTTGAGGTGGAACAGGAGATGATAGAGGTGTTATATAATCTGAAAGATTAGGGGTAGATGGTGGAAATAAAAGAGTGTGAAGTTGTGTAGATGGTGTAAATTTTGAAAATGGGAAAATGGTTTCATGAAAGACCACATTTCTTGAGATTAAGGTGGTGTTGGTTTCTATGTTGAGGAGTTTGTATCCTTTTGTTCCAATAGGATAACTAAAGAATATACATTTGAGGGCTCGAGAATCAAATTTTGATCTGTGGTTTTGTAAGGTAGAAGCAAAACAAAGAGAGCCAAACACTCTAAGATGACTGAGATTGGGTGGTTTTTGATAAAGGATCTGATATGGTGAGAGGTTATTTAATAGAGGTGTTGGCAATCTATTGATTAAGTGAGCAGCTGTTAGAATGGATTCAAACCAATATTGTAAAGGAAGGTTGGATTGAAACATTAATGCTCTAGCAGTAGTGAGCAAATGTTGATGCTTCCTTTCAACCAAGCCGTTTTGTTGAGGTGTTTCTACACAACTCAACTGGTGTATAATACCTTTATCAGAATAAAATTGTGGAATATTGAACTCTCCACCATTATCTGATCTTAGCATCTTGATTTTAGTATGAAATTGTGTTAGAATAAGATGATAGAAACTTAGTAAATGTTGATGAACTTCAGACTTTGCTTTCATAAGGTAGATCCAAGTACATCTTGAGAAGTCATCTACAATAGTTAAGAAGTATTTGTGTCCTGTATAAGTTACTTGATTGAATGGTCCCCATATGTCACAGTGTATTAGCTCAAAACAAGAATTTGTACAAGTTTCAGAGATAGGAAAAACGAGTTTCTTTCGTTTAGCAAAATGACACGAATCACAAACATTAGTTTTTAGAAAAGTAATAGAAGAATCTATTGATTTTAATGCAGAAAGTTTGGCCTTTGATGGATGACCAAGTCTTGAATGCCACAAATCAAAAGTTTCAGTTGATGTATGAAGAGCTAGTTTTGCAGAAGAAGTCTTGACGTAATATAAGCCTTGAGATTCATAAGCAATCCCAATCATCATCTTGGACTTTTGAACCTGTAATATACAGTGAGATGGAAAGAAAATCACTGAAATCTCTGAGTCTTTAGTTAGTCTTGAAACTGACAATAAATTGTATTTTAGTATTGGCACACAAAGCACATTATGCAGAGTAATGTGATTGTTTATGCGTATACTACCTTTGTGAGTGGCAGAAATAGCTTCACCATTTGGCAAAGTAACTAGTGTATTAACTAGTGCAATGTTACTAGTATATAGAGATTGATTATACACAAGATGATCTGTAGCACCTGTGTCAAGTATCCAAGAATCTATATTATAGTTACCTTCTTGTGTTGAAACATGATGAACAGCAGGGAGAGAACATGAGTTTTCTACAGGTCCATGCGCAAGAGCCATTAGCTTTGCAATGTCTTCAGGAGTAAGATCATTCAGAGTAGGTGTTTTTGAATATGTTTTGGATTCTTGATCATTGAAATCTGCATCATTATCTTCTTGAACCATAGCATAGTGTGCTCTTGGATTATATGGTCTTTGATTGTTGTTATTGTAGATTCTTTTTCCTCTAGGTCCTTCCCATCCAACAGGATAACCATGAACTTGATAACAAGTTTCAATAGTATGTCCCGTATAACCACAGTGACTACATATTACTTTCTTTCTTTCAGGAAAATTGTTGTTTCTTGGGGCGTTTTTGACATAAAATGCATGAACAGGTGCATTATTTATAGAGCTTGTAAGTAATCTCTGACTTTCTTCTTGAAGGATCATAGAGAATACAGAGTTTATACTTGGTAATGGGTTCATTAGAAGGATTTGACTCCTAACAGATGAATATGATTCATTTAATCCTATGAGAAACTTGATCACGAAATCATTATGTTGTCTTTCAATTAGGATTTCTAACAATTTGCATGAACACTGGTTCATATGTCCTCAAGAGCAGCTAGGTAAGGGTCTAAAGTGTATATATTCATCCCAAATAGTCTTAAATTTTGCAAAATACTCTGAAACTGAGCTATTGTTTTGAGAAATTGAGCTTAAGCTTTTTTCTAAATGAAACACTCGTGTTCCATTGCTTTTACTAAAGCGGATTTTCAATTCATTGTATAATTCATAAGCAGATGATACATATAATAAGCTTCCTCTAATATCCTTAGAAATTGAGTTTAAGAGCCAAGAAAGTACCAGATTGTTTGCACGGTTCCAAGCAGAGAAGAGAACTAACTCTGTGAGTGGTGGTTGCGCAATATCTCCATTAACGAAACCTAGTTTATTCTTGACTGATAAAGCGATTTCAATCGCTCTTGACCATGATAAGTAGTTTTCTCCAGTTAATACCTCAGAAACTAAGGAAATACCGGTGTTTTCACTAGGATGTAGATAGAAAGGGCTAGAAAAATCCTCTGTAGGTGATTGATTCGCCATTGAAGACAGAAAAAAAAACAAGAGTCTAGAGAGTAATGATCTAGAAAGAGTCTAGAAAGTAATGATCTAGAAAGAGAGTTTATGCGGAAGATTCTTTTAGTTTTGCTCTGATACCATGTAAAATGATAGAATTAGAGAAGCCATGAGAGAAGCTTCAACCAAAACAGAGAAAAGAGATGAAGAACTAAACGAGAGAGAAAAGCTTTTATTTCTATTATTGAATTGATTGATTTACATTTGTTAAGACCATGTATATATATACAAGATGAGTTGTATCTTAGTCTAACTAAATGACAGCTGCAACAGCTGTATTTTATTCCAATCGACTAACTAACTAATAAACTAATATCAACTTTACATTTTAGTCCCTGCACTTCTCTTCTTTACTTATTTTGCTCAAATGCTTTTTGTCAACTTCAGCAGCTGTATTCCAAGAAATAGAGGATTCCCAAATGAGTTAATCTGTCCTCTCTCTGGCACGAGACAACAACTCATGAATGATCCTGTTACTTTAGCTTCTGGCATGGTAAGCTTTACAACATTTTCATAATCTTTAATTCTTGATCAACATTTTCGGATCTTCCTGTGTATTTTTTTATTATCTTTTTCCACCACCCTTTATGGCTTAGGATTAATTCCCATCTGAAATCATGCTTATATATTATGAGTTACTCGTATATGAGTTTAAAGTAAATAGACAATGAATTTAGAAGTATGAGTTTAATGTTTAATGTTTAGTAGCTAATAAGTTTTATCTGGATTTGTAGACATACGACAGAAGATCGATTGAGAAACTTCTAGAAGATAAAAAAAATCATACTGAGGAATTTCTGAACCATACAAAGATTACGTCTAATCACCTTTTGCGGGAAATGATTTTACAGTGGTTTAAGAAGGATGAAACTGAGATCAGTATTTGTCCACCTGTCCCAGATAATATAAAGGATGAAAATCTACGCTATCATTTGTTATCGTTGCTTAAGAAAATCTCATCTTCTTATACTAGTGTTCAGCACGAGGCTGCTGAAACGATTCGGTTAATAATAAATGATTTTCCTTCAAGTCCAGAGATTCTTGGAGAAATCGAAGATTCAATTCCTCTTTTACTTAATCCATTAAGAGAAGGAAAGGTTGATTGGAATTGATAAGGGTGGTTCTTATTAGTAGGATAACCTACTGGTTTAGGGTTTTCCTACTTCCTAAAAATGTAATATATAAAATTAACCAAAAACTTGCAAGCTTTTTATGGAGGGGTAATTTGGAAGGGTCAAGGGGAGCTAGAGTTGCTTGGGACAAAGTTTGTAGACCTAAAGCTGAGGGTGGTTTGAACATACCTAATATTGAACACTTGAATAAGGTATGTATGCTTAGTTTGTTTTGGAGGGTTTATAAGATAAATGATAATTTGCTCAGTAAGTGGTTTCATGGAAATATTAGCAAAGATTGTTGTATTTGGAGTTTAAAGGTGAAGCAGGACTTAGCTTGGATATGGAAAAAGATTTTAAACCTGAGGGAAGTGGCCTATGAATTTATTACTCATGAGATTAGGGATGGTTCAAATATTTATGTGTATTGGGATAGATGGATCAAAGGTGAGAGTATAGGGGTTGCTTTAAAAAGGGAGTTTATATATAACAATGAATGGGATAATAGAACAGTAAAGAGTTGTTTCAGCAGGGGTAGATGGCATTTTCCTATAGAGCTAAGAGGCTTAGCGGATATGATCCAAACTCCTAGACAAGGTCTTGATGATATTAGATGGTCAGCTAGCTGCAGGAACAAATTTTCATTTAAAAAAACTATGCAGGAAATAAGAGGGACTGGAGTGGTCCTTGAATGGAGTAAACTAATATGGTATAAAACTAATATTCCAAAGTGTAGCTTTATGGCTTGGATGGCTTGTTTGGATGGATTGCCAACAAAGTCTAGGATGTGTGAGTGGGATATAAGTGCAGATATGTCTTGCAAGACTTGTCATAATTCAATTGAGGACAGGGATCATGTTTTTGTGACCTGTCCAATATCTAGAAGAATGTTGAAAGAATGTTTTAGGAGAAGTGGCCTCAGATGGAAGGAGTGTAATACATGGGAGGAGGTTATAGAAATGCTGTTAATGGAAGCTAATAATTTTTGAATTACATAATTAGTGGCTGGATTACAGGTTTTGTATACCAGGTGTGGATGAACAGAAATGCTATTATTCATAATGATAGGATAAAAAATGAGGATGAAATGCTGAATAATATTCAATTTATGATAGGTGTGAAATCAATGGGGTGCAGAAAATATGCAAGTAATATCAAGAATGAAGAAATAGCAAAAGAGTGGAGGTTTTGTAATGTTTTTAAAGATAGTTAGATCATTTGTATTGCTCTATGCTTTATCTGTACTTATCTAGCTTTTGTCTGTTATGAACAGTAGATGATATTAAAAGTTTGTAAATGAATTTTAATGAGTTTTAATAAAATTGTTTGATTAGCGAAAAAAAAAGGAAAGGTTGATGATACTTCCTCTAAATTCCAGAAGAATTTAATTGGTATTATTTACAGCATGTCACTAAACAAGAAGAACAGAACCTTATTAGGGGAAAGTTCAATTGCTATACCTATCCTTATCAAGTTTTTAACACGTGGAGAAATACAAACAAGAGATTATGCTCTCAGGGCTCTCTTCTACTTATCAACCATCCAAGTGAATAGGCGTGTCATCTGTGAATTTGGTGTTTTCAAGGTTTTAATCAACCTCTTGGAAGCAAAAAGTCCTTTCAACATATCGATCAATAATGTAGTTTTTTTAATTTACAACTTGTGTAGAGTTGAAGAAAACATGGTGTTTGCTGTATCAATAGAGATGGTCCGAGGGATGATGAAGATACTTAAGAAAAGTGATTGCATTAAGGAATCTTTAACTATTCTTGAGATGTTATCTAACTATCACATAGCCATGGAAGGAATTTTATTATTCAGGGTCTTTCTGACCTCTTATGTAATAAAAAAGAAAAAGAAAAAAAGATTTCAAGATAATTTGAGGGGAAACCCCCATTAAACAACCTTTTAAAGTGTTAATTACTACTAAATAATTTAATTAATTACTTTCTCTGTTCTAAAAATAATATCTGCTTAGTTTTTCACACAGATATAGAAACACAATTATTACATTTACCATTACTAAAATTCCCCTCATAAAGTGTTTTGATATTTTCAAAATTTATTGGAAACATAAATTCAAATATTTTAATAAGAATAATAGTAGAAAAATGTGAGATAAATTAAAAGGTCTTGAATTTTAAGTGGACAATATTTTTGGGACACTATTTTTAATAAAATAAGTGGACAATATTTTGGGACGGAGGGAGTAATATTAATGTTTACTATTTTCAGGACCAACTTACCCTTACCTTATAAAAACCCTTAATTTTTTTTAATTGGACTCTCTCTTTACTTATACGACTGCAATAGAGTTTTAAAACCCAAAAGAATCTCAAACTTCCTTTATATAACTGAAAAATTGTCCAACCTTCTGGAATCGAATCATTATAACATTCATATTGCTGATACAGAGATTAGTGGTTTATTTTTTTTCCTTTTTTTGTTTGATCGATTGATGATTAATTATTAGGTTATCTGTAGTTTTTAGTTGTTAGTCTTTTTACGGCTACTAATTGACATTGTTAAAAATTTTGATTACATGCAAACCCATTGAATGTTTCCCATTCTCTGTTGTGGAAGAAATTCTATTTTATATTTGGATTGAAAATCCTCGTTAGGTGTACTATTCTAGCAATAAATGAAATAGATTGTAATTTATGAATAAGAAGCGGCAAAATTGGTACACTTAGTATTTAACTTTGTTTGAAAACAGACATATTTTGTTTATACTGTAATTTGTGATATTTAGTTATTATTACCTGTATGAAAACTGAGAATAATTGAATAGATATTGACTTTTAGCAGTACGGGTTGGATGATTAATTGTATGGATTAGCTGACTAGTAGTGTAAAAGCATTGCACTTGTCTTCTTATTCAAAGTTAATTTATTACTTTTTGCAACTACTTTGATTGTTTAGAATTACTTTGATTGTGCATGTAATGGATTTTAAACAATGTATGGTATAATGTATAGGTAACTACTTCGATTGTTTCAAAAAGAACTGCTATGATATTTTCGAACAAAAAAAAGCTAATTTGATTGAAAATGATAAATTTGGAAAGAATCCAATTCTTTTATTCCTTCAGGGAGTAAATGTGGTCTCCAACTCTCAACCCATGAGAAAAGTCAACGACTAAAAGCACCATTTATCATCTTCACCAATGATCATCTTAGCTTTCTAGCGTAATTTGTCTTTCTTTTTCTTGTTTATACCTTATCAATGGTGACTAATACACCCTCTATCTATTAGTTTTTTCCTTTCTCTTGATTTATCATGAACCTTATCAAGTATTTTATTGGCATTCTAATTTACTTTATGGGTTTAACTTCACTTTTTATAATCAAATTATCGAAGAAGTCAAACATTAGATACATATTTACCCCTATAATCTATGTTATTATAGGGATTTGTGGTTGCATGTCCTCTCAGGTCCTTCTCTTTCACATGCAGACTAAAATTACAATCAATTGTCACTCTTTTAAGATAATGCTGCAGAATATGAGCGAATGGGGAGCCTTTGTGGTGTTCGCACACTTTCTTGATTTGTACACCTATTTTGTCTTCTTTCGAAATGGGGTATATCCTACACTGGTTTAACTTATTTGATAATCTTTATATTCTCCCTCTAAAGTTTGATTCAGATAGAATCCATGACGAACATTATCACATCTATTGCATGGCCATGCATTGGTCATTTTTTCACATGCGGAACTTTATCAGACACGTTTTTGAAGAATCAGCAGGTTGTCAGATTATTGACGGTGATTCCAGCAAATGTTCCTTATTTTTTTTTTTTTTTTTGTGGAAGCAAAATTTCTTATAAGTGTGTGGGGAATTCAAAAAGCTTATCCAAAACTGTTTCTTTTCTCTCCCAATGTTTAACAATTTAATATAATAGATCTTTGAGTTGCAAGGGGATTTCATTACCATATTTTTATTCTTCTTTATTACTCCTATACGAAGGACAAAGTTAGTAAAATCTACCCTACTCCTATAATTCTAAATAAAATAAAAATTACCAGGTCTGCTGGGAGTTCATTCCCATCTCTTATTTCTTGCATGTTTCACCTCTTCGGTTACATAAATATTAATCACGTGGCAATCATGCATCCGACAACTCCTTTCGACATGATTATTAAGGTATCTAGATTAATCTACACTGAGCACCAGGTCTTTATATATCTGGGCATTAATTGGCTTTTTTTTATCTTCTTCACCATCATATTTCTCTATCAAATATTCTCTGTTTTGACTTTATCAATATGTCCAACTTTGATAATCACGATTTACCTCTTGCTAAATCAAAAATGAAACTTTTAAGAAATTTGTTGTTCTTTCACTTTCATCAAAAGCCAGCGCTAGCAAAAAATAAATGAAGACTTAGTCTTCACAGCTAAAGTTATCTCAGTTCGTACTTTTCTACTTGGAATCTTCTGTAAGGCGGTATCAGACTCTTGGGGTATCAATTGCAGAATACTCTTTGAATAGATTGCTAATAATACTTTCAAGATAACATTAGAAGAGGCAAAAGAAGCGGAATGTCTTATGTTCCTCAAGCCTTGCCTTGTGCAATCAATGCACGTGCTCTTATTAAGTCATACACGCGGGTTAGGGTGTACGGTCTTGCAAATTCTCAATGATGTGTTCATACTATGGAAACATTGGGTAACTTCCTTGGAGAACTAATGGACATTGACCACCCGGTCAATGATACAGAGGTTAGTGAGTTTATACGTTTTAGAATCAAGTTCGATACAAGAAATATCATCAAGACAAGGGTTTTTGTCGAACAAAATGATAGGGAAGCTTGGGTTACGTTTACATATGAATTAATAGGGTTGTTTTATTACAATTGTGGAATACTTATGCATAACAAAGAAAGTTGTATGATGGGGATGGTCAGACTCAAGTGGAATGACAACTCAGCAAGGTTCTTCAATAAAAACCGTGATACAACTATTCGAAATGAAGATAAGGTGTTTCACATGATATGAAAGAAGGATCAGTGGGGTGTGTTTGACGCAGTAATAAGGTTTTTTCCTTTAAGGAAACAAAATAGAGATGATAACGATGACGACATGAGCTCTTTCAATGGTGGATGGGGCCAGTTGACACATGTTTTTGAGTGGGTTAAGTGAATATACCAATTCCAGATCAAAACAATAAAGAAGGAAATGATAAAAACACTAAAGAGACGAGTGAATCTTCTAATAGGAAAGGAGAAAACACATTTGGTTTATGCAAGTTTTTTGGAGATCCCTATAATCCTTTTGACGCTACAGAAATCACTATGAACATGTATCCTCGGTTGTTTAAAAAATTTCAGGACGAAGTGGGAGACCTTAGCAACAACTTCATAGTTAATAATCAAACATTAACTGAGATTCTAAATGCATGAGAAGTGTACATTGACACTATGTACATGAGATTCATGAATGAAGGTGGGTGTAATCAAGTCCAACCGGAGGCAAGCTAATGAGGTTTAATTTAGGAGACAATAAGATTGTAGTGGATGAAAGCGGTATAAATAATGAAAAAGGAGCGAAGAGGAACACACCTGATATCAACCAAATGAAAACTACTACTAATCCGGAGGTTCTTACAGATAAATTGTATCATGATGTTGAGATTATTAATGCAAAACGTAAGAAGGTTGCAGAAGAAAAAATTGAATGGGAGGATTTCTTTGAACCAGAAGAATAATTACCCAATTCACAGTCTATCCACATTAGTCGCCATGATCAACAGGACACTGAATTTAATCAAAGAAGATACTTTACATCGAGAAGGAGAGTCGGAGGAACAATTTGCAAGTTTACTTGGCCAGCGAATTTGAAAATAAAAACCTGACCTGTATAGGGTGAAGGTTCTTCAAAAAATCAAAAGGGTTAGGTTGGAAGAGCTGAATATTATGGAGAAAAGAATTCAAGAAATGCACAAAGTTATGGATGAGTTATATGCGAGTTTACATGAGGTAAAGAAAATCAAGTGTTGGTGAAGGAAAGTCAGAATGCTTGTGGGCCATCGAACACATCGGAAGGCTCGATGAATCAGCAGAAATATTACTATTGCAGCAGATCCGAGTGTGAGGGTCACTTGAGGGGAGATAAATATTCGGATAGTGACAACAATGAGGACGTGAGTACCAGGGAATTTCCCGTGAAGGAAAACTTTGACCTCAACAATTCTGAGGATGGCGGCTAGTCTGGAAAAGTGGTCGGGCTTTATAAAAAACTTTTTGGTATGGAATTGTCGTGGGGCAAGGACACCCGCGACTCGAAAAATATTCAAGTCCCTTTATTTGAAATTTAAATTCTCTTTAGTTTGTCTTTTGGAATCCAAAATCAAGTAGAGTGATATTAAATCATGTAGCTATTTGAATACCTTTCCGAATAAGTTTGTAGTGAACCTAGAAGGAAGAGCATATACGTCCGGGGGCATTACATTGGCATGGAAAGATAATCTCAACTTTAATTTGGTTACTCTTGCCAATCTTTTATAATCAGGGAAGTAATAGAATCTACATTTATCTTTTTATATATTGTCTATATTTACATTCCTAATAATAATAATGAAAGAGAAAAGATCTTTGACTCTATTTCTAATTGGAAATCATATATAACGGAACCAGTTCTTATAATCGGTGATTTCAACGACATTTCTAAATTCTCGGAGAAACAAGGTAAAATCAAACCAAACTTGGATAGAATGCTTCACTTCAACAATTTTATTAATGCTAATAATTCATTGAAATCCCGTCTAAGGAGTGTCATTTTATGTGGACTAATAAAAGGAAAGGGGAGGAAAATGTTAAAGAACGATTTGATAGAGGCCTAGCTTCAGATTCGTGGTATAATCTTTTTCCCGAAGCAATTCTAGAACTGCCACCCTCCATAGGTTTCGATCACTCACCACTCATTTAACAAAGAACAAGTCTCAAAAGAGAATATAAAAAATACTTCATGTTCGAGTCTAGATGGCTCGAGAATAAAAATGTAGAGATGTAGTCCTAATATCATGGGATACGGGAAGAGAAATAAATAATATTCAAGACTTTATTATGAAAAGAGACGCCACTTGTTTGTCTTTATCAGGATGGACTAGAGAGACGTTCTGTAATAATCGGAAATTAAGTAATAAATATCAAAACATATTGAAAAGGATCTAGAATGAAAAAAAGAATCAAGAAAATACCGAGATTGAAACTAATATTAGAAATGAGATTAAAAATTTGTGGTATCAAGAGGAATCTTTTTGGGCTGATAAAGCCATGGACATCTGAATTAAAAAGGTGATAAAAATTCTAGTTATTTTTTCGCCTCTACAACAATGAGAAGAAATAATAATTGTATTTGTGATTTCAAGGATGACAATGGGATATGGACAGATTAGCCAAAAAGTATCATCAAAATCATACATGTAAGCTTTTAAAAAATAATACGATCACGAATGATAGTGGTGGGTCCTGGTGTTTTATAAAATTGAGTATTAAAATAAAAGGAACCACAATACCGCAAGTGCACGGTTGTCTAAGTAATACTCCGATAATCCGGGTTTCGTTCTTAGGGACAGATTAGGTACAACTCTAGTATTAATCAGATAGTTTAAATAATTGCTTGACAGAAAAGGAAAATAATATCATTTCTGTTTGGTTTTCTTAAAAACTAAATTGCAATAAAATAAAGACTAGTTAAAATAAATAACTAAAAATAAATAAACAAGTAAAAGGACTAACTTCAGAGATGAGAGATGTACCAGAGTCTCGCAAGGAATCCACCGAATTAATATAATATATGCTATGTTTGAGAGTAGAATTGGTATTATTATATAAGTCAGGATTATAACGTCTCCTAGTCCCATGTCGGGTGGACCTAGGAGTTATCCTAAAGTACTGAAAACCCATATATGGGGGAATACGTCTCTTTGGACGTGAAGTATTTACCTCTTTGGCTATGTAATTTGTTAAGTTTGTCGGTCAATAACGGACATTAGACGTGTATTACCTAAGTTTGTATTCAAATCCCATGTCGGATGATCACTTTTGCCACTAAAGTGAATATCCCAAATACTAAAATCTATTTCTAGTTGTACCGAAAAGAAATAGTAATTATGAACAAAGTAATATCCAATATATAAGACTCAATTCAGTTTAAAAATCCCAAATTAAAAACATAGAATAAATTAATTAAGGTTCATCCCTTTATTGCGATTCTCAAGTATATGAAAGTTTAGCTCATGATAAAATTAAAGATTGAAATAATATAAAAATAATTCATATTCAATTACGAAAAAGAGATAGATAACCTAAAGGTTTGGTTGGCTGTTGTTGGAAGAATAGAATTCCTCCAGCTCTAGCTTCTCCTCCGTCTTCTTGCTCTGACTTGAAAATATGAAGCCTCTGATGTAATTCTCTGAAGTGTGCGTGAAAAGAAGGCTAAAAGGTCTATTTATACTAGTAAATTCAGATTAGGGCTTAGCTTTGGAGCATTAGGTCATATTATAAAAAGCCCAAGCCCATCTTCTTCTTTAATTCCCGTAACTGGTGTACAACCTATAGTAAAACGGTTGTAACTTTTGCATATAGACTCCAAATGGGCTCATCCAGTTGCAAAATCTTCCTAATTCAATAAGGAATAAAACCTATTTCATGGCCCAAAGGCTGAATCTGCTCCTAAGTAGCCCAAAAACAGCAATTAGTAACAACATTCCAGATCTGCAACTTCTCTAGTCAATTATTCGAAAATTCTTTTCTTGCCTTTATCTCCTCCACTTAATCTAAGACTTTAATTCTCACTTCTCCTCCTTGTATTGGTTCTCCATAGAATCCATGAACCTAAGAACTTTATACTAAAAACAAACAAATTAACGCACAAAAGCTCTAAAAATGCAAATAGTCTAATTCCAAGGGGAGAAAGTGTAGTATGACAAAATAAGCATAAAAGTATATCAAATAAGTAAAATATTCACCTAAATTGATGTCTCATAAGGCATAATATTTATAACAGATAGGGAGACATCAAGACCCCAAACTGAAACCTTTGTCGTCCTGACAAAGTAAAATATAAACAAAGGCCTTTAGGTGGATGCAGAAGGCAGAATCTAGTAACTACACCCAAAGCACAACTTTTAAAAATTTATCATATAGTATGATCTAGGAATTAATATACACATACACATGTCATGCAAAATCAAACACAAAATAATATCAATCCAAAATTAATTTCACAATGCTAGAAGGTTACACTTGTTAATTATCTCAAGATGGTGGCTATAGGGTGTTCATCTATCCTTAATTGCTTTGAACACTCCACTTAGCATACTCCCTATTAGCTGAATCATAAACTCACTATGCATCTAGGAATCATGAGGTCTTTATGGTTAATGTAGACTTAGGGACTGTATGGTACGTATATTTGGTAAATTTGAAGTGAGATTTTGGCTCTCTCCTCACTTTCCATCAACAAACTGTCTAAAAGCTTGAGTTTACACTCAACATGTTCTCACTCAACCCATTTGATGCACTGATTAAGCGTCCCCAGATTAACCAAATAAGCACTAAAGATGTTCACATAAGAAATTTCATCTTTGCCGGTCCAAATATATATTCTTTTCATATCAAATTTCTTTTGTATAGCTATGACACTTTTTTTGATGTTGAGATGTCATGCTATTTCTTCTAATAATTTTTTTCTTTTCATAGCTTTTTTCATGTAATCTTACCCCGACAAAGGGTTACAATATAATAAATGTGAATCATCACCGATATGTAAAACAGAGCACAATTGATAAGCTCAAAATCCCAAACCCAATGTAAATTCCCATAATAGTGGACCCACCACCCCAAAATCAAGTTCAAGACAAGAAGTCTCAGGATCGTGATTCAAGTGCGGGTCATATGGAAATGCCTAATAAACTAAAGGGATATGGGCTTATATCTTGGCGACAAAATAAAGGCTTGAAGGCTAAAAATTTGGCTAATACGGATAATATTAAATTCAGGGAGAGAAGGCTAAAAATGTTTCAAAGGGCTAACAAAGAACTGTCTCTATCATTTTCCTATTTACAAAGCTTGCCTCTAGTTCATACCTAAGTGGGTTCTCTACTCATTCAAATCTCACGTTCTACAAACCAATCATTTTCCTTAAGCATAAGTTTACTTCTTTTGCATTGTTCATTAATTCTTCCTATCAATTACCTCATGTTTGCATGAAATCAAAGTGAGTTTTATACTAATTCCTAAAGTCAACTATTTTCAATCATAAATTTGCAAAAAGCATGCTTGAGCGGGACATTTAAAATACTATACAGTCAACACAACCCTTAGATTAATTTTATTGAAAGCATGTAAAACAAATAACACATAAAATTGTGATGAGGCAACGAACCCCACCCCAAAATTAAAAAATGAGTCGTGTCCCCACGACTTGAAAAGACTCGACAACAAATAAACTAATAAAAATGATTAAAGGATATGAAAACGTATCCGAACCAGCACAAGGCTGGTTTCCATTGTTGCGTTCAAGTTGGGCTCCTCTCGTTGCGTAGGTGGCATGTTGAACATTGATCACCCCACGTAGTATGTTTTGCATAAGTTCCAACTCTTTTGTGAATTTTCCTAAGATTGTCAACGCCTCTTCATGTTTGTCCTCCAAAGTTCTCATCCTTTCAACTACATCTCTCTCAACACCTAAAGTAACAATAGGTTCTTCAACTTCTTTTTTCTTTCCTCTTCATAGTATTCTTGAATTCCCAATCTTCATCATCTCAATGAACCCCAAACTCAAAACATCAAATATTTAAAAAACTAGAGAAGAGTTTTGAATTTTGATGTTTTGAGGATTTAGAATGAAGGATGATGGTGTTATATGAGATGGGTAATGGTAATGTAGGGGATTGGGGAAGGTTTAATGAATAGGTTTAAAGAATTGATGAAGGTCGATTAAGGTTGAAGGAGAAGATTTCTTTGTGTTCTTGAAGGATTGTGATGTTGGATATGTGTTTGGAATGGAATAGGAGGAAGGATTGAATGTCTATAGGTGTTGTAGTGGTGTGTTGCAGGTATATAATGGGTTAGGGGTCGTTTATAATGATATCTTGCATGAGAGGCTAGGTTAAAAAAGAATGAATTAAGGATTCAATGAGGTTTATGTAAAATTCCCGCTGGGCGGGCCGGCATACCGGTCAAATGGTCGGCTAGTCGGTCCCAGACCGCGTCCTCTCGGCAAAGAACCCAATTTCATAAACCGTGGCACGGTTTTTTTTCCGAAACAATGGGCCGACATACCGGTTAGATGACTGGCTAGCCGGTCCCAAACCGTGTCGAGGTTCGCGCCCACGGTTTTCCCTAGTTTCTCTCGTAATTGAACCCGATTTCAAAATCCGTTTCATGGATTTTCTTCTTCGCCGGCACTACAGCTCCCTTGACCGGTATACCGGTCAGGACTTTCAATTTTTCTTTTCGTCTCGGCAGTACACCTGATTTGAAAAATTGTGTCACGGTTTTCTACCGCCTGTATACACCGGGGATTTCGGCTGTATGCCGATCAGTTCTGCAGATTTTTTTCTTTTTCGTTCCTTAGCACCCTAAACTCAGTTCCTGCACCATTTAACACACTACCTTTCTTTTTCTTTTAAAAATAGACACTAAGACTCGACAATTACTTTTAATATACAGTAGGAATTATAAAACATAAAACAATAAACTAATATACAATTGAAATGGATTTTGTTTAACGTCGTTAAGCTCGACGGGTTATCTCTCGCATCATTTCTTAACATAACCTCCCCAACAGTGAGTGAGGTTGTAAACATTTGCTACCCAGAATTTGCATCCCCTGGCTCTTATTACAACTAGTTTCTCCGAGATAACCTTTGTGACCATGAATGGTCCTAGCCAAGAACTTTTGGATTCACGTGCTTTTAGAGGAGGGTCATGCTTTTTCATAGCGAAGTCTTCGCCCACTCTGAAGTCCTTCTTCTTTCTTTCTTTCTTTCTTTCTTTCTTTCTTTCTTAGGTTCTTTTGGAACCTTCATAGCACGCTCCTTATCTTTCTTTCATGCATGATCAAGGTGTGGACTTTCATTAGGATATGGAGGATCTTTATTAGGTGGTTTCTTTCCTAGCTCTCTTTCATCCATTCCTAAAGTTTCCACAACCTAGTTGGCTCTTTTTATACTTTTTCAATCACATCTAACTAGAAGCAATCCTCCTTGGGATCTGGAAACTTCATTGGCCTAAGCACGTTGAACTTTACCTCCTCGTCTTGGATACACATAATCGTTTCTCCATTCTCTACATCAATAAGAGTACGCTCTATGGCTAGGAATGGTCTTCCCAAAATAATGGGGACATTCCTATCTGCGTCGTAATCAAGTATAACAAAATCAATAGGAAAAATTAGCGTACCCGCCTTGGCGAGGACATCTTCTATACATCCCTCTGGATGTGAGAGGGACCTGCCATCCATTTGCAAAATTATAGAGGTTCGTTTTATGGTTAATATATCCAATTTCTTAAAAATTAATTTGGGGATAAGATTAATATTCACACCCAAATTGCATAAAGATTTCCCTTGCCACTTAGTGCCAATAGAAATCGGGATCGTAAAACTTCCAGGATCAAGTAATTTAGGTGGAAGCTTACTCTGGCAGATGGCACTACATTCTTCTAGCAGACCTATCATTTCATTCTCAAGATACTGGCGTTTGCTGGTGATAGCTCTTTTCAGGAATTTCATATATTTTGGTACACCTTTGATGGCCTATAAGAAAGGTATATTAATGTTTATCATACTCACCCTGTGCATAAATCTATGATATTCAGCAGTATCTCCTTTCTTATGAACTCTTGAAGGGGATGGTGGAGGAGGACGGACTTCTATAACATCTTTGTTTAGTGGATTTTCTGGAATCTTCTCCACTTCCACTACTTCTGTTTCATCTTTTTTTTCCACCACATCCTCTACCGTTTTTGTTTTCATAGTTGTTTCTTTCTCTTTCATAACGGGAAAAGGTGGAGGTGGAAGCTTCTTACCACTTCTAAGCGAGATAGCGTTACACTCTTCGTATGGCTTTGGATTTTCAGTGTCACTTGGGAGTTGCCCTTGTCGATGCTGACTCAATTGTTTTGCCATCTGAGCTATCTGATTCTCTAACAATTTAATTGCCGTAGAAGATGATTGTTGATTTCGGCAAGTTTTTGTTTGAAGATCGATTAATGTCAATAAAGTTTGCTTACATCTAACACACCTTCTTGAGGTTGAGCAGGTAGAACTTTCTGATTCTTAGTGTCAGTATAGGTGTCTTGAGGAGGTTGTCTCTGAGCTTGATTTCTGTTACCTTGTCCCCCTTGGTAGTTATTCCGGGGGCTTGGTTGATAATTATTGCCTTGGGGACGCGGCTGATATGCGTATGTTGGATTGGCGGCCCCACATGGATCCGAATACTGGAAACCTGGATGGTTTCTATTTGGCTGATAACCTTGACCACCTGAATTATAGTTCCCTCGGTTGGCAACAAACATTACAGCTTTTGGATTGCTTCGACAATGCTTCCAATCATGATCTTGTACACCACAGTTAGAACACCCATAAAGTTCTTGTGTAATATTAACATCTGCTCTTCTACCAGAAAAAACCTTCTTTAACAGCTAGAGTAAGCAGTATCAATTGTTGCTAAAATGTGTTATTTAATTTATTCTGTAGTGAAGAGAATTTTTCCTCAATTACAACACTAATTTCTTGTTAACTTCCACCTCGGGTAGGTGTTCTCACAGTGTTCCAACCCATCTCATTCTTCACTGTTCTTTTCAAAATAACCTTAGCGTGAGCTGATTGTACCTATAAGAATCCACCACCACAAAGCAGGTCTAAATCTTTTTTTTGATGGTACATCAAGGCCTTTATAGAATATATTCATTTGTTGTGGTTCTGTAAGGCCATGATATTGGAACTCTTCTCAAGCATAACTGGAATCTTGTCCAACTTCTACCCAAAGTTTCTTCTTGTTCTTGCTCAAAGGATGTTAGAGCAATATGTGCATTCAATCTTATGTTAGTTGGGTAGTATCTATCGGAAAATGCAGTTTGCAGCTCATCCCAATTAGTAATTGATCCTGGTTCCTGGAAATCATGTCACTCACTAGCTGCCACTATCACAAAGAATCTGAAATTCGCATAGTACATCTGTTCTCTGATCACTCCATGCATTTTGTAAGAATCGCATATCTGCATAAATTTTTGTTCTGCACGAGTCGGATCTTCTCCAAGTGCTCCTCAGAAATTTCCATAATTATGGAATTGAGATAACATACTGGGATCTGGTCTGTATCTCGCAACAATAATATCTGATGGACCAATCCCAAGTACAGGTTCGCGATATGGAGCTTGTTAAGAGCCATTTATAAACTGTGAATCATTATTAACTGGGGGTTGAACTAGTGGAGCAGGAGGAGGATTAATCTCAATCTCTTCAACCATTTTTGCTTCTTTGGCTAATCTCTCTTCCTTTTCTCTTGCTTCTTTTTCTTCCTTATTTTCTTGTTTGCAATTCTGACTAATATTTCGGGATTAGCAGGCCTACACCACCCCTTAAAACCTGATAAAGACGAACAAACCAAAGCGTAAAATGAAAAATAAAATAACAATTAAACTACTAAAGATTGACACCGGGGTCACACGCTACCGTACCCGGCAGCGGCGCCAAAAACTTGGTGGGTCCTGGTGTGTTATAAAATTAAGTACTAAAATAAAAGGAACCACAATACCGCAAGTGCACGTTTGTCCAAGTAATACTCCGATAAATCGGGTTTCGTTCTTAGGGACGGATTAGGTACAACTCTAGTATTAATCAAATAGTAGAAATAATTGCTTCACAGAAAAGTAAAATAATATGATTTTTGTTTGGTTTTCTTAAAAACTAAAGATGCAATAAAATAAAGACTAATCAAAATAAATAACTAAAAAGAAATAAACAAGTAAAAGGACTAAATTCAGAGATGAGAGATGTAATTGAGTCTCGCAAGGAATCCACCTAATTAATATACTATGTTACGTTTAAGGGTAGAATTGGTATTATTATATTAGTCGGGACTCTAACGTCTCCTAGCCCCCTGTCGGGTGAACGTAGGAGATATCCTGAAGTACTATAAATCCCTATATGGGCGAATATGCCTCTTTGGACGTGAAGTATTTGCCTCTTTGGCTATGTATACAGTTAAGCATGTCGGTCAACGGACATTACACGGGTATTACTTAAGTCTGTATTCAAACCCCTCCTGTCGGATGATCACTTTTGCCACTAAAGTGAATAACCCAAATACTAAAATCTATTTCTTGTTGTACCGAAAAGAAATAGTAATTTAGAACAAAGTAATATCCGATATATAAGACTCAATTCAGTTTAAATCATAAAAATCCCAAATTCAAAACATAGAATAAATTAATTATAGGTTCATCCCTTTATTGCAATTCTCAAGTATATGACAGTTTATCACATAATAAAATTAAAGACTGGTATAATATAAAAAGAATTCATATTCAGTTACGGAAAAGAGATAGATAACCTAAAGGATTGGTTGGTTGTTGCTGGAAGAATAGAATTCCTCCAGCTCTAGCTTCTCCTCTGTCTTCTTACTCTGACTTGAAAATATGAAGCCTCTAATGTAATTCTATGAATTGTGTGTGAAAAGGAGGCTAAAGGGTCTATTTATACTAGTAAATTCGGATTAGGGCTTAGGTTAAGAGTATTAGGTCAAATTATAAAAAGCCCAAGCCCATCTTATTCATTAATTCTTGTAACTAGTGTACAACCTTTAGTAAAACGGGTGTAACTTTTGCATATCAACTCCAAATGGGCTAATTCCAGTTGCAAAATATTCCTCATTCAATAAGGAATATAACCTATTTCACGGGCCAAAGGCTGAATCCGCTTCTATGTAGCCCAAAAACAGCAATTAGTAATAGCCTTCTAGATTTGCAACTTCTCTAGTCAATTCTTCAGAAATTCTTTTCTTGCCATTAGCTCCTCCACTTAATCTCAGACTTTAATTATCACTTCTCCTCCTTGTATTGGTTCTCCATAGAATCCAGGAACCTAAGAACTTTATACTAAAAACCAAAAAATTAACGCACAAAAGCTCTAAATATGCAAATAGTCTAATTTCAAGGGGAGAAGGTGTAATATGACGAAATAAGCATAAAAGTCTATCAAATAAGTCAAATATTCACCTAAATTGATGTCTCATAAGGCATAATATTTATAACAGATAGGGAGACATCAAGACCCCAAACTCAAACCTTTGTCGTCCCAACAAAGTAAAATAAAAACAAAGGCCTTTAGGTGGACGCAGAAGGCAGAATCTAGTAATTACACCCAAAGCACAATTTTAAAACAAATCTCATATAGTATGATCTAGGAATTAACATACACGTACACATGTCATGCAAAATCAAATAAAAAATAATATCAATCCAAAAATTAATTTCACAATGCTAGAAGGCGATGAGATTAAGGGTATGTTTGGATTGAGGGATTAGAAGGGGAGAGAAGGGATTATAAAGGATTATAGTTATCCTTTCTTTGTTTGTATACATTCTAATTCTTTATATTTTATCCCTCCAATTTGGAGTCATTAGAAGGAAGAGATTAATTTTAATAATAAAATATTTTTATTACCCTTATATTCTATTTAAAATATATTTTATTAGGGTATAAAAGTAATTTAGTCATAAAATAATCCTTTCCTTTCCTTTACTTATACAATCCAAACACAAAATTCAAATAATCTTTTACTAATATTTTCCTTTCTTTTTCTACTCAATCCAAACAAGATTAATACTCTCCTCTCCTTTCCTTTAATATACTATCCTTTCCTATCCTTTAATAATTAATCCCCTATATATCCAAACAAACCCTAAAGATAATTTAATAATGCAAGATAAGACGGGAATCCTGTGGCTTTGTGATGCATCATTTACAAGCAATTGGGAAACATCTAGTACTTTGAAAATTTCTATTAATGAGAATGGAGAAATCAAAGATAAAGTTATGAAAAGATGTAAGATCAGTTGTATCCTTGAGAATGAAATCTAGGTCGTTCTTTTGGCCATGAGATCTACAGCAGATCACAATCTTCAGAGATGCTCGTTTTACTCTGACAACCTTAAAAATATTTAATTACTCAACCAGAAAAAGGGAATTAACTGGAGGATCCAACCAATGACTTTTGAAGGCTGTAGATGGATGAATCATTTACTAGATTGGAAAATACTACCCATCAAAAGGGAAATGAATGGAGTGGTGGACATGCTTTCTAAAAGTTTAAGTCAAAATATAGACCTTACCAACCGGAGGAGCAACAACCTTTTATAATCATTTCAATATTTGTCTAATATATGTCTAAAAAAAAGGCGTAGGCTAAAGATCACATTTGTATTTTCATTTATTAACCCAAAAAGTATATTAGCAAACATATAATGTATACCATGAATTTTGATAGCTTTTGATGAAAATTAATATACTTATCTTTTTTAATTTCTGAAGAGACAAGTGAGCTTTGTGTTCAAGAAAGAGACACTCACCATAGCAGATTTATCAGGCTGCTTCATTTGCCACATTAATAATTTATTTAGTTTACGTAAGCGGTACATAAGAGTATTAGTAGTATAGAAAATATATTTTAATTCCTAAACTGTTTCTATCTAATTGCTTTCTAATCATTTCAATCATCTAATCCAATTATAATATAAAAGATAAACAACAAATGCAATATGATAACCTTATATATATACCACTTGTTTTTTTAAAAGTTATATATATTAAACACTTTCAAATTTTTCTTGCTTTCATTCCTATGTAGAATACTAGAAAAGAATAACTCTAACTTCATTTATTATCATTTAGTTACCTCAAAACCGGACAAAAGAAACAATCAGATAGTTGGCCTGGGCGTCTTCAGTAGATTGTTGGCTTTTTCATCATTAAGCATTCAATCCTTCAGATTATTTTAATTAATTATAAGAGAACCCAATAATATATATTAAACGTATATACTAGAACCCATCTACTCATCAAACAATAGTATATACCCGTTGCAAGTACTAGATATTCTATACAACTGTTATAAAAAATTGTAACTTAGTCCCTATATGAAACACATAACTTAGTCCCTATACCCTATTTTTTTGGGAATTTGCAAAGATCTTGCAAAACTAAAACCTTACAATTGAGCGCTAGAGATTTGAGCATACATGATGGAATCAGTAAAGTGTAATCATCGTAATAATCCTTTTAAAATGATTGGATGTGTAGTTGAAAATTATTGTGTTTTATTATTTTTTTTAATAAGTTATCGACTTAATATAAACTTTTTGCTGGTTCGGATTTACAAGAACACATTAATAAAAGAACTAGAATGCCCAAATGCTAACCCACGTTGTTTGGAGTGGGAACTTAACGGTAGACCAAAAAACTTTAAAGCAACAAAAATTGATACTTTGTGTGACGAATAGGTAACTTGTTTTTTACACAAGTTTGTAATACTAATGTTAAATCATGTTGATTCGAATTACATCCCAGATGTACAAACAACTCTACAATTTGTAGACATGTAATTTCGGTTATGGCATTACATCGGCTTCTCGTGTAACGTTTAAACCCGTGATTTATTCAATTAAGTCTTGCTCTCCGACATATTCTAGCATCTGCTTCATATGAACCTTCATATCATCAATAGTAACATCAGGCTCGGCTACACGATAGGCTCCTTGGATAGTGGCATTAATCTATCATCACATATGTAAGTTATATATCAATATTACTACTTAAAGAAATTAAGCAAAGAAGGTATAAAACATACACGTTTTGAAGTTGTCTTCCACAAGGGTGGAACTTTTTCAACATCAACGCCTACATTTCGTGCTTGTAGGTGGGGCGATATATATCCTTGAATTTTATCAATACCACTGATCATACGTAGAAGTACACCCAATGCCTTGATATTGATCTTGTACCATAAAGTCTGCAGTATCCCGCAAATGTATTTCATCGACATATTTTAATTGCCAATTTTTGCATGACTTCCTTTTTTTGTTCATGGATGTGTGATACCAATCATCACTTTGATCAATTGAAGTAGGAATATCTTGAATGAAACTGAATTATCTCATAACGCGGTCGGGACGATACCACTCAACATTGTTGAAATGAATTAACGACGGTACACCACATAAATATACTTCACACCATTCAAAACAAGTTTGGGCAATAATGTTGACTCGGCTGTCCTCGCAAGGCCTCCAATTAACCTAATCGGAGAAAATAAAATAGTTGCAAAAAAAGATCTCCACCTAATAAAATACAACAAACGTGATCAAGTTCTTGAAGATCTAAATCATCGCGATAAAATTTTAGACTCCGACCGCCACTTTTGGCCCACGTTTTTTCTCCATTCCAACTAATACAATAATAACACATTAATATTAATTTCAATATAAAAAAACTACAATATAATGAAATTTAGCACATATACTTACTATGTACTAGTGTGACTGTAAGGAACAAATTGAGGATAATTGCGCAACTGGTCGCTCGTAGAGTGTGATAAAAATCAACACTAAATAGGAGGAGCAACTAACCGCAAGTGTACAGGTCATTCAAAGTACTAGATAAATATAAGGAATTTCTACTTAGGGACTGCGAGGTATGAAAAATGTGCTTAAAGGATAAGTAGAAGTAATTGCAAGTATGGAAATAAAAGATATATTTGTTTGGTTTTCAATTATTAAACTACCAGACGGAAAGAAATAAATTACTAAGATATTAACTGAAAGTAAAATAATTTAAAGACTAAAAATGTAGACGCAAAGAGGAGAGGTGTACTTGAGGCTCGCAAGGGATCCACCTAAGTTCATACAATTAATGCTTCTGTTTAAGGGTCAAGTCGGTATTTGTGTACTAGTCGGGACTCTAATATCTCCTAACTTCCGTTAGGGTATACTTAGGAGCTATCTTACGGTATTACAACCTCGTCAAGGAGATTATAAGCTACTTTCGGATGTCGAAGTGTTTTACCCACTTGGCTGTGTGATTAGTCAAGCTTGTTAGGATCATTGACAAATACCACGTGTCTATTACCTATGTATGTAATTAAACCCCCCGTCAAGGTGATCACCACCACTAGTGAATAGCCCAATAACTCAACCCTATTTCTAATTGGCCAAAGTAAAAATAGTAAATAAGCATACGATATTAGTCAATACAAAATAACAACTTAAATTAAATCAAAATAGTCTCAAATTCGAAAAAACATCAAATTGTATAAACTAGGGCTTAACCCATGTTGCGATTCTCAAGCACTAAATGTTTAGCCCATATTTGAATCAAAAAAACTAAATAAATTAAAAGTATACATGATTCCTAAAAACATAATTAAGATAAGGAACCTAATTAAAGGAATGGATTGAGTTGTTGTTGAAGAAAAGTGAATTCTCCAGCTCTTCCTCTTTCTTTAGCCTTTTTGATGTCTTCTGAATTTTCGAAAATATGAATAGTACTATAAAATAAGGTCTGAATAAATTTTTATACTAAGTAAAAACGAATTACGCCCTTGTCTTATTTAATTACATGATTAAGGGTCTAAGTCCAATTAGTAATTCCCGTATTTGATGTACACACTCCAGTAAAACGGGCGTAACTATCACGTCCTATGTCCAAATCACGAGATTACACTTCTCAATTCGAGCTGACTCAGAGGCACACCTTTTTCATTTGAACCACCAAGCCTGGATCATCACCGTTTGGGCTCGAGATCAGTTGGAAGTGACGAATCTTTAGTTTCTTATGCTCCCCTTCATCTCTTCGAGTGGTACACGTTGCTCTTTTATCACCTCCTCTTGATCTAAGACTTTAAAATCCACTTATCTTCCTCATCTTGGTGCTTTCTAGCATCCATGTACCTAAGAACTTCATACTACAACACACAAATTAACGCACAAAAGCTCTAAAAATACAATTATCATAATCTCGAGGGGAGAAAGTTCAATATGACAAAATAAGCTCAAAAGTCTATCTAATAAGTCCAATTTATACCTAAAATGATATGTCCTAAGGGCATATGTTTATCACAAAAAGGGAGACATCAGCAGCTAAGGTCTCAATGAAAATATTCCCAACACCATATCTATATAAAGTTAACAAAACAAATGTGAGATTGTACAAATACAATAATTAAACTAAAAACAAATACCTGCAAAAGGAGACCACGACCCTTGAATGTTCCAAAATATCCCTAGCAAGCTTGACATAGTCCACTATACAAGTAAGATAAGGTGATCGAGCCCCAACCATAGCTACCTGTCTCCCTCAAATACCTCAACAATGGGAGATACATCGTATCTACATTGTTTTGTTTACCCGAGGAAAAACGATAATCACATAGAGAATATACGCAATTGCGTTGTGGCGTAAAAAATCATCATTAGCGTCGACTGGGGGCACAATATTACCAAATTGTGACGTTAACCATACAACTCTAAAATATTTCTTCCTTTGTCAACATTAGCATTACCCTCCTCCTCCTCATGCTCCACCTGATCTTGCTGACCTTGCCGACCTCTAGTATGGAGTGTACAGGTAGCTCGCCAAATAAGTAATAAAATGTTTCCTTATAGTAAAATAAAGATAGATATAGATCTGTTACTGCACAACTATCCATCAGTAGCCCTAATATCATCGAAATATCACGCAAGGTTACTGTCATTTCACTAACCAGCATATGAAAAGTATGAGTCGCGTGTCATCAATGTTCGACCATCCCAGACAATAAAATATGATCGTAATACAATTCGTTTGATTTTATGTATCTACCAAACCCCTCTAAATTAACAGATGGAATGACTTGTGGGTCCAATTTCCACGGTGTAGCAGAAATTGGTTTGACCATAACACATGCTAATTGACCTTATAAAGAAAAGCGTAAAGACATATTAAAAAACAATTTAAAATAAATTTAGTTTATTTAAAAAAAAACTTACATTATCCAACACTAATTAGTTTTTATGGTTAGATCTCGTTTATCTCCATAAAGAGAATTTGCATTAGGGCGATGTTTGATGTCACCATTATAGTCTATTAATAAATAAGGACCAAATATGAAATTAAAATAAATATTATATGTTCTATCTATTTTAACAAAATATTACAAGGACTATTTATGCAATTATAATTATAAACAAAGAATATTTTTTCAATTAACTAAAAGGACCAATTGTGCAATAATATATAAGGATGAATAGTGCAATTAAATACAAGGACCAATTATGTAATAAAATAAAGAACACAAAATAACAAAAAAAATATCCTAAAAATAAAAAACCTTAGACATGTAATAACTTATATATTAATAAGGGGACCAAGTATGCAATAATATACAAGGTCTAATAGTGCAATTAAATACGATGATCAATTGTGCAATCAACTAATACAATAACATAAAAAGTAAACCAACAGTATAACACTACCATTAGTATTCTAGCATCACATTGTAAATATGAATTATATAAACAATTATAATATACTAAATTTTAAAAAAAAAAATCATTGGGTATAAAAACCCTAACCTTGATTTTTGGGGTAAATAAGAAGAGTTGATGATGTAGGACTTGATTCGCGTAAGTTCTGACGGTTGGATGACTAGTAAACAACGACGACGCAGTGAAGTTTTGGTGGTGGTGGAGGGTTTTTGCAATTTCCATAAATAAAGAAGACTTGTTGAAGGTCTCTATTTGCGAAAGGCGGACCCTCAATGACAGACTTTCTTAAAATTCGGAAAGTATAAGAAAGACGGTGATTCGTTCACTACGTGAAAAAAAATTAACGAATGAGACGCTCATTAAATGATTGTCTATTTTTAATACAAGTGAAAGGCGGTCATTCAATGACCATCTTTCTTTTAAAACAACTGATTGATTAAGTAGATGTTGGTCGAACCACGGCTAGAGCGGTAGCATGTTTTACTTTCCTATATGTATTTTTTTTTCAATTATTTTTTAAATTGTGCTAAGCATAAAAAAAACATAAAAACTTAGGGGTGTCATCAATCTGGATTTTAAAAGAGTTTAATAGAGTTTATAAAAATCATTGACTTTGTATAGTCCATTGATTTTAATAGATTCTAGCCAGATTTTTAAAGATTCCTTTTCATTTTATTAGAATTTGACAGATTGTTAAAATTGATTTTAATAGATTTTAATGAATTTTAATATTTTAAATTTTAATAATCTTTTAATTTTGTAATCCTCTAAACGTATAAAAGTGAATATTTCTGGACAAGAAGATTACAAGCTTTCAGTAGTCAAGGAAGAGAAGATTGTCAGATATTTCTAAATCAAATTATTATCCGATAAAATAAAATTCAAAATTTAGTCACTAACATTCTCAAAACAAACTAACAAAAATTATTCAACGGAAAAATTCAACAAACTAAATTTATCAAAGGCTTTAAAATTATAATTAAGGAATTTGATTCTTGTGGAATATCCAACTTGATCGTCCTTCAGGAGACATCCTCAAGAACATATCTTTTTTTGTTTTACTATCAATCAATTCAACTGCTTTAAAACGAGTATCATCGTCCAAATTCGGAATTTCCTTGATAGCATCCCATATCGTGTATTCTTTTTCCTTTTGTCTCTCGTTTTCTCTCTTTTAGAGTAAGTTGTATATTCCTTCAAAACTAGCAGAAATGATATCAAATTTCTCCACCATGCTACTTTGAGAGGACTTTCTCTCAAATTCAGTTCTACTTCTTTTGTTTTTAATTGATTTCTGCATAGGAATTTCAACAATTCCATGAGATTGGAGCGGCGATGAGTGATAAGATGGTGGATCACTTTGAGTTGATCCTATAAAGGTATTACTATCTGCATCATATTCTAGATCACGAATCCGTATGTCATTACTTTCCCCAACACCTAACATACTTGCGTCAGTAACACTTCCCAATCCATTTGATTTTTTACCAACAGCTACATTGTTCCCAACAGCAATGCCTAAAGATTCGTAATCTTCATGTTTTGTATAGCGTAACTCAGCGTCTTTTGGATGAGTCTAGAAAAAAATATTTAATTAAATTAAATTTATATTTTTAGTAGTATTTGGACATCTCACCTTAATATATGCATCCCATACTTCACCGGTGGTAGCAGTAAACATCTTTTTATTTGGATCAAATCCGAAATCAGAATTAAAGCGCTTAAGGGTCGCAAAAGAATTATATCGATTTTTAAACCATTGTAATCGACTCTGATAGTTGTTGTATGCTTAGTCTTCCACTATTATCACGCCATCCCTGATTAGCAGCATCCACCATTAATTCTTGTAAAGCATCACTTTCTTCTTTAGACCATTGTGCATAATTTCCTTTTCTTTTAATATTGTGTAGTTGATTCGCCATCAGAATTCTATTAATATAAAAAATTATATAATTATATAATTGAACACACAATATATTTATCAAAAATATACGCAGCTAAATAATTGAGCCTAGAAATATATATAATATAACTTATATAAATAATATATTCATTTTATAAATAATTCATTTTTTTACGGGAAAATAAATAAATAAGTCATTTCTAATGCACCGAAAAATAAACTTTGTACAGGTATTGATTAGCTGTTAGTCGAGTGTTGCAAAAAGCAAGTTAAAAGAACTATGTACTTTAAAGCAAGTTGAAAAATGAATATAATAGTAACTATCATTTTACTTATTACTTACTGCAAAGTGAACATTGCAGACCACTATTTTTTCTTTACATGTATTGAAGATCACTTAAATGAGTTTTCTTTTATGTATTGCAGACCATTTAAATGTGTTTTTGTTAGGTCTATATAGAATATTTTTTTTGTTGGCTATACAGACCATTAACCATGTATAACAGTAATAGGCAAAGTAAACACCATATAATTTGTATTTTTAATTAATTCGGTATTCTAATATCTAATTCAACTCATCACAATTAACAAAATAAATTGAATGTATCACCAGAGTAGTCAAAATCAAAGCAAATAATTAAACAAAAGAAAAAAATCAAAACAAATTCTAACAAAATAATATATATAATTACAATATTGAGATATATATTGTAAATAAAATTATCTAAATTATTAGCATAATAATACACAAGAGTAAAGATTATTATTTTTTATTTACCTGTGCGTCTGTCCATTGTAGGATTTTTTTATTTTTGCTGAAAATTTATGAATCTCTTCTTCTGTCTTAAAATTTGTAAAGGAGTTTTTTATATATATCTAAGCCCAAAAATCCTATAAAGTCCAATGACTTTTACAAATTCAAATATAAAAATTCTTGATTGAAAACAGACAGATTTTTTATGATTTTTTAGTCTCCTGATTAAAAATATGTAGATTTTAAATGATTTTTTAAAATCCTAATTGAAAACCTTATTACTATTAAAATAAAAAAAATTCATTAGAATCTTATTTGATGACACCCCTATAAAAGGAGATGTAACTACCGAAGATGGTGCTATACAAATAAGATGTTACTTAATAATGGGAGTGGCAAGAGGATTCAAATTCGCTATAGCAGGCCATGCATAATACAAATATCATAAGAGTATTAACGTAAGCAAACCACTGATATATAGAGATCATCAAAATGTAAGCAAATTTAAATCATTGATTGAAATCAATTACAAGAATTGTTCGATAAAAGGATCTGTATCTTTCTTACAAGTAACTAAAATATGAAAAGCTGTGATGAAGGATTTTCATTAGACTGCACAGTAATGAAAATTCCTTTCTATTTTGATATAATCCTATCCAATTGGCTGAATCTGTTCCTTAACAAGTAGATCAATAATCTCATTTGCGTATTTATTACCCATTTTTGTGAGAATACCGATAGTTGTGCTGTTATCTTTGCCTAGATTAAACTCCTTCAACAGTGATCGATTCTGTAAAAACATATTGTGAAGAATGGATAAACAAACTTCTTTACTTGGGGCGGTTATAGATTCCACCTTTAAAAATCCAACTAGGATAGAGACACAACCAAGCTTGGCCATCTCTTCAATGGCTATGTGATAAGTAGAAAACATCTCAATAATAGCTAATGATTTATCACTAAGAAAGGTATGCTTAAGTATCTTCATAAACCCCCGGATCATTCGTATTGATACAGCAAACTCTCTGTTTTCTTCAACTGTACACAAGTTGAAAATTAAAGAAACTACATCATTGATCGATAGCACAAAATTGTAAGGCCATTCTGCTTCCAAAAGGATGCTTAAAGAGTTGAAAGCACCAAATTCACAGATGACACGCTTATTCACATCGATGGTTGATAAGTTGAAGAGAGCCCCGAGAGCAAATTCTCTTGTTTCTGTTTTTCCACGTGTTAAAAACTTGATAAGGATAGGTATGACAATTGAACTTTCCCCCATTAAGGGTTTGTTCTTCTTCTTTTTGGACATGCTGAAAATAATAGCAATTAAATTCTCAGTATGATATTTTCTATCTTCTAGAAGTTTTTCAATGCATCTTCTGTCTATGTCTGCAAATCCAGATATAACTTATTAGCTACTAAACAATGGATAATTCTCAGATAGACCCCTTAACTTTTCCGTTTCTCAAACATTAAACACATACGTCTAAATTCATCGTCTATTACTTAAAACTTATCACTTATAACTGATAATATATGCATGATTTCAGATGGAAATTAGTCCTAAGCCATAAAGGGTGGTGGAAAACTCACTAAGAAAATGTTGATCAAGAATTAAATACTAAGAAATTGTTGTAAGCTTACCACGCCAGAAGCTAATGTAACAGGATCATTCATGACTTGTCTAACATTGAGAGGACAGTTTAACTCATCTGGGAATCCTCTTTTATACTCGAAAAAGCCAGTAAAAGAGGACATTCAACTTCAAGGTTATGAGGCTTCGAATTTGAAGATGGCCGAGATTAAGGAACACAGAACTTGAATGCCTTGATTGATTAATTCCAAGCTATTATTTTCATTGACTATGGCGTAAACAAGATTTTCAAGCGCTTGCTTTATCTTCAATCCTTTACTTTCTTCTCCATGTATATCTTTAACAATGCTTTCAACCTCTTTGTTAAGCGATTCTATACTCTCTACTCTCCTTTTCTCCATTCTTTCTTCCTTAATCCAGTTAAACAAGATTCTTGAAGGAACTTTTCTTGAAGAAATTTCTTTTCTCTTTTTTTCCCTTGGCTACTTTTAATTCTCTCACGTATTAACTACTTCTGTTGAACCAATGTATACACATATAAATACTTTTACAAAGAAAAATTGGATTATTCACCCCTCTTAACATTATGATGGATGAATTAATATAATATACTCTTGTCCAATAACACTTTACAACATGAAGTAATATTTTGTTTTTTGTTCTGTTTTATCTAAAAATAGGGGGTATTTTATTATCTTTTTCATGTTTTACCAATTATTCCCAAATCTTTCATAATTTTATTTTCAAATTAACGGAATTGAAAGACGCATCAGTTTTTTTTTCTTTTTCGGACGAACAAGACGTATCAATATATCCTTATCAATTAATGTCCAGTCTTCCGAATCTGAGGGTTAGCTGATTCTGATGCCCCTTGAGCGCTGTTTGTTGTCTAGCGTTCCGCGCCGCTTTATCAGCCCATCCATTAAGCCTTCTAGGAATGTGCATGAAAGACAGTTGTCCGTGTCTTTCAACTGCTTGCCGAATCTGCTTAACAAATGGTCTGATCTTCCACCACCACGCCGCTGACAACTTTTTGATACCTTGAATTGCTTCAAGGTTGTCAGAGCAAATAAGAGTCTTCCTGCCTGTATCCTAGTCTGCTAACTTGGTAGACTCGTACACTGCTATTGCTTCTGCATCAGCTGCCGAAAAAGCTAAAGATGAATAGACATGTCGGATACCAGAAGCAACCTCTCTCCAAACTATCCCACTCCCACTCTGTTCAGGCCTCGTAATAAAGGACGCGTCACATGTATAAATCACTTGTGTGTCTGTTGGAAAGTTTGGTTCTGTGGGTGGGTTGTGATGTTGCCCACCGCTCACGGGATTAGGTGCAATGTTCTCAGTCCAGTCCTGTCCAAAAAGATTTGTCATAGTAATATTAGTAAGGTTTAACACCGTATTAACGTGTAATTTTCCTGATTCGTGTAAATCTTTCATTTTTTGTTTCCATATATTCCACTTTTATCATTTTCAATTCGTTCGTTATAAAAGATAATTAAAATTAACTAATTAATTTTTCAATTCGGTCAAAATTAACTAAAAATAAACTTAATTGAAAGATATAGGCAAAATTAAATACAATAAAAGATGTGACCAAAATTGATAAAACGTGTATAAAATCATGGTATTTATACGAACGTTACTCGTAATTAAAACATATGGTTGTATTTTGCTATTTGACCTGGGATTGATTCGATCATGAGATCTTTTAATCACCACATGAATACTCTAACTACTAGAAGAACACATATTCTTTTTAAGATAAATATTTTTTACACGAAATAAATAATTAGGTCAAATAAACTCATAATACACCTAAGATGATGTCTCAAACACTAGAAAAACTCTCACATACAAAGTCTTTCGGTGATGCTTTTTTGATTTCGTTAAAATCTTACAAAATTAATTAAGATAATGTTTCTCACAAATGTATGCTCAAAGTTATTATTTAAAACTTTTCTTTATCAGTATATGAGTCCAATAGTCGACTGAGAACTTACACTTCTACGCGATCTAACATTCGCGACGACATTCATCGCCGCGTAAATGGTGAAATGTTCTCACGCAAGACTCGAAAATTCTTTAGCGAGGAGATGTCGTCGCGAAAAAATCCTCGCAAAAGATTTGTCGAGAGAGACAATTTAGGCGAGTACTTACACTCGTCATCGCGGAAGTCGACCTATCTCTTGTGAAGACAAATGTCCTCGCAAACGATGCATGCTTCAGCGAGAAAAACTGTCGTCGCAGACCAATCTAGCGCGAGAAAAAATATCCTCGTGGATGAGTTACCTTTTGCGAGGACGGTTTGTACTTTTTATGTGAGCACAAAGTCCTTGCGAAAGCCTTTTCTTAATTGATTTTTTGTATTGCTATTTTTTGTTTAATTTTATATATTGTAATAATTAAATAGTAATATATATTCTAGTGAATTATTTTTGATTTTTCAATTCATAAAATAAACCTGATTAGATAAAACCAAAACCGACAACTTAAAAGTCGACAAAAGTCAAACATAAGTCGTTCAAAGTTAGTCAAACTAAAAAGTCTAAAAAGTCGATAATATTACAAACAAGTCAAATATAATAAAGTTTAAGTCTAGTTTCATCTTCATATTCATCATAAAAAGGTTCCTCGTCTCGGAGCATTACTCGATGGGCTAGCTAGTAGAAGGAGCAGTAGGAGTAATATGAGCAGTAGGAGCAGTAGGAAAAGACCAAGAAGGATCAGAAGGATTGGTGACTGGACTGGTGGAGTGAGGCATGTGGATCGAGAGCCCACGTTCTAACCTGTAGCAATTTATGTACTCGAGGGGCCCACTTGTCCGTGCATCAAGTGTCTGGCTCGGGGGTCTGGTGGCAGCTGTAGAGGTCGAGGATCGAGAGGCTTCTTCCTCTGCAGAAAATGGCTCCTTACCTACCGAGACAATGTACTCGTTAATGGACACCACCATCACGTCAAAGTCATTGACCATCTGATCGGTGAACAGATCAGAATTAGCACTCCGCGACAATTTGGTCTTAAGCGGTCGTCCCACTCCAGGAACCCAACTGCGTGTCCCTTCACCCATTCCTTGGCATGCCACCTCCATAACAGCATCCACCTGTTCTTATTGGGAGGGTGACGGTAAAGATGATGACGAGCCACTTTGAGACTAGGAATTCTCGACTCATTTACGCAAAATGACCTTCAATGTCTCCTGTTAAATGAAATAAATTTTCAAATTCGAAATATATAACTGAAAGCGTATTTAAAAACTTACATTTGATCGCTCGTATGACTCTTTCCTCCCCTTTCCCCTCTCCTTGTCAAACCCGACATCGAAGAAGAAGTCGGCCATTCTGGAAAGGGGCGACTCTTGCTCGGATCCCTCCACAGGTGATGCTCGAATCACCTTCTTCTTCTTCCCCTCCTGTTTTAGTCAATAATTCAAGTAATTAAGTAGTTAGTAAATAATAGTATTACCTCACTATTCATTGAGTCCCACATCTTACATGTGGTCTCCCAATTGTCTAGGGTCTGATCTTCCGGCTTTTTACCCCTAAGGTAGTAACCCGTCTTTAGTCAATGCTTAAAATCACTGCAACCCTTACCACAACTACCGCATATAGTTGACAAGATATTCGCCCAATCCCGCCTACTCCTCCACTACTCTATCTCAAAGAAATTATGTTCACAAATAAACCAAACGTTTATATCTACAATGGAAATTACAAAAATAAATATTAATCTTTCATAAAAAATGGGAACCGTTTCGCGAACAATCAGGTTAATTACGTGGTTCACGTGATGTCCAAATTTTCTATCTGGATTCCACATCCGATCAAAGACGTAGAAATCGAAAAAGAGTCGTCCACCCACCCTTTGCATATCCCTAACGGCTGATGCAAGGGTAGTTTGGCCCCTTGTCTTTCGGTCTTTTTTACCTTTTAAATTTGTGGTTAATTCTGAATAAGAAAAAATAATAATTTACGGTATAGGGATATTCCAAATAAAAGTCATATCGGGTGCATCGCATCCAAATATAGGAATATTAGGATTCTGAGACGGATCTTGACCATCTTGTCTCCACCGTGCCTACTAGGCATTATATCCACCATCTGTAATGCAGTTAATTAATGTAATAAAATTATATATTAACCCATAAAATTATTTTAAAAGGCCCTATATTTTCTAAAAAAATTCACTAAGGCCCTATATTTTCTAAAAACTTCAATAAGGCCATATATAGTTTTTAAAATTACAATTTAACCCCTAAAACTATTTTATGTTGCTAAAAGAGCCTATATTTTCAAAAAAAATCATTAACACCATATATAATTCTTTTTTTGTCAAAAGATAAGAAAAGAAAGACAAACTATCCTATCCCTCTAATATGACAAAGGGAGGACACACAGCTAAAAAACTCGACAATCAAATCCATTAAACAACCAGAAACATCAATATCCACCCTGGTGCAATCTTCAACTTTATCTGCCACTTTGTTGAATTTTCTTTTGATGTGAATGACTTTCCATCCTAGAAATCTTTTCATACATCTTAACGCTTCAGCGATCATTGGCCGTATTCGCTAGTTGATTCCTTTAGCTTTGTAAATACCTTGAACAACTTCAAGTTTATCAGAATAGAACGAACTACTATGGAGATTGAGATCTTCTGCAGATCTCATAGCTTGATGGATGACCCACATTTCTCCTTCAACAGCCGCGTTCACCCTTGCTCTCTTGAAAACTTTATGTTTGATTGCACCTTCCTTGTTAACTTCTAATGACACCATACTTGCAGGTTCCCATCTACCGATGAAAGAAACACCATTTAGCTATGTATAATCAGCATTGTCCTCGAGAAAATGATTTTCATCGAGATTAGACGAGTTCTTCTTATTACCATCAAAGCGCCAGTCTTCATTTGCAAAAAGGTGTTTCAACAAAGATTTTGTTTCTATTATATTCCATGCTTTTTTCTCAAAAATTAACCCATTCATACGAGCCTTCCAGATATTCCATAACATTGCAAAAATCGTAGTAGTTACCACTCTCTTATTCCACTCGTTGCTAGAATAGCTATCAATAATTAATCTAATCCACTCACTAATAGATCCATTGAAAGTTTCATCGATTTTGAATTGGAGTTGGGAGTTCGCCCAAACCCCCCTACTAAAGGGGAAATTTATAAAAAAATGCACAATAGATTCAACTTCCATCTCACACCTTTCGCATATATCTGTTTCAAGGCATTTTTTATTTTTGAGGTTGCACTTAATTGGGATGGCATTTTTATGTAATTTCCATATGAAATTCCTTATATTTAGAGGCACATTCGAATTTCAAATTAAGTTCCACATTTTACCTTCATTGCTTTCCCCATCTTTAGATGATTCACCCTCTTTATCAGTTTCCTTTTGTACCAGCCTATGATATCCTGATTTGGTCGAGCACTCACCGTCTTTAGTTTTAGGCCAAATGAACTCGCCTCTTTTTACAATTTCATAATTGGTATTCTTTTTTATCTCCGCAATATCTCTAGGTGTATAGAAATATTTAAGAGTGTTGAAATTCCAGTTAGTCAAATTATTCTTAAAGCATTCTGCCAACTTATAAAGATAACATCCAATCGGTTTGTCCAATTTATAACCTTTCGAAATCCAAACATTGTCCCAAAGATTAATATTAAGGTCATTGCCAACTTTCCAAATACATTCTTCTTTAAGAAACATTAAACCTTCATAAATACTCCTCCAACTCCATGATCTTTTATTTTTGAGTTTCGCATCCACATATCGGAATTGGGAAAGTAGATACCCTTTAAACCTTTAGCAACCAAAGAATTCGGCTTATGTAAGATTCTCCATGCTTGTTTCTCGAGCAAAGCAAGATTCATTTTACGAAAATCCATGAATCCTATACCACCCACCTTCTTAGTTTTCACAATCTTTTCTAAGCTACCCAATGTAACCTTTTCTTGTTCCCTGAGTTCCACCAGAAATTGGCAACAATACTAGAAAGTTTCTTACATAATGTGATATGAAACTCAAATATAGACATCACATAATTTGTAATAGACTAAAGAATCACTTTGATCAGAAATTCTTTGCAACCATCAGAAAGTAAATTAGAAATCCAGCTCGCCGGTTTAGACATAAGTTTATCAGTAATATAAGAAATATTTTCAGTTTTGGACCTCTTGAGAGTCATTGGGATTCCAAGATATTTATCCATTGATTTTGTAAGTTCGAAATTTAAGCTATCTGCAATAACTGTTGCTTTATTTTTAGGAAATCCACTTCTGAACATAATGGTTGATTTGTTAAAATTAATCTTCTGGCCTGAAGCGAGGCAATATCTTGATAGAACTCTTCTGAACGCATCAATTTCACCATCGTTAATTTCCAGAAAGAAAAGCGAATCATGAACAAATAAAAGATGAGTCAGGCTAGGAGCCGCTATTGCAAGTGAAATTCTTTTAGTATTACCTTCGCGACATTCATAATAAATAATTCCTATCAGTCCTTCAGTGAGCATTGAAAATAAAAGTGGAGATAAAGGATCACCCTGTCTAATCCCTTGTTTTGGTTTGAATTTTTTCAATCTTTCACCATTCCCTTTAAACTGGTACGAGACATATGATATGCAATAAAAATTTAGATCTCTCCATCTTTCAGATTAACCGAGAATTTTCAAGATTTCCATAAGGAAATTCCAATTAACTTGGTCATAAGCTTTGGCCATGTCAATTTTAGCTTCTCCATTATGTTTGTTGGATCTCCTTTTGGCCTTGAGAAAAAAACCGATTTCCTGAGCAACCAAAATATTATCTTGGATACATCTCCCTTTAATAAACGACGCTTGAGTCGGTGAAATGATGTTATGCATGATAGGTTGAAGCCTAAGTGCCATTATTTTAGCGATGCTTTTATAGCTAAAATTAATGCAAGATATCGGCCTACAATCTGTCACAGGTTCCTGGGAATTACCTTTCGGGATAAGGGAAATAATGGATTCGTTGATTTTATCAAGGGGAGTGTTGAAAGAGAAAAAAATCATGAACCATTTTGAAAATATCATCTTTTATAATATCCCATAATTCATGATAAAAAATTTCGAGAAGACCATCCGGTCCCGGCGCTTTTGATCCCGACATAGAAAAGACCGCCAACCTAATCTCTTCTAAATTAGGATCTTTTGTTAGAAGAGAGTTAGTTTCCTCATCAATATTACACGGTGTATGAATAGCAACATCATCAATTCCAGAAACTTGATTTTCTTTAAACTAAAAGAAAGAGAAATCTCTAATTGACAGAGATTTATTCTGACTATCTTTAAGTTTATACCTGTATATATTTATTGATTATTGAGGTATCAAGTGAAAAGGGTGTATTTATAGGGTTAATTGTGAGAAAAGTGAGAATGGTATTAAGATAATGTGTGTGTATATATATATATATATATATATTAAATTTTGGAGGGTCGAGATTCAATAAAAAGAAAAATGATGATGTGGATATCTATCTGTGTGATTATTTAAAATTTTGGAGGGTGGAGATTCAAGAAAATTATTGACGTCTATCCACATTAGATGAGTAGGCCAGTTAATGTATTTGAAAATATTAATTGTTTTGACCATTTTTATTAATGTTACAACCTAATAAATATTTATTGTATTTTCTTTTTACCTAATTTTCTTTTTGTCAAAGATATTATTCTCGTTACTTTTTTCATTAATATAAGAAGAAACGTTTTTTTGTATGTTTGGACTGGATTTTATAATTTAGAAAATTAATTTAATTAATTATATAATTCTTAAAATACATCTAAATTTTCAATATATTTAATCCTTTTATAATAACTCATTTCAAAACAAATAAAAGTTTGATTATTTTTTAAAATATTCTCACTAACTTTATAATTTTAATATATAATACTTTCAATTAAAATAACATAAATGTATTCTATTAGTTAAAATTAGTCATTCTGTTAATAATGTTAATCCAAAATGTGATTTATTAATCAATTTTTTTTTTTAATTTAAAAATTCAAACAAACTTATTACTTTTTTTTCTTCTATTTCTTGACTATTTTTTACTCCTATTCTACCCTTTCTTTAATACTAATATGTCCAAACGATGTATATTGTCACTTAAAAATCATATGACTTGGTAAAATTTAATAGTAAGATCTTTTATCATTTCTTTTTACTGTGATTGAAAGCGATTTTTTTAATGTAAATAAACAAGTATGTCAATTGAAAATCAGAGTAAGGGCCAAATAATAATTCAACTTTGTCGAGTTAACTCGTGGCAAGAATACAAGTAGTCAGCAAACGAGCATCTAAACTATCTGTTTTTTAACCAAGTGTGCATTTTTCACAAACCAAATATGTGTTATTTTCACATAGATATCATTCATATTTTCACTATCAAAATCCAAGGGTCTATTAGTACGATGAAACTAGAGAAGAGATCCTCCAGCCCTTCGAAGAATACAAATGCGGAGAGTGTGTCGATTGTTACATTAATCAGCTTAAACATGAAATCAACCACTGGGAAATGGATATTCAAAAAGTTGCACTAAATACTCTCACAATTCAAGTGAGGGAAAATAACACCAACAATGAACCTAAGACCTTTAGGAAACTTTTTAAACAAGATAGAAGTTTCGGAGGATGCCAAACTAAAGCATTGCAATAAGATCACATTCAATGGTCATGTAATGAAGGTGAGTGTTGAGGAGATTTCAGAAATGAAGAGAGTTGAAGAGGAGAAGATAAATACTTTTTTTAATTCACTACATTAGTTTCACATACACCGCCTTTTAATGTAATTGTAAGAAAAATATAAAGGTTCTAGACAAACCTTTTAGGCGGAATTAATAATCGAAATGCTCCGGTGTTGAATCCACTTACTTGACGAAGAAGATTGCTATTCCACAATTTAAATGCCTTTGGATGTTCAGTTATATGTTAAAAAGATCTTGAGAGAGTATTTATAATGATTTCTGTTCTCTTTAGTATAAAGCAGAGAAGAGAAAGAAACATATTTTAATGTGTCTGATATATTCTTATGTGAAATAACTTCCATGAAGTTATTTATATACTAGTTATTAATGTAATAACTACCACAATGGGTCAGGTTAACCCATTATGGGCACCCACAATATGGGCCAGACCCAAAACAATTTCTTTCAATCTCCCACTTGCACATGATGGGTTTACTCTCACACCCATGTTATATGCATCAGGCAACTCTTTCTCTCATCTCAAACATATCAACAAAATCCATCATACTTGGCAAATAGGTCGTGCGACCGGCAAGCATACGAGCATTCCTTTTGCTATAAACCTGTTAGGGTAGATAGCTGCTCAAACGATTCATAATCCTTTCGTGTATCTTGCAGTTCCCTAGACTAAAAATTATAATATCAATATCATAGTAACTCTGACCCCTCAGATTCTATATCACGTCATCTTTGTGATTGGAAGAGTTCACTAGCATAACATCGTGTGTCTCACTATCATGTCATAGTCCTTGATGACTTACATGATTGGTCGACCTGCAAGCACACACTTTGATATCCATTTTAGTCTTCCTTTTGCACTTGACATTTTCTATAATGACTTGGTTGCTTTCCCAGACATACACCGTTAGGTCGAATCATTCATGACCATTGATAATATGCTAAAGTAGCAAACACCAAATCAAAATATCAAATTTAATCAAAAGTAATAAGGGTACTACTCAAAGATCTCACACAATGAAGAAATAGGGATCAATTCTTCACTTGTTTTTGGTCGCAAGCACACACGGTATGACTCGTGTGCTACGATATTATTAATTTATTCACATCATATGTCAATTATCCATTAATATCGTACAGATATATAATTAGACATTCCTCGTTGTCTAAAATGAATCCTTCAATTTATCAACCCTCCTGAAATCAATTAAGAATTGCATATCTGGCTTTTATAGACTAAGTAGATAGTGGGGATGTACTTCGATCACAAATTAAAATTAACATGTTGCGCTACATGTTTGTGATCTCATCTTAACATGTATTAAGGCGACTTTCGTAACTCACGTTATTTACATGAAGGGTTACTCTTTTACATAAGTTAGTCTCATCCTTGCGCATCTTCTAATGCCAAAGGCGATTGCCCGTGTGAGAAGGCCAATCATAGTCTATCTGACATACTTATCCACACGTATATATATTACCACTCAACAATGGAGATATAGCATTGCACATTATTTTGCAGTATACATAACAATATAGATCCAAATGATCTGAATTGCATAACTAGCAATCAGTTCCAAAAAATATATTCACAAGAATATCACGTGTGGGTATTAACTGCAAATTTTCATAATCTATGTGCAATAATGTCTCTTATCACGATATACTTAATATCAATATGTTTAATTATACTGTAATACTATGTGCCCATCACATAAGTCATTGCCATTTCTCTATTACAGTATTTTAAAGTTGGACTCCCACTATCACTTGAGAATCATAAAAAGTACAGACAAACTTTTAAAACCAAACAAACCTTTTGAATTTTAGTTGAGTAAGCCCAAACTCAACATTCACAATGGACATAGCAATATATAGGTTTGTTTCTTGCTATTCCATGGATATAGCACAATATTTCATCAAGAATACACAACCTAAAGACATTTACACTCATTCATTTTGTTAAACCAATTAACATATGGATATACTTTAGGTGTAAATGTTATATTTGAAAACATATAGCATGAGCCCTAATAATTTTAAGGCATCTCATTGCTCATATTTCAGGTTTTCAATACTTATGTCCATAATTCAATTTAAAATAGACTAATTAAACCCATGACATAACTAATGTATGGTCTAGCAAACAACACTGATAAATGGATAACTAAACCCAAAAGCATAACAAAATGCACGGCCAAGTACTTATCATGACATACATAATACTATCATCGGTATGTAATTACTAATATGACATTGTTTACCTTTTCTATTTTCATCGATAGAGTACTAAGACACATAAGAAGATTAAAGCTTATTCTTTCATCTATTTGGAGTGTTAATGACATTAAAGTCTGACATGTAAAAGCATTCACATCTCTTCTTGATGTATAATTCTTTAGACATGGACTACAGAATTCAAACATTCTTTATGAATCATAACATCAAGAATAAGGCTCACATTTCTTATACCTTTCACATCAACAAAGATTTGAAAGATAAAAACTCCTTAATTTTACAAATCACATGTCATTCCTAACTTGTAGGATATCATCTACATAAAGAGATAAATTCACAAACTTTGCTTATGGAACATCTGATATGTAGACCAAGTGATCTTCGCATATCATTTCAAAAATTACTAACTGAAATTACTCATGAATCTCAGAAAATCACTTTCTTGGGTATGTTAAAGACCAAAAATTGCCTTCTTCAATCTACAAAGTGTATTTTCTTGTCCTTTAACATCATATCTAAATATTGTTCCATCAAATTTATCCTTTTATTTTATTCTCCACCGATAAATGTAGGTGTGACATCCATCTAGTGCAAATTATAATCAAGATGCACCACAACAACTAGTATATAACCAATTGAGGTAAATCTCTTAACAACAGAAAAAATGTTTATCCTGGAAAACAATTTCTTCCTTGTAATATAGCCTTTTTGCCATTAGACGAGATTCGTACCTCTCAAATGAAGTGTCTATTTTTCTTCTCATTTCAAGAATCTACATATTCTCAATCACTTTGTGTCTTTGGGAAGATCAACCAACTTTTTGAATTGATTTCTCTTCATTGTCTCCATCTTTCCTAGTAGGATATGAAGAGTTCATGTACTCTATGAGGTATTCTTTGTCTTATGGATATATCATATAGATTTATCCATGGATCTTAAATTGACAACAAAAAATATCCCTCGACGACTCCTTCTAGGTGAAGTTATTGTGAAACAGATTCACTAAGTGATGCAAAAATTTCTTTCGAGTCAAATTAGAGGCAATCTTGCCTTCCTCATGCATGTGGTACCTTATCTAGAACACATTTAATTGCATACATCTTCATCAACCTCATTTAATTCATGTAAAATGAGATTTTCAATAACCATACCTTTATTTAGGAAAAACATTACTATCCAAATGAAACATCATGTAACTCAGTCTTAACAAATTTCATCATTATGTTCAACCTTGAACACATATCCTTTAGAGTCTTTGAACATCTTCCAAAGAAGTCATTCTTACCTTTTGTGACACAACTTTCCATACTCATTGGATAAGTCACAAACATACCAACCCCCAGGAGATCAAGTATGAAAGGTGATATTTCTTTTGTCCATAATTCGTTCGGAGTTGATGTAAGTAACTTTGTGGGTACACGAATAAGTATATGAGTAGGAATAAAAACTTATCTTCCAAATATATATTGAGAGATTGATTTGAGCAATCATACACCTTAATCAGGAGATTTACATTCCTCCTTTTACATACTACTCCATGTCATGGCATGTGAAAAAATCATAAACTTATTTATGATCCAATTCTCATCACACCCTTTTATAAAATCCCTCAAATAGATTTTCGTGATCACGATTTCTTCTCAAGGTTTTATCCTTCCTCTCTATCTGATTCTCGATTTTCTAATTAACAAAATTGTGAAGCATCTCAGTGCTTCGAATTTGCAAAAAATATGATAGATATCACTAAGCCGTGTGAAATCATCTATAAGGTGATGAAATAGTATACCCCACATCTTGTTAACTCAATGAGTCTACAAATTTTAGAATGAATCAATTCCAACGGATATTAAAAACATTTAGTTTAGGCTTTTAAAAAATAGTCACATTAATTTCATTACTAGGCAGTATCCATAGTTTGGCCAAAGAATTTTATCAAGTGAATAAAATGAATATCCTTCACCAACAATGTAGTTATGGTCATAACTATCATGACAAAGACTAAGGTTTCATAAAATTTTCTAACATCTTTAGTATTTTAAAAGACATTCATAGAAAATCAACTACTATCAAAATAATAGTTCTTGTAGTCAACCTTTGCCAAATACCAAAGAACCATTTCTTCTAAAGACAGATCCATATTATGTAGAACACTTATTGTTTGTCATGATCATGGGTACTAGATTTAATCACAGAAGAACAATGATTGAGACCAAATTGTGTAAAATTTGTACACCTAATATATCATGTAGATACAAGGTTTGACCACTTCGCAAGCTCAACTACTCGTGCCAAACCATTGACTTCAACATTATTGTTATCATCTACATAAATCCATCTTATACCAACTCAAATTTTTATTCATGGTACACTATATATGTCTCTCAATCTTTTGTCACGAGATCTATTGCTCCTAAGTTTATAATCCACATAGGATAAGACCAGTTAGCAACATGCTGCTAGCAATAGATGCAAAAAAACATAAGAATAAGATAGTGCTACTATATAAGGCTCGCAAGTTAAGTGACACAACTTATCATAAATGTAGCATCTCATCTTACTCTTTTATTTCTTATGATCATACTTTATTTCCTTGTGACTATTGATCTTGATCTTCTTAGAACCAGATATATCACCCTTTTTCTTTTAATCTTCTTGCTCTACTCTACACTTATGTATGAGAGCTAGACTCGGTAATATGTTCAACTATGAGGCCAATAAACCTCAAATACGCTCATTCTTGAGTACAACACAAGTAGCATAATCAAACATATTGATGTTATTACGAGTCACATTCACTTCTCAATTCTATCAATTATTTGAAAGAGATTGATGATTACTTGAATTTGTTGTTCATAATTCAAGATATCACCAGATATCTAGACTGTATTTGTCACTTTAAAATATCGCTCTTATATGTGTTAAATGACATGACTAGGTGTCTTTTTATTAGTATAATCGTTCATGCCACTAAGGCAATATCGACATGGTAGTATCCTTAATCATCTCGATATGAGTATGCCACATCTCATAAGTGGTAGGATACTTGCGATACTCATAAAATAATCTATTCATATAACTTATCAAGATTTCGCGAATAATAGAGTCTTTATACCCCCACAAAACTTGATAAGTCAATATACTCCTCATGTGATGAATTAAGAGCCTTCCATAAGCTCAAACATCACATTATTAACAACCTCAAATTCTAGTTTCTCGAGTACTCAGTGTTACTCGAGTTCTCAAAAAGGTATATTTATATCACCATTCATCCCTTTCTTTTCTAAAGGTGTAAAAGATGTTACTCATATCCATTTTCTAGTATATCTAGAGACTTTCATTAATATATAAAATATATTCAATGATACTATTGTCTCAAAATGCAAATTGAACTCTTAAAAAGAAAACAAAAAAAGTGAAACAGAAAGTTCACTATGTTCCCAATCATGAATCACCATACTTTTGTTTATCTAGTTGTAGTTCAATTTCATCAAGGCAAAATGATAAGTTCTCTACAGAACTCCCACTATTCTAATATAATCAATCAAGATGGAATACATTAGACCTGTATGATCTAGTGGTTATGGAATCAAACTTATCTATAAAATAACCCAAGTTTAAACACTTATATATGTTAACTAACAAGTAATGTATCAAACGCATTTAAGATACACTAATTAACTCATATAAAATATCTAGAGTTTCACATTTATTAGGTTATGTGAAAACATGGTTAACTCATTTTATACACAAAAATGAAGTTCATGTTTAACATAATAAGATCATAAGTACACATACTTATAAGTTAACATATAAGCATATACATCAAAACATGATAAAATAACCTATTGTTCATATTACATTAATCGCATATATAAGTCTCGGGAAAAAGTTTCTTCACTTCATATAGAAAAAAAATATATCTTTATAATAAAACCAATAGTGAATTTGAACAAAATATATGATTTAGGGGTTAAAGACGAAAATAAATTGTCCTATTTGTACAATATAACTAGTTAAAATATTAGTGTAATAGTAGGATATTTTTATCTTTATCTTTGATCAGGTAGGATAAAAAAACAAAACAAATGTGGTCAACATTATCTACCAACAGACGAAATAAAGAACTAAAAACCAACTCCCAGACAAGCGGTTAGTCAATCACATGCTGTGCTTAGAGGTCAATAGTTTGTACCACAAAAAAGTTGTAGCGCAGCGGAACTTCACTTCTCACCGAAAATCTGTAAACAAAGTAAACTAGTGCGCCTTTTAAATAGAAAGATGAAAGGAGCGCAGCGGAGTAATAGTCCATTCAGTTACTTCGACGTTGTTCCTTTTTTTTTTAAATCCTAATGCAAAAAACGACCACCAGTCCAGAAAAGGAAAACCCCATTAAAAAACTTCAAAAAATCGTATCTTTTTCGTTTTAAATCCAAATTTAACGAAATTTTCACCACTAAATTCCTTATTCGAATAAAATATAGATCTATACATTTTATTTGATATAAAAGACTTTAAAAAAATATCCATATAATCAAAAAATCACAGATCTTATACATATATATGTAAACAGATATATACTTCATAAACAGCCTTTCAAATACGAGCAACCTTGCTCTGATACCATTTGTAAGAAAAATTTAAAGGTTCTAGACAAACCTTTTAGGCGGAATTAAGAATCGAAATGCTCTTGAATCCACTTACTTGACGAAGAAGATTGCTATTCCACAATTTAAATGCCTTTGGATTTTCTGTTATATGTTAAAAAGATCTCGAGACAGTATTTCTAATGATTTCTGTTCTCTTTAGTATAAAGCAGAGAAGAGAAAGAAACGTATTTTAATGTGTCTGATATATTCTTATCTGAAATAACTTCCATGAAGTTATTTATATACTAGTTATTAATGTAATAACTACTACAATGGGTCGGGTTAACCCATTATGGGCACCCACAATATGGGCCAGGCCCAAAACAATTTCTTTCAGTAATCTATCAAATAGGTTCCAAAACATTTGACGACACGAACTAGAAAATTTACCATGATGAATGAGAGAAGATAATTTATAAATATGGAATAATTGGGACTTTTCGGTATTCATTCATTTTGGATAAATTATTGAACAAAAAGGTTGTAAGAATTTAAACTTGAAATATTAATACGTGTTGATTAGGTAAGGTAAGGTGAGGTGAGAGCTTATAACCTAGTTACATATTACAAATGTATTATTCCTCGGTCGAATCCTAATGATGCAACTGCATAAACCCTTATGATCCTGAACACATGGTTTAGTTACATTAGGGGAGAGGTCTTAGGTGAGTTGGCATATGATACATAACACCTGTATCAACGCCCACCATATATCCTTTTCTTTCTAACTCTATTAAATATGTACCCTTTTGTATCATGAAACTAATGGTTTCTTACGCTTATATGATATTGCTAGCATGTATGGTTCATTCCGTGTTGATAATGTTTATGATATGATATTTAGTTGTCAGTTATCATTACTTTCTCATCTTTTTATGGTATATTGATGACTTATTGAAGTCTTTGGCCCATCTGTACCTACATTGTCGGGACGACAATAGTTTAAGTTTAAGGTTATTTGATGTCTCTATATTTGTGGTTAAATATAGTATATCTGAGACACAATTTAACACGGGTTTTTGGGTGAATTATTGAATAAAATTGGGTGTTTTCTCTAGTTTATGTCTTTGTGATTATTTAGAGACGTTTGCGTGCTTTTTAATATTAATGTGATTTGAGTGTAGATATACATGAAGGGGCGATTTGATAGGAAATTAAACAATACACGGATACGAGAGCCTAGAGGAGATGAAAATATCCTTAAAGTACATACCGAGGAGCTCAAGCCAAGGCCATGGTTATCCGAAGAAGCAAGGATGAAATTTCAGGACCTTAATACAGGATCCTCACATACCACTCGTCTAGCTTAGCTTTGCGAGTAGATACGAAACCAATTTAACCTAAGTTTAAGGTAACATAGTTAATGTTTTAGCTAGGTGAGCAAGTTGGACAACAATAAGCAGAAACCCTTTCCTACAACTCGTCTACCTTCCATCTTGGTTAGTGGTTATCGAGGAACGCGTGGAATGGGAAGTTGAAAAGCTATTGTATCCTATTGGACTAGGGGTAAACTTAAATATAAGCGGGTCTAGGATAATTTCAAATTTTTTAGGTAGAATTAACATGTCTATCCTTAAAAATATGTAGTTATATCATAACTAGAACTATGTTTTTTTATTTACAAATCAAAATTTTATATTAATGAAGGTCAAAACATCTATTACCTTTTTACAAGGCATATTTAATGAAACGTTAGTTACAACTAATTACATTAAAAATACTATAGGGACTAGAACGTAATTAATTTTAAAAGCTAGTCTTCACCTTCTTGAATAATTCGTTGACCACTTTACATCCATTTTAGCACCTCGTTTACTTTTAAAATTCCTTCTCCCAAGCTTGCTGGAAACAAAGACTTGATGCAACTAATTAGTTGATCTTCATTGAGCAAAGGACCACCATGAATTATTTTGTTCCTTTCACTCCAAAGATAGTAGATATAACGCGTAATACATATGATTCAAATCAGAGTAACTTCATAGCTTATGCATCCATTGATGACACCATTATTAAGTTCCTCCCAATTCCTCAGATTTAGATTAATCTCACAATTAGTTAAAAGTTCTGTTAGAGAACGAACACTTGACCATAATGTGATCAAGATCCTCAACAACATTTGAAAATCATTCAACCATAAGATTCTTAGCTGACAATCTATTGTGACAAGCAAGCCAGGAAATGAAGGAGCAGCTGGGAATGCAGCTTTTAGCCCAAACAATTTTGCTCCACTCAACATAATCAACTATCACACTAACTTTTTTGAAAGGTCTCTTTGAAAGAAAATATTTCTTTAATTGACTCACTCTATAATATATCATCATTAGAATATGAAAGAGATATATTATTGAAATGGGGTAGAAGATCACCAATGATAGGAAGTAATATCCATCGATTTTTACCTGTGCAAGAAAACACAATTTTGTTACAATATAAGTTCTCCTTTTGAACCTTTTTATCAAGAAATTAAGCAAAGATCGTCTTCGGAATCCATTTATCCCATAAGATGTAAGTATGTTTTCCATTCTTGACCTCATGATGAATGACAATATTTATAATTTTCAAAATATGCTTTCAAATACAAGTATAGCTTTGTTTAATGTTCATTCTCCAAATATAGTTATCTTGAATAATATTAGTATGAACCCTCTTACTCTATATTCTCACCTTTGGAATACATTCTCCAAAATGTATAGAGTAAACAAGCTTTGAAAATGTCCACAAGATTTGGAATATTCTAACCTCCAAACTCTTTTCTCACAAATTGTTTATCCCCTATATTAGCTCTTGATATCCATCAAGAGTACCCTTCCACAAATATATAGACATCGTTTGATTGAGTTTGTAGATGACTTGCTTAGGAGGAAGAAAAATTCTACACCAAAATATGATTTTACTGATAAGAATAACTTTGATAAACTCTATTTTTCCAGCATCAGAAAGTAGCTTTGAGTTCCATTGATTGATGATATTGAAAATCTTGTCAATAAGAAGATTACCATCACTACCACTCATATTTTTTGAATTAAGTAGAACACCTATGTATCTAACTGGCATATTTCCCACTTTGATGTTAATGATATAAGATATGATAGCTTGAATACACTCACAAGTTCCACGAAAGTATAGTTAACTCTTTTTGTAGTTGATCTCAAGGCCTGATATTCAGGAAAAAAGGTCAAGTCCTTCTTTATGAACCTTAGAAGATTTTACATCAGATTTGAGAAATATGAGCATATCATCAACAAAAATGATATGATCAATGCTAAGATCCCTGCACTTAGGATGAAAGCTGGAGTGATTATTTAAGGATACATGAAGAAAAATGCATGTGATTACCTACATACATATGGCAAAAATTGTAGGGAGAAAGAAGATCTCCCTACCTGTGATCTCATTTACCCCTTTTTGACGAAACCTCTTTTACCTTTTTTTTATGAAACCTCTTTTACCTTTTAAGTAGCCATTAACTTGACCATTAATACATATGGTGTAGAATGGAGAACACACATACACATTTTGATCCAGTTGATGAATAACTAAGGAAAACAAAAAGCTTGAAGAGAATTGATAAGAAAGTCTCAGTTTACACTATCATATGCCTTTTGTAGATCAAGGTTGATAGTACATCTAGGTGAACTATCTTTTTGTTATAGCCAAGAACAATGTTTTTAGCAACAAGAATGTTATCACAGATAGATCTTCCACCTATGAAAGTTGCTTTATTAATAGAAATTATAAGATTAAGCACCTTTTTCAATCTATTAGTAATGAGTTTGGATAAAGTTTTGTATGTAGTGTTAACACGAGATATGGGCCTAAATTTTATGACATTTGAAGGACACTCTCTTTAGGAACTAAGACAATGTTTGTAGCATTGACTTGACTTAGAAGCTCACCTGAATTAAGAATTTGCTTGATGGCATAACACAAGTGTTTACCTACAATGTCCCATGAGGATTTATAATATCAGGAGTTTAGTCCATCAGGTACATGGCATTTGTTTTCATAAAAAGAAAATAGAGCAACCTTAATCTCTTTTTCATTACCAGGAGCAATAAGACTATGACATTGATCTTCAGAGAAAGTGTATTTGATAACTTTCTTATTGATATTTTCAAAACAAAATTCCTACTCAGGATCATTAGTGCCAAGATTTTATTGTATAAAATGAGACAAACTTATTGTTAATAAACTCATTTATTTTATAAGAAATAAACTTCATTTGTAGCTATTATGCCTTTGATCATCTTATAGAAATATAAGGAGCTACAATCATTATCATTAATGAAGATAACTCTAGACTCATGCTTAAGGACTTATTGCTCAATACTATCTGCTTCCTCAAGAGACTTGATAAATTTTTTATCTTCAATTAAGATAGTTTAATCATGTGAGACGTTCATGATCTTAATCTAAATAGTTTCAAGTTCTCTCTTGATCTCAATAATATAATGAGAGTTTCTTCTAAATTCTTGTTATTAAAAATCTTCAAAGTTTTGTTACTTCTCTTTGCTTCAGGGTTGAAACATAAAATTTCCTGGAACATTAGTATTCCAAGATTCTTTAATAATGTTAAGATAATACTCATGTTTAGTCCAAATATTGACGTATTTGAAAGAAGAAGTACTAGATATTTTATTTGTACCGATTGTAATATGTAAAGCACAATGATTTGAGGTAGAAGAAGGCAAAATAAGCACATTATATTGTATAGAACCAATCCATTTTCCATTGACGAGTACTCTATTTATTTTTCTTGATATGAGTTGACCTGAAACTGTTAAGAGGAAATATGACATTCTAAGAGGAAATATTCATAAGTTAGGAGGCCTAGTGATCTTATGATCACCTTTCTCCTTCACAAAATTTAGCACATATTTTCCAAAACTGTTAATATCTGATAGTTGAAGACTATCATAGCATTTCTTACTCACAATAGTATCAATCTCCTTGTTTTTAGTTGAGTGAGAACTTGTCATATTTTATTGAACTTGCCTAATTCCTTCTAAATTCTTGTCGTTATCTTTTCTTATGATGTTATTACTCTTATATGTAGTTTTTGGCTTCCAAACATGCGTGATAGCTGGCATTATGGCTCAACATGACCAAATTGATTACACTTAAATCAAATAATTGTCTTCCAATCATATTCAATTGTAACCTCGTAAAGATCGTTTAAACCTACATCAATAGATAATTTGTCAGGCAAAACTTCTTTAGTATTGATTTCAGTGTGAACTCTTCCGTAGCCTAATCGATATTTTGATTTAGTTATAGTATCTTTTTGAATAGGAGTTCCAATTCCACTAGCTACACATATTAAACCGTTTTCAGTCAATAGAGCCATAGGAATGTTCTTAAGTTTAGTTCAGATAGGATTTCAATATACATCAAACTTTTAAAACTGCATACATGCCTTCTTTGGCCTTAATAACAAGTGTTTACCATTTACATGCCATAATTGTTCAAGAGATTTATCGTAATACTGTTAATTTTCAAATTTGATAAAAAATACCATGTTTGCTTGATTTGATTTTGACCTTGCGCAATTTACTCCACTAAAACATGACAAAATTACTGATAGTATAAATTGGAGGACGACTTTCTAAGAATTGTACTATTAGACAATTAACCCAGATGTTAGCACCTTCTTCATGAACATGAGCTGGAGGTTTGATAAATGCTTCCTTCAATGAATGATGGGTTCATGAAACTGTAGTTGAAGTGATTCTTTAACACAACCTTCAAATAGATTAGACCATGAGTTTGAGGAATTTTCAACCTTAATCTGTGAAAAAACATTAATGGAAGCTTCATTAAATTCATATTGAAGTTACCAAACTGAGAAACATGGTTAAGTTTCTCTATGTTTTTATCAAAATTTTGTAGAACTAATAGATATAATAGATTAAGGACTAACAATAGGAGTAAAAAGTTTCGAAGAAGACGACTCAGAAGAAGATAGACCAGCTTAGTGATGTCTATCGAACTTTTGCTTAGGCTTAAAATTGTTACTTTTCTCCTTAGTTTAACTTTAGCTGAGTTTATCATCTTATTAATGAAGAAAAAATAACGGAAAAAATAAGAAAATTGAATAAAGAAAGAAGACGATGAAATGAAGGAAAGAGTAGTCGGTGGAATGAATGAGAGACAGAAAGAAGATATAAATGAGTGAAAATGGGGAAAAAAAGAGATGGAAAAAGTTACAAAAAATTTTGTTAGAACCCATAATTTTAAGGAAAAAACAACGAATCTAAAAAAAGAAAGATCAAAAAGTAGAGAATAAAGGTGAAAAAACTAAAAAAGGAAAGGACAAAAGATGATATAATTAGAAACTATGTTGAATAAGTAGAGAGCATTTTAAACAACTTTGACTTTCATTTGACTTTTTTTCAAGCTATCACATTCTTTTGTAACTCATCCTCAATGAAATGGTCAAGTGGTACTCAAGAAGTATGCTTTGTTTATTTAAGGAAAAGGGTTTCTTTGGATTCTTTGATAGATATTTTTATTATTTCTTTCTTGGTCTTGTTTTTATCAAAGAGTTATGCTTTCTCATACGCTTAGCATTAGTCTATCTCCCAATACATTAAGGATAATAGTGTGAACCCACCATACTTGTTTTTATGTTAGTTTTAATATATGTATATTAGGAAAATTGTGCGATTATTTAATTGATTGCTATACATGACTATGATTGTACTTATATATTTAATTAGTCAACTTGATCACCTAATTTTATTTACCCAACTCGTGGAATGCCCTAGACATAGGCATTTTGAAGATTGAACATAGATATATGTAACATTATAGTGGAAAATTAGTTACTATTAGTGTATGGTCCAGATGTTAGGAATATATCATAAGGAATATATATCGTTAGAAGGTTAAAGTTAATCATTTTCTAGACTATGTAGGTAGTGGAAGCGGAAACGTGGATATAGTCGTTCTTTCTTTTAGATCTAAACATGGGTTAATTGTGGACTTTTGAATCCTGGTGAGTTGTCATAGTATCTTTCATCCTTTATCACAGATAATACATCTTAGTAATAAAACTGGTGAAAAATCATATAAATACCTAGTATGCTCATGTCTCTTAAGGAAACAACATATATTTATTGTTTTTTATCAGTTTAATCTACTTATTTATCTTTTAAATATGTATTCTTTTCCAATAGTTATCCATATGTATAAACTTATTTTATATAATTACAAAGCAATCATTATGGAGAAGGATCTTAGAGTTAAATTATTTCAAAATAACCATATTATAGACCAAATTATCTTTAAATCAAACACTAGTTATAAATTTTATACAACCAGAAGGAAAATCTGACCGGGGCACATTAGGAGCATGTAAGGCCCTAGCAGAGGATGAGTAGGAAATTAATCTTATCATGTGTGATAAAAACTTTTCTCAACAACGATTAGTTAGAAGAACTTAAGTTAGACACTTTATTAAACGCTAATAAGATAGACAAAATAAATAATATATGTTCGATAAATAAGCATTCACAATAAATACAATGAATACCTATTATGCTCATGTTTCTTAAGAAAACACCATTAATTTATTGTTTTTTATTAGTTTAATCATACTTCCTCAACCTATGTCTTGTAAATATTTGTATCTTTTCCAATAATTATCCACACACATAAACTTATTTAATATAATTACAAGCAATCGTTGTGGAGAATGATCTTTCTTATCACTTAATTTTTTGAAATGACATGTACACTTACCAAAAGTAGCCACTCCTGAGGCGGCATACAACATTCATCACTTCATTGCCTCGAGAGTTACCAACTACTACACAAGGATTTAGACTACAGTAAGAAACAAAATTGATTGTTGATGATGGCTACCAATATGCCTAGCATATCTCCACATCACGGGTGTTTCCCTATCCTTAGTATCTCCATACAATAGTCATTTTTTTGTTTCCAGTTGTGAAGGGTCATCATCTTCAACTCGCAGTCCAACCTCCTAATCATCTTTTCCTTTTAGTGGTTTAGAAGATGGTTCCAGACGTCTCCCTTGTCAGCTTCAACCTTAATACACACAATTCTCATTGACATTTCTCTTAACTTCACACCGTTCTTTATCTCGATTCTTCAGCATCTCTAGAGAAGTAGTTAACATTTTCGTTCTACTTGTCATCTCTATTGATGTCCAACTCAAATTTGCACAATTCTTGAAAGTACCCCTCGCTTTTTGGTGGTTCTTGTGTTATTTGGATTCGGTTTGGTATTGTGATAGTTTTTAGTGAAGTGGATATGTTGGAATCTAAGTTGGGTGAAAAAGAATTTAAGAAATCTGGAAGAAGGATTTTTAGTGTGATGATTTGCAAATTTCACGTTGTGGCTTAAAATGAAGAAGAGACCCCATATGCCATATTATGCTAAAATTATTATCCACCATCATTTCCATGATTAATGATGTGTGATTTGCTAGAATACCCAAGAAGTCGAGCGAGTCTTCGATGAACCTTTTATGATCTTTTTGTACGCCATTGCTAGATCGATTTTCACCACCATATACTTATTCTAGCCTTTTTCATGTCGTATCACATAAGCTTCTTCGCTAACTAGGACAACATTATCTATAGTTTACCTATTCAGGAGAAAACTACTTTGATAAGGACCTATTATCTCAGCCAACAAGGGTTAGAGGTAGTTAACCAAAACTTTCATGCAAATCTTGCATGCCACGTTTATCGAACTAATAGGCTAAACTTCTGTCATAAATATTGAGTCTTTCACCTTATGGAATATCTAAATAAGGGCAACCAGTATCTCCTTGGGTAATACCCATTCATGAAGGCCGTTATGATCTTTATCGTAAACTGATGAACCAATAGACTCCTAATTGTTATGGTAATAATCTCTCAAAGAACCTGAACTATTCAACCTCTACCGTTCTAAAACAGAATGCTAATAGCAAGATTGGGCATCACTTAATTCAAAGAGTTATTAGTATTTAACATATGAAATAATTTGTATATAAAAAACCAAACCAATAAAAATAATAAACAAAGTTACAAATAAATTTAAAAAACCCCTTAACCCATAGATAAGGAAGGCTCCTCATTGTTCTCATTCTCCTTCTTGGAAACGTCGCTCATAATTCGATTAGTACTGGTTATTACCATCTCCTTGTTTAGCCTACTACTGAGTAAATCCAATGGCAGAGGTGGAAGAACGTCAATGGCGTGAAGGCTTGAGATCTCAGGTGAGGAGTCATCTAAGTGATCCATATATTCATCCAATATTTACTTCATAACTTGCTCACCACTTATCCAACCCATTTCATCAAACACATGAAGATGGGGGATCGTTAAGTGGCAAATATTTATTTAGATTACCTGCAATAAACTGTTTATTCGAAAAAATTTATCCTCCTGGTCACTGTCCAAAATAGAGCAGCCACTTTCATTAAAATTCTATATTAGAGAATCAATAAGGAAAGACATATGATGTCACTACTTGTGTGATGTATTAATCCACTCACGAGATATCCTTTTAGGAGTTTATTGGGCCCGAGGAAGGGATTTTTCCTAATATTTTCTATATTGCACTTTTAAATCTTGTTTTGGTCATATTTCTGTTTATAGAGCAATTGCGCCTTAATTGTGTGTTAAGTGTGTATAAATTAGATACATGACTCATGCAAGTTGCCAAGATAAAGATAAAAAATTAAAAAGTCAAGATAGACCTCAATTCAAGGCGAAAATTGAGCCTAGAGTCACTTTGGGAAGTTAGAGCATTTGCCGACAAATCTTAACATCATATTTTCTCAGTCAACACGATTAATTGGTCAGATCTTTGGACCTTATTCATTTTGATTCAGAAATATCTTGAATTCAGTGACGCGTGGAAAGTGATGTAAGTTAACTCGGAGTTCAAATGAAGAAGTTATGCCATTTGCTTCCACCGTGAATCGAACTAGTTCAGCCTTAGCTAAAATTGAGTTGGGCCCTTCTAAACCTAATTAAGTGAGCTAAATGGGTGCCAGACATTTTTAACTTCTATATAAATCATTTAGAGGCTCCTATTTCATACATAACTCATTATCATCATTTTTTTCAAGCGGAGAAAGAGCAGAAGAGAAGAGGAGAAGAAAAGAAGGAGTTCTCCACATAACCCAACGATTCTTCCTCAACGATTCATCAAATCATCTCTTCAAAAGAGTAACCATTTATTTTTTCCATAAATTATGATTTTGTCTTTAGTTTTTATTACTTTTATTTATTTTAGTATGAACTAAACCCTCATTGTTTGTGGCTTGCATATGTAAGATCCCATGCTTGGCTTTTTATAATATGTAAGAACCTATGCTTAGCTTTTTTATAATTATTTACTGAATTTAGGACAAATGTTTAATTGAGAATGGTTTGATTTTATTCTATTGACTATATGTTTGTTTTAATACTACTTATGTTCTGGCTAAATAGTGGGTAGCCCTAGTAATTGAGCTAACATCCAAAGTAGGGGTCCAACTGCTAAAATAACATACAGACATCTAGTGTGCGGTAGTGATCACGATGGGCTTGCTCAATCAGATAGTCAATAGGTTTAGAATTATTAAGTCGAGACATTTCCTAGGATGTCCTTACTCAAGTCCCCTAGTTGTGTCGAGGTTTCTCCTTAAGCTACCCTTATGAGAGCTAGGGAGATATTAGAATCCCGGCTAATGCGGATTCACCAACTTACCTTTATTAATAAAAACATTTAACTAGCGGCATAAAGGATTACCAACTAGACTTAGGCAACTCTCCCCTATTCCTTTTGTTTGATTAGTTGTTTATTTTATTTTAATTATTAGTTTATAATATTATCTTGTTAATTGTTTTAGTATTTAAATATTGAAGACCAAATAAATATTTTCTTATTTATGATTTTTCTATTTCGTGTATTCCCATTGCAAAGTCCATATTTTTACACTATTGAAGCACAATTATCTACAACGATAGTCCCTGTGGAGACAATAATCCCGCGTACTTATGTTTATTACTTTTCAACTACCCGAACACTTGGGGGAATGACTTCTAGTGTGTTGGTGTACTTTATCACACTATGGGACATGACAACATATCGACCACAAAAACCTTATTTTCTTAGAGAGAGAAAGCTAGAGAGAGGTTAGCGGGTTTCCTCCTAAATCTTCCCGGTTGGTTTTCTCGATTTCTTTGACTAAGTGATAAATCAAACACAAACAATACAAGATTAAAGAGTTTCACCGGCCGATTTGGAATTGGGAGACACAAAGCTATTACACCACGAATCCTCCACCAAGGAGCCACCGGACCCCAAGAATCTCACGTCTTGGGTAAACCCAGATGCCTGGTCACTCTAGAGCATGACTAGTCTCACGCTACCTCATAACTCACCGATGGTTGAAATCCTTGGAGCATCTAAGGAAGTGAGAGTGGTGAACTTGAAAAATAATTGGTGGAATCAAAACCCTATATTGGATACCATAGTTAAGGAATAACAAGAAACAACCCATTTGGAAATCTTGAAGGAACAAGCACCGCATATCCAACTTACCGAATCGAAGAGCCCATATTATGGCAAGGAAGCCGTGACTACCCACCTTGAGGTTCGACCAAGACTATCTTCACTAGTAGGGGAGGCTTTGTTCGATAAAGCGGGTAATTTGGGTGCTAAATTTGCGAATCTTGGTGCTTTTGACATATTAATTGAGGCTAAACCAAGATTTTTCAAAGCTTGTGGAAGATCTGATAAATAAATACTTTAGAAAATATGGGATGAACTTGTGGCATACCAAATGTTTGATAAATTGTCTCACTCAAGTTTTTTGGAGAAAAAGGTGACAAAGGATAATTTAGTTGAAGACTCTTGTACGTCAAAGAATGTGGTTAATGATGGGCGTGAAATGACCACTGAGGGACCCGTGAATTTGACCGGGAACCTCGCCACCAATGGAAAGAGTCCTAAAATATTACACTCAACTAAACAGGGGGTCGGTGGTGTGAAATTTGATTATAAATATGTGCTTTTGAATAATCATAAAGTTTCAATAGGAATAGAGTTAGAATACTTTGAACCCGTTAAGGGGGACATGTTGAAACAATTGGAGAATGATGTGTTGACCATTGAGCAAGGGTTTGTATTTTCACTCATTGGGTATGTGGTCGGGAAGAAGTCACCGAATATAGAGGATTTTCAGAGAATCGTGATGGAATGGAAGGTTGGTGAAAAGTCAGAAGAGACCTAGTGGTTGGATTGTGTTTAAATTCGATAAAGATAGGAGGAATATACTCACAAAGGAGCCTTTCGTTTCTTATGGAGGTTACTTATGCTTAACAAAATTCCTGATCGTTTTGATTATGGGCATCTTGAGATCAATAAAATACAACATGGATTACCATTCTAAATCTTCCGGAACAAGCATGTACTTTCTATGGGTTAGCGAAAGTTGTTTCACAAGTGGATAAATCTATTTGAACCGATGGAATTACTATAATAGTGAACATATCAGTTATATTAGAGTGCTTGTAGAATTAGATTTGAGTAAGGGGCGTAAAAATGTGGTGGAATTTGGATCATATAAGGGGAATAAACACTGGATTAGAGTGAAGTGTGAAAATCTACCCCGTGTTGTTCGAAATGCAAAGCTTTTGGCCTTGTAGAGATCAAGTGTTTCTCTAGATAAAGCAGTTGGAGATACATGGGATAGACATCAACACCTCCTATAGATAATTAATACTATTTGTATAAAAAAGTACATAAAATAATGACGACAACCATAAAACAACATATACCTTCAAAAATCATTAAACACAAAATATTCACGTACATTTACATGACAACAAAGAAAATCAATTAAGTATTTCAACCTTGAAAGATAAGAACAAGTTTAAATGATTGAACCAAAAAAATATAGGTAGAAGTTGACCTATTATTCTTTTTCTATTTTTGTTGTCAAAGACATTTATATAATAACTAATGATTTTTTCAGCATTTGTTAGCTCTACGAAGGAATCAAATTTAGCATTTGTTTTAATAGGAAATTGAATATATAAGTATATTACTCTTTTATAATAACTAGAGATCTTTATGATCCTCTGGTTTCAAGTAAAAGTAAGTAACATGTTATGCGATTTATCATTGCTATATATAATTCCTAGAAGATGATAAACAAAAACAGGCACGACCTATATGCAAGATTTGAATATAAATCATACTTCATTTAGCAATGCAATAACAATGTAGAAGCTTATTTAAAAGATCGAGACTATAAATAGTTTTCCATACATAAAAAAATTAATATATTATTATATTTTAAATTTTTTATTACAATCTTGATCAATTTTCCAAAACTAAATAATCTAATTTTCATATCCCCTACTCACTCCACCACTAAAAAGAAATTGTAATATATTCCTAAATTGTGATTATACATGTTAACACTAAAAATATATTAAAAATGTGCATGTCCACCTTATGCAATGCATCAATAGGTTTCTAGCACTTCTTTTGCCAATTGGAGGAACTCTTGCAACATAAAGAATATTCTTTTGATTAAGATCCTAACGAAACCGCTCAAACCCTTAAAAATTGAAATATTATGAACATCGATCATGTTTCTTTAGTAGACATTGATCTTCATGGCTCATAATTAAGCTATCTGTAAAACAAATGGAAGAATATAAAATCCGTATTAATAGTAATTATGGAGATTAATGTATCAATGAATATGATTCATTAAAAGGACATCAAATTTGTAAAAAATAGTTATCATTCAAAATAAAATCCAAATGACATATAATTAGCAAAATATACTAATATATAACTGAAGCACCATGGAAGTTGTTGGGATGTTATAATAGGAAAAAATAAATCATTTAACAAATTAAATAAGGGTAAAATAATAATTTTACAAATTTTATCAAATTTGACTAACTATCGTGTGGAAAAGAAAGATAATTATCATTATAAGAGGGTCTAAATTGAAAGTTTTGGAACCATCAAAAGTGTTTTACACTTTCCCCCCAAACGAAGGGGTGTTTTGTGCATTTTAGTCAACTAAATAAAACCCTAACTTTTCTTTCATCTCATCTACACAATTTTTTTTCTACAATTACAACAAATGAACCGATAGCAAAATAAATTAAAATACAACAAATGAACACATAGACACATTTTCTAAAACATAACTCTAATAACACTTACCAAAGTGTTTGAACTAGTACACTACATAGTAGAGAATTAGAGATGAAACATACCTTTCTCCATGTAGATGTGAATTCATTACGATTGTATCTGACACACTAAACTAAAACGTGTTTTGAAATTCAAACACTAACTAAATGAAAGAGAAATCTCTAATTGACTGAGATTTATTCTGACTATCTTTAAGTTATACATGTATATATATTTATTGATTGTTGAGGTATCAAGTGAAAATGGTGTATTTATAGGGTTAATTGTGAGAAAAGTGAGAATGGTATTAAGATAATGTATATATATATATATATATATATTAAATTTTGGAGGGCCGAGATTCAATGAAAAGAAAAATAATGATGTGGATATCTATCTGTGTGATTATTTTAAAATTTTGGAGGGTGGAGATTCAAGAAAATAATTGACATGGATATCTATCCAAATTAGATGAGTAGGACAATTAATGTATTTGAAAATATTAATTACTTTGACCATTATATTAATGTTACAACCTAATAAATATTTATTGTATTTTCTTTTTACCTAATTTTTTTTTCAAAGATATTATTTTCGTTACTTTTTACATTAATAAATAGTTTAGATTCATATAAAATATTAAGAAGAAAAGTTTTTTTGTTTGACTGGATTTTAGAATTTAGAAAATTAATTCAATTAATTATATGATTCTTTAAATGCATCTAAATTTTCAATATATTTAATCCTCTTAAAATAACATGAATGTATTCTTTTAGTTAAAATTAGTCGTTTAATAATGTTAATCCAAAATGAAATTTATTAATCAATTATATTTTTTTATTATTTTAAAATTCAAACAAACTTATTACTGTTTTTTCTACTTCTTTATTATTTTTTTACTCCTATGCTACCCTTTCTATAATACTAATATGTCCAAACAATGTATATTGTCACATAAAAATTATATGACTTGGATAAAATTTAATAGTAAGATCTTTTATCATTTCTTTTTACTGTGATTAAATGCGATTTCTTTTAATATAAATAAACAAGTATGTCAACTGAAAATCAGAGTAAGGGCCAAATAATAATTCAACTTTGTCGAGTTAACTCGTGGCAAGAATACAAGTAGTCAGCAAACGAGCATATAAACTGTCTGCTTTTAAACCAAGTGTGCATTTTTCACAAACCAAATATGTCTTATTTTCACATAGAGATCATTCATATTTTCACTATGAAATACAAGGTCTAATTAGTATGATGAAACTAGAGAAGAGATCCTCCACCCCTTCGAAGAATACAAATGTGGAGAGTGTTTCGATAGTTACATTAATCAGCTTATACATGACATCAACCACTGGAAAATGGATATTCAAAAAGTTGCACTTAATACTCTCACAATTCAAGTGAGGGAAAATGACACCAACAATGAACCTAAGACCTTTAGGAAATTTCTTAAACAAGATAGAAGTTTCGGAGGATGCCAAACTAAAGCATTGCAGTAAGATCACATTCAATGGTCATGTAATGAAGGTGAGTGTTGAGGAGATTTCAGAAATGAAGAGAGTTAAAGAGGAAAAGATAATTTTTTTTAATTCACTACATTAATTTCACATAATCGCCTTTTAGCGTAATCTATCAAATAGGTTCCAAAACATTTGACGACACGAACTAAAAAATTTACCATGACGAGTGAGAGAAGATAATTTATAAATATGGAATAATTGGGACTTTTGGGTATTCATTCATTTTGGATAGATTATTGAATAAAAATGTTGTAAGAAATTAAACTTGAACTTATTACACGTATTGATTAGGTAAGGTAAGGTGAGGTGAGAGCTTATAACCTTCTTACATATTACAAATGTATTATTCCTCGGTCGAATCCTAACAATGCATCTGCATAAACCCTTATGATCTGACATGGTTGAGTTACATTAGGGGAAAGGTCTTAGGTGAGTTGGCATATGATACATAACACCTGTACCAACGATCACCATATATCCTTTTTTTTCTGACTCCACAAAATATGAACCCTTTTGTATCATGAAACTAATGGTTTCTTACGCTTATATGATATTGCTAGCATGTATTGTACATTCCGTGTTGATAATGTTTATGATATGATATTTAGTTGTTCGTTATCATTACTTTCTCATCTTTTTATGGTATATTAATGACTTGTTGAAGTCTTTGGCCCATCTGTACCCACATTGTCGGGAGGACAATAGTATAAGTTTAAGGTATTTGATGTCTCTATATTTGTGGTTAAATATAGTATATCTGAGACACAATTTAATACGGTTTTTTGGGTGAATCGTTGGATAAAATTGGGTGTTTTCTCTAATTTATGTCTCTGTGATTATTTAGAGACGTTTGCGTATTTTTTAATATTAATTTGATTTGAGTGTAGATAGACATGAAGGGTCGATTTGATAGGAAATGAAACAATACATGGATACGAGAGCCTAGAGGAGATGAAAAGATCCTCGGAGTACATCCCAAGGAGCTCAAGTCAAGGGCATGGTTATCCGAAGAAGCAAGGATGAAATTTCAGGACATTAATTCAGGATCCTCGCATACCACTCGTCTAGCTTAGCTTTGCGAGTAGATAGGAAACGAATTTAACCCAAGTTTAAGGTAACATAGTTAATGTTTTAGCTAGGTGAGCAAGTTGGACAACAAGAAGCTGAAAACCCTTTCCAACAACTTGTCTACCTTCCATCTTGGTTAGTGGTTATCGAGTAACGCGTGGAATGGGAAGTTGAAAATCTATTGTATTCTATTGGACCAGGGGTAAACTTAAATATATGCGGGTCTAGGATAATTTTAAATTTTTAGGTAGAATTAACATGTCTAACCTTAAAAATATGTAGTTATATCATAACTAAAACTATTTTTTTTATATACAAATCAAAATTTTATATTAATGAAGGTCAAAACATCTATTACTTTTTTACAAGGCACATTTAATGAAACATTAGTTACAACTTATTACATTAACAATACTATAGGGACTAGAACGTAATTAATTTTAATAGCTAGTCTTCACCTTCTTTAATAATTCGTTGACCACTTTATATACATTTTAGCACCTCATTTACTTTTAAAATTCCTTCTCCTAAGCTTGCTGGAAACAAAGACTTGATGCGAATAATTAGTTGATCTTCATTGAGCAAAGGACCACCATGAAATATTTTGTTCTTTTCACTCCAAACATAGTAGATATAACACGTAATACATATGATTCAAATCAGAGTAACTTCATAGCTTATGCATCCATTGATGACACCATTATTAAGTTCCTCCCAATTCCTCAGATTTAGATCAATCTCACAATCAGTTAAGAATTATGTTAGAGAAAGAACACTTGACCATAATGTGATCAAGATCCTCAACAACAAGAAAGAAAAATTCATACAGAGGATTAACATTTTTAACTCATTCAACCATACGATTCTTAGCTGACAATCTATTGTGACAAGCAAGCCAGGAAATGAAGGAGCAGCTGGGAATGCAGCTTTTAGCCCAAACAATTTTGCTCCACTCAACATAATCAGCTATCACACTCACTTTTTTGAAAAGTCTTTTTGAAAGAAAATCTTTCTTTAATTGATTCACTCTATAATATAGCATCATTAGAATATGAAAGAGATATATTATTCAAATGGGGTAGAATATCACAAATGATAGGAGGTAATATCCATCGTTATTACTTGTGCAAGAGAACACAGTTTTGATACAATATAACTTCTCCTTTTGAACCTTTATCAAGAAATCAAGCAACGATCATCTACTGAATCTATTTATCCCATAAGATGTAAGTATGTTTGCCATTCTTGACCTCATGATGAATGAGATTATAGACAATATTTCTAATTTTCAAAATCTGCTTTCAAATAAAAGTATAGCTTTGTTTAATGTTCATGCTCCAAATACAGTTATCTTGAATATTATTAGTATGAACCATCTTACTCTATAAGTTCTCACCTTTAGAATACATTCTCCAAAATGTATAAAGTAAATAAACTTTGAAAATGTCCTCAAGATTTGGAATATTCAAACCTCCATACTCTTTTCTCACAAAAAAATTTCCCCCTATATTAGCTCTTGAGATCCATCAAGAGTACCCTTCCACAAATATATAGACATCTTTTGATTGAGTTTGTAGATGACTTGATTAGGAGGAAGAAAAATTCTACACGAAAATATGATTTTACAGATAAGAATAACTTTGATAAACTCTATTCTTCCAGCATAAGAAAGAAGCTTGGAGTTCCATTGATTGATGATATTGCAAATCTTGTCAATAAGAAGATTACCATCACTACCACTCATATTTTTTGAATTAAGTAGAATGTCATATTTCCTACTTTGATGTTAATGATAGAAGTTATGATAGATTGAATACACTCAAAAGTTCCACCAAAGTATAGTTAACTCTTTTTTTAGTTAATCTCAAGGCCTGATATTCAGGAAAAAAGGTCAAGTCCTTCTTTACCAATCTTAGATGAGTTTACATCTTATTTGAGGAATATGAGCAAATCATCAGCAAAAATGATATGATCAATGCTAAGATTCCTAGACTTAGGATGAAAGCTGGAGTGATTATTCAAGGATACATGAAGAAAAATTCATGTGATTACCTACATACATATGGCAAAAAGGTAGGGAGAAAGAAGATCTACCTGCCTGTGACCTCATTTACCCTTTTTTTGACAAAACATCTTTTACCTTTTTTTTTTACGAAACCTCTTTTACCTTTTAAGTAGCCATTAACTTGACCATTAATACATATGGTGTAGAATGGAGAACACACATACACATTTTGATCCAGTTGATGAATAACCATGGAAAACTAAAAGGTTGAAAGAATTGATACGGAAGTCTCAGTTTACACTATCATATGCCTTTTGTAGATCAAGGTTGATAGTACATCTAGGTTAAATATCTTTTTTGCTATAGCCAAGAACAATGTTTTTAGCAACAAGAATGGTATCACAAATAGATCTTCTACCTACGAATGCTGCTTTATTCATAGAAATTATAAGATTAAGCACCTTCTTCAATCTATTATTAATGAGTTTGGATAAAGTTTTGTATGTATTGTTAACACGAGATATGGGCCTAAATTGTATGACATTTGAAGTACACTCTCTTTAGGAACTAAGACAATGTTTGTAGCATTGACTTGACTTAGAAGCTCACCTGAATTATGAATTTGCTTGATGGCATTACACAAGTACCTACAATGTCCGATGAAGATTTATAATATCAAGAGTTTAGTCCATCAGGTACATGGCATTTGTTTTCATTAAAAGAAAATAGAGCAACCTTAATCTATTTTTCATTACTAGGAGCAATAATCTTATGACATTGATCTTCAGCGAAAGTGTATTTGATAACTTATTTATTGATATTTTCAAAACAAAATTCCTGCTCAGGATCTTCAGTGCCAAGATTTTATTTTAAAAAATGAGACAAACTCATTGTTAATAAACTCATTTATTTTTTATAAGAATAAAAACTTCATTTCTAGCTATTATGCCTTTGATCATCTTATAGAAATATAAGGAGCTACAATCACTATCATTAATGAAGATAGCTCTAGACTTATGCTTAAGGACTTATTTCTCAATAATATCTGCTTCCTCAAGAGACTTGATAAATTTTTATCTTCAATTAAGATAGTTTAATCAAGTGAGACTATCATGATCTTAATCTAAATAGTTTCAAGTTGACTCTTGATCTCAATAATATAATGAGACTTTCTTCTAAAGGCTTGTTATTAAAAATCTTCAAAGTTTTTTTTACTTCTCTTTGCTTCATACAGGGTTGAAACATAAAATTTCCTTGAACATTAGTATTCCAAGATTCTTTAATAATGTTACGATAATACTCATGTTTAGTCCAAATATTGAAGTATTTGTAAGAAGAATTACTAGATATCATCTTTTACCGATTGTAATATGTAGAGCACAATGATTTGAGGTAGAACAAGGCACAATAAGCACATTATATTGTATAGAACCAATCCATTTTCCATTGACGTGTACTCTATTTATTTTGCTTGATATGAGTTGACCCGAAACGTTTATTAGTCCATGTAAAATAGTTACCTCCATATTGATCTTCATAGAGATTAGAGTCATCAGTACATCCATTGAATATGATGGAGCATCTAGCAAGTGAATCACAATTGAGTGTATCTTCAACTCAAAGAATATCATTAAATCTCCTAGCTAGCATATCTACATGTCATAATAATGATTACACCATCTTATAATGTCTTTTTAGAGAATGATTATTTCATCATCATCATCATTACTAGCATATATAAAACAAGAAATGAAGATAATATTACTTGAATTAATAGTTTTTTGTTTCTAAGCATGAGTAATAGCTGACATTATGGCTCAACATGACCAAATTGATTACACTTAAAGCAAATAATTGTCTTCCAATCATATTCAATTGTAACCTCCCGAAGATCGTTTAAACCTACCTCAATATATAATTTGTCAGGCAAAACTTCTTTAGTATTAATTTCAATGCGAACTCATGCGTAGCCTAATCGATATTTTGATTTAGTTATAGTATCTTTTTTAAAAGGAGTTCCAATTCCACTAGCTACATAGATTAAACCATTTTCAATCCATAGAGCCATAGGAATGTTCTTACGTTGATATCAATATATATCAACCTTTTTAAACTGCATACATGCTTTCTATGGCCTTAATAACAAGTGTTTACCATATAATACTGTTCTTTTTCAAATTTAAAAATAAAAATACCATGTTTGCTTGATTTGATTTTGACCTTGCAAAATTTACTCCACTAAAACATGACAAAATTACTGATAGTATAAATTGGAGGACGACTGTCTAAGAATTGTCATATTAGACAATTAACCCATATTTTAGCACCTTCTTCAAGAACATGAGCCGGAGGTTCGATAAATGCTTCCTTCCATGAATTATGGGTTCATGAAACTGTAGTTAAAGTGATTTTTTAACACAACCTTCAAATAGATTAGACCATGAGTTCAAGGGATTTTCAACCTTAATTTGTGCAAAAACATGAATGGAAGCTTCATTAAAATTCAGACTGAAGTTACCAAACTGAGAAACATGATTAAATTTTTCTCTTTTTTTATCAATAGTTTGTAGACCTATTGGATATAATAGATTAAGGACTAACAATAGGAGTAACAACTTTCGAAGAAGACGACTCAGAAGGAGATAAACCAGCTTAGTGATATCTGTCCTAGGCTTTAAATTGTTACTTTTTTCCTTAGTATTAAATTTAGCTGAGTTTATCATCTTAGTAATGATGAAAAAATAATGAAAAAAATAAGAATATTGAATAAAGAAAGAAAACAGTGAAATGAAGGAAAGAGTAAGTGATGGAATGAATGAGAGAGAGAAAGAAGATATAATTGAGTGAAAATGGAAAAAAAGAGATGGAAAAAGTTAAAAAAATATTGTTAGATCCCAGAATTTTCAGGAAAAAAAAAAACAACTAATCTAAAAAAAGAAAGATAAAAAACTAGAGAAAAAAGGTGGAAGAACTAAAAAAATGAAAGGAGAAAAGGTGATATAATTAGAAACTAGGATGAATGAGTAAAGAGCATTTTAAACAACTTTTTTTCAAGCTATCACATTCTTTGGTTACTCATCCACAATGAAATGGTCAAGTGGGAGTCAAGAAGTATGCTTTGTTTATTTTAGGAAAAGGGTTTCTCTGGATTATTTGATGAGTATTTTTATTATTTCTTTCTTGTTCTTGTTTTTTCATTAAAGAGTTATGATTTCTCATACTCCTAGTGTTAGATTATCACCCAATACATTAGTGATAATAATGTGAACCTACCATGCTTGTTTTTTATGTTAGTTCTAGTATATGTATATTAGGAAAATTGTGTGATTATTTAATTGATTGCTATACATGACTATTATGTACTAATTGTACTTGTATATTTAAATAGTCAACTTGATCACCTAATTTCATTTACCCACCTCGTGGAATGCCCTAGACATAGGCATTTTGTAGATTGAACATAGATATATGGAATATTATAGTGGAAAATAAGTTAGTGTTTGTGAACAGTCCAGATGTTAGGAATATATCACAAGGAATATATATCATTATAAGGTTATAGTTAATAATTTTCTAGACTAAGTAGGTAGTGGAAGCGGAAAACGTGGATCTAGTCGGTCTTTCCTTTAGATCTAAACATGGACTAATTGTGGACTTTTGAATCCTGGTGAGTTGTCATAGTGATCTATCATCCTTTATCCCACGTAATACATCTTAGTAAGAAATTGTTGAAGAATCATATAAATACCTAGCATGCTCATGTCTCTTACGGAAAAATAATATATATATATATATATATATATATTAGTTTAATAAATTTATTTGTCTTTTAAATATGTACTCTTTTCCAATAGTTATCTGTACATATAAACTTATTTTATATAGTTACAAAGCAATCATTATGGAGAATGATCTTAGAGTTAAATTATTTCAAAATAACCATATTATAGACCAAATTATTTTTAAATCAAGCACTAGTGATAAATTTTATACAAACAAAAGGAAAATATGACAGGGGCACATTAGGAGCATGTAAGGCCCTAGAGGAGGGTGAGTAGGAAATTAATCTAATCATGTGTGATAAAAAAATTTCTCAACAACTATTAGTTGAAAGAACTTAAGTTAAAAAATTTATTGAACGCTAATAAGATAGACAATATAAATAGTATATGTTCGATAAATAAGCATGCACAATAAATACAATGAATACCTAGTATGCTCATGTGTCTTAAGGAAACACCATAAATTTATTGTTTTCTATTAGTTTAATCATACTTCCTCAACCTATGTCTTTTAAATAATTGTAATCTTTTCTAATAATTATCCACACACATACACTTATTTTATATAATTACAAGCAATCGTTGTGGATAATGATCTTACTTATCACTTAATTTTTTGAAATGATATGTACTCTTACAAAAAGCAGCCACTCCTGAGGCAGCATACAACATTCATAACTTCATTACCTCAAGAGATATCAACTACTAAACTAGGATTAGACTATAGTAAGAAACAAAATTGATTTTTGATGCTGGCTACAAATCTGCCTAGCATATCTCCACATCAAGGGTGTTCCCCCATCCCTAGTATCTCCATACAATTGTCATTTTTTTTGTTTCCGGTTGTGAAGGGTCATCTTCTTCAACTCGCAATCCAACCTCCTTATCATCTTTTCCTTTTTAGTGGTTTACAAGATGGTTCCAGACCTTGTTAGCTTCAACCTTAATTTTTATACTACAACAAAAGGCAAATCCTACCAAGATATCAACCACATTCTCAACACTTTTCTCCTCGGCTATGTTGTAGATCTCGATTTCGCGACCTATTTGATCAACCGGGTCATAGCGCCTAAGATGGATTACGCGAGACCTAGACGGAATTAGACAGTTTTGAATCCCGCTATTTAATTTTATATATTTAATTATATATAAGTAGTAATTATAATAATTTTAACTATTTAAGTGATAAGTATCATTTAACAACACTATAATAACTATAATAACTATAAAATACTAAAATTAGAGTTGTTATATCAATTCAAGAATTTTAGAGTAAAATAAAATGAGGGCCTAGGCAATCATTTTTGTCATTAATTGGCACCTAGGCGGCAAGACGCCTCTTACACGACGACTAAGACGCTAGAAAAAAACTGCTAGCATTTTTATTAGGCGTAGGTGATGAGGGGGGAGTTGACACCTAGCAACGGTTTCTACGAAATAGCTCCTCGGGGTAATAGTTTTTATTATTCATACCAATGCCCATTAAAATTTATGTGTTTCATTACTAACCATTTGTTGTTCACATCATTTTGTCTTAATGGATTTTTCTTAACATTTAAATTCTCCCAAATATGCTTCCCTTTGATTTGAAATGTCCATCAAACTCTTGATTTTATTCCCAAAATTATCCATCTCTTCTTTACAATGTCATGTACATCTTTAACATCGGTCTACTGCCTTACCTTACTATCATTTATTAAAGAGTTTGCATTAGTTGTTTCACTTCTTTCATCGTATGATTAAGATTGCAAATTTCTTTGTTTGCATTGTCATCATCTATATGCATAGATAAGTGAGCACGAGCCTCCCCACTTTATTATCTTAGTCTTACTTGATGAATTATTTAGAGTCTTAACTCCATTTTAGCGCATGTTGGGTGGTAGAAGATTTTTCCTCTATATACAATCTTAAGGAAATATTTTTTCGCATGGTTACCAACAAATATGATGTAAACTTCAATACCTTTAAACAAATATTAGCTCTTAAATCTCATATATTCCTTCATCGTTAATTATCTCATCTTCTACATCATCAGTAGATGCCACGTTAATAAAATTACTCCATCTCTCATACAAGTGAGGATGCCACTACCTCCTCTTTGCGCCAGTCACCAACTGACTCATAAGCGCAACCATAGATAAAGATCATTCCTAGAAAATTTATGTACATATTTTCCTATATCTATATCCTCGAGAAGTTCAAGCATTCGTTGTCAAGGTACAAATGAATAGTAGGTAAAGCATAAACAATAGTTATTTTCCTTTTCCACTAAGCCAACATGCGTAAATTGGTGAACACCACATATAGGTCTAAACCTAACTTGTATTGACATCTAAGGACCATAATTAGTGCAATATTTCCACAGATTACCAAGTCAATCCCACACATCAAGGTATTAAAAATTTCTCTAAAATGATCAAAGCACACTTTGTAGCATGTAAGCCCTAGTTAGTCATACATTAACTCAATAAAATAGATAGAAAGAACCATCAAGTAATCTTTCAACCTTATTCTAACCCTGAGAATGGGTATCATAATCAAGAGAAAATTAAATTCCTTTAATAGCCATGGTAGTGACTTAAGATGTTGACTGATTCTAAATATGACTTTCCGACTATGGATCCCCTAGACTTGTAACCATAGAGAAGTTGCATTCAAATTCATTGTATTTAGAGGAACGTTAGCCTCCCACAGTTTGATGGTGGCATGCATGAGTTGTAAAAGATCAATTCTATCGATTCGGACCTTATCACAAACCAACCTACACATAAATCTTATGTGAAAAGTGATCAAAACAAGAACAACAACGCTTATGGATTATTTAACAATCCAAATGTCACAAACCGCCCTTCAAAGAATAGAATCAAATATTTTACAGTTATCTACAAGTCTAACAAGCAAGGAGAACTACACATATAACTTATGTGAAAAGTGTTCAAAATAAGTACATACCTACTTATGGATTGTCTAAGAAGCCAAAGAAATAGACCTCCCTTCGAAGATAAAATACAAGTATTTTCCAGTCAGTTATAACTCTTACATGCAAGGAAAAGCTACATGCATTCCATATGGGTTTCCAAGATGCAAAATGGCTTAAGGTAAATCACACCATTATGTTCATGTTATCATAGTGGAAGAATTTGAACGTTATGATTTTCTCTTGAGAAATGAAAATGAGTGAGTAAATTCTTAGAAGATAAAAAAATTTGAAAAAAGTGGATGAAGGATAAGTTATTTAAATGTTCTATTGATATTGTGGCTTGAGGATCATCTGTTGTTTGGGATTGATGTCTCTAATATGGATAAACAGAAAAGAAATTTAAATATGTATAAGACAACACTCTATGAAAATGCGAGAAATGGTAGAACCAATAGGATAAAAGTAAAGTAATAACTACAATATGCAACTTAATTAATTAGGCATTAAATCAAGGCCGCTTGGATACTAGGGATCTAAGTTCATGCAAACACACTAACTCCACCATAGTCCAATAATGATAATTTATTTGGGGGTTGGAGGGGGGTTTAGGTGTAATGATAAATTAAAAACTATGACAAGAAAACATGTATTAATGATATCAAGATAAGTTGAGGGGTATAATAGTTTATAAGTATTATGACCAACCTAAAGCAAAACCAGAAGGTAATGAACAAGGTTCTTGTGAAATGGCGGCAACAACCATGACTTCAGACTTTTATCACCACTAATGAGCAATAGGGAAACTAACGTAACATCCATAGAGAAAAATGGGAAAATTTTGTATCATATACCCTAACTATTAAATTTTTGAATCCAAACCTAGCATAAATCATATAAAGTCGAGATGAAATTAGATTATGTCGAAATACATACATATCTTTATATAAAATGCATTAAATTTGCTAAAGATTATAGATAATTAAAAGGAGCTTGCTAAAGTTAATCTATAGTTAGAAAGAATCTAGGGAGTCTGCAAAGTCATAAATATTAAAAATATTACGAAATCTTGTAAAATTAAAATCGAATACACCCCACCTAAAAATTTCCTTATATCGTGTAAAACTCCCAACTATTTTATCACATCAGTTATAAACCCGAACTCCATTCTCTGACGCCTACTAAGAGGTGTATACTTTCCCAATGGATTATTTTGGGATGCTACAAAAATATATTTTTTTCATGGGTTTGGTTAAGCATTTTAGCAGAAAAAATTCCATATAATTGGGGTTCAAATATGACCATCCATAACGTAAATTGTACGAATATTTGGAAGGACACGCGACTTCCCAATCATTTCAATCTCAAGAATCGCAATGATGCACAATTTTTAAATGTAGATCATCTAAAATCTTCTAATGCCGTGGGGTTGTATTTATTCATTGTTAATAAATGTTACAAGCCAACCATGCTTAATATTATCCTCCAAATCCCACTTCCTTACATGGACAAAATTTATATGCTTATGTGGCGTTTTACTAAAAATGGAATCTACTAAAAGAAATTCAACTACAATTTTATTTGTATAGAGGAAAAAGGGACCAAATAAAATATCACATCCTCATCTTGAAGCCAACTACTCAAGGTATTAGAAATCAATCTAGCATAATAGAGCACCCACAAAAAACTGATCTTTTTCTTGGAAGTGTGTTTCTAATGATATCCTTACAAAATCTACCCTCCTTATGCATAATCGAGCCTCTTCCCCAAAATGAACCAGCTACTTTACCAAAAATGAGAATGTCATCCACCTAATTCTTACTTGTCTGAACTCCCAAAGTTATTTGAATAGATTGCTATTTCAATTATTAATTAATGAAAACTTATCCTCCTTCTTTTGATAGTTGGTTGGTAAAATGCTTAAGTAAATTAATGATGGATAACCCAAAACAATTATGAACTATTTATCTTGGTATCATGCTGAAATATACTAATAGAATTATTGGAACAACAAAGGAATCGGCAGAGCAACTTGATTCCTTATGACTGAGCTTTTTCTAAGAGAGGATCCACATACAAAAAAATCAAAACCAAAGTCCACATGTAGAGTGCCTCATCCTTTGTTGAGCCTTCCCCTAATCCCTTAACCATTTAGTGTGACACTTCATTTACCAAAACAAACTCGACCTATAGGATTGAAAATATCAATAAAGAACCAAATGGTGAGATCCGACATGTGTGGCCCGGTCTTTTCTTTGCAAAACTTCAGTTGTTGGCGAAGCACATGCAATCTTGGAAGTTTGCAAACTTATGTTTGATACTAGTTTGACTCTAATAGGATGGATCAAATTACCTAGTCACTGTTTTGGACCTCTTTAATCCGTCTAAAATTGGTGGACTATAAGTCCAATTCTGACAATATCTGTTGACCTAACTGGTCCTAGATATATCCTTTCTCATATACTCGACATAGGAATGAAGTTGCAATTTCCATTTCCAATTCTGTATGACGTAACCCCATACTTTATATTGTGTGTTGCCATTTCGTAAACTCTAGTATCTTATTGTCGGAGTATGTGTTATAACATACATATATTGACTGTCTTGGCAAGTGTTTTAAGCATGTATCTGTTATATTTCATTACTATGTCTTGAAATGGCTACATTTAAACCAAAAAATGTAGTATAACAATGAGGAAAAAGGCCAATAAAATAAATACTTTTTGGGTTGAGCTATTAATAAAATAGTCACAATAAATAAATTGTATTTTCAGTTTCATGCCTCTAGATAAACTTCTATGTCACTAACCCCTTACTTTGTATCCTTAGATTTTAAAAATTTTACACAATAACCCCATATAAAGTGACACATCTCTCATTTTACCCTGTAAATACACTTTCGATCCGTCCCCCAGAGTCAAGATACACACACACATATGCTTTTGGAGCGATGTCATATCGAATAAAAATCATGGATTTTTTAAGTTGGTAATTGAATTCGAGAAAAAATCTTAGCTTGGGATTTCGTCTCTTTAGGAGGTAGTGTTTCGTCACTATTCTACTATCTACTTTCCTTTGTATTGTACTCTTTAAATTTACGTGATCAATATTATTTCATACTCAAAGTGATTATATGATGAAACTTAATGAAAATTTGAGATTGGGATTTTTTCGTGTCTTGTGCTAGAATTTTTTTTATGTTTATTTGAATTTTGAGTTTTAATGATGTATATTATTTGAATATTTTAAATTATGGTTTTTAATTTATGTGATTTTATTTATTTTATAAAGTTACTATCTTTGTTTGAAATTATAGCTTTGTTTTTGTGAGATATGCTCATTCTCAATTCTTGGAAACAATTTACTAAGATACACCTATTTGATGCGGGAATTTAATGTTATATTAGGTAAGTATATTTGGGTTTTTCAACAATTTGTAAAATTTGTCTTTATTGTAACTGAGATATAACTCTAGAGAGAACTCAGGGTTTCAATTAGTTTGGTAAATGCAAAGACATCCCATTCCATTGAGAGAGAACACATATACCCCCACTAGCTAGCAATTTAAATCCTAATTTTTTTATTAGTTACATTCTTCTCCAAAATTTATTGTTTAGGTATTAAAACATTTAGAAACATATATTATTAAAATACAAAATGTTATGCTACTCTGGAAGGGGTGTGGTCAAAATACAAAATGGAACAAAGTTCAGAATTAGTAAAAGAAACCCAATTAAAAGGTAGACTAGATGTATAAGAGAAGGATGCACATGTTTTGGATGGTTTTCAAGGTATTTCGTCATAAGAGTACCTTAGTGGAGTTGTTCTCCTTACTCCTTGGTTAGTTTGTTGTGGTATTCTGTAAATTATGTTGAAGTCTCCTCCATTTTTGGCTTCGTTGCACAACAGAATGTATACTTTGTCTTGTCATTGATAGTTTTAATATCCAGTCGGGTGGTTTTTCGGTTTTATGTGCCCCTTGAGTCTATAAGTATTGATCATGATGTTTTCAGCTTGGAAACCTTTCTGTTCAAGAAGTCCAGTAAATTGTGGGCAAATCATGAGAGCATCTTGCTAATTTCAAACACTGCATAACTCAATGGCCCACTTGACCAGCATATTTAGTATCTTCCCATCCATTTGTGTTGGTATTAAGAAGCCTTTAATGACATGAGTCTTGAAGTATGATTTGTGCTCCATGGTGTGATACACCAGTGTTAGTGCAAGCTTCTCGAGTGAAGAGAGGCGTCCTTCCTCTTATGGTGATCTCCGTCTTAGAACATATATGCTAGTGTGGTTGTTATATATCATTGGGATATTGATTGGTCATACTTATTTGGGTAAAAACTAGTGTTGTTTCCATGCATCCCTTAATGGGGTTAGTGCCTAATCAGATGATTGTCGTGGATGTTGGTTGAGGTTGCATCTGTTTCCCTATCCAGAGTTACCGGTTCATGAGGTTTGTACACAATTTGTTCAATTGTGGAAAAATTCGGCCCATAGAGAGAGTTCCCCTGGACTTGCTAGGGTTTGCTAAATCAAGAAAATTCCCTTTCCCTTCGGGAATTTCATCACTAGGTTAGTATACTACCGCCTGGAGTTTGTTGAGGGTGGGGCACTAGATGATTGTATGATATAAATATGTTATGCCAATTTTTAGTCACCTATGAATTCTTTGTTATTGTTAAATAAAAAGGATGGTGGGATTGTTGTTGTATGAACTCTAAGCAATGATTCTCGAGCTACCCATCAGCATCTTGAAGGCTAAATTAGGCATGGAATGCCTAGTTCAAGAGATGTACATGTGAAAGAAAAGGTTGCATGGACTAAAATTGAAATTTTTGGTTCTTTAGACATGGAGTAACAACCCTGTGATGCAAAAAATGAGTCTGAAAGCATATTTTGGTAGTTCCAATGGAGAATTGACATCTAAGGATCGTAATTAGTGCAATATTTCCCAAGATTACCAGGAAAATCCCACACATCGTGGTATTAAAAATTTCTTTAAAATGATCAAAGCACACCTTGTAGCATGTTAGCCCTAGTCTTTTATACATTAACTCAAGAAAATAGATAGAAAGAACCATCAAGTAATCTTCCAACCTTATTCTAACCCTGAGAATGGGGATCATAATCAAGAGGAAATTAAATTCCTTTAAAAGCCATGGTAGTGACTTAAGATGTTGACTGATTTTAAATATGACTTTCCGACCATGGATCCCTTAGACTTGTAACCATAGAGAAGTTGTATTCAAATTCATTGTATTCAAAGGAACGTTAGGATCCCGCAGTTTGATGGTGGCATGCATGAGTTGTAAAAGATCAAGTCTATCGATTCAGACCTTATCACAAACCAACCTACACATAAATCTTATGTGAAACGTGATCAAAGCATGAACAACAACACTTATGGATTATTTAACTATCCAAATGTCACAAACCTCCCTTCTAAGAGTAGAATCAAATATTTTACACTTATCTACAACTCTTACAAGCAAGGAGAACTACACATATAACGTATGTGAAAAGTGTTCACAATAAGTACATACCTACTTATGAATTGTCTAACAAGACAAAGTCATAGACCATTCTTCTAAGATAAAATACAAGTATTTTCCAGTCAGCTATAACTCTTACATGCAAGGAAAACTACATGCATTCCATATGGGTTTCCAAGTTGCAAATTGCTTAAGGGAAATCACACCATTATGTTCATGTTATCATAGTGGAAGAATTTGACCATTATGATTTTCTCTTGAGAAATGATAATGAGTTAGTAAATTCTTAGAAGATAAAAAGTTAGGAAAAAGTGGATGGAGGATAAGTTATATAAATGTTCTATTGATATTGTGGCTTTAGGATCATCTGTTGTTTGGGATTGATGTCTCTAATATGGGTAAACAGAAAAGAAATTTAAATAAGTATAACACAACACTCTATGAAAATACAAAAAATGGTAAAACCAATAGGCTATAAAGATTGAATAATTTAGGGAAATTGAAGAAAACAACTAAAAATAAATGTGAAGCAATTGGGGTGGACTAAGCTGGATAAAAGCAAAGTAATAACTACAATATGTAACTTAATTTATTAGGCATTAAATCAAGGCAACTTAGATACTAGTGATCTAAGTGCATGCAAACACACTAACTCCACCATAGTTCAATAATGATAATTTATTTGGGGGTGGGAGGGGGTTTAGATGTAATGATATATTAAAAACTAGGACAAGAAAACATGTATCAATGATATCGAGATAAGTTGAGAGATATAACAGTTTATAAGTACTATGACCAATCAAAAGCAAAACCAGAAGTTAATGAACAAGTTCTTGTGAAATGGCGGCAACAAACATGACTTCGGACATTTATCACCACTAATGAGCAATAGGGAAACTAATGTAACATCCATAGAGAAAAATGGGAGAAAATTTGTATCTTATACCCTAACTATTAAATTTTTGAATCCAAACCTAGCATAAATCATATATAGTCGAGATGAAATTAGATTATGTCAAAATATTGACAAATCTTTATATAAAATGCATTAAATCTGCTAAAGATTATAGATAATTAAAAGGAGCTTGCTAAAGTCAATCTATAGTTAGAAAGAATCTAGGGAGTCTGCAAAGTCATAAATATTAAAAATCTTACAAAATCCTTTACAATTAAAATCGAATACACCCACCCTAAAAATTTCCTTATAACGGGTAAATATCCCAACTATTTTATCACATCAGTTATAATCCCGAACTCCATTCTCTAACGCCTACTAAATGGTGTATACTTTCCAAGTGGTTTATTTTGGGATGCTAGAAAAACACATTTTTTCATGGGTTTGGTTAAGAATTTTAGCGGAAAACATTCCATAGAAATGGGGTTCAAATATGACCATTCACAACGTAAATGGGACGTATTTGGAATGACACGCGACTTCCCAACCGTTTCACTCTCAAGAATTGCAATGATGCACGATTTTTAAATGTAGATCATCTACAATCTTCTAATGACGTGGGGTTGTATTTCTTCATTGTTAATAAATTTTACAAGCCATCCATGGTTAATATTATCCTCCAAATCCCACTTCCTTACATGGACAAAATTTATATGCTTATGTGGTGTTTTACTAAAAATGGAATTTACTAAAAGAAATCTGACTACACTTTTATTTGTATTGAGGAAAGAGGGATCAAATAAAATATCACATCCTCATCTTGAAGCAAACTACTTAAGGTATTGGAAATCAATCTAGCATAATTGAGAACCCACAAAAATCTGATCTTTTTCTTGGAAGTGTGTTTGTAATATTATCCCTACAAAATCTAACCACCTTATGCATAATCGTGCCTCTTCCCCAAAATGAACCAGTTGCTTTACCAAAAATGAGAATGTCATCCACCTAATTCTTACTTGTCTGAACTCCAAAAGGTATTTCAATAGATTGCTAATTCAGTTATGCATTAATATAAACTCCTCCTCTTTCTTTTGATAGTGGTTTGGTAAAATGTTTGAGTAAATTAATGAGTGGATATTCCAAAATAATTATGAACTATTTATCTTGGTATACTGTATAAATATATTGAATGGATTATTGGAACAACATAAAGAATTGACAAAGCAACCTGATCCCCTAAGACTGCGCTTTTTCTAAGAAAGGATCCACATATAAGAAATCAAAACAAAAGTCCACATGTAGATTGTACCTCATCGCCTATTGAGCCTTCCCCTAATCCCTTAAGCATCTAGTGTGACACTTCATTTACCAAAACATTATCGACCTATAGGATTGAAATTATCAATAAAGAACCAAATGGTGAGATCTGACATGTGTGGCCCGATCATTTCTTAGAAAAATTTCTGGTGTTGGCGAAGCACATGCTATCTTGGAAGTTTGCAAACTTGTGTTTGATACTAGTTTGATTCGACCAGGAAGGATCAGGATCAGATTGCCTAGTAATTGTTTTGGAACTCTTTAATCCGTCTAAAATTGGTGGAGTATAAGTCCAATTCTGACAATATCAATTGACCTAACTGGTCCTAGATATATCCTTTCTCATATTACTCGACATAGGAATAAAGTTGCAATTTCTATTTCCAAGTCTGCATGACGTAACCCCATACTTTATATTGTGTGTTGCCATTTTGTAAAATCTAGTATCTTATTGTCGGAGTATGTGTTATCACATACATATATTGATTGTCTTGGCAAGTGTTTTAAGAATATCTGTTATATTTCATTACTATGTCATGATATGGCTACTTTTAAACTAAAAAATGTAGTATAACGATGAGGAAAAAGGCCAATAAGATAAATACTATTTGGGTACAGCTACTAATAAAATAGTCATAATAAATAATTGTATTTTCAGTTTCATTCTTATGGATAAACTTCTATGTCACTAACCTCTTACATTTGTATCCTCTAGATTTTAAAAAATTTACACAATAACCTCGTATGAAGTTACACATCTCACATTTTACCCTATAAATACACTTTCATTATGTACCCCAGAGTCAATATATACACACATATGTTTTTGGAGCGATGTCATATCGAATAAAAATCATGGTTTTTTTCAGTTGGTAATTGAATTCGAGAAAAAACCTTAGCTTGGGATTTCGTCTCTTTAGGAGGTAGTGTTTCGTCACTATTCTACTATCTACTTTCCTTTGTATTGCACTCTTTAAATTTACTTTATCAATATAATTTCCTACTCAAAGTGATTATGATGAAACTTAATGAAAATTTGAGGTTGGGATTTTTTCATGTCTTGCGCTAGAATTTTTTTATGCTTACTTAAATTTTGGGTTTTAATGATGTATATTATTTGAAAATTTGAAATTATGTTTTTAATTTATGTGATTTTATTTATTTTATAAATTTACTATCTTTGTTTGAAATTATAGCTTTGTTTTTGTTAGATATGCCCATTCTCAATTCTTGAAAACAATTTACTAAGATACACCTATTTGATGCGGGAATTTAATGTTATATTAGGTATCGTTTGATTGAATTTGTAGATGACTTGCTTAGGAGGAAGAAAAATTCTACACCAAAATATGATTTTACTAATAAGAATAACTTTGATAAACTCTATTCTTCCAGCATCAGACACTAGCTTTGAGTTCCATTGATTGATGATATTGCAAATCTTGTCAATAAGAAGATTACCATCACTACCACTCATATTTTTTGAATTAAGTAGAACACCTATGTATCTAACTGGCATATTTCCCACTTTGATGTTAATGATAGAAGATATGATAGCTTGAATACACTCAAAAGTTCCACCAAAGTTTAGTTAACTCTTTTTGTAGTTGATCTCAAGACCTGATATTCAGGAAAAACGGTCAAGTCCTTCTTTATGAACCTTAGAAGATTTTACATCAGATTTGAGGAATATGAGCAAATCATCAACAAAAATGATATGATCAATGCTAAGATCCCTGCACTTAGGATGAAAGCTGGAGTGATTATTTAAGGATACATGAAGAAAAATGCATGTGATTACCTACATACATATGGCAAAAATATAGGGCGAAAGAAGATCTCCCTACCTGTGATCTCATTTACCCCTTTTTGACGAAACCTCTTTTACCTTTTTTTATGAAACCTCTTTTACCTTTTAAGTAGCCATTAACTTGACCATTAATACATATGGTGTAGAATGGAGAACACACATACACATTTTGATCCAGTTGATGAATAACTAAGGAAAACAAAAAGGTTGAAGAGAATTGATAAGAAAGTCTCAGTTTACACTATCATATGCCTTTTGTAGATCAAGGTTGATAGTACATCTAGGTGAAATATCTTTTTGTTATAGCCAAGAACAATGTTTTTAGCAACAAGAATGTTATCACAGATAGATCTTCCACCTATGAATGCTGCTTTATTAATAGAAATTATAAGATTAAGCACCTTTTTCAATCTATTAGTAATGAGTTTGGATAAAGTTTTGTATTTAGTGTTAACACGAGATATGGGCCTAAATTTTATGACATTTGAGGGACACTCTCTTCAGGAACTAAGGCTATGTTTGTAGCATTGACTTGACTTCGAAGCTCACCTGATTTAAGAATTTGCTTAATGGAATAACACAAGTGTTTACCTACAATGTCCCATGCAGATTTATAATATCAGGAGTTTAGTCCATCAGGTACATGGCATTTATTTTCATAAAAATAAAATAGAGCAACCTTAATCTCTTTTTCATTACCAGGAGCAATAAGACTATGACATTGATCTTCAGAGAAAGTGTATTTGATAACTTTCTTATTGATATTTTCAAAACAAAATTCCTACTCAGGATCATTAGTGCCAAGATTTTATTTTATAAAATGAGACAAACTCATTGTTAATAAACTCATTTATTTTATAAGAATATAAACTTCATTTCTAGCTATTATGCCTTTGATCATCTTATAGAAATATAAGGAGCTACAATCATTATCATTAATGAAGATAACTCTAGACTTATGCTTAAGGACTTATTGCTCAATACTATCTGCTTCCTCAAGAGACTTGATAATTTTTTTTATCTTCAATTAAGATAGTTTAATCATGTGAGACGTTCATGATCTTAATCTAAATAGTTTCAAGTTGACTCTTGATCTCAATAATATAATGAGAGTTTCTTCTAAATTCTTGTTATTAAAAATCTTCAAAGTTTTTTTACTTCTCTTTGCTTCATACAGGGTTGAAACATAAAATTTCCTGGATCATTAGTATTCCAAGATTCTTTAATAATGTTAAGATAATACTCATGTTTAGTCCAAATATTGAAGTATTTGAAAGAAGAAGTACTAGATATTTTCTTTGTATCGATTGTAATATGTAAATCACAATGATTTGAGGTAGAAGAAGGCAAAATAAGCACATTATATTGTATAGAACCAATCAATTTTCCATTGACGAGTACTCTATTTATTTTTCTTGATATGAGTTGACCTGAAACGTTTATTAGTCCAAGTAAAATAGTTACCTACATATTGATCTTAGTAGAGATTAGAGTCATCAATACATTCATTGAATATGATAGAGCATCTAGCAAGTGAATCACAATTGAGTGTATCTTCAACTCTGAGAATATGACTAAAATCTCCAAGCCAGCACATCTACAAGTCATAATAATGATTACACCATCTTATAATGTCTTTTTAGAGAATGATTATCTCATCATCATCATCATCATTACTTGCATGTATAAAACAAGAAATGAAGATAATATTACTTGAATTAATGTTAACTTCAACCAAAATGGCTTGGAGAGTATCTTCAATAAACTTCACATCAATATAATTTGTATTCCAAAGTAATCAAATGTGCCCCGAATCACCTTTATTGTAATTACGCAAAACTTCCATATAAAGAAAGTGAGAATTTATCATACTTAAAAACTTCTCAACCTTGAATTTATTTACAAAAGGCTGAACTTGATATCTTTATTTTGAATGAAACTTTTAACATCTAACTGACTCAAAAGCTTATTAAAGCCTCTGACATTCTAAGAGGAAATATTCATAAGTTAGGAGGCCTAGTGATCTTATGATCACCTTTCTCCTTCACAAAATTTAGCACATATTTTCCAAAACTGTTAATATCTGATAGTTGAAGACTATCATAGCATTTCTTACTCACAATAGTATGAATCTCCTTGTTTTTAGTTGAATGAGAACTTGTCATATTTTATAGAACTTGCCTAATTCCGTCTAAATTCTTGTCGTTATCTTTTCTTATGATATTTTGTTTAGTTATAGTATCTTTTTGAGTAGGAGTTCCAATTCCACTAGCTACACAGATTAAACCATTTTCAGTCCATAGAGCCATAAGAATGTTCTTAAGTTTAGTCCAGATAGGATTTCAATATACATCAAACTTTTAAAACTGCATACATGCCTTCTGTGGCCTTAATAACAAGTGTTTACCATTTACATGCCATAATTGTTCAAGAGATTTATCGTAATACTGTTAATTTTCAAATTTGATAAAAAATACCATATTTGCTTGATTTGATTTTGACCTTGCGCAATTTACTCCACTAAAACATGACAAAATTACTGATAGTATAAATTGGATGACGACTTTCTAAGAATTGTACTATTAGACAATTAACCCAGATGTTAGCACCTTCTTCATGAACATGAGCTGGAGGTTTGATAAATGCTTCCTTCAATGAATGATGGGTTCATGAAACTGTAGTTGAAGTGATTCTTTAACACAACCTTCAAATAGATTAGACAATGAGTTTGAGGAATTTTCAACCTTAATCTGTGCAAAAACATTAATGGAAGCTTCATTAAATTCATATTGAAGTTACCAAACTGAGAAACATGGTTAAGTTTCTCTATGTTTTTATCAAAATTTTGTAGAACTAATAGATATAATAGATTAAGGACTAACAATAGGAGTAAAAAGTTTCGAAGAAGACGACTCAGAAGAAGATAAACAAGCTTAGTGATGTCTATCGAACTTTTGCTTAGGCTTAAAATTGTTACTTTTCTCCTTAGTTTAACTTTAGCTGAGTTTATCATCTTATTAATGAAGAAAAAATAACGGAAAAAATAAGAAAATTGAATAAAGAAAGAAGACGATGAAATGAAGGAAAGAGTAGTCGGTGGAATGAATGAGAGACAGAAAGAAGATATAAATGAGTGAATATGGGGAAAAAAAGAGATGGAAAAAGTTACAAAAAAATTTGTTAGAACCCATAATTTTAAGGAAAAAACAACGAATCTAAAAAAAGAAAGATCAAAAAGTAGAGAAAAAAGGTGAAAAAACTAAAAAAGGAAAGGACAAAAGGTGATATAATTAGAAACTATGTTGAATAAGTAGAGAGCATTTTAAACAACTTTGACTTTCATTTGACTTTTTTTCAAGCTATCACATTCTTTTGTAACTCATCCTCAATGAAATGGTCAAGTGGTACTCAAGAAGTATGCTTTGTTTATTTAAGGAAAAGGGTTTCTTTGGATTCTTTGATAGATATTTTTATTATTTCTTTCTTGGTCTTGTTTTTATCAAAGAGTTATGCTTTCTCATACGCTTAGCATTAGTCTATCTCCCAATACATTAAGGATAATAGTGTGAACCCACCATACTTGTTTTTTATGTTAGTTTTAATATATGTATATTAGGAAAATTGTGCGATTATTTAATTGATTGCTATACATGACTATGATTGTACTTATATATTTAATTAGTCAACTTGATCACCTAATTTTATTTACCCAACTCGTGGAATGCCCTAGACATAGGCATTTTGAAGATTGAACATAGATATATGTAACATTATAGTGGAAAATTAGTTAATGTTTGTGTATGGTCCAGATGTTAGGAATATATCATAAAGAATATATATCGTTAGAAGGTTAAAGTTAATCATTTTCTAGACTATGTAGCTAGTGGAAGCGGAAACGTGGATACAGTCGTTCTTTCTTTTAGATCTAAACATGGGTTAATTGTGGACTTTTGAATCCTGGTGAGTTGTCATAGTATCTTTCATCCTTTATCATAGATAATACATCTTAGTAAGAAAACTGGTGAAAACCATATAAATACCTAGTATGCTCATGTCTCTTAAGGAAACAACATATATTTATTGTTTTTTATCAGTTTAATCTACTTATTTATCTTTTAAATATGTATTCTTTTCCAATAGTTATCCATAAGTGTAAACTTATTTTATATAATTACAAAGCAATCATTATGGAGAAGGATCTTAGAGTTAAATTATTTCAAAATAACCATATTATAGACCAAATTATCTTTAAATCAAAAACTAGTTATAAATTTTATACAACCAGAAGGAAAATCTGACCGGGGCACATTAGGAGCATGTAAGGCCCTAGCAGAGGATGAGTAGGAAATTAATCTTATCATGTGTGATAAAAACTTTTCTCAACAATGATTAGTTGGAAGAACTTAAGTTAGACAATTTATTAAACGCTAATAAGATAGACAATATAAATAATATATGTTCAATAATAAACATTCACAATAAATACAATGAATACCTATTATGCTCATGTTTCTTAAGAAAACACCATTAATTTATTGTTTTTTATTAGTTTAATCATACTTCCTCAACCTATGTCTTGTAAATATTTGTAATCTTTTCCAATAATTATCCACACACATAAACTTATTTAATATAATTACAAGCAATCGTTGTGGAGAATGATCTTTCTTATCACTTAATTTTTTGAAATGACATGTACACTTACCAAAAGTAGCCACTCCTGAGGCGGCATACAACATTCATAACTTCATTGCCTCGAGAGATACCAACTACTACACAAGGATTTAGACTATAGTAAGAAACAAAATTGATTGTTGATGCTGGCTACCAATATGCCTAGCATATCTCCACATCACGGGAGTTTCCCCATCCTTAGTATGTCCATACAATAGTCATTTTTTTGTTTCCAGTTGTGAAGGGTCATCATCTTCAACTCGCAGTCCAACCTACTAATCATCTTTTCCTTTTAGTGGTTTAGAAGATGGTTCCAGACGTCTCCCTTGTCAGCTTCAACCTTAATTCACACAATTCTCACTAGCATTTCTCTTAACTTCACACCGTTCTTTATCTTGATTCTTCAGCATCTCTAGAGAAGTAGTTAACATTTTCGTTCTACATGTCATCTCTATTGATGTCCAACTCAAATTTGCAAAATTCTTGAAAGTACCCCCCGCTTTTTGGTGGTTCTTGTGTTATTTGGATTGGGTTCGGTATTGTGATAGTTTTAAGTGAAGTGGATATGTTGGAATATAAGTTGGGTGAAAAAGAATTTAAGAAATCTGGAAGAAGGATTTTTAGTGTGATGATTTGAAAATTCCACGTTGTGGCTTAAAATTAAGAAGAGACCCCATATGCCATATTATGCTAAAATTATTCTCCACCATCATTTCCATGATTAATGATGGGTGATTTGCTAGAATACCCAAGAAGTCGAGCGAGTCTTCGATGAACCTTTTATGATCTTTTTGTACGCCATTGCTAGATCGATTTTCACCACCATATACTTATTCTAGCCTTTTTCATGTCGTATCACATAAGCTTCTTCGCTAACTAGGACAACATTATCTATAGTTTACCTATTCAAGAGAAAACTACTTTGATAAGGACCTATTATCTCAGCCAACAAGGGTTAGAGGTAGTTAACCAAAACTTTCATGCAAATCTTGCATGCCACGTTTATCGAACTAATAGGCTAAACTTCTGTCATAAATATTGAGTCTTTCACCTTATGGAATATCTAAATAAGGGCAACCAGTATCTCCTTGGGTAATACCCATTCATGAAGGCCGTTATGATCTTTATCGTAAACTGATGAACCAATAGACTCCTAATTGTTCTGGTAATAATCTCTCGAAGAACCTGTACTATTCAACCTCTACCGTTCTAAAACAGACTACTAATAGCAAGATTGGGCATCACTTAACCTCACGGGGTATTAGTATTCAAAGAGTTATTAGTATTTAACATATGAAATAATTTGTATATAAAAAACCAAACCAATAAAAATAATAAACAAAGTTACAAATAAATTTAAAAAACCCCTTAACCCATATATAAGGAAGGCTCCTCATTGTTCTCATTCTCCTTCTCGGAAACGTCGCTCATAATTCGATTAGTACTGGTTATTACCATCTCCTTGTTCAGCCTACTACTGATTAAATCCAATGGCAGAGGTGGAAGAACGTCAATGGCGTGAAGGCTTGAGATCTCAGGTGAGGAGTCATCTAAGTGATCCATATATTCATCCAATATTTACTTCATAACTTACTCACCACTTATCCAACCCATTTCATCAAACACATGAAGATGGGGGATCGTTAAGTGGCAAATATTTATTTAGATTACCTGCAATAAACTGTTTATTCGAAAAAATTTATCCTCCTGGTCACTGTCCAAAATAGAGCAGCCACTTTCATTAAAATTCTATATTAGAGAATCAATAAGGAAAGACATATGATGTCTCTACTTATGTGATGTATTAATCCACTCACGATATATCCTTTTAGGAGTTTATTGGGCCCGAGTAAGGGATTTTTCCTAATATTTTCTATATTGCACTTTTAAATCTTGTTTTGGTCATATTTATGTTTATAGAGCAATTGCGCCTTAATTGTGTGTTAAGTGTGTATAAATTAGATACATGACTCATGCAAGTTTCCAAGATAAAGATAAAAAGTCAAAAAGTCAAGATAAACCTCAATTCAAGGCGAAAACTGAGCCTAGAGTCACTTTGGGATGTTAGAGCATTTGCCGACAAATCTTAACATCATATTTTCTCAGTCAACACGATTAATTGGTCAGATCTTTGGACCTTATTCATTTTGATTCAGAAATATCTTGAATTCAGTGACGCGTGGAAAGTGATGTAAGTTAACTAGGAGTTCAAATGAAGAAGTTATGCCATTTGCTTCCACCGTGAATCGAACTAGTTCAGCCTTAGCTAAAATTGAGTTGGGCCCTTCTAAACCTAATTAAGTGAGCTAAATGGGTGCCAGACATTTTTAACTTCTATATAAATCATTTAGAGGCTCCTATTTCATACATAACTTATTATCATCATTTTTTTCAAGCGGAGAAAGAGCAGAAGAGAAGAGGAGAAGAAAAGAAGGGGTTCTCCACATAACCCAACGATTCTTCCTCAACGATTCATCAAACCATCTCTTCAAAAGAGTAACCATTTGTTTTTTCTTTAAATTATGATTTTGTCTTTAGTTTTTATTACTTTTATTTATTTTAGTATGAACTAAACCCTCATTGTTTGTGGCTTGCATATGTAAGATCCCATGCTTGGCTTTTTATAATATGTAAGAACCTATGCTTAGCTTTTTTACAATGATTTACTGAATTTAGGACAAATGTTTAATTGAGAATGGTTTGATTTTATTCTATTGACTATATGTTTGTTTTAATACTACTTATGTTCTGGTTAAATAGTGGGTAGCCCTAGTAATTGAGCTAACATCCAAAGTAGGGGTCCAACTGCTAAAATAACATACAGACATCTAGTGTGCGGTAGTGATCCTGATGGGCTTGCTCAATCAGATAGTCAATAGGTTTAGAATTATTAAGTCGAGACATTTCCTAGGATGTCCTTACTCAAGTCCCCTAGTTGTGTCGAGGTTTCTCCTTAAGCTACCCTTATGAGAGCTAGGGAGATATTAGAATCCCGGCTAATGCGGATTCACCAACTTACCTTTATTAATAAAAACATTTAACTAGCGGCATAAAGGATTACCAACTAGACTTAGGCAACTCTCCCCTATTCCTTTTGTTTGATTAGTTGTTTATTTTATTTTAATTATTAGTTTATAATATTATCTTGTTAATTGTTTTAGTCTTTAAATATTGAAGACCAAATAAATATTTTATTATTTATGATTTTTCTATTTCGTGTATTCCCATTGCAAAGTCCATATTTTTACACTATTGAAGCACAATTATCTACAACGATAGTCTCTGTGGAGACAATAATCCCTCGTACTTATCTTTATTACTTTTCAACTACCCGAACACTTGGGGGAATGACTTCTAGGGTGTTGGTGTACTTTATCACACTATGGGACATGACAACATATCGACCGCAAAAACCTTATTTTCTTAGATAGAGAAAGCTAGAGAGAGGTTAGCGGGTTTCCTCCTAAATCTTCCCAGTTGGTTTTCTCGATTTCTTTGACTAAATGATAAATCAAACACAAACAATACAAGATTAAAGAGTTTCACCGGCCGATTTGGAATTGGGAGACACAAAGCTACTACACCACGAATCCTCCACCAAGGAGCCACCGGACCCCAAGAATCTCACGTCTTGGGTAAACCCAGATGCCTGGTCACTCTAGAGCATGACTAGTATCACGCTACCTCATAACTCACCGATGGTTGAAATCCTTGGAGCATCTAAGGAAGTGAGAGTGGTGAACTTGAAAAATAATTGGTGGAATCAAAACCCTATATTGGATACCATAGTTAAGGAATAACAAGAAACAACCCATTTGGAAATCTTGAAGGAACAAGCACCGCATATCCAACTTACCGAATCGAAGAGCCCATATTATGGCAAGGAAGCCGTGACTACCCACCTTGAGGTTCGACCAAGACTATCTTCACTAGTAGGGGAGGCTTTGTTCGATAAAGCGGGTAATTTGGGTGCTAAATTTGCGAATCTTGGTGCTTTTGACATATTAATTGAGGCTAAACCAAGTTTTTTCAAAGCTTGTGGAAGATCTGATAAATAAATACTTTAGAAAATATGGGATGAACTTGTGGCATACCAAATGTTTGATAAATTGTCTCACTCAAGTTTTTTGGAGAAAAAGGTGACAAAGGATAATTTAGTTTAAGACTCTTGTACATCAAAGAATGTGGTTAATGATGGGCGTGAAATGACCACTGAGGGACCCGTGAATTTGACCGGGAACCTCGCCACCGATGCAAAGAGTCCTAAAATATTACACTCAACTAAACAGGGGGTCGGTGGTGTGAAATTGGATTATAAATATGTGCTTTTGAATAATCATAAAGTTTCAATAGGAATAGAGTTAGAATACTTTGAACCCGTTAAGGGGGACATGTTGAAACAATTGGAGAATGATGTGTTGACCATTGAGCAAGGGTTTGTATTTTCACTCATTGGGTATGTGGTCGGAAGAAGTCACCGAATATAGAGGATTTTCAGAGAATCGTGATGGAATGGAAGGTTGGTGAAAAGTGAGAAGAGACCTAGTGGTTGGATTGTGTTTAAATTCGATAAAGATAAAGATAGGAGGAATATACTCACAAAGAAGCCTTTCGTTCCTTATGGAGGTTACTTATGCTTAACAAAATTCCTGATCTTTTTGATTATGGGCATTTTGAGATCAATAAAATACAGCATGGATTACCATTCTAAATCTTCCGGAACAAGCATGTACTTTCTATGGGTTAGCGAAAGTTGTTTCACAAGTGGGTAAATCTATTTGAACCGATGGAATTACTATAATAGTGAGCATATCAGTTATATTAGAGTGCTTGTAGAATTAGATTTGAGTAAGGGCGTAAAAATGTGGTGGAATTTGGATCATATAAGGGGAATAAACATTGGATTAGAGTGAAGTGTGAAAATCTACCCCGTGTTGTTCGAAATGCAAAGCTTTTGGCCTTGTAAAGATCAAGTGTTTCTCTAGATAAACCAGTTGGAGATACATGGGATAGACATCAACACCTCCTATAGATAATTAATACTATTTGTATAAAATAGTACATAAAATAATGACGACAACCATAAAACAACATATACCTTCAAAAATCATTAAACACAAAATATTCACGTACATTTACATGACAACAAAGAAAATCAATTAAGTATTTCAACCTTGAAAGATAAGAACAAGTTTAAATGATTGAACCAAAAAAATATAGGTAGAAGTTGGCCTATTATTCTTTTTCTATTTTTGTTGTCAAAGACATTTATATAATAACTAATGATTTTTTCAGCATTTGTTAGCTCTCTGAATGAATCAAATTTAGCATTTGTTTTAATAGGAAATTGAATATATAAGTATATTACTCTTTTATAATAACTAGAGATATTTATGATCCTTTGGTTTCAAGTAAAAGTAAGTAACATGTTATGCGATTTATCATTGCTATATATAATTCCTAGAAGATGATAAACAACAACATGCACGACCTATATGCAAGATTTGAATATGAATCATACTTCATTTAGCAATGCAATAACAATGTAGAAGCTTATTTAAAAGATCGAGACTATAAATAGTTTTTCATACATAGAAAAATTAATATATTATTATATTTTAAAAAATTTATTACAATCTTGATCAATTTTCCAAAACTAAATAATCTAATTTTCATATCCCCTACTCACTCTACCACTAAAAAGAAATTGTAATATATTCCTAAATTATGATTATATATGTTAACACTAAAAATATATTAAAATATTTGGACTGATGTGCATGTCCACCTTATGCAATGCATCAATAGGTTTCTAGCACTTCTTCTGCCAATTGGAGGAACTCTGCAACATAAAGAATATTCTTTTGATTAAGATCCTAACGAAACCGCTCAAACCCTTAAATATTGAAATATTATGAACATCGATCATGTTTCTTTAGTAGACATTGATCTTCATGGCTCATAATTAAGCTATCTGTAAAACAAATGGAGGAATATAAAATCTGTATTAATAGTAATTATGGAGATTAATGTATGAATGAATATGATTCATTAAAAGGACATGAAATTTGTAAAAAATAGTTATCATTCAAAATAAAATCCAAATGACATATAATTAGCAAAATATACTAATATATAACTGAAGCACCATGGAAGTTTTTGGGGATGTTAGAATAGGAAAAAATAAATCATTTAACAAATTAAATAAGGGTAAAATAATAATTTAACAAATTTTATCAAATTTGACTAACTATCGTGTGGAAAAGAAAGAGAATAATCATTATAAGAGGGTCTGAATTGAAAGTTTTAGAACCATCAAAAGTGTTTTACACTTTCCCCCAAACGAATGGGTGTTTTGTGCATTTTAGTCAACTAAATAAAACCCTAACTTTTCTTTCATCTCATCTACACAAATTTTTTTCTACAATTACAGCAAATGAACCGATAGCAAAATAAATTAAAATACAACAAATGAACACATAGATACATTTTCTAAAACATAACTCTAATAACACTTACCAAAGTGTTTGAACTAGTACACTACATAGTAGAGAATTAGAGATGAAACATACCTTTCTCCATGAAGATGTGAATTCATTACGATTGTATCTAACACACTAAATTAAAACGTGTTTTGAAATTCAAACACTAACTAAATGAAAGAGAAATCTCTAATTGAATGAGATTTATTCTGACTATCTTTAAGTTGTTGAGGTATCAAGTGAAAATGGTGTATTTATAGGGTTAATTGTGAGAAAGGTGAGAATGGTATTAAGATAATGTATATATATATATATATATATATATATATATATATATATATATATATATATGTATATATATATATATGTATATATATATATATATATATATATATATATATATATATATATATATTGGAGGGCCGAGATTCAATAAAATGAAAAATAATGATGTGGATATCTATCTGTGTGATTATTTTAGAATTTTGGAGGGTGGAGATTCAAGGAAATAATTGACATGGATATCTATCCAAATTAGATGAGTAGGACAATTAATGTATTTGAAAATATTAATTACTTTGACCATTATATTAATGTTACAACCTAATAAATATTTATTGTATTTTCTTTTTAACTAATTTTTGTTTTCAGAGATATTATTCTCGTTACTTTTTACATTAATAAATAGTTTAGATTCATATAAAATATTAAAAAGAAACGTTTTTTTGTTTGACTGGATTTTAGAATTTAGAAAATTAATTTAATTAATTATTTAATTCTTTAAATACATCTAATTTTCAATATATTTAATCCTCTTAAAATAACATGAATGTATTCTTTTAGTTAAAATTAGTCGTTCTGTTAGTAATGTTAATCCAAAATGAAATTTATTAATCAATTATATTTTTTTATTATTTTAAAAATTCAAACAAACTTATCACTTTTTTTTCTATTTCTTTACTATTTTTTACTCCTATGCTACCCTTTCTATAATACTAATATGTCCAAACAATGTATATTGTCACCTAAAAAACATATGACTTGGATAAAATTTAATAGTAAGATCATTTATCATTTCTTTTTACTGTGATTAGAAGCGATTTCTTTTAATGTAAATAAACAAGTATGTCAACTGAAAATCAGAGTAAGGGCCAAATAATAATTCAACTTTGTCGAGTTAACTCGTGGTAAGAATACAAGTAGTCAGCAAACGAGCATCTAAACTGTCTGCTTTTAAACCAAGTGTGCATTTTTCACAAACCAAATATGTGTTATTTTCACATAGAGATCATTCATATTTTCACTATCAAAATCCAAGGTCTAATTAGTACGATGAAACTAGAGAAGAGATACTCCACCCCTTCGAAGAATACAAATATGGAGAGTGTTTCGATTGTTACATTAATCAGCTTATACATGACATCAACCACTGGGAATTGGATATTCAAAAAGATGCACTTAATACTCTCACAATTCAAATGAGGGAAAATGACACCAACAATGAAACTAAGACCTTTAGGAATTTTTTTAAACAAGATAGAAGTTTCGGAGGATGCCAAACTAAAGCATTGCAGTAAGATCACATTCAATGGTCATGTAATGAAGGTGAGTGTTGAGGAGATTTCAGAAATGAAGAGAGATAAAGAGGAAAAGATAAATACTTTTTTTAATTCACTACATTAATTTCACATAATCGCCTTTTAGTGTAATCTATCAAATAGGTTCCAAAACATTTGACGACACGAACTAAAAAATTTACCATGACGACTGAGAGAAGATAATTTATAAATATGGAATAATTGGGACTTTTGGGTATTCATTCATTTTGGATAGATTATTGAACAAAAAGGTTGTAAGAATTTAAACTTGAACTTATTACACGTATTGATTAGGTAATGTAAGGTGAGGTGAGAGCTTATAACCTTCTTACATATTACAAATGTATTATTCCTCGGTCGAAACCTAACGATGCATCTGCATAAACCCTTATGATCCTGAACACATGGTTGAGTTACATTAGGGGAGAGGTCTTAGGTGAGTTGGCATATGATACATAACACATGTATCAACGATCACCATATATCCTTTTTTTTCTGACTCTACTAAATTTGAACCCTTTTGTATCATGAAACTAATGGTTTCTTACGCTTATATGATATTGCTAGCATGTATTGTACATTCCGTGTTGATAATGTTTATGATATGATATTTAGTTGTTCGTTATCATTACTTGCTCATCTTTTTATGGTATATTAATGACTTGTTGAAGTATTTGGCCCATCTGTACCCACATTGTCGGGACGACAATAGTATAAGTTTAGGGTTATTTGATGTCTCTATATTTGTGGTTAAATAAAGTATATCTGAGAAACAATTTAATACGGTTTTTTGGGTGAATCATTGGATAAAATTGGGTGTTTCTCTAATTTATGTCTTTGTGATTATTTAGAGACGTTTGCGTGTTTTTTAATATTAATGTGATTTGAGTGTAGATAGACATGAAGGGTCGATTTTATAGGAAATGAAACAATACATGGATACGAGAGCCTAGAGGAGATGAAAAGATCCTCGGAGTACATCCCAAGGAGCTCAAGTCAAGGCCATGGTTATCCGAAGAAGCAAGGAAGAAATTTCAGGACATTAATACAGGATCCTCACATACCACTCGTCTAGCTTAGCTTTGCGAGTAGATAGGAAACGAATTTAACCCAAGTTTAAGGTAACATAGTTAATGTTTTAGCTAGGTGAGCAAGTTGGACAACAAGAAGCAGAAAACCCTTTCCTACAACTTGTCTACCTTCCATCTTGGTTAGTGATTATCGAGGAACGCGTGGAATGGGAAGTTGAAAATCTATTGTATACTATTGAACCAGGGGTAAACTTAAATATAAGCGGGTCTAGGATAATTTTAAATTTTTAGGTAGAATTAACATGTCTAACCTTAAGAATATGTAGTTATATCATAACTAAAACTTTTTTTTTATAGACAAATCAAAATTTTATATTAATGAAGATCAAAACATCTATTACCTTTTTACAAGGCACATTTGATGAAACATTAGTTACAACTTATTACATTAACAATACTATAGGGACTAGAACGTAATTAATTTTAATAGCTAGTCTTCACCTTCTTTAATAATTCGTTGACCACTTTATATACATTTTAGCACGTCATTTACTTTAAAATTCCTTCTCCTAAGCTTGCTGGAAACAAAGACTTGATGCGAATAATTAGCTGGTCTTCATTGAGCAAAGGACCACCATGAATTATTTTGTTCCTTTCACTCCAAACATAGTAGATATAACACGTAATACATATGATTCAAATCAGAGTAACTTCATAGCTTATGCATCCATTGATGACACCATTATTAAGTTCCTCCCAATTCCTCAGATTTAGATTAATCTCACAATCAGTTAAGAATTCTGTTAGAGAAAGAACACTTGACCATGATGTGATCAAGATTCTCAACAACAAGAAAGAAAAATTCATACAGAGGATTAACATTTTTAACTCTTTCAACCATACGATTCTTAGCTGACAATATATTGTGACAAGCAAGCCACGAAATGAAGGAGCAGCTGGGAATGCAGCTTTTAGCCCAAACAATTTTGCTCCACTCAACATAATCAGCTATCACACTCACTTTTTTGAAAAGTCTTTTTGAAAGAAAATCTTTCTTTAATTGATTCACTCTATAATATAGCATCATTAGAATATGAAAGAGATATATTATTCAAATGGGGTAGAATATCACAAATCATAGGAGGTAATATCCATCATTTTTACTTGTGCAAGAAAACACAGTTTTGATACAATAAAAATTCTCCTTTTGAACCTTTTTATCAAGAAATTAAGCAACGATCATCTACTGAATCCATTTTTCCCATAAGATGTAAGTATGTTTGCCATTCTTGACCTCATGATGAATGAGATTATAGACAATATTTCTAATTTCCAAAATCTGCTTTCAAATAAAAGTATAGCTTTGTTTAATGTTCATGCTCCAAATACAGTTATCTTGAATAATATTAGTATGAACCCTCTTACTCTATAAGTTCTCACCTTTAGAATACATTCTCCAAAATGTATAAAGTAAATAAACTTTGAAAATGTCCTCAAGATTTGGAATATCAAAACCTCTAAACTCTTTTCTCACAAAAAAATTTCCCCCTATATTAGCTCTTGAGATCCATCAAGAGTACCATTCCACAAATATGTAGACATCTTTTGATTGAGTTTGTAGATGACTTGCTTAGGAGGACGAAAAATTCTACACCAAAATATGATTTTACTGATAAGAATAACTTTGATTAACTCTATTCTTCCAGCATAAGAAAGAAGCTTTGAGTTCCATTGATTGATGATATTGCAAATCTTGTCAATAAGAAGATTACCATCACTACCACTCAAATTTTTTGAATTAAGTAGAACACCTATGTATCTAACTGGCATATTGCCCACTTTGATGTTAATGATAGAAGTTATGATAGCTTGAATACACTCAAAAGTTCAACCAAAGTATAGTTAACTCTTTTTTTAGTTGATCTCAAGGCCTGATATTCAGGAAAAAAAGTCAAGTCCTTCTTTACCAATCTTAGAAGAATTTACATCTGATTTGAGGAATATGAGCAAATCATCTGCAAATATGATATGATCAATGCTAAGATCCCTAGACTTAGGATGAAAGCTGGAGTGATTATTCAAGTATACATGAAGAAAAATTCATGTGATTACCTACATACATATGGCAAAAAGGTAGGGAGAAAGAAGATCTACCTGCCTGTGACCTCATTTACCCTTTTTTTGACAAAACATCTTTTACCTTTTTTTCAAGAAACCTCTTTTATCATTTAAGTAGCCATTAACTTGACCATTAATACATATGGTGTAGAATGGAGAACACACATACATATTTTGATCCAGTTGATGAATAACCATGGAAAACTAAAAGGTTGAAAGAATTGATACGGAAGTCTTAGTTTACACTATCATATGCCTTTTGTAGATCAAGGTTGATAGTAAATCTAGGTGAAATATCTTTTTTGTTATAGCCAAGAACAATGTTTTTAGCAACAAGAATGGTATCATAAATAGATATTCTACCTACGAAAGCTGCTTTATTCATAGAAATTATAAGATTAAGCACCTTCTTCAATCTATTAGTAATGAGTTTGGATAAAGTTTTGTATGTAGTGTTAACACGAGACATGGGCCTAAATTTTATGACATTTGAAGGACACTCTCTTTAGGAACTAAGACAATGTTTGTAGCATTGACTTGACTTAGAAGCTCACCTGAATTAAGAATTTGCTTGATGGCATTACACAAGTGCTTACCTACAATGTTCGACGAAGATTTATAATATCAAGAGTTTAGTACATCAGGTACATGGCATTTGTTTTCATTAAAAGAAAATAGAGCAACCTTAATCTATTTTTCATTACTAGGAGCAATAAGATTATGACATTGATCTTCAGAGAAAGTGTATTTGATAACTTATTTATTGATATTTTCAAAACAAATTTCAGCTCAGGATCTTCAGTGCCAAGATTTTATTTTATAAAATGAGACAAATTCATTGTTAATAAACTCATTTATTTTATAAGAATAGAAACTTCATTTCTAGCTATTATGCCTTTGATCATCTTATAGAAATATAAGGAGCTACAATCACTATCATTAGTGAAGATAGCTCTAGACTTATGCTTAAGGACTTATTTCTCAATAATATCTGCTTCCTCAAGAGACTTGATAAATTTTTTATCTTCAATTAATATAGTTTAATCATGTGAGACTATCATGATCTTAATCTAAATAGTTTCAAGTTGACTCTTGATCTCAGTAATATAATGAGAGTTTCTTCTAAAGGCTTGTTATTTAAAATCTTCAAAGTTTTTTTACTTCTCTTTGTTGGACCATTTAAAGTGGGAAGGAGGTTTTTCCCACATCGGTAGAAAGAAAAAGACTAAAGGTCTTTTTAGAAAATGTGGTGGCATTAGCTTCCAAAGAGCCCAACCCCATGCATATAGAAAAGTATTGGAGAAGGCCACACGCGCGCACCACCACCACCACCACCCACCCGGCCCGGCACCGGCGGCGGCGGCGTGGTTCGTGGGGAGTTTGGGTAGTCAAAAAATGAAAAATGAAACAAGTTTTACTATCCGCTATTAAAGGATCGTTGTCAATCAATCAAAGGTAAAACGTAAATCAAAGATTCCATCAATCACGCGTGCGTTGAAGATCATTCCATCAGCTGGCCAAGTCAACAAGTCAACCAGCAGTTACACAAGAATCCAAAACGTGTGGAATAAAGAAGTCAACTAAAACGTGGGATTAAAAGGATCAAATCAGAAAACCGTCAATCAATTAGTAGGAGGGAATCATGGAAGTGATTGGTCGGTTACTTTCGTCAAAGGTTTCAAACTCCCCCTCCCCCTATAAATAGAGTTCACTCTTCAGCTGTATCAACAACGAAAATCACCAAAGCAAAGAAAACACTCTCTACTTTCTCTTCTCTCCGATAAGCTTAGTATTTTCCGTTAGAGATACCGGCACCCCCGGAATATCTTTTTAACTCTACGATTGTAATAGTGTTTTTCGCTTTCTATTCCGTGTAAGTTCGATTTTCGTTTGTAATCAAATTCTTGTAATAGTTAGTTTACGTTTAATTTGATTTTACATTTTTCCGAATTTCCATTTTCTTTCTTTTCGTTTTCAAACGGTGACTCTTTTACTTACAAATTAAAAAGATATTTTTTCTGTTTTATCACCGTTCTCCTTTTCTGAAATGGCTTTTCACAATTCGGTAGTTGCTTCACAATTGAACGCAAAGGCCTTCCCCGATGCTAACATGTTGGAGCCCCTTAATGGTTCCAACTACAAGCGTTGGGCACAAAAGATCCTAATCTGTCTTGAACAGTACGAACTGGACTTCGTTTTATACGAGGATCCTCCACTTTTAGTGGACGAGGGAGTTCCCACTGAAGAAGATCAGGCTAGGAATCGTGCTCTTGATGCCAAATTCAAACGGGCCAATACTATGGCTCGGGGTTGGATGTTAAACAATGTCTCGAACCTCATTTTTTATCTTCTTGCCAAAGAAAAATCGGCAAAGATCATATGGGAGACTCTTCAAAAAAAATATGGGGCCGAGGATTCGGGTATGAAGAAATATGTCACTGGAGTTTGGTACAACTTCCGTCTCACCGATCAGAAACCCATGACCGAACAACTCCATGTCTATGAGAACCTCTACGCGGATGTAATTGCTGAAGGTATGAAAATGTGTGAAGTGCTTCAAGCCAATGTCCTGTTAGAAAAGTTCCCACCTTCCTGGAGCGAATACCGCAATCACTTGAAGCACAAGAAGAAGGAAATGACATTACAAGAGCTAATCAGTCACATGCAAGTCGAGGAGGCAAATCGACTCAAAGACAGGTCTTTCTCTTTCCCTCCTCAATCATCCAAAGCTAACCTTGTCGAAACTTCTGGTCAAGGTAACAAAGTCAGGTTCAAAGGGAAGGGAAAGCAACAAGGCCAGAACAAATCCAAATCTGGGGGAAACAAGAATCGCGACAACTCCAAAGGTGGTGGGTTCAAAACCTATGGTATGATTCAGAAACCCAAAGGAGAGTGTTACTTTTGTGGGAAAGAAGGACATAGGGCTTTCGAGTGCAAACTTAGAGCTGATCAAGGTCCCAAACCTGCCGCAAATCTGGTCGAGACCGAAGAGGTTATTGCTGCAGTGATGGTTGAGGTAAACTTAATTGAGAACAAAACCGAGTGGATTCTTGACACTGGAGCTTCACGTCATTTCTGCTCAACGAGATCCATGTTCAAGAAGTTCGAAGAAGCAACCTAAGAACTTTATACTAAAAACAAACAAATTAACGTACAAAAGCTCTAAAAATGCAAATAGTCTAAATCCAAGGGGAGAAAGTGTAATATGACAAAATAAGCATAAAAGTCTATCAAATAAGTCAAATATTCACCTAAAATTATGTCTCCTAATGGCTAATATTTAGAATACATATGGAGACATCAGATAGTCTTATTAAAACACCGGATGAAAGAAATTAGATCAGCTATTTTTAGTATGTTTGGTTCTGAAACCCCAGGTCCTGACAGACTACCGATCTTTTATCAAGAATATTGGGATATTCAAAAGAATTACATCTTCAAAATGGTAAATATTTTCTTCAATATCAACACGCCGCTTGACAAAATATATGAATCTCTCATTAAACTAATTCCTTAAGGGGATTATCAGGCACCGATCTAAGACTTCAGACCAATATTGTGTATTAATTTCAGCTATAAAATTATTGCAAAAATATTGGCACTTAGAATTTAACCCATCATGGACGATATTATAGCACCAACGCAGTCAATTCTTATCAAAGGAAATATTGGAAAATGGAACGACATTACAATTGAAGGATATGTAAAGAACATGTGGAATTTGAGACTAGTCAAAGCCACTATCTACTGCACCATTTGAAATATTTGGGAAGCAAGGATGTAAGGTCTTTGCGGAAAAAAGAAGTGGAACATTTGGGAAATTAACGATAAAACAGAAATTCTTATTAACGATTTCTTTGGAAATACAAAGGAGATGGAAGTATCAAAAAATATTATCATGAACATCTAAAAAGGCGATGAGATCAAGGGTATGTTTGGATTGAGGGATTAGAAGGGGAGAGAATGGATTATAAAGGATAATAGTTATCCTTTATTTGTTTGTATTATAAATTTTTGAAGGAATAAGTTATTAAAGGATTAAAATTATACCTTCTAATTCTTTATATCTTATCCCTCCAATTTGGAGTCATTAGAAGGAAGGGATTAATTTTAATAATAAAATATTTTTATTACCCTTATTTTCTATTTAAAATATATTTTATTAGGGTATAAAAATAATTTAGTCATAAAAATAATCCTTTCCTTTTCTTTACTTATACAATCCAAACACAAAATTCAAATAATCTTTTACTAATATTTTCCTTTCTTTTTCTACTCAATCCAAACAAGATTAATACTCTCCTCTCCTTTCCTTTAATATACTATCCTTTCCTATCCTTTAATAATTAATCCCCTCTATATCCAAACAAACCCTAAAGATAATTTAATAATGCAAGATAAGGCGGGAATCCTGTGGCTTTGTGATGCATCATTTACAAGCAATTGGGAAACATCTAGTACTTTGAAAATTTCTATTAATGAGAATGGAGAAATCAAAGATAAAGTTATGAAAAGATGTAAGATCAGTTGTATCCTTGAGAATGAAATCTAGGTCGGTCTTTTGGCCATGAGATCTACAGCAGATCACAATCTTCAGAGATGCTCGTTTTACTCTAACAACCTTAAAAATATTTAATTACTCAACAAGAAAAAGGGAATTAACTGGAGGATCCAACCAATGACTTTTGAAGGCTGTATATGGATGAATCATTTACTAGATTGGAAAATACTACCCATCAAAAGGGAAATGAATGGAGTGGTGGACATGCTTTCTAAAAGTTTAAGTCAAAATATAGACCTTACCAACCGGAGGAGCAACAACCTTTTATAATCATTTCAATACCTGTCTAATATATGTCTAAAATAAGGCGTAGGCTAAAGATCACGTTTGTATTTTCATTTATTAACCCAAAAAGTATATTAGCAAACATATAATGTATACCATGAATTTTGATAGCTTTTGATGAAAATTAATATACTTATCTTTTTTTAATTTCTGAAGAGACAAGTGAGCTTTGTGTTCAAGAAAGAGACACTCACCATAGCAGATTTATCAGGCTGCTTCATTTGCCACATTAATAATTTATTTAGTTTACGTAAGCGGTACATAAGAGTATTAGTAGTATAGAAAATATATTTTAATTCCTAAACTGTTTCTATCTAATTTCTTTCTAATCATTTCAATCATCTAATCCAATTATAATATAAAAGATAAACAACAAATGCAATATGATAACCTTATATATATAAAACTTGTTTTTTTAAAAGTTATATATATTAAACACTTTCAAATTTTGCTTGCTTTCATTCCTATGTAGAATACTAGAAAAGAATAACTCTAACTTCATTTATTATCATTTAGTTACCTCAAAACCGGACAAAAGAAACAATCCGATAGTTGGCCTGGGCGTCTTCAGTAGATTGTTGGCTTTTTCATCATTAAGCATTCAATCTTTCAGATTATTTTAATTAATTATAAGAGAACCCAATAATATATATTAAACGTATATACTAGAACCCATCTACTCATCAAACAATAGTATATACCCGTTGCAAGTACTAGATATTCTATACAACTGTTATAAAAAATTGTAACTTAGTCCCTATATGAAACACATAACTTAGTCCCTATACCCTATTTTTTTGGGAATTTGCAAAGATCTTGCAAAACTAAAACCTTACAATTGAGCGCTAGAGATTTGAGCATACATGATGGAATCAGTAAAGTGTAATCATCGTAATAATCCTTTTAAAATGATTGGATGTGTAGTTGAAAATTATTGTGTTTTATTTTTTTTTAATAAGTTATCGAATTAATATAAATTTTTTGCAGGTTCGGATTTACAAGAACACATTAATAAAAGAACTAGAATGCCCAAATGCTAACCCACGTTGTTTGGAGTAGGAACTTAACGGTAGACCAAAAAACTTTAAAGCAACAAAAATTGATACTTTGCGTGACGAATAGGTAACTTGTTTTTTACACAAGTTTGTAACACTAATGTTAAATCATGTTGATTCGAATTACATCCCAGATGTACAAACAACTCTACAATTTGTAGACATGTGATTTCGGTTATGCCATTACATCGGCCTCTCGTGTAACGTTTAAACCCGTGATTTATTCAATTAAGTCTTGCTCTCCGAAATATTCTAGCATCTGCTTCATATGAACCTTCATATCATCAATAGTAACATCAGGCTCGGCTACACGATAGGCTCCTTGGATAGTGGCATTAATCTATCATCACATATGTAAGTTATATATCAATATTACTACTTAAAGAAATTAAGCAAAGAAGGTATAAAACATACACGTTTTGAAGTTGTCTTCCACAAGGGTGGAACTTTTTCAACATCAACGCCTACATTTCGTGCTTGTAGGTGGGGCGATATATATCCTTGAATTTTATCAATACCACTGATCATACGTAGAATTACACCCAATGCCTTGATATTGATCTTGTACCATAAAGTCTGCAGTATCCCGCAAATGTATTTCTTCGGCATATTTTAATTGCCAATTTTTGCCTGACTTCCTTTTTTTGTTCATGGATGTGTGATACCAATCATCACTTTGATCAATTGAAGTAGGAATATCTTGAATGAAACTGAATTATCTCATGACGCGGTCGGGACGATACCACTCAACATTGTTGAAATGGATTAACGATGGTACACCACATAAATATACTTCACACCATTCAAAACAAGTTTGGGCAATAATGTTGACTCGACTGTCCTCGCAAGGCCTCCAATTAACCTAATCGGAGAAAATAAAATACTTGCAAAAAAAGATCTCCACCTAATAAAATACAACAAACCTGATCAAGTTCTTGAAGATCTAAATCATCGCGATAAAATTTTAGACTCCGACCACCACTTTTGGCCCACGTTTTTTCTCCATTCCAACTAATACAATAATAACACATTAATATTAATTTCAATATAAAAAACTACAATATAATGACATTTAGCACATATACTTACTATGTACTAGTGTGACTGTAAGGAACAAATTGAGGATAATTGCGCAACAGGTTGCTCGTAGAGTGTGATAAAAATCAACACTAAATAGGAGGAGCAACTAACCGCAAGTGTACAGGTCATTCCAAGTACTAGATAAATATAAGGGATTTCTACTTAGGGACTGCGAGGTATGAAAAATGTTCTTAAAGGATAAGTAGAAGTAATTGCAAGTATGGAAATAAAAGATATATTTGTTTGGTTTTCAATTATTAAACTACCAGACGCAAAGAAATAAATTACTAAGATATTAACTGAAAGTAAAATAATTTAAAGACTAAAAATGTAGACGCAAAGAGGAGAGGTGTTCTTGAGCCTCGCAAGGGATCCACCTAAGTTCATACAATTAATGCTTCTGTTTAAGGGTCAAGTCGGTATTTGTGTACTAGTCGGGACTCTAATATCTCCTAACTTCCGTTAGGGTATACTTAGGAGCTATCTTACGGTATTACAACCTCGTCAAGGAGATTATAAGCTACTTTCGGATGTCGAAGTGTTTTATCCACTTGGATGTGTGATTAGTCAAGCTCGTTAGGATCGTTGACAAATACCACGTGTCTATTACCAATGTATGTAATTAAACCCCCGTCAAGGTGATCACCACCACTAGTGAATAGCCCAATTACTCAACCCTATTTCTAATTGGCCAAAGTAAAAATAGTAAATAAGCATACGATATTAGTTAATACAAAATAACAACTTAAATTAAATTAAAATAGTCTCAAATTTGAAAAAACATCAAATTGTATAAACTAGGGCTTAACCCATGTTGCGATTCTCAAGCACTAAATGTTTAGCCCATATTTGAATCAAAAAACTAAATAAATTAAAAGTATACATGATTCCTAAAAACATAATTAAGATAAGGAACCTAATTAAAGGAATTGATTGAGTTGTTGTTGAAGAAAAGTGAATTCTCCAGCTCTTCCTCTTTCTTTAGCCTTTTTGATGTCTTCTGAATTTTGGAAAATATGAATCGTACTATAAAATAAGGTCTGAATAAATTTTTATACCAAGTAAAAACGAATTACGCCCTTGTCTTATTTAATTACATGATTAAGGGTCCAAGTCCAATTCGTAATTCCCGTATTTGATGTACACACTCCAGTAAAACGGGCGTAACTATCACGTCCTATGACCAAATCACGAGATTACACTTCTCAATTCGAGCTGACTCAGAGGCACACCTTTTTCATTTGAACCACCAGGCCTGGATCATCACCGTTTGGGCTCGAGATCAGTTGGAAGTGACGAATCTTTAGTTTCTTATGCTCCCCTTCATCTCTTTGAGTGGTACACGTTGCTTTTTTATCACCTCCTTTTGATCTAAGACTTTAAAATTCACTTATCTTCCTCATCTTGGTGCTTTCTAGCATCCATGTACCTAAGAACTTCATACTACAACACACAAATTAACGCACAAAAGCTCTAAAAATACAATTATCATAATCTCGAGGGGAGAAAGTTCAATATGACAAAATAAGCTCAAAAGTCTATCTAATAAGTCCAATTTATACCTAAAATGATATGTCCTAAGGGCATATGTTTATCACAAAAAGGGAGACATCAGCAGCTAAGGTCTCAATGAAAATATTCCCAACACCATATCTATATAAAGTTGGTGTCGCCTAGGGTGTGATAAAAATAAGATCAAATTAAGTATGGAAAACTATGCACTCTCACCCTAGACAGGCACAGTAATGCAAGTATTACAGGATGTATGCAAGTTTTAATGATAAGTAGAGTTCGTTCTCAGGGACTTAAGTGTGTTAATCGCGTAGGAACAGATAACGAGTAAAAGTAAATAACTAGAAGACAATAAACTAAAGCAAATAGGAATTCTAAATTATCAATTAAACTAATTTAAACTAGGAAAATAAAGACAATAAAGTAAAAGATTAAGAATATGAGATGAGAAGTATAGCTTAGGTTTTGCTAGTATGCACAAATCCTTCTAATTCTATCTATAAATCTAGTTCATAAGGGAGAATATTAGCTCTTGGTAATACTTAGTCAGGATTCTAAATTCCCCAATCTTAGACCTTGAGAGCGACTAAGGGGGCTACGGCACAACCAAGACGAGGACTCAAATAGGGTTATCAAACGCCACTAAGGCCCTATCCAGCACACTACAATCAATTGGTGATATGATGGTTAAAACAAACCCTAATGACTATCTAGTTAGAAGTATGTTTTGTCAGAACTGCTATCGGCGCTAGACATTATGTGGTGGTTCAATAGTTAAACACCTTGTCAAGGTGACCATCTAACTACTCTTAAAACAATCCTAAAGTGATCAGTTCTAGGAAAGACATTAAATCAAAACACATAAGCAAATATAAAGTAAGTAGCTAATATCAGATTAAAACATATAATTCCCAAAGAAACTTAGATAGAAGAATTAGAATTCATAGATTATACATATGCAAAACCCAAGCTATAGGAGGGTTAGTTCATAACTGAAGGAAATAAACTAAAAGAAATTACAAAAGACATCATCTTGCTCTCTACAATAAACTGGAAGAATAAAACCTTAAGAACTAATTACTATGAGGCAAGGATGATTTACAAGTGATATAAGGGTGTATTTATAGGTGTTTAGAAGACCTAATTCGTTTTCTTGAGGAATAGTTATGGTAATGGACTTCTAGCCCAACTCAAATTCGTATGGAAATAAAGATAAACACTGCTGCGTTGTTTTGGTCATAACTTCTTCGTTATTGGTCCGTTTTTGCTCCACAAGATACCAAAAGAATCGCAACAGAATTATCTTGACCCTATAGAAATAAATCTCCAAATTCGGCCTATTTCTTAGGTAAAAACACCAATCTTTAGACGAGTGTGCAGAATCCCAGATTTAGGCAGCTTTTCCTTTTCCATCTTTTTAGCTTTTATTTCCTTTTCTCCAATTACCATGCTAATCTCTTTCCATAAGTTGTTGTCTTTGACTTGGACTCTAATTAATCTCCATAATTATCTTTAAAGCTACACACTAAATAAACAATTAAACCCAATATGCTCTAAAAATATTATTTCTACAAATCAAGACACAAAAATAGGAAAGTGCACTAAAACTCAAGAAAATCGACATTATTGACTTCTAAAACACTAAAAATGATGTCTCATCTTAACATAAATCTATCACAAATGAGGAGACATCAAGACCCCCAACTCAAAGTTGTATCGTCCCGATACAATAAAGGATAAAAACATATGGGAGTCTAGAAATACACACTTATAACATTCTCAACACAAGGAAAAAAACATAGCAGAATATATAGAATAAACCTAAAGCACATAACTCAGAAAATTTCATGCAATAATATTCATAAACTACATACCTGTACACTTCTCATATCCACAGTCAACACAGCTTGAATTCAAGATCAGATTAGTTTCGCAATGTAAGAAGGATTGGGACTTTACTCAGTTCCCCAAGAGAGCTATAGATTGTTCATCAAACCTCACTAATATCCAAGGATCCACCTAACTAATCTCTAATGGCTCAATCACTTCTCAATTACATAACAAAGAATCACAAGGTCTTTAAGGTTGTAATGTAGGCTTAGGGACGGGTATGATAGTATATTTGGATAATTTGGAGTGAGCTTTTGGCTCTCTCCTCACTAGCCATCAACGAATCGCCCTAGAGTTTGAGTTACTCTCATAAAACGTTTCTCACTCAACCCAATGAATTCCTTGATGCACAATTTAGCATCCCTAATAACCCAATGTAAAGCTTAAGATGTTCACATAAAAATCCACTTTGCCGGTCCGAATATATATATTTTCTTTTCTTTTCAAATCAATTTTCTTTTATAGCTATGACTCTCTTTTAATGATGAGATATCACGCTAATTTTCATATATATATATTTTTTCTTTTTAATGCCCTTGTTGGCAATATTAGCTCGAAGCTTCTTTTTCATTCACTATTACCCCGGCAAAGGGTTACAATACAAATCTGTGAATCATCATCAATATAAAGCACAAAGCACAATAATAAGCTCAAAAATCCCAACATAACAATTTCCCTAATGGTGGACCCACCACCCCAAACTCAAGCTCTAAAACAACTGTCTAAGCATCGCGATTCGAGTGCGGGTCATATGGAAAAGTCCTAAAATCTAAAGGATATGGCTTATAACGTGTTTCAATAAAAAGCTTTAGAAAAGGCCAGAAGGGGCTAAGAAGGATATAACATTTAACTCAAAAATCACAAGGTGAGAAGGTATAAAAAGGCTTCAAAGGCTTAAAAATATGAAAGAACCGCCTTGATCACTTTCTACACTATGTAATTTCGAAAATTTCTTACCTTTAGCACTTTCATCAAATGGTTTTTCAACTAGCTTGGATCTCACGGCCTACACACTTCTCAAGGTTCCCTGAGATCGAACATACTTTCTATCGCATTGCTCACTAATCTTTTCTTTACTATCAACGTGTGTTTTCCTGCAAATACTCAAAGCATACAAATACATAGCTCATAAACATATCACTTACTATCATTAATCTACTGAGCTTATGCTTTCAAGTTTTTAAACACACTCTACATCTGATTCCCATGTATCAAAATTTTTAATTTCACCCAAAAACAGAAAACTGGAGATGAGAGACAACGAATCCCCACACCCCCAACTCAAAAATGAGCCGTGTCCCCACGACTCGAAAAAGACTCGAAAAACAGAAATTAAAATTAGCAGATAGGCATATTTACAGAAATGGTAAGGAAGAAAGAGAACATACTCTCGAGGCTATTGCCTCGCATCAATGATATCCAAGGTTGGATTTGCTGGACCCTTCGTTAATTGCTCAAGGAGTTTCATGATGTGCACTTGATTAGCATTGATTTGTGCCACATCATTGACTAAGGAAGTTTGAGTTGTTTCAAATTTCGTTAAACGCTCCTCCATCTTCTCTTGCCAATTTTGCTCCTTTTCTTCCTTCGAGACTTAAGTAGAACCCGCTCTTCGAAGACTTTCTTTGATCCAAACATTATCAATATAACTCATTTTAAACTCGAGTTTCTCTTCTTCACCCAATACTATATTCGCTTTTCGCACAAGACACGTGATCATAGAATCTCTTGTATTCTCCATCTCTAATTTCTTCCTTGAATACTTTCTCATAAGCAAAAGGTAGTTCTTTTAATTGTTTCTCTGCAGGAATCTTCAGAGCTCTTGAAGTATCTACTTTCTCTATAGGTATAAGATCTTGTTGAGGTTGAGTTTTCTCCTTACCATAATAATAAAGCTTTTTTACCATTACTATCATATGAAGGTTTCCCACTCTTCTTCACTTTCTCTTTACCCTTTGATTTAGAACTAGCACCTTTGTCAATTGATTTCTTCTTGTTTAAGTCCAATCCCTTGTTACTTTTCACCTCCCTCTTGTTAGATAAGATTGTTGTTCTATTAGTCATCTTCAATTAAGCCCCAACTCAAAGCTTTAGCAACCCTTGAAATTTAAACTCTTGAATTAATGGATGAACAAGCTTGATTTGGCCTAGGATGGGTGAATTGGTGATGAATCTCTATGTGGGTGAGGATGATTTGTACTGGGTAGGCTTGGATTTTAGAAATTGTGTGATGAATTTTTGAAATTTGGCTCTTTGATTCTTCAATTTGAATGAATTTGGTGATGATTGGTAGCTTGAATCTCTCTTGTAATGATGTGGAGAGAAGATTTGATGTGTTTTTCGTGATGATTGGGTAGTGTTTTGGTGATTGGTGAAGGTTTTTATGAGCTTCAATGGAGTTAGGAGAGTTGTGGATAAGAAAGAGAGGGTTAAGTTTTAATAAATTCGGAATAAAAAGCTTAATACCTCCTTTATAACTCAATCCCGTAACTTTCTCTCTCCTCTGGCGGCGCTGCGGACTACCCCTGCGGACCATGGGGTGCACCGCAGGGTAGTCCGCGACATCTGATGCTCGAAATTTTTTGCTCTCTGGTCTAGACCCGTGGTAGGACCCCGTATCACGGGTTTTTGGCTCGCGGACTAGGGTCCGGTGTACCGGAGGGTACCCCGCGGCTTCTGTTGTGGACTCCGTCAAAATACCCGTGGTACCCACCCCGTGGCACGGGTTTTTGATGCGCGGACCATGGTGCGGTGTACCGGAAGGTAGTCCGCGGAGATTTTTCTCGTTTCTGGATCACACCCGCGGTAGCAACCCGTGGTACGGGTTTTTGACCTTGCGGACCATCCCTGCGGTCCATGGGGTAGTCCGTGGGGTAGTCCGCGGGGTGCATTCTTGCGCTCCAAAAATTTTCCACGCGTTCCCTAACTCGATTTCTCCAATTCCTACACACCAAAAACACTAATACCTTTCTCAAATATGCATTATCAACTAAAAACAACTAGAATAAACTTAAACTAAAAACGTAAAAGACATGAAAACATAAAAAAAAACTTCGGGTTCTCTCCCGAACAACACTTTTGTTTAACGTCTTTCAAAGTTAGACGTGTTACCTCTGTCAAGATTTGCGAATATAGCCTCCCCAACAACGAGTAAGGCTATGAACGTCAACTAATCTGCGCTTTGCCCCAGTTTTGGGGCGAATTTCTATCACTTTGGCTGAAACAACCTTAGTGACAATGAATGGTCCCATCCACGAAACTTTGAAACTTCGTGGCCTATTCTCGCGTTTGTGAGCTTTCCATAAGACTTCATGGCCAACCCCAAACTCAATGTCTGGCTCAATATCCACATGCTTTAAGTGGATCTTCTCAGGAGGGACTTTGTGATGTGAAAGGCTGTGGATGATAGGCACGGTAGGATCCAACTTCCTTGGTTTCTTACCCAAGACATATAAGGTCTCGGATACATTCTTAGCATGAAGGGTGATGGTCCCATCTTGGAAGTTGATCACACTTTGACTTCTGGCCATGAAAGGTCGGCCAAGTATGATCGGAACCTGCTTATCTGCATCAAACTCAAGAATAACAAAGTCAGTAGGGATGGCGATATTACCTGCACGGACTAAGACGTCCTCCACTGTTCCCCATGTTCTTTTCACTGAGTTGTCAGCAAACTGCAACTTCACTGGAGTCTTCTCTGATTTCTGAAGTCCAAGTCTCTCGAACACGGACTTAGGCATAAGATTCACACCAGAACCCACATCGTACATAGCTTTCACCTTGAGCCTACCATGCAATTGAATAGGAAGGTTGAAACTTCCGGGATCTTTAAGCTTTGTAGGCAGCTCTTTCTCACTTCTCCTCGAAACCCTCAGGTTTTCTTTTGGGATCTCTATACTCGCCTCTTTCTCAGGAATAACTTGCGTAAATACTTGTTGCGGTGTAAGTCCTCTCTTCGCGATCTCAAGCATTTGGGCGTTGATATTCTCAGGTTGGTACGCCTCTACAAATGTCTTGAGAACAGTGTCATCTTTAGGATTTGTATCAGGAATAGTTGATGACACTGGTTGAACAATAGGTGGCGATTTCACCTTCTCCTCTTCTCTTTCCTCTAGCACAGCAGGTGCCACTTCATCTTTTGATTCCTCCTTTGAGGATTCTTCCTCTTTCTCTTTAGCCAACTCAGCTGCATATTCCACTACCGATCGAATCTCCTCTTGCACCTTCCTCAGTAATTCTATGAACTCGTCTCTCTCTTGATCGTCCTCCAGACAAACTTCTAAACAGTCAGGTTCCTCGGGGTTAGATTCGGTTGGTTCTTCTTCAATACTGGGAACTTCCACGGCACTAATGGCAGCATGTGGTGCTTCCTCTTTCTCCTTAATCTCAAGACATATAGCCTTGCAAGCTTCGAACTCATCCTTATCTTCACCTCCTTCGATTGCCTTTACTTCCTTTTGTTCTACAACACTTGTTAACACTTTGTTTAACTGTGTCACTTGAGTAGTTAGCATTTGAAGTATGGCATCATGTCCTCTGACCTTTTCTTCTTGAGCGTTTATAGTTGTGTTCAAACGGTTTAGAGCTTGTACTCTCTGTGTATTGTCCATAGATCCTTCTTGCGGATACTGAGGTAAAGCTTTTTGTTCTAACGAATCGGTATAGGCGTCTTGAGCAGGTTGTTGTGGAGGAGCAGGTCTACTTTGATATTGATTTTGGTACTGACCTCTCTGTTGGTAAGAGTTGTTCTGGGGTCGCGATTGATATTGACCAAGATTAGCAGCCCCTTGTGGATTTGAATACTGCATACCCGGATGGTTGCGGTTGCCCCATCGGTTGGATATAAAGTAAACAGATTGCGGATTTGATTCGCACTCTTCCCATGAATGATCGTTAACTCCACATTGTTGACAATCTTGTGCTTCTTGTACTACCTTTGTAGCGGCTAGATTCTTCTCCATCGCGATTCTCAGCTCCTTGATTTGATTTTCTAAAGAGGATATTTGAGCTGAATTCGCAGGTTCTGCGTCTAAACGAAGCGTTCCTCGGGTTTTTGCTGCAGAAGCTCGCGTTGAAGGCCAACTTCTTTCTGTTCCATAATGTTTTCTAATACCTCGGAAGCTTCATTGTGATTCATGGACACAAAATTACCCTTTCCAATGTTATCCACCTTTTCTCTACCTTTATCATTAAGACCTTCATTGAACATAGCAAGTTGTAGAGCAGGTGTATAACCATGGAATGGACATCTAATTAATTTTTGTTAAAACCTTGTCCACGCTTCTCCCACTGTTTCTCCATCTTCTTGGCAAAATCTTGCAAGCTCGGCTTGATCTTTAAGTCTCATGCTCTTCGGATAAAATCGGTTAAAGAATGCGGCTTGAAGTTCTCTCCAAGAGTGAATGGTTCCATGTGGTTGTCTTTCTAGCCAATCGCTAGCTCTCCCGGTCAAGAAAAACGAAAACATATGACAATACAGTTGCTCGCGTGTAATGCCTAGAGTAATGTAGGCATCACAAATATGCATAAACTTCTGAATCGCTTTTACCGGATCTTGTATAGCTGTACCAGTATAGAGTCCGAAACTCTGAAATTGACTAAGCATACCCGGATCGGGTCTAAATTTGATATTCAGAATCTCAGGAGGGCGGTAACTGATGGGTTGAACATGGAATGGTACGTTAAGGCCATGCAGATCTTGTTCAACTCGGTTCTGTTGATTATTAAGGTTATTCCCATTACCTCCTCCTGCTGGTAACTGTTGTCCTTCTTGTCCACCGAGTGGTGGCTCTCGTTGACCGAGGGGTGCACCAAGTGGTGGATCTCCTCCCGGTAATTGTTGTCCTCCTCTAACTGGTGGATCTCTTTGGGATGCCATAACTCTTCTCAAGGCTCTTTCCTCACGAACTCGTTTGTTGTAAGGTCTGAAGCTCCTCTCAGGCTCCGATAGGGGAGGCCAAGAATTAAACACTGTGAAACCTGAAAAAGACTAAAGCAAACCCAAGCGTAAATCTGGAAAAATAAAGACTAAAACTAAACTAAAAACTGAAAAGTAAAACTAATTAAAAACTAAAACTCGAAATAGATAACCCACACGCTAACGAGACACAAGTCCCCGGCAGCGGCGCCAAAAACTTGGTGTCGCCTAGGGTGTGATAAAAATAAGATCAAATTAAGTATGGAAAACTATGCACTCTCACCCTAGACAGACACAGTACTGCAAGTATTACAGGACGTATGCAAGTTTTAATGATAAGTAGAGTTCGTTCTCAGGGACTTAAGTGTGTTAATCGCGTAGGAACAGATAACGAGTAAAAGTAAATAACTAGAAGACAATAAACTAAAGCAAATAGGAATTCGAAATTATCAATTAAACTAATTTAAACAAGGAAAATAAAGACAATAAAGTAAAAGATTAAGAATATGAGATGAGAAGTATAGCTTAGGTTTTGCTAGTATGCACTAATCCTTCTAATTCTATCTATAAATCTAGTTCATAAGGGAGAATATTAGCTCTTGGTAATACTTAGTCAGGATTCTAAATTCCCCAATCTTAGACCTTGAGAGCGACTAAGGGGGCTACGGCTCAACCAAGACGAGGACTCAAATAGGGTTATCAAACGCCACTAAGGCCCTATCCAGCACACTACAATCAATTGGTGATATGGTGGTTAAAACAAACCCTAATGACTATCTAGTTAGAAGTATGTTTTGTCAGAACTGCTATCGACACTAGACATTATGTGGTGGTTCAATAGTTAAACACGTTGTCAAGGTGACCATCTAACTACTCTTAAAACAATCCTAAAGTGATCAGTTCTAGGAAAGACATTAAATCAAAACACATAAGCAAATATAAAGTAAGTAGCTAATATCAGATTAAAACATATAATTCCCAAAGAAACTTAGATAGAAGAATTAGAATTCATAGGTTATACATATGCAAAACCCAAGCTATGGGAGGTTTAGTTCAAACCTGAATGAAATAAACTAAAAGAAATTACAAAAGACATCATCTTGCTCTCTACAATAAACTGGAAGAATAAAACCTTAAGAACTAATTACTATGAGGCAAGGATGATTTACAAGTGATATAAGGGTGTATTTATAGGTGTTTAGAAGACCTAATTCGTTTTCTTGAGGAATAGTTATGGTAATGGACTTCTAGCCCAACTCAAATTCGTATGGAAATAAAGATAAACACTGCTGCGTTGTTTTGGTCATAACTTCTTCGTTATTGGTCCGTTTTTGCTCCACAAGACACCAAAAGAATCGCAATAGAATTATCTTGACCCCATAGAAGGAAATCTCCAAATTCGGCCTATATCTTAGGTAAAAACACCAATCTTTAGACGAGTGTGCAGAATCCCAAATTTAGGCAGCTTTTCCTTTTCCATCTTTTTAGCTTTTATTTCCTTTTCTCCAATTACCATGCTAATCTCTTTCCATAAGTTGTTGTCTTTGACTTGGACTCTAATTAATCTCCATAATTATCTTTAAAACTACACACTAAATAAACAATTAAACCCAATATGCTCTAAAAATATTATTTCTACAAATCAAGACACAAAAATAGGAAAGTGCACTAAAACTCAAGAAAATCGACATTATTGACTTCTAAAACACTAAAAATGATGTCTCATCTTAACATAAATCTATCACAAATGAGGAGACATCAAAAGTATAACAAAAAAAATGTGAGATTGTACAAATACAATAATTAAACTAAAAACAAATACCTGCAAAAGGAGACCACGACCCTTGAATGTTCCAAAATCTCCCTAGCAAGCTTGACATAGTCCACTATACAAGTAAGATAAGGTGATCGAGCCCCAACCATAGCTACCTGTCTCCCTCAAATACCTCAACAATGGGAGATACATCGTATCCACATTGTTTTGTTTACCCGAGGAAAAACGATAATCATATAAAGAATATACGCAATTGCGTTGTGGCGTAAAAAATCATCATTAGCGTCGACGGGGGGCACAATATTACCAAATTGTGACGTTAACCATACAACTCTAAAATTTCCTTTGTCAACATTAGCATTACCCTCCTCCTCCTCATGCTCCACCTGATCTTGCTGACCTTGCCGACCTCTAGTACGGAATGTACATGTAGCTCGCCAAATAAGTAATAAAATGTTTCCTTATAATAAAATAAAGATAGATATGGATCTGTTACTGCACAACTATCCATCAGTAGCCCTAATATCATCGAAATATCACGCAAGGTTACTGTCATTTCACCAACCAGCATATGAAAAGTATGAGTCGCGTGTCATCAATGTTCGACCATCCCAGACAATAAAATATGATCATAATACAATTCGTTTGATTTTATGTATCTACCGAACCCCTCTAAATTAACAAATGGAATGACTTGTGGGTCCAATTTCCACGGTGTAGCAGAAATTGGTTTGTCCATAACACATGCTAATCGACCTTATAAAGAAAAGCGTAAAGACATATTAAAAAACAATTTAAAATAAATTTAGTTTATTTAAAAGAAAACTTACATTATCCAACACTAATTAGTTTTTATGGTTAGATCTCGTTTATCTCCATAAACAGAATTTTCATTAGGGCGATGTTTGATGTCACCATGATAGTCTATTAATAAATAAGGACCAAATATGAAATTAAAATAAATATTATATGTTCTATCTATTTTAACAAAATATTACAAGGACTATTTATGCAATTATAATTATAAACAAAGAATATTTTTTTCAATTAACTAAAAGGAGCAATTTTGCAATAATATATAAGGATGAATAGTGCAATTAAATACAAGGACCAATTATGTAATAAAATAAAGAACACAAAATAACAAAAAAAATCTCCTAAAAATAAAAAACCTTAGACATGTAATAACTTATATATTAATAAGGGGACCAAGTATGCAATAATATACAAGGTCTAATAGTGCAATTAAATACAATGATCAATTGTGCAATCAACTAATACAATAACATAAAAAGTAAACCAACAGTATAACACTACCATTAGTATTCTAGCATCACATTGTAAATATGAATTATATAAACAATTATAATATACTAAATTTAAAAAAAAAACATTGGGTCCTAACCTTGATTTTTGGGGTAAATAAGAAGAGTTGATGATGTAGGACTTGATTCGCGTAAGTTCTGACGGTTGGATGACTAGTAAACAACGACGACGCAGTGAAGTTTTGGTGGTGGTGGAGGGTTTTTGCAATTTCCATAAATAAAGAAGACTTGTTGAAGGTCTCTATTTGCGAAAGGCGGACCCTCAATGAAAGACTTTCTTAAAATTCGGAAAGTATATGAAAGACGGTGATTCGTTCACTACGTGAAAAAAAAATTAACGAATGAGACACTCATTAAATGATTGTCTATTTTTAATACAAGTGAAAGGCGGTCATTCAATGACCATCTTTCTTTTAAAACAACTGATTGATTAAGTAGATGTTGGTCGAACCACGGCCAGAGTGGTAGCATGCTTTACTTTCCTATATGTATTTTTTTTCAATTATTTTTTAAATTGTGTTAAGCATAAAAAAAACCCTAAAAACTTAGGGGGTGTCATCAATCTGGATTTTAAAAGAGTTTATTAGAGTTTTTAAAAATCATTGACTTTGTATAGTCCATTGATTTTAATAGATTCTAGCCAGATTTTTAAAGATTCCTTTTCATTTTATTAGAATTTGACATATTGTTAAAATTGATTTTAATAGATTTTAATGGATTTTAATATTTAAATTTTAATAATCTTTTATTTTTGTAATCCTCTAAACGTATAAAAGTGAATATTTCTGGACAAGAAGATTACAAGCTTTCAGTAGTCAAGGAAGTGAAGATTGTCAGATATTTCTAAATCAAATTATTATCCGATAAAATAAAATTCAAAATTTAGTCAATAACATTCTCAAAACAAACTAACAAAAATTATTCAACGGAAAAATTCAACAAACTAAATTTATCAAAGGCTTTAAAATTATAATTAAGGAATTTGATTCTTGTGGAATATCCAACTTGATCGTCCTTCAGGATACATCCTCAAGAACATATCTTTTTTTGTTTTACTATCAATCAATTCAACTACTTTAAAATGAGTATCATCGTCCAAGTTCGGAATTTCCTTGAGAGCATCCCATATCGTGTATTCTTTTTCCTTTTGTCTTTCGTTTTCTCTCTTTTCGAGTAAGTTGTATATTCCTTCAAAACTAGCTGAAATGATATCAAATTTCTCCATCATGCTACTTTGAGAGGACTTTCTCTCAAATTCAGTTCTACTTCTTTTGTTTTTAATTGATTTCTGCATAGGAATTTCAACAATTCCATGAGATTGGAGCGGGCGATGAGTGATAAGATGGTGGATCACTTTGAGTTGATCCTATAAAGGTATTACTATCTGTTCTAGATCACGAATCCGTATGTCATTACTTTCCCCAACACCTAACATACTTGCGTCAGTAACACTTCCCAATCCAATTGATTTTTTACAAACAGCTACATTGTTCCCAACAGCAATGCCTAAAGATTCGTAATCTTCATGTGTTGTATAGCGTAACTCAGCGTCTTTTGTATGAGCCTAAAAAAAATATTTAATTAAATTACATTTATATTTTTAGTAGTATTTAGACGTCTCACCATAATATATGCATCCCATACTTCATCGGTAGCAGTAAACATCTTTTTATTTGGATCAAATCCGAAACCAGAATTAAAGCGCTTAGGGTCGCAAAAGAATTATATCGATTTTTAAACCATTTCAATCGACTCTGATAGTTGTTGTATGCTTAGACTTACACTATTATCACGCCATCCCTGATTAGCAGCATCCACCATTAATTCTAGTAAAGCATCACTTTCTTCTTTAGACTATTGTGCATAATTTCCTTTTCTTTTGATATCGTGTAGTTGATTCGCCATCAGAATTATATTAATATAAAAAATTATATAATTATATAATTGAACACACAATATATTTATCAAAAATATACCGCAGCTAAATAATTGAGCCTAGAAATATATATAATATAACTTATATAAATAATATATTCATTTTATAAATAAGTCATTTTTTTTACGGGAAAATAAATAAATAAGTCATTTCTAATGCACCAAAAAATAAACTTTGTACAGGTAATGATTAGCTGTTACTTGAGTGTTGCAAAAAGCAAGTTAAAAGAACTATGTACTATAAAGCAAGTTGAAAAATGAATATAATAGTAATTCAGTAACTTTCATTCTACTTATTACTTACTGCAAAGTGAACATTGCAGACTACTATTTTTTCTTTACATGTATTGGAGACCACTTAAATGAGTTTTCTTTTATGTATTGCAGACCATTTAAATAAGTTTTTGTTAGGTCTATATAGAAATTTTTTTTTTTGTCGGCTATACAGACCATTAACCATGTATAACAGTAATAGACAAAGTAAACACCATATAATTTGTATTTTTAATTAATTCGGTATCCTAATATCTAATTCAACTTATCACAATTAACAAAATAAATTGAATGTATCACAAGAGTAGTCAAAATCAAAGCAAATAATTAAACAAAAGAAAAAAATCAAAACAAATTCTAACAAAATAATATATATAATTACAATATTGAGATATATATTGTAAATAAAATCATCCAAATTATTAGCATAATAATACATAAGAGTAAAGATTATTTTTTTTATTTACCTGTGCATCTACCTATTGAAGGATTTTTTTATTTTTGCTGAAAATTTATGAATCTCTTCTTCTACCTTAAGATTTGTAAAGGAGTTTTTTATATATATCTAAGCCCAAAAATCCTATAAAGTCCAATGACTTTTAAAAATTCGAATATAAAAATTCTTGATTGAAAACGATTTTTTATTATTTTTTAGTCTTCTGATTAAAAACATGTGAATTTTAAATGATTTTTTAAAATCCTAATTGAAAACCTCAGTACTATTAAAATAAAAAAAATTCATTAGAATCTTATTTGATGACATCCCTATAAAAGGAGATGTAACTACCGAAGATGGTGCTATACAGATAAGATGTTACTTAATAATGGGAGTGGCAAGAGTATTCAAATTCGCTATAGCAGGCCATGCACAATACAAATATCATAAGAGTATTAACGTAAGCAAACCACTGATATGTAGAGATCATCAAAATGTAAGCAAATTTAAATCATTGATTGAAATCAATTACAAGAATTGTTCGATAAAAGGATCTGTATCTTTCTTACAAGTAACTAAAATATGAAAAGCTGTGATGAAGGATTTTCATTAGACTGCACAGTAATGAAAATTCCTTTCTATTTTGATATAATCCTATCCAATTGGCTGAATCTGTTCCTTAACAAGTAGATCAATAATCTCATTTGCGTATTTATTACCCATTTTTGTGAGAATACCGATAGTTGTGCTGTTATCTTTGCCTAGATTAAACTCCTTCAACAGTGATTCCACCTTCTTTACTTGGGGCGGTTAGAGATTCCACCTTTAAAAATCCAACTAGGATAGAGACAAAACCAAGCTTACCACGCCAGAAGCTAATGTAACAGGATCATTCATGACTTGTCTAACATTGAGAGGACAGTTTAACTCATTTGGGAATCCTCTTTTATACTCGAAAATGCCAGTAAAAGAGGACATTCCACTTCAAGGTAATGAGGCTTCGAATTTGAAGATGGCCGAGATTAAGGAACACAGAACTTGAATGCCTTGATTGATTAATTCCAAGCTATTATTTTCATTGACTATGGGGTAAACAAGATTTTCAAGCGCTTGCTTTATCTTCAATCCTTTACTTTCTTCTCCATGTATATCTTTAACAATGCTTTCAACCTCTTTGTTAAGCGATTCTATACTCTCTACTCTCTTTTTCTCCATTCTTTCTTCCTTAATCCAGTTAAACAAGAGATTCTTGAAGGAACTTTTCTTGAAGAAATTTCTTTTCTCTTTTTTTCCCTTGGCTACTTTTAATTCTCTCACGTATTAACTACTTCTGTTGAACCAATGTATACACATATAAATACTTTCACAAAGAAAAATTGGATTATTCACCCCTCTTAACATTATGATGGATGAATTAATATAATATACTCTTGTCCAATAACACTTTACAACATGAAGTAATATTTTGTTTTTTGTTCTGTTTTATCTCAAAATAGGGGGTATTTTATTATCTTTTTCATGTTTTACCAATTATTTCCAAATCTTTCATAATTTTATTTTCAAATTATCGGAATTGAAAGACGCATCAGTTTTTTTTTTCTTTTTCGACCGAACAAGACGCAGCAATATATCCTTATCAATTAATGCCCAGTCTTCCGAATCTAAGGGTTAGCTGATTCTGATGCCCCTTGAGCGTTGTTTGTTGTCTAGCGTTCCGCGCCGCTTTGTCAGCCCATCCATTAAGCCTTCTAGGAATGTGCATGAAAGACAGTTGTCCGTGTCTTTCAACTGCTTGCCGAATCTGCTTAACAAATGGTCTGATCTTCCACCACCACGCCGCTGACAACTTTTTGATACCTTGAATTGCTTCAAGGTTGTCAGAGCAAATAAGAGTCTTCCTGCCTGTATCCTGGGCTGCTAACTTGGTAGACTCGTACACTTTGCTTCTGCATCAGCTGCCGAATCCGCCCAAGCTAGAGATGAATAGACATGTCGGATACCAGAAGCAACCTCTCTCCGAACTATCCCACTCCCACTCTGTTCAGGCCTCGTAATAAAGGATGCGTCACATGTATAAATCACTTGTGTGTCTGTTGGAAAGTTTGGATCTGTGGGTGGGTTGTGATGTTGCCCACCGCTCACGGGATTAGGTGCAATGTTCCCAGTCCAGTCCTGTACAAAAAGATTTGTCATAGTAATATTAGTAAGGTTTAACACCGTATTAACGTGTAATTTTCCAGATTCGTGTAAATCTTTCATTTTTTGTTTCCATATATTCCACTTTTATCATTTTCAATTCGTTCGTTATAAAAGATAGTTAAAATTAATTAATTAATTTTTCAATTCGGTCAAAATTAACTAAAAATAAACTTAATTGAAAGATATAGGCAAAATTAAATACAATAAAAGATGTGACCAAAATTGATAAAACGTGTATAAAATCATGGTATTTATACGAACGTTACTCGTAATTAAAACATATGTTGTATTTTGCTATTTGACCTAGGATTGATTCGATCATGAGATCTTTTAATCACCACATGAATACTCTAACTACTAGAAGAACACATATTCTTTTTAAGATAAATATTTTTTACACGAAATAAATAATTAGGTCAAATAAACTCATAATACACCTAAAATGATGTCTCAAACACTAGAAAAACTCTCACATACAAAGTCTTTCGGTGATGCTTTTTTGATTTCGTTAAAATCTTACAAAATTAATTAAGATAATGTTTCTCACAATGTATGCTCAAAGTTATTATTTAAAACTTTTCTTTATCAGTATATGAGTCCAATAGTCGACTGAGAACTTACACTTCTACGCGATCTAACATTCGCGACGACATTTATCGCCGCTTAAATGGTGAAATGTTCTCGCGAAAGACTCAAAAAATCTTTAGCGAGGAGATGTCGTCGCGAAAAAATCCTCGCAAAAGATTTGTCGAGAGAGACAATTTAGGCGAGTACTTACACTCGTCATCGCGGAAGTCGACCTATCTCTTGTGAAGACAAATGTCCTCGCAAACGATGCATGCTTCAGCGAGAAAAACTGTCGTCGCAGATCAATCTAGCACGAGAAAAAATATCCTCGTGGATGAGTTACCTTTTGCGAGGACGGTTTGTACTTTTTATGTGAGCACAAAGTCCTTGCGAAAGCCTTTTTTTAATTGATTTTTTGTATTGCTATTTTTTGTTTAATTTTATATATTGTAATAATTAAATAGTAATATATATTCTAGTGAATTATTTTTGATTTTTCAATTCATAAAATAAACCTGATTAGATAAAACCAAAACCGACAACTTAAAAGTCGACAAAAGTCAAACATAAGTCGTTCAAAGTTAGTCAAACTAAAAAGTCTAAAAAGTCGATAATATTACAAACAAGTCGAATATAATAAAGTTTAAGTCTAGTTTCATCTTCATATTCATCATAAAAAGGTTCCTCGACTCGGAGCATTACTCGATGGGCTAGCTAGTAGAAGGAGCAGTAGGAGTAATATGAGCAGTAGGAAAAGACCAAGAAGGATCAGAAGGATTGGTGACTGGACTTGTGGAGTGAGGCATGTGGATCGAGAGCCCACGTTCTAACCCGTAGCAATTTATGTACTCGAGGGGCCCACTTGTCCGTGCATCAAGTGTCTGGCTCGGGGTCTGGTGGGAGCTGTAGAGGTCGAGGATCGAGAGGCTTCTTCCTCTGCAGAAAATGGCTCCTTACCTACCGAGACAATGTACTCGTTAATGGACACCACCATCACGTCAAAGTCATTGATCATCTGATCGGTGAACAGATCAGAATTAGCACTCCGCGAAAATTTGGTCTTAAGCGGTCGTCCCACTCCAGGAACCCAACTGCGTGTCCCTTCACCCATTCCTTGGCATGCCACCTCCATAACAGCATCAACCTGTTCTTATTGGGAGGGTGACGGTAAAGATGATGACGGGCCACTTTGAGACTAGGAATTCTCGACTCATTTACGCAAAATGACCTTCAATGTCTCCTGTTAGATGAAATAAATTTTCAAATTCGAAATATATAACTGAAAGCGTATTTAAAAACTTACATTTGATCGCTCGTATGACTCTTTCCTCCCCTCTCCCCTCTCCTTGTCAAACCCGACATCGAAGAAGAAGTCGGCCATTCTGGAAAGGGGCGACTCTTGCTCAGATCCCTCCACAGGTGATGCTCGAATCACCTTCTTCTTCTTCCCCTCCTGTTTTAGTCAATAATTCAAGTAATTAAGTTGTTAGTAAATAATAGTATTACCTCATTGTTCATTGAGTCCCACATCTTACATGTGGTCTCCTAATTGTCTAGGGTCTGATCTTCCGGCTTTTTACCCCTAAGGTAGTAACCCGTCTTTAGTCAATGCTTAAAATCACTGCAACCCTTACCACAACTACCGTATATAGTTGACAAGATATTCGCCCAATCCCGCCTACTCCTCCACTACTTTATCTCAAAGAAATTATGTTCACAAATACACCAAACGGTTATATCTACAATGGAAATTACAAAAATAAATGTTAATCTTTCATAAAAAAGGGGAACCGTTTCGCGAACAATCATGTTAATTACGTGGTTCACGTGATGTCCAAATTTTCTATCTGGATTCCACATCCGATCAAAGACGTAGAAATCGAAAAAGAGTCGTCCACCCACCCTTTGCATATCCCTAACGGCTGATGCAAGGGTAGTTTGGCCCCTTGTCTTTCGGTCTTTTTTACCTTTTAAATTTGTGGTTAATTCTGAAAAAGAAAAAATAATAATTTACGGTATAGAGATATTCCAAATAAAAGTCATATCGGGTGCATCGCATCCAAATATAGGAATATTAGGATTCTGAGACGGATCTTGACCATCTTGTCTCCACCGTGCCTACTAGGCATTATATCCACCATCTGTAATGCCAGTTAATTAATGTAATAAAATTATATATTAACCCATAAAATTATTTTAAATTGCTAAAAGGCCCTATATTTTCTAAAAAAATTTACTAAGGCCCAATATTTTCTAAAAACTTCAATAAGGCCATATATAGTTTTTAAAATTACAATTTAACCCCTAAAACTATTTTAAGTTACTAAAAGAGCCTATATTTTCAAAAAAAATCATTAACACCATATATAATTCTTTTTTTGTCAAAATATAAGAAAAGAAAGACAAACTATCATATACCTCTAATATGACAAAGCGAGGACACACAGCTAAAAAACTCGACAATCAAATCCATAAAACAACCAGAAACATCAATATCCATCCTGGTGCAATCTTCAATTTTATCTGCCACTTCGTTGAATTTTCTTTTGATGTGAATGACTTTCCATCCTGGAAATCTTTTCATACATCTTAACGCTTCAGCGATCATTGGCCGTATTCGCCAGTTGATTCCTTTAGCTTTGTAAATACCTTGAACAACTTCAAGGTTATCAGAATAGAACGAACTACTATGGAGATTGAGATCTTCTGCAGATCTCATAGCTTGAAGGATGACCCACATTTCTCCTTCAACAGCCGCGTTCACCCTTGCTCTATTGAAAACTTTATGTTTGATTGCACCTTCCTTGTTAACTTCTAATGACACCATACTTGCAGGTTCCCATCTACCGATGAAAGAAACACCATTTAGCTATGTATAATCAGCATTGTCCTCGAGAAAATGATTTTCATTGAGATTAGACGAGTTCTTCTTATTACCATCAAAGCGCCAGTCTTCATTTGCAAAAAGGTTTTTCAACAAAGATTTTGTTTCTATTATATTCCATGCTTTTTTCTCAAAAATTAACCCATTCATACGAGCCTTCCAGATATTCCATAACATTGCGAAAATCGTAGTAGTGACCACTCCCTTATTCCACTCGTTGCTAGAATAGCTATCAATAATTAATCTAATCCACTCACTAATAGATCCATTGAAAGTTTCATCGATTTTGAATTGGAGTTGGGAGTTCGCCCAAACCCCCCTACTAAAGGGGAAATTTATAAAAAAAATGCACAATAGATTCAACTTCCATCTCACACCTTTCGCAGATATCTGTTTCAAGGCATTTTTTATTTTAGAGGTTGCACTTAGTTGGGATGGCATTTTTATGTAATTTCCATATGAAATTCCTTATATTTAGAGGCACATTCGAATTTCAAATTAAGTTCCACATTTTACCTTCATTGCTTTCCCCATATTTAGATGATTCACCCTCTTTATCAGTTTCCTTTTATACCAGCCTATGATATCCTGATTTGGTCGAGTACGCACCGTCTTTAGTTTTAGGCCAAATGAACTCGTCCTCTTTTTCCAATTGCATAATTGGTATTCTTTTTTATCTCTGCAATATCTCTAGGTGTATAGAAATTTTTAAGAGTGTTGAAATTCCAGTTATTCAAATTATTCTTAAAGCATTCTGCCAACTTATAAAGATAACATCCAATCGGTTTGTCCAATTTATAACCTTTCGAAATCCAAACATTGTCCCAAAGATTAATATTAAGGTCATTGCCAACTTTCCAAATACATTCTTCTTTAAGAAACATTAAACCTTAATAAATACTCCCCCAACTCCATGATCTTTTATTTTTGAGTTTCGCATCCACATATCGGAATTGGGAAAGTAGATACCCTTTAAACCTTTAGCAACCAAAGAATTCGGCTTATGTAAGATTCTCCATGCTTGTTTCTCGAGCAAAGCAAGATTCATTTTACGAAAATCCATGAATCCTATACCACCCACCTTCTTAGCTTTCACAATCTTTTCCAAGCTACCCAATGTAACCTTTTCTTGTTCCATGAGTTCCACCAGAAATTGGCAACAATACTAGAAAGTTTCTTACATAATGTGATATGAAACTCAAATATAGACATCACATAATTTGGAATAGACTAAAGAATCGCTTTGATCAGAACTTCTTTGCCACCATCAGAAAGAAAATTAGAAATCCAGCTTGCCGGTTTAGACATAAGTTTATCAGTAATATAAGAAATATTTTCAGTTTTGGACCTCTTGAGAGTCATTGGGATTCCAAGATATTTATCCATTGATTTTGTAAGTTCGAAATTTAAGCTATTTGCAATAACTGTTGCTTTATTTTTAGGAAATCCACTTCTGAACATAATGGTTGATTTGTTAAAATTAATCTTCTGGCCTGAAGCGAGACAATATCTTGATAGAACTCTTCTGAACGCATCAATTTCACCATCGTTAATTTTCAGAAAGAAAAGCGAATCATGAACAAATAAAAGATGAGTCAGTCTAGGAGCCACTATTGCAAGTGAAATTCTTTTAGTATTACCTTCGCGACATTCATAATAAATAAATCCTATCAGTCCTTCCGTGAGCATTGAAAATAAAAGTGGAGATAAAGGATCACCCTGTCTAATCCCTTGTTTTGGTTTGAATTTTTTCAATCTTTCACCATTCCCTTTAAACTGGTACGAGACATATGATATGCAATAAAAAATTAGATCTCTCCATCTTTCAGAAAAACCGAGAATTTTCAAGATTTCCATAAGGAAATTCCAATTAACTTGGTCATAAGCTTTGGTGATGTCAATTTTAGCTTCTCCATTATGTTTGTTGGATCTCCTTTTGGCCTTGAGAAAAAAACCGATTTCCTGAGCAACCAAAATATTATCTTGAATACATCTCCCTTTAATAAACGACGCATGAGTCGGTGAAATGATGTTATGCATGATAGGTTGAAGCCTAAGTGCCATTATTTTAGCGATGCTTTTATAGCTAAAATTAATGCAAGATATCGGCCTATAATCTGTCACAGGTTCCTGGGAATTACCTTTCGGGATAAGGGAAATATTGGATTCGTTGATTTTATCAAGGGGAGTGTTGAAAGAGAAAAAAATCATGAACCATTTTGAAAATATCATTTTTATAATATCCCATAATTCATGGTAAAAAATTTCGAGAAGACCATCTGGTCCCAGCATAGAAAAGACCGCCAACCTAATCTCTTCTAAATTAGGGTCTTTAGTTAGAAGAGAGTTAGTTTCCTCATCAATATTACACGGTGTATGAATAGCAACATCATCAATTCCAGAAACTTGATTTTCTTTAAACTAAAAGAAAGAGAAATCTCTAATTGACTGAGATTTATTCTGACTATCTTTAAGTTTATACATGTATATATTTATTGATTATTGAGGTATCAAGTGAAAAGGGTGTATTTATAGGGTTAATTGTGAGAAAAGTGAGAATAGTATTAAGATAATGTGTATATATATATATATATATATATATATATATATATATATATATATATATATATATTAAATTTTGGAGGGTCGAGATTCAATAAAAAGAAAAATAATGATGTGGATATCTATCTGTGTGATTATTTACAATTTTGGAGGGTGGAGATTCAAGAAAATTATTGACGTCTATCCACATTAGATGAGTAGGCCAGTTAATGTATTTGAAAATATTAATTGCTTTGACCATTTTTATTAATGTTACAACCTAATAAATATTTATTGTATTTTCTTTTTACCTAATTTTCTTTTTGTCAAAGATATTATTCTCGTTACTTTTTTCATTAATATAAGAAGAAACGTTTTTTTTGTATGTTTGGACTGGATTTTATAATTTAGAAAATTAATTCAATTAATTATATAATTCTTTAAATACATCTAAATTTTCAATATATTTAATCCTTTTATAATAACTCATTTCAAAACAAATAAAAGTTTGATTATTTTTTAAAATATTCTCACTAACTTTATAATTTTAATATATAATACTTTCAATTAAAATAACATAAATGTATTCTATTGGTTAAAAGTAGTCATTCTGTTAATAATGTTAATCCAAAATGTGATTTATTAATCAATTTTTTTTTAATTTAAAAATTCAAACAAACTTATTACTTTTTTTTCTTCTATTTCTTTACTATTTTTTACTCCTATTCTACCCTTTCTTTAATACTAATATGTCCAAACAATGTATATTGTCACCTAAGAATCATATGACTTGGTAAAATTTAATAGTAAGATCTTTTATCATTTCTTTTTACTGTGATTGAAAGCGATTTTTTTTAATGTAAATAAACAAGTATGTCAATTGAAAATCAGTGTAAGGGCCAAATAATAATTCAACTTTGTCGAGTTAACTCGTGGCAAGAATACAAGTAGTCAGCAAACGAGCATCTAAACTGTCTGTTTTTTAACCAAGTGTGCATTTTTCACAAACCAAATATGTGTTATTTTCACATAGATATCATTCATATTTACACTATCAAAATCCAAGGGTCTAATTAGTACGATGAAACTAGAGAAGAGATCCTCCAGTCCTTCGAAGAATACAAATGTGGAGAGTGTGTCGATTGTTACATTAATCAGCTTAAACATGAAATCAACCACTGGGAAATGGATATTCAAAAAGTTGCACTAAATACTCTCACAATTCAATTGAGGGAAAATGACACCAACAATGAACCTAAGACCTTTAGGAAACTTTTTAAACAAGATAGAAGTTTCGGAGGATGCCAAACTAAAGCATTGCAATAAGATCACATTCAATGGTCATGTAATGAAGGTGAGTGTTGAGGAGATTTCAGAAATGAAGAGAGTTGAAGAGGAAAAGATAAATACTTTTTTTTAATTCACTACATTAGTTTCACATACACCGCCTTTTAATGTAATTGTAAGAAAAATTTAAAGGTTCTAGACAAACCTTTTAGGCGGAATTAAGAATCGAAATGCTCTGGTGTTGAATCAACTTACTTGACGAAGAAGATTGCTATTCCACAATTTAAATGTCTTTGGATGTTCTGTTATATGTTAAAAAGATCTTGAGAGAGTATTTATAATGATTTCTGTTCTCTTTGGTATAAAGCAGAGAAGAGAAAGAAACGTATTTTAATGTGTCTGATATATTCTTATCTGAAATAACTTCCATGAAGTTATTTATATACTAGTTATTAATGTAATAACTACCACAATGGGTCGTGTTAACCCATTATGGGCACCCACAATATGGGCCAGACCCAAAACAATTTCTTTCAATCTCCCACTTGCACATGATGGGTTTACTCTCACACCCATGTTATATGCATCAGGCAACTCTTTCTCTCATCCCAAACATATCAACTTAATCCATCGTACTTGGCAAATAGGTCGTGCGACCGGCAAGCATACGAGCATTCCTTTTGCTATAAAGCTGTTAGGGTAGATAGCTGCTCAAACGATTCATAATCCTTTCGTGTATCTTGCAGTTCCCTAGACTAAAAATTATAATATCAATATCATAGTAACTCTGACCCCTCAGATTCCATATCACGTCATCTTTGTGATTGGAAAAGTTCACTAGCATAACATCGTGTGTCTCACTATCATGTCATAGTCCTTGATGACTTACATGATTGGTCGACCTGCAAGCACACACTTTGATATCCATTTTAGTCTTCCTTTTGCACTTGACATTTTGTATAATGACTTGGTTGCTTTCCCAGACATACATCGTTAGGTCGAATCATTCATGACCATCGATAATATGCTAAAGTAGCAAACACCAAATCAAAATATCAAATTTAGTCAAAAGTAATAAGGGTACTACTCAAAGATCTCACACAATGAAGAAATAGGGATCAATTCTTCACTTCTTTTTGGTCGCAAGCACACACGGTATGACTCGTGTGCTACGATATTATTAATTTATTCACATCATATGTCAAGTATCTATTAATATCGTACAGATATATAATTAGACATTCCTCGTTGTGTAAAATGAATCCTTCAATTAATCAACCCTCCTGAAATCAATTAAGAATTGCATATCTAGCTTTTATAGACTAAGTAGATAGTGGGGATCTACTTCGATCACAAATTAAAATTAACATGTTGCGCTACATGTTTGTGATCTCATCTTAACATGTATTAAGGCGACTTTCGTAACTCACGTTATTTACATGAAGGGTTACTCTTTTACATAAGTTAGTCTCGTCCTTCCGCATCTTCTAATGCCAAAGGCGATTGCCCGTGTGAGAAGGCCAATCATAGTCTATCTGACATACTTATCCACACGTATATATATTACCACTCAACAATGGAGATATAGCATTGCACATTATTTTGCAGTATACATAACAATATAGATCCAACATGATCTGAATTGCATAACTAGCAATTAGTTCCAAAAAATATATTCACAAGAATATCACGTGTGGGTATTAACTGCAAATTTTCATAATCTATGTGCAATAATGTCTCTTATCACGATATACTTAATATCAATATGTTTAGTTATACTGTAATACTGTGTGCCCATCACATAAGTCATTGTCATTTCTCTATTACAGTATTTTAAAGCTGGACTCCCACTATCACTTGAGAATCATAAAAAGTACAGACAAACTTTTAAAACCAAACAAACCTTTTGAATTTTAGTTGAGTAAGCCCAAACTCAACATTCACAATGGACATAGCAATATATAGGTTTGTTTCTTGCTATTCTGTGGATATAGCACAATATTTCATCAAGAATACACAACCTAAAGACATTTAAACTCATTCATTTTGTTAAACCAATTAACATATGGATATACTTTAGGTGTAAATGTTATATTTGAAAACATATAGCATGAGCCCTAATAATTTTAAGGCATCTCATTGCTCATATTTCAGGTTTTCAATACTTATGTCCATAATTCTATTTAAAATAGACTAATTAAACCCACGACATAACCAATGTATGGTCTAGCAAACATCACTGATAAATGGATAACTAAACCCAAAGCATAACAAAATGCACGGCCAAGTACTTATCATGACATACATAATACTATCATCGGTATGTAATTACTAATATGACATTGTTTACCTTTTCTATTTTCATCGATAGAGTACTAAGACACATAAGAAGATTAAAGCTTATTCTTTCATCTATTTGGAGTGTTAATGACATTAAAGTCTGACATGTAAAAGCGTTCACATCTCTTCTTGATGTATAATTCTTTAGACATGGACTACAGAATTCAAACATTCTTTATGAATCATAACATCAAGAATAAGGCTCACATTTCTTATACCTTTCACATCAACAAAGATTTGAAAGATAACAACTCCTTAATTTTACAAATCACATGTCATTCCTAACTTGTAGGATATCATCTACATAAAGAGATAAATTCACAAACTTTGCTTATGTAAGGCCCTAGCAGAGGATGAGTAGGAAATTAATCTTATCATGTGTGATAAAAACTTTTATATAATTACAAATCAATCATTATGGAGAAGGATCTTAGAGTTAAATTATTTCAAAATAACCATATTACAGACCAAATTATCTTTAAATCAAACACTAGTTATAAATTTTATACAACCAGAAGGAAAATCTGACCGGGGCACATTAGGAGCATGTAAGGCCCTAGCAGAGGATGAGTAGGAAATTAATCTTATCATGTGTGATAAAAACTTTTCTCAACAACGATTAGTTAGAAGAACTTAAGTTAGACAATTTATTAAACGCTAATAAGATAGACAAAATAAATAATATATGTTCGATAAATAAGCATTCACAATAAATACAATGAATACCTATTATGCTCATGTTTCTTAAGAAAACACCATTAATTTATTGTTTTTTATTAGTTTAATCATACTTCTTCAACCTATGTCTTGTAAATATTTGTATCTTTTCCAATAATTATCCACACACATAAACTTATTTAATATAATTACAAGCAATCGTTGTAGAGAATGATCTTTCTTATCACTTAATTTTTTGAAATGACATGTACACTTACCAAAAGTAGCCACTCCTGAGGCGTCATACAACATTCATAACTTCAATGCCTCGAGAGTTACCAACTACTACACAAGGATTTAGACTATAGTAAGAAACAAAATTGATTGTTGATGCTGGCTACCAATATGCCTAGCATATCTCCACATCACAGGTGTTTCCCCATCCCTAGTATCTCCATACAATAGTCATTTTTTTGTTTCCAGTTGTGAAGGGTCATCATCTTCAACTCGCAGTCCAACCTCCTAATCATCTTTTGCTTTTAGTGATTTAGAAGATGGTTCCAGACATCTCCCTTGTCAACTTCAACCTTAATACACACAATTCTCATTGTCATTTCTCTTAACTTCACACCGTTCTTTATCTCGATTCTTTAGCATCTCTAGAGAAGTAGTTAACATTTTCGTTCTACTTGTCATCTCTATTGATGTCCAACTCAAATTTGCACAATTCTTGAAAGTACCCCTCGCTTTTTGGTGGTTCTTGTGTTATTTGGATTGGGTTTGGTATTGTGATAGTTTTTAGTGAAGTGGATATGTTGGAATCTAAGTTGGGTGAAAAAGACTTTAAGAAATCTGGAAGAAGGATTTTTAGTGTGATGATTTGCAAATTTCACGTTGTGGCTTAAAATGAAGAAGAGACCCCATATGCCATATTATGCTAAAATTAATATCCACCATCATTTCCATGATTTATGACGTGTGATTTACTAGAATACCCAAGAAGTCGAGCGAGTCTTCGATGAACCCTTTATGATCTTTTTGTACGCCATTGCTAGATCGATTTTCACCACCATATACTTATTCTAGCCTTTTTCATGTCGCATCACATAAGCTTCTTCGCTAACTAGGACAACATTATCTATAGTTTACATATTCAGGAGAAAACTACTTTGATAAGGACCTATTATCTCAGCCAACAAGGGTTAGAGGTAGTTAACCAAAACTTTCATGCTTATCTTGCATGCCACGTTTATCGAACTAATAGGCTAAACTTCTGTCATAAATATTGAGTCTTTGACCTTATGGAATATCTAAATAAGGGCAACCAGTATCTCCTTGGGTAATACCCATTCATGAAGGCCGTTATGATCTTTATCGTAAATTGATGAACCAATACACTCCTAATTGTTCTGGTAATAATCTCTCAAAGAACCTGAACTATTCAACCTCTACCGTTCTAAAACAGAATGCTAATAGCAAGATTGGGCATCACTTAACCTCACGGGGTATTAGTATTCAAAGAGTTATTAGTATTTAACATATGAAATAATTTGTATATAAAAAACCAAACCAATAAAAATAATAAACAAAGTTACAAATAAATTTAAAAAACCCCTTAACCCATAGATAAGGAAGGCTCCTCATTGTTCTCATTCTCCTTCTCGGAATCGTCGCTCATAATTCGATTAGTACTGGTTATTAACATCTCCTTGTTCAGCCTACTACTGATTAAATCCAATGGCAGAGATGGAAGAACGTCCATGGTGTGAAGGCTTGAGATCTCAGGTGAGGAGTCATCTAAGCGATCCATACATTCATCCAATATTTACTTCATAACTTGCTCACCACTTATCCAACCCATTTCATCAAACACATGAAGATGGGGGATCGTTAAGTGGCAAATATTTATTTAGATTACCTGCAATAAACTGTTTATTCGAAAAAATTTATCCTCCTGGTCACTGTCCAAAATAGAGCAGCCACTTTCATTAAAATTCTATATTAGAGAATCAATAAGGAAAGACATATGATGTCACTACTTGTGTGATGTATTAATCCACTCACGAGATATCCTTTTAGGAGTTTATTGGGCCCGAGGAAGGGATTTTTCCTAATATTTTCTATATTGCACTTTTAAATCTTGTTTTGGTCATATTTCTGTTTATAGAGTAATTGCGCCTTAATTGTGTGTTAAGTGTGTATAAATTAGATACATGACTCATGCAAGTTGCCAAGATAAAGATAAAAAGTCAAAAAGTCAAGATAAACCTCAATTCAAGGCGAAAATTGAGCCTAGAGTCACTTTGGGAAGTTAGAGCATTTGCCGACAAATCTTAACATCATATTTTCTCAGTCAACACGATTAATTGGTCAGATCTTTGGACCTTATTCATTTTGATTCAGAAATATCTTGAATTCAGTGACGCGTGGAAAGTGATGTAAGTTAACTCGGAGTTCAAATAAAGAAGTTATGCCATTTGCTTCCACCGTGAATCGAGCTAGTTCAGCCTTAGCTAAAATTGATTTGGGCCCTTCTAAACCTAATTAAGTGAGCTAAATGGGTGCCAGACATTTTTAACTTCTATATAAATCATTTAGAGGCTCCTATTTCATACATAACTCATTATCATCATTTTTTTCAAGCGGAGAAAGAGTAGAAGAGAAGAGGAGAAGAAAAGAAGGGGTTCTCCACATAACCCAACGATTCTTCGTCAACGATTCATCAAATCATCTCTTCAAAAGAGTAACCATTTATTTTTTCTTTAAATTATGATTTTGTCTTTAGTTTTTATTACTTTTATTTATTTTATTATGAACTAAACCCTCATTGTTTGTGGCTTGCATATGTAAGATCCCATGCTTGGCTTTTTATAATATGTAAGAACCTATGCTTAGCTTTTTTATAATTATTTACTGAATTTAGGACAAATGTTTAATTGAGAATGGTTTGATTTTATTCTATTGACTATATGTTTGTTTTAATACTACTTATGTTCTGGCTAAATAGTGGGTAGCCCTAGTAATTGAGCTAACATCCAAAGTAGGGGTCCAACTGCTAAAATAACATACAGACATCTAGTGTGCGGTAGTGATCCTAATGGGCTTGCTCAATCAGATAGTCAATAGGTTTAGAATTATTAAGTCGAGACATTTCCTAGGATGTCCTTACTCAAGTCCCCTAGTTGTGTCGAGGTTTCTCCTTAAGCTACCCTTATGAGAGCTAGGGAGATATTAGAATCCCGGCTAATGCGGATTCACCAACTTACCTTTATTAATAAAAACATTTAACTAGCGGCATAAAGGATTACCAACTAGACTTAGGCAACTCTCCCCTATTCCTTTTGTTTGATTAGTTGTTTATTTTATTTTAATTATTAGTTTATAATATTATCTTGTTAATTGTTTTAGTCTTTAAATATTGAAGACCAAATAAATATTTTATTATTTATGATTTTTCTATTTCGTGTATTGCCATTGCAAAGTCCATATTTTTACACTATTGAAGCACAATTATCTACAACGATAGTCCCTGTGGAGACAATAATCCCTCGTACTTATCTTTATTACTTTTCAACTACCCGAACACTTGGAGGAATGACTTCTTGGGTGTTGGTGTACTTTATCACACTCTGGGACATGACAACATATCGACCGCAAAAACCTTATTTTCTTAGAGAGAGAAAGCTAGAGAGAGGTTAGCGGGTTTCCTCCTAAATCTTCCCGGTTGGTTTTCTCGATTTCTTTGACTAAGTGATAAATCAAACACAGACCATACAAGATTAAAGAGTTTCACCGGCCGATTTGGAATTGGCAGACACAAAGCTACTACACCACAAATCCTCCACCAAGGAGCCACCGGACCCCAAGAATCTCACGTCTTGGGTAAACCCAGATGCCTGGTCACTCTAGAGCATGACTAGTCTCACGCAACCTCATAACTCACCGATGGTTGAAATCCTTGGAGCATCTAAGGAAGTGAGAGTGGTGAACTTGAAAAATAATTGGTGGAATCAAAACCCTATATTGGATACCATAGTTAAGGAATAACAAGAAGCAACCCATTTGGAAATCTTGAATGAACAAGCACCGCATATCCAACTTACCGAATCGAAGAGCCCATATTATGGCAAGGAATCCGTGACTACCCACCTTGAGGTTCGACCAAGACTATCTTCACTAGTAGGGGAGGCTTTGTTCGATAAAGCGGGTAATCTGGGTGCTAAATTTGCGAATCTTGGTGCTTTTGACATATTAATTGAGGCTAAACCAAGTTTTTTCAAAGCTTGTGGAAGATCTGATAAATAAATACTTTAGAAAATATGGGATGAACTTGTGCATACCAAATGTTTGATAAATTGTCTCACTCAAGTTTTTTGGAGAAAAAGGTGACAAAGGATAATTTAGTTGAAGACTCTTGTACATCAAAGAATGTGGTTAATGATGGGCGTGAAATGACCACTGAGGGACCCGTGAATTTGACCGGGAACCTCGCCACCGATGCAAAGAGTCCTAAAATATTACACTCAACTAAACAGGGGGTCGGTGGTGTGAAATTGGATTATAAATATGTGCTTTTGAATAATCATAAAGTTTCAATTGGAATAGAGTCAGTTAACTTTGAACCCGTTAAGGGGGACATGTTGAAACAATTGGAGAATGATGTGTTGACCATTGAGCAAGGGTTTGTATTTTCACTCATTGGGTATGTGGTCGGGAAGAAGTCACCGAATATAGAGGATTTTCAGAGAATCGTGATGGAATGGAAGGTTGGTGAAAAGTGAGAAGAGACCTAGTGGTTGGATTGTGTTTAAATTTGATAAAGATAGGAGGAATATACTCACAAAGGAGCCTTTCGTTCCTTATGGAGGTTACTTATGCTTAACAAAATTCCTGATCGTTTTGATTATGGGCATCTTGAGATCAATAAAATACAACATGGATTACAATTCTAAATCTTCCAGAACAAGCATGTACTTTCTATGGGTTAGCGAAAGTTGTTTCACAAGTGGGTAAATCAATTTGAACCGATGGAATTACTATAATAGTGAACATTTCAGTTATATTAGAGTGCTTGTAGAATTAGATTTGAGTAAGGGGCGTAAAAATGTGGTGGAATTTGGATCATATAAGGGGAATAAACACTGGATTAGAGTGAAGTGTGAAAATCTACCCCTTGTTGTTCTAAATGCAAAGCTTTTGGCCTTGTAGAGATCAAGTGTTTCTCTAGATAAACCAGTTGGAGATACATGGGATAGACATCAACACCTCCTATAGATAATTAATACTATTTGTATAAAAAAGTACATATAATAATGACGACAACCATAAAACAACATATACCTTCAAAAATCATTAAACACAAAATATTCACGTACATTTACATGACAACAAAGAAAATCAATTAAGTATTTCAACTTTGAAAGATAAGAACAAGTTTAAATGATTGAACCAAAAAAATATAGGTAGAAGTTGGCCTATTATTCTTTTTCTATTTTTGTTGTCAAAGACATTTATATAATAACTAATTAGTTTTTCAGCATTTGTTAGCTTTACGAATGAATCAAATTTAGCATTTGTTTTAATAGGAAATTGAATATATAAGTATATTAAGTAACATGTTATGCGATTTATCATTGCTATATATAATTCCTAGAAGATGATAAACAAAAACAGGCACGACCTATATGCAAGATTTGAATATAAATCATACTTCATTTAGCAATGCAATAACAATGTAGAAGCTTATTTAAAAGATCGAGACTATAAATAGTTTTCCATACATAAAAAAATTAATATATTATTATATTTTAAAATTTTTATTACAATCTTGATCAATTTTCCAAAACTAAATAATCTAATTTTCATATCCCCTACTCACTCCACCACTAAAAAGAAATTGTAATATATTTCTAAATTATGATTATACATGTTAACACTAAAAATATATTAAAATTTTTGGACTGATGTGCATGTCCACCTTATGCAATGCATCAATAGGTTTCTAGCACTTCTTTTGCCAATTGAAGGAACTCTGCAACATAAAGAATATTCTTATGATTAAGATCCTAACGAAACCGCTCAAACCCTTAAAAATTGAAATATTATGAACATCAATCATGTTTCCTTAGTAGACATTGATCTTCATGGCTCATAATTAAGCTATCTGTAAAACAAATGGAAGAATATAAAATCCATATTAATAGTAATTATGGAGATTAATGTGTCAATGAATATGATTCATTAAAAGGACATAAAATTTGTAAAAAATAGTTATCATTCAAAATAAAATCCAAATGACATATAATTAGCAAAATATATTAATATATAACTGAAGCACCATGGAAGTTTTTGGGGATGTTATAATAGGAAAAAATAAATCATTTAACAAATTAAATAAGGGTAAAATAATAATTTCACAAATTTTATCAAATTTGACTAACTATCGTGTGGAAAAGAAAGATAATTATCATTATAAGAGGGTCTAAATTGAAAGTTTTGGAACCATCAAAAGTGTTTTACACTTTCTCCCCAAACGAAGGGGTGTTTTGTGCATTTTAGTCAACTAAATAAAACCCTAACTTTTCTTTCATCTCATCTACAATTTTTTTTTTCTACAATTACAACAAATGAACCGATAGCAAAATAAATTAAAATACAACAAATGAACACATAGACACATTTTCTAAAACATAACTCTAATAACACTTACCAAAGTGTTTGAACTAGTACACTACATAGTAGAGAATTAGAGATGAAACATACCTTTCTCCATGAAGATGTGAATTCATTACGATTGTATCTAACACACTAAACTAAAACGTGTTTTGAAATTCAAACACTAACTAAATGAAAGAGAAATCTCTAATTGACTGAGATTTATTCTGACTATCTTTAAGTTATACATGTATATATATTTATTGATTGTTGAGGTATCAAGTGAAAATGGTGTATTTATAGGGTTAATTGTGAGAAAAGTGAGAATGGTATTAAGCTAATGTATATATATATATATATATATATATTAAATTTTGGAGGGCCGAGATTCAATAAAAAGAAAAATAATGATGTGGATATCTATTTGTGTGATTATTTTAAAATTTTGGAGGGTGGAGATTCAAGAAAATAATTGACATGGATATCTATCCAAATTAGATGAGTAGGACAATTGATGTATTTGAAAATATTAATTACTTTGACCATTATATTAATGTTACAACCTAATAAATATTTATTGTATTTTCTTTTTACCTATTTTTTTTTCAAAGATATTATTTTCGTTACTTTTTACATTAATAAATAGTTTAGATTCATATAAAATATTAAGAAGAAACGTTTTTTTGTTTGACTAGATTTTAGAATTTAGAAAATTAATTCAATTAATTATATGATTCTTTAAATGCATCTAAATTTTCAATATATTTAATCCTCTTAAAATAACATGAATGTATTCTTTTAGCTAAAATTAGTCGTTTAATAATGTTAATCCAAAATGAAATTTATTAATCAATTATATTTTTTTATTATTTTAAAATTCAAACAAACTTATTACTGTTTTTTCTACTTCTTTACTATTTTTTACTCCTATGCTACCCTTTCTATAATACTAATATGTCCAAACAATGTATATTATCACATAAAAATTATATGACTTGGATAAAATTTAATAGTAAGATATTTTATCATTTCTTTTTAGTGTGATTAAAAGCGATTTCTTTTAATGTAAATAAACAAGTATGTCAACTGAAAATCAGAGTAAGGGCCAAATAATAATTCAACTTTGTCGAGTTAACTCGTGGCAAGAATACAAGTAGTAAGCAAACGAGCATCTAAACTGTTTGCTTTTAAACCAAGTGTGCATTTTTCACAAACCAAATATGTGTTATTTTCACATAGAGTTCATTCATATTTTCACTATCAAATCCAAGGTCTAATTAGTATGATGAAACTAGAGAAGAGATCCTCCACCCCTTCGAAGAATACAAATGTGGAGAGTGTTTCGATTGTTACATTAATCAGCTTATACATGACATCAACCACTGGGAATTGGATATTCAAAAAGTTGCACTTAATACTCTCACAATTCAAGTGATGGAAAATGACACCAACAATGAACCTAAGACCTTTAGGAAATTTTTTAAACAAGATAGAAGTTTCGGAGGATGCCAAACTAAAGCATTGCAGTAAGATCACATTCAATGGTCATGTAATGAAGGTGAGTGTTGAGGAGATTTCAGAAATGAAGAGAGTTAAAGAGGAAAAGATAATTTTTTTTTTAATTCACTACATTAATTTCACATAATCGCCTTTTAGTGTAATCTATCAAATAGGTTCCAAAACATTTGACGACACGAACTAAAAAATTTACCATGACGACTGAGAGAAGATAATTTATAAATATGGAATAATTGGGACTTTCGGGTATTCATTCATTTTGGATAGATTATTGAATAAAAAGGTTGTAAGAAATTAAACTTGAACTTATTACACGTATTGATTAGGTAAGGTAAGGTGAGGTGAGAGCTTATAACCTTCTTACATATTACAAATGTATTATTCCTCGGTCGAATCCTAACGATGCATCTGCATAAACCCTTATGATCCTCACATGGTTGAGTTACATTAGGGGAGAGGTCTTAGGTGAGTTGGCATATGATACATAACACCTGTATCAACGATCACCATATATCCTTTTTTTTCTGACTCTACGAAATATGAACCCTTTTGTATCATGAAACTAATGGTTTCTTACGCTTATATGATATTGCTAGCATGTATTGTACATTCCGTGTTGATAATGTTTATGATATGATATTTAGTTGTTCGTTATCATTACTTTCTCATCTTTTTATGGTATATCAATGACTTGTTGAAGTCTTTGGCCCATCTGTACCCACATTGTCGGGACGACAATAGTATAAGTTTAAGGTTATTTGATGTCTCTATATTTGTGGTTAAATATATTATATCTGAGACACAATTTAATACGGTTTTTTGGGTGAATCGTTGGATAAAATTGGGTGTTTTCACTAATTTATGTCTTTGTGATTATATAGAGACGTTTGCGTATTTTTAATATTAATGTGATTTGAGTGTAGATAGACATGAAGGGTCGATTTGATAGGAAATGAAACAATACATGTATACGAGAGCCTAGAGGAGATGAAAAGATCCTCGGAGTACATCCCAAGGAGCTCAAGTCAAGGCCATGGTTATCTTTAGAAGCAAGGATGAAATTTCACGACATTAATACAGGATCCTCGCATACCACTCGTCTAGCTTAGCTTTGCGAGTAGATAGGAAACGAATTTAACCCAAGTTTAAGGTAACATAGTTAATGTTTTAGCTAGGTGAGCAAGTTGGACAACAAGAAGCAGAAAACCCTTTCCTACAACTTGTCTACCTTCCATCTTGGTTAGTGGTTATCGAGGAACGCGTGGAATGGGAAGTTGAAAATCTATTGTATACTATTGGACCAGGGGTAAACTTAAATATAAGCGGGTCTAGGATAATTTTAAATTTTTAGGTAGAATTAACATGTCTAACCTTAAAAATATGTAGTTATATCATAACTAAAACTATTTTTTTTATATACAAATAAAATTTTTATATTAATGAAGGTCAAAACATCTATTAATTTTTTACAAGGCACATTTAATGAAACATTAGTTACAACTTATTACATTAACAATACTATAGGGACTAGAACGTAATTAATTTTAATAGCTAGTCTTCACCTTCTTTAATAATTCGTTGACCACTTTATATACATTTTAGCACCTCATTTACTTTTAAAATTCCTTCTCCTAAGCTTTCTGGAAACAAAGACTTGATGCGAATAATTAGTTGATCTTCATTGAGCAAAGGACCACCATGAATTATTTTGTTCCTTTCACTCCAAACATAGTAGATATAACACGTAATACATATAAATTCAAATCAGAGTAACTTCATAGCTTATGCATCCATTGATGACACCATTATTAAGTTCCTCCCAATTCCTCAGATTTAGATTAATCTCATAATCAGTTAAGAATTCTATTAGAGAAAGAACACTTGACCATAATGTGATCAAGATCCTCAACAACAAGAAAGAAAAATTCATACAGAGGATTAACATTTTTAACTCATTCAACCATACGATTCTTAGCTGACAATCTATTGTGACAAGCAAGCCAGGAAATGAAGGAGCAGCTGGGAATGCAGCTTTTAGCCCAAACAATTTTGCTCCACTCAACATAATCAGCTATCACACTCACTTTTTTGAAAAGTCTTTTTGAAAGAAAATCTTTCTTTAATTGATTCACTCTATAATATAGCATCATTAGAATATGAAAGAGATATATTATTCAAATGGGGTAGAATATCACAAATGATAGGAGGTAATATCCATCGTTTTTTACTTGTGCAAGAGAACACAGTTTTGATACAATATAACTTCTCCTTTTGAACCTTTATAAAGATATTAAGCAACGATCATCTACTGAATCTATTTATCCCATAAGATGTAAGTATGTTTGCCATTCTTGACCTCATGATGAATGAGATTATAGACAATATTTCTAATTTTCAAAATCTGCTTTCAAATAAAAGTATAGCTTAGTTTAATGTTCATGCTCCAAATACAGTTATCTTGAATATTATTAGTATGAACCCTCTTACTCTATAAGTTCTCAACTTTAGAATACATTCTCCAAAATATATAAAGTAAATAAACTTTGAAAATGTCCTCAAGATTTGGAATATTCAAACCTCCAAACTCTTTTCTCACAAAACAATTTCCCCCTATATTAGCTCTTGAGATCCATCAAGAGTACCCTTCCACAAATATATAGACATCTTTTGATTGAGTTTGTAGATGACTTGATTAGGAGGAAGAAAAATTCTACACAAAAATATGATTTTACTGATAAGAATAACTTTGATAAACTCTATTCTTCCAGCATAAGAAAGAAGCTTGGAGTTCCATTGATTGATGATATTGCAAATCTTGTCAATAAGAAGATTACCATCACTACCATTCATATTTTTTGAATTAAGTAGAACACCTATGTATCTAAGTGGCATATTTCCTACTTTGATGTTAATGATAGAAGTTATGATAGCTTGAATACACTCAAAAGTTCCACCAAAGTATAGTTAACTCTTTTTTTTAGTTGATCTCAAGGCCTGATATTCAGGAAAAAAGGTCAAGTCCTTCTTTACCAATCTTAGAATAATTTACATCTGATTTGAGGAATATGAGCAAATCATCAGCAAAAATGATATGATCAATGCTAAGATTCCTAGACTTAGGATGAAAGTTGGAGTGATTATTCAAGGATACATGAAGAAAAATTCATGTGATTACCTACATACATATGGCAAAAAGGTAGGGAGAAAGAAGATCTACCTGCCTGTGACCTCATTTACCCTTTTTTTGACAAAATATCTTTTACCTTTTTTTTACGAAACCTCTTTTACCTTTTAAGTAGCCATTAACTTGACCATTAATACCTATGGTGTAGAATGGAGAACACACATACACATTTTGATCCAGTTGATGAATAACCATGGAAAACTAAAAGGTTGAAAGAATTGATACGGAAGTCTCAGTTTACACTATCATTTGCCTTTTGTAGATCAAGGTTGATAGTACATCTAGGTGAAATATCTTTTTTGCTATAGCCAAGAACAATGTTTTTAGCAACAAGAATGGTATCACAAATTGATCTTCTACCTACGAAAGCTGCTTTATTCATAGAAATTATAAGATTAAGCACCTTCTTCAATCTATTGGTAATGAGTTTGGATAAAGTTTTGTATGTAGTGTTAACACGAGATATGGGCCTAAATTTTATGACATTTGAAGGACACTATCTTTAGGAACTAAGACAATATTTGTAGCATTGACTTGACTTAGAAGCTCACCTGAATTAAGAATTTGTTTGATGGCATTACACAAGTGCTTACCTACAATGTCCGATGAAGATTTATAATATCAAGAGTTTAGTCCATCAGGTACATGGCATTTGTTTTCATTAAAAGAAAATATAGCAACCTTAATCTATATTTCATTACTAGGAGCAATAAGATTATGACATTGATCTTCAGAGAAAGTGTATTTGATAACTTATTTATTGATATTTTCAAAACAAAATTCCTGCTCAGGATCTTCAGTGCCAAGATTTTATTTTATAAAATGAGACAAACTCATTGTTAATAAACTCATTTATTTTATAAGAATAAAAACTTAATTTCTAGCTATTATGCCTTTGATCATCTTATAGAAATATAAGGAGCTACAATCACTATCATTAATGAAGATAGCTCTAGACTTATGCTTAAGGACTTATTTCTCAATAATACCTGCTTCCTCAAGAGACTTGATAAGTTTTTTATCTTCAGTTAAGATAGTTTAATCAAGTGAGACTATCATGATCTTAATGTAAATAGTTTCAAGTTGACTCATGATCTCAATAATATAATGAGAGTTTCTTCTAAAGGCTTGTTATTAAAAATCTTCAAAGTTTTTTTTACTTCTCTTTGCTTCATACACGGTTGAAACATAAAATTTCCTTGAACATTAGTATTCCAAGATTCTTTAATAATGTTAGGATAATACTCATGTTTAGTCCAAATATTGAAGTATTTGAAAGAAGAATTACTAGATATCATCTTTTACCGATTGTAATATGTAGGGCACAATGATTTGAGGTAGAACAAGGCACAATAAGCACATTATATTGTATAGAACCAATCCATTTTCCATTGACGTGTACTCTATTTATTTTGCTTGATATGAGTTGACCTTAAACGTTTATTAGTCCAAGTAAAATAGTTACCTCCATATTGATCTTCATAGAGATTAGAGTCATCAATACATCCATTGAATATGATGGAGCATCTAGCAAGTGAATCACAATTGAGTGTATCTTCAACTCTAAGAATATCATTAAATCTCCAAGCTAGCATATCTACATGTCATAATAATGATTACACCATCTTATAATGTCTTTTTAGAGAATGATTATTTCATCATTATCATCATTACTAGCATATATAAAACAAGAAATGAAGATAATATTACTTGAATTAATAATTTTTTGCTTCTAAACATGAGTAATAGCTGACATTATGGCTCAGCATGACCAAATTGATTACACTTAAAGCAAATAATTGTCTTCCAATCATATTCAATTGTAACCTCTCGAAGATCGTTTAAACCTACCTCAATATATAATTTGTCAGGCAAAACTTCTTTAGTATTAATTTCAATGCGAACTCTTGCGTAGCCTAATCGATATTTTGATTTAGTTATAGTATCTTTTTTAAGAGGAGTTCCAATTCCACTAGCTACATAGATTAAACCATTTTCAATCCATAGAGTCATAGGAATGTTCTTACGTTGATATCAATATATATCAACCTTTTCAAACTGCATACATGCTTTCTATGGCCTTAATAACAAGTGTTTACCATATAATACTGTTCTTTTTCAAATTTAAAAATAAAAATACCATGTTTGCTTGATTTGATTTTGACCTTGCAAAATTTATTCCACTAAAACATGACGAAATTACTGATAGTATAAATTGGAGGACGACTGTCTAAGAATTGTCATATTAGACAATTAACCCAGATTTTAGCACTTTCTTCAAGAACATGAGCCGGAGGTTCGATAAATGCTTCCTTCCATGAATTATGGGTTCATGAAACTGTAGTTAAAGTGATTCTTTAACACAACCTTCAAATAGATTAGACCATGAGTTCGAGGGATTTTCAACCTTAATCTGTGCAAAAACATGAATGGAAGCTTCATTAAAATTCAGTCTGAAGTTACCAAACTGAGAAACATGATTAAATTTTTCTCTTTTTTTATCAATAGTTTGTAGACCTATTGGATATAATAGATTAAGGACTAACAATAGGAGTAACAAATTTCGAAAAAGACGACTCAGAAGGAGATAAACCAGCTTAGTGATATCTATCCTAGGCTTTAAATTGTTACTTTTTTCCTTAGTATTAAATTTAGCCGAGTTTATCATCTTAGTAATGATGAAAAAATAATGAAAAAAAAATAAGAATATTGAATAAAGAAAGAAAACAATGAAGTGAAGGAAAGAGTAAGTGATGGAATGAATGAGAGAGAGAAAGAAGATATAATTGAGTGAAAATGGAAAAAAGGAGATGGAAAAAGTTAAAAAAATATTGTTAGATCCCAGAATTTTCAGGAAAAAAAAACAACTAATCTAAAAAAAGAAAGATAAAAAACTAGAGAAAAAAGGTGGAAGAACTAAAAAAATGAAAGGAGAAAAGGTGATATAATTAGAAACTAGGATGAATGAGGGTCAAGTGGGAGTCAAGAAGTATGCTTTGTTTATTTCAGGAAAAGGGTTTCTCGGGATTCTTTGATGAGTACTTTTATTATTTCTTTCTTGTTCTTGTTTTTTCATTAAAGAGTTATGATTTCTCATACTCCTAGTGTTAGATTATCACCCAATACATTAGTGATAATAATGTGAACCTACCATGCTTGTTTTTTATGTTAGTTCTAGTATATGTATATTAGGAAAATTGTGTGATTATTTAATTGATTGCTATACATGACTATTATGTACTAATTGTACTTGTATATTTAAATAGTCAACTTGATCACCTAATTTAATTTACCCACCTCGTGGAATGCCCTAGACATAGGCATTTTGTAGATTGAACATAGATATATGGAATATTATAGTTGAAAAATTTGTTAATGTTTGTGAACAGTCCAGATGTTAGGAATATATCACAAGGAATATATATCATTATAAGGTTATAGTTAATAATTTTCTAGACTAAGTAGGTAGTGGAAGCGGAAACATGGATCTAGTCGGTCTTTCCTTTAGATCTAAACATGGACTAATTGTGGAGTTTTGAATCCTGGTGAGTTGTCATAGTGATCTTTCATCCTTTATCCCACGTAATACATCCTAGTAAGAAATTGTTGAACAATCATATAAATACCTAGTATGCTTAGTTTAATAAATTTATTTGTCTTTTAAATATGTACTCTTTTCCAATAGTTATCTGTACATATAAACTTATTTTATATAGTTACAAAGCAATCATTATGGAGAATGATCTTAGAGTTAAATTATTTCAAAATAACCATATTATAGACCAAATTATTTTTAAATCAAGCACTAGTGATAAATTTTATACAAACAAAAGGAAAATATGACGGGGCACATTAGGAGCATGTAAGGCCCTAGAGGAGGATGAGTAGGAAATTAATCTAATCATGTGTGATAAAAAAATTTCTCAACAACTATTAGTTGAAAGAACTTAAGTTAGAAAATTTATTGAACGTTAATAAGATAGACAATATAAATAGTATTTGTTCGATAAATAAGCATGCACAACAAATACAATGAATACCTAGTATGCTCATGTGTCTTAAGGAAACACCATAAATTTATTGTTTTTTATTAGTTTAATCATACTTCTTCAACCTATGTCTTTTAAATATTTGTAATCTTTTCTAATAATTATCAACACACATAAACTTATTTTATAATTACAAGCAATCGTTGTGGATAATGATCTTACTTATCACTTAATTTTTTGAAATGATATGTACTCTTACAAAAAGTAGCCACTCCTGAGGCGGCATACAACATTCATAACTTCATTAACTCAAGAGATATCAACTACTAAACAAGGATTAGACTATAGTAAGAAACAAAATTGATTTTTGATGCTGGCTACAAATCTGCCTAGCATATCTCCACATCAAGGGTGTTCCCCCATCCCTAGTATCTCCATACAATTGTCATTTTTTTGTTTCCAGTTGTGAAGGGTCATCTTCTTCAACTCGCAATCCAACCTCCTTATCATCTTTTCCTTTTTAGTGGTTTACAAGATGGTTCCAGACGTCTCCCTTGTTAGCTTCAACCTTAATTTTTATACTACAACAAAAGGAAAATCCTACCAAGATATCAACCACATTCTCAACACTTTTCTCCTCGGCTATGTTGTAGATCTCGATTTCGCGACCTAGTTGATCAACCGGGTCATAGCGCCTAAGATGGATTACGCAAGGCCTAGACGGAATTAGACAGTTTTGAATCCCGCTATTTAATTTTATATATTTAATTATATATAAGTAGTAATTATAATAATTTTAACTATTTAAGTGATAAGTATCATTTAACAACACTATAATAACTATAATAACTATAAAATACTAAAATTAGAGTTGTTATATCAATTCAAGAATTTTAGAGTAAAATAAAATGAGGGCCTAGGCAATCAATTTTGTCATCAATTGGCACCTAGGCGGCAAGGCGCCTCTTACACGACGACTAAGACGCTAGAAAAAAACTGCTAGCATTTTTATTAGGCGTAGGTGATGAGGGGGGAGTTGACACCTAGCAACGGTTTCTACGAAATAGCTCCTCGGGGTAATAGTTTTTATTATTCATACCAATGCCCATTAAAATTTATGTCTTTCATTACTAACCATTTGTTGTTCACATCATTTTGTCTTAATGGATTTTTCTTAACATTTAAATTCTCCCAAATATGCTTCCCTTTTATTTGAAATGTCCATCAAACTCTTGATTTTTTTCCCAAAATTATCCATCTCTTCTTTACAATGTCGTGTACATCTTTAACATCGGTCTACTGCCTTACCTTACTATCATTTATTAAAGAGTTTGCATTAGTTGTTTCACTTCTTTCATCATATGATTAAGATTGCAAATTGCTTTGTTTGCATTGTCATCATCTATATGCATAGATAAGTGAGCACGAACCTCCCCACTTTATTATCTTAGTCTTACTTGATGAATTATTTAGAGTCTTAACTCTATTTTAGCGCATGTTGGGTGGTAGAAGATTTTTCCTCTATATACAATCTTAAGGAAATATTTTTTCGCATGGTTACCAACACATATGATGTAAACTTCAATACCTTTAAACAAATATTAGCTCTTAAATCTCATATATTCCTTCATCATTAATTATCTCATCTTCAACATCATCAGTAGATGCCACGTTAATAAAATTACTCCATCTCTCATACAAGTGAGGATGCCACTACCTCCTCTTTGCGCCAGTCACCAACTGACTCATAAGCGCAACCATAGATAAAGATCATTCCTAGAAAATTTATGTACATAATTTCCTATATCTATATCCTCGAGAAGTTCAAGCATTCGTTGTCAAGGTACAAATGTTTAGTAGGTAAAGCATAAACAATAGTTATTTTCCTTTTCCACGAAGCCAACATGCGTAAATTGGTGAACACGACATATAGGTCTAAACCTAACTTGTATTGACATCTAAGGACCATAATTAATGCAATATTTCCAAAGATTACCAAGTCAATCCCACACATCAAGGTATTAAAAATTTCTCTAAAAGGATCAAAGCACACTTTGTAGTATGTAAGCCCTAGTTAGTCATACATTAACTCAATAAAATAGATAGAAAGAACCATCAAGTAATCTTTCAACCTTATTCTAACCCTGAGAATGGGTATCATAATCAAGAGAAAATTAAATTCCTTTAATAGCCATGGTAGTGACTTAAGATGTTGACTGATTCTAAATATGACTTTCCGACTATGGATCCCCTAGACTTGTAACCATAGAGAAGTTGCATTCAAATTCATTGTATTTAGAGGAACGTTAGCCTCCCACAGTTTGATGGTGGCATGCATGAGTTGTAAAAGATCAATTCTATCGATTCGGACCTTATCACAAACCAACCTACACATAAATCTTATGTGAAAAGTGATCAAAACAAGAACAACAACGCTTATGGATTATTTAACAATCCAAATGTCACAAACCGCCCTTCAAAGAATAGAATCAAATATTTTACATTTATCTACAACTCTTACAAGCAAGGAGAACTACACATATAACTTATGTGAAAAGTGTTCAAAATAAGTACATACCTACTTATGGATTGTCTAACAAGCCAAAGAAATAGACCTCCCTTTGAAGATAAAATACAAGTATTTTCCAGTCAGTTATAACTCTTACATGTAAGGAAAACTACATGCATTCCATATGGGTTTACAAGATGCAAAATGGCTTAAGGTAAATCACACCATTATGTTCATGTTATCATAGTGGAAGAATTTGACCGTTATGATTTTCTTTTGAGAAATGAAAATGAGTGAGTAAATTCTTAGAAGATAAAAAAGTTAGAAAAAAGTGGATGAAGGATAAGTTATTTAAATGTTCTATTGATATTGTGGCTTGAGGATCATCTGTTGTTTGGGATTGATGTCTCTAATATGGATAAACAGAAAAGAAATTTAAATATGTATAAGACAACACTATGAAAATGCGAGAAATGGTAGAACCAATAGGATAAAAGCAAAGTAATAACTACAATATGCAACTTAATTAATTAGGCATTAAATCAAGACCGCTTGGATACTAGGGATCTAAGTGCATGCAAACACACTAACTCCACGATAGTCCAATATTGATAATTTATTTGGGGGTTGGAGGGGGGTTTAGGTGTAATGATAAATTAAAAACTATGACAAAAAAACATGTATTAATGATATCAAGATAAGTTGAGGGGTATAACAGTTTATAAGTATTATGACCAACCAAAAGCAAAACCAGAAGGTAATGAACAAGGTTCTTGTGAAATGGCGGCAACAACCATGACTTCAGACTTTTATCACCACTAATGAGCAATAGGGAAACTAACGTAACATCCATAGAGAAAAATGGGAAAATTTTGTATCATATGCCCTAACTATTAAATTTTTGAATCCAAACCTAGCATAAATCATATATAGTCGAGATGAAATTAGATTATGTCGAAATACATACATATCTTTATATAAAATGCATTAAATTTGCTAAAGATTATAGATAATTAAAAGGAGCTTGCTAAAGTTAATCTATAGTTAGAAAGAATCTAGGGAGTCTGCAAAGTCATAAATATTAAAAATATTACGAAATCTTGTAAAATTAAAATCGAATACACCCCACCTAAAATTTTCCTTATATCGTGTAAAACTCCCAACTATTTTATCACATCAGTTATAAACCCGAACTCCATTCTCTGACGCCTACTAAGAGGTGTATACTTTCCCAATGGTTTATTTTGGGATACTACAAAAATACATTTTTTTCATGGGTTTGGTTAAGCATTTTAGCGGAAAAAATTCCATATAATTGGGGTTCAAATATGACCATCCACAAAGTAAATGGTACGAATATTTGGAAGGACACGCGACTTCCCAATCATTTCAATCTCAAGAATCGCAATGATGCACAATTTTTAAATGTAGATCATCTAAAATCTTCTAATGCCGTGGGGTTGTATTTATTCATTGTTAATAAATGTTACAAGCCAACCATGCTCAATATTATCCTCCAAATCCCACTTCCTTACATGGACAAAATTTATATGCTTATGTGGCGTTTTACTAAAAATGGAATCTACTAAAAGAAATTCAACTACAATTTTATTTGTATAGAGGAAAAAGGGACCAAATAAAATATCACATCCTCATCTTGAAGCCAACTACTCAAGGTATTGGAAATCAATCTAGCATAATAGAGCACCCACAAAAAACTGATCTTTTTCTTGGAAATGTGTTTCTAATGTTATCCTTACAAAATCTACCCTCCTTATGCATAATCGAGCCTCTTCCCCAAAATAAACCAGCTACTTTACCAAAAATGAGAATGTCATCCACCTAATTCTTACTTGTCTGAACTCCCAAAGTTATTTGAATAGATTGCTATTTCAATTATTAATTAATGAAAACTTATCCTCCTTCTTTTGATAGTTGTTTGGTAAAATGCTTAAGTAAATTAATGATGGATAACCCAAAACAATTATGAACTATTTATCTTGGTATCATGCTGAAATATACTAATAGAATTATTGGAACAACGAAGGAATCGGCAGAGCAACCTGATCCCTTATGACTGAGCTTTTTCTAAGATAGGATCCACATACAAAAACATCAAAACCAAAGTCCACATGTAGAGTGCCTCATCCTTTGTTGAGCCTTCCCCTAATCCCTTAACCATTTAGTGTGACACTTCATTTACCAAAACAAACTCGACCTATAGGATTGAAATTTTCAATAAAGAACCAAATGGTGAGATCCGACATGTGTGGCCCGGTCTTTTCTTTGCAAAACTTCAGTTGTTGGCGAAGCACATGCAATCTTGGAAGTTTGCAAACTTATGTTTGATACTAGTTTGACTCTAATAGGATGGATCAAATTACCTAGTCACTGTTTTGGACCTCTTTAATCCGTCTAAAATTGGTGGAGTATAAGTCCAATTCTGACAATATTTGGTGACCTAATTGGTCCTAGATATATCCTTTCTCATATACTCGACATAGGAATGAAGTTGCAATTTCCATTTCCAATTCTGTATGACGTAACCCCATACTTAATATTGTGTGTTGCCATTTTGTAAACTCTAGTATCTTATTGTCGGAGTATGTGTTATAACATACATATATTGACTGTCTTGGCAAGTGTTTTAAGCATGTATCTGTTATATTTCATTACTATGTCTTGAAATGGCTACATTTAAACCAAAAAATGTAGTATAACAATGAGGAAAAAGGCCAATAAAATAAATACTTTTTGGGTCGAGCTATTAATAAAATAGTCACAATAAATAAATTGTATTTTCAGTTTCATGCCTCTAGATAAACTTCTATGTCACTAACCCCTTACTTTGTATCCTTAGATTTTAAAAATTTTACACAATAACCCCATATAAAGTGACACATCTCTCATTTTACCCTGTAAATACACTTTCGATCCGTCCCCCAGAGTCAAGATATACACACACATATGCTTTTGGAGCGATGTCATATCGAATAAAAATCATGGATTTTTTAAGTTGGTAATTGAATTCGAGAAAAAATCTTAGCTTGGGATTTCGTCTCTTTAGGAGGTAGTGTTTCGTCACTATTCTACTATCTACTTTCCTTTGTATTGTACTCATTAAATTTACGTGATCAATATAATTTCATACTCAAAGTGATTATATGATGAAACTTAATGAAAATTTGAGATTGGGATTTTTTCATGTCTTGTGCTAGAATTTTTTTTATGTTTATTTGAATTTTGAGTTTTAATGATGTATATTATTTAAATATTTTAAATTATGGTTTTTAATTTATGTGATTTTATTTATTTTATAAAGTTACTATCTTTGTTTGAAATTTTAGCTTTGTTTTTGTGAGATATGCTCATTCTCAATTCTTGGAAACAATTTACTAAGATACACCTATTTGATGCGGGAATTTAATGTTATATTAGGTAAGTATATTTGGGTTTTTCAACAATTTGTAAAATTTGTCTTTATTGTAACTGAGATATAACTCTAGAGAGAACTCAGGGTTTCAATTAGTTTGGTAAATGCAAAGACATCCCATTCCATTGAGAGAGAACACATATACCCCCACTAGCTAGCAATTTAAATCCTAATTTTTTTACTAGTTACATTCTTCTCCAAAATTTATTGTTTAGGTATTAAAACATTTAGAAACATATATTATTAAAATACAAAATGTTATGCTACTCTGGAAGGGGTGTGGTCAAAATACAAAATGGAACAAAGTTCAGAATTAGTAAAAGAAACCCAATTAAAAGGTAGACTGGATGTATAAGAGAAGGATGCACATGTTTTGGATGGTTTTCAAGGTATTTTCTCATAAGAGTACCTTAGCGGAGTTTTTCTCCTTACTCCTTGGTTAGTTTGTTGCGGTATTCTGTAAATTATGTTGAAGTCTCCTCCATTTTTGGCTTCGTTGCACAACAGAATGTATACTTTGTCTTGTCATTGATAGTTTTAATATCCAGTCGGGTGGTTTTTTGGTTTTATGTGCCCCTTGAGTCAATAAGTATTGATCATGATGTTTTCAGCATGGAAACCTTTCTTTTCAAGAAGTCCAGTAAATTGTGGGCAAAAATCATCATAAGAGCATCTTGCTAATTTCAAACACTGCATAACTCAATGGTCCACTTGACCAGCATATTTTGTATCTTCCCATCCATTTGTGTTGGTATTAAGAAGCCTTTAATGACATGAGTCTTGAAGTATGATTTGTGCTCCATGGTGTGATACACCAGTGTTAGTGCAAGCTTCTCGAGTGAAGAGAGGCGTCCTTCCTCTTATGGTGATCTCCGTCTTAGAACATATATGCTAGTGTGGTTGTTATATATCATTGGGATATTGATTGGTCATACTTATTTGGGTAAAAACTAGTGTTGTTTCCATGCATCCTTTAATGGGGTTAGTGCCTAATCAGTTGATTGTCGTGGATGTTGGTTGAGGTTGCATCTGTTTCCCTATCCAGAGTTACCGGTTCATGAGGTTTGTTCACAATTTGTTCAATTGTGGAAAAATTCGACCCATAGAGAGAGTTACCCTGGACTTGCTAGGGTTTGCTAAATCAAGAAAATTCCCTTTCCCTTCGGGAATTTCATCACTAGGTTAGTATACTACCGCCTGGAGTTTGTTGAGGGTGGGGCACTAGATGATTGTATGATATAAATATGTTATGCCAATTTTTAGTCACCTATGAATTCTTTGTTATTGTTAAATAAAAAGGATGGTGGGATTGTTGTTGTATGAACTCTAAGCAATAATTCTCGAGCTACCCATCAACATCTTGAAGGCTAAATTAGGATGGAATGCCTAGTTCAAGAGATGTACATGTGAAAGAAAAGGTTGCATGGACTAAACTTGAAATTTTTGGTTCATTAGACATGGAGTAACAACCTTGTGATGCAAAAAATGAGTCTGAAAGCATATTTTGGTAGTTCCAATGGAGAATTGACATCTAAGGATCATAATTAGTGCAATATTTCCCAAGATTACCAGGAAAATCCCACACATCGTGGTATTAAAATTTTCTTTAAAATGATCAAAGCACACCTTGTAGCATGTAAACCCTAGTCTTTCATACATTAACTCAAGAAAATAGATAGAAAGAACCATCAAGTAATCTTCCAACCTTATTCTAGCCCTGAGAATGGGGATCATAATCAAGAGGAAATTAAATTCCTTTAAAAGCCATGGTAGTGACTTAAGATGTTGACTGATTTTAAATATGACTTTCCGACCATGGATCCCTTAGACTTGTAACCATAGAGAAGTTGTATTCAAATTCAATGTATTTAAAGGAACTTTAGGATCCCGCAGTTTGATGGTGGCATGCATGAGTTGTAAAAGATCAAGTCTATCGATTCAGACCTTATCACAAACCAACCTACACATAAATCTTATGTGAAACGTGATCAAAGCAAGAACAACAACACTTATGGATTATTTAACAATCCAAATGTCACAAACCGCCCTTCTAAGAGTAGAATCAAATATTTTACACTTATCTACAACTCTTACAAGCAAGGAGAACTACACATATAACGTATGTGAAAAGTGTTCACAATAAGTACATACCTACTTATGAATTGTCTAACAAGACAAAGTCATAGACCATTCTTCTAAGATAAAATACAAATATTTTCCAGTCAGCTATAACTCTTACACGCAAGGAAAATTACATGCATTCCATATGGGTTTCCAAGTTGCAAATTGCTTAAGGGAAATCACACCATTATGTTCATGTTATCATAGTGGAAGAATTTGACCATTATGATTTTCTCTTGAGAAATGATAATGAGTTAGTAAATTCTTAGAAGATAAAAAGTTAGGAAAAAGTGGATGGAGGATAAGTTATATAAATGTTCTATTGATATTGTGGCTTTACGATCATCTGTTGTTTGGGATTGATGTCTCTCATATGGGTAAACAGAAAAGAAATTTAAATAAGTATAACACAACACTCTATGAAAATACAAAAAATGGTAGAACCAATAGGCTATAAAGATTGAATAATTTAGGGAAATTGAAGAAAACAACTAAAAATAAATGTGAAGCAATTGGGGTGGACTAAGCTGGATAAAAGCAAAGTAATAACTACAATATGTAACTTAATTTATTAGGCATTAAATCAAGGCAACTTAGATACTAGTGATCTAAGTGCATGCAAACACACTAACTCCACCATAGTTCAATAATGATAATTTATTTGGGGGTGGGAGGGGGTTTAGATGTAATGATATATTAAAAACTAGGACAAGAAAACATGTATCAATGATATCGAGATAAGTTGATAGATATAACAGTTTATAAGTACTATGACCAATCAAAAGCAAAACCAGAAGTTAATGAACAAGTTCTCGTGAAATGGCGGCAACAAACATGACTTCGGACATTTATCACCACTAATGAGCAATAGGGAAACTAATGTAACATCCATAGAGAAAAATGGGAGAAAATTTGTATCTTATACCCTAACTATTAAATTTTTGAATCCAAACCTATCATAAAAAATATATAGTCGAGATGAAATTAGATTATGTCAAAATATTGACAAATCTTTATATAAAATGCATTAAATCTGCTAAATATTATAGATAATTAAAAGGAGCTTGCTAAAGTCAATCTATAGTTAGAGAGAATCTAGGGAGTCTGCAAAGTCATAAATATTAAAAATCTTACAAAATCCTTTACAATTAAAATCGAATACACCCACCCTAAAAATTTCCTTATAACGGGGTAAATATCCCAACTATTTTATCACATCAGTTATAATCCCGAACTCCATTCTCTGACGCCTACTAAATGGTGTATACTTTCCAAGTGGTTTATTTTGGGATGCTAGAAAAACACATTTTTTTCATGGGTTTGGCTAAGAATTTTAGCGGAAAACATTCCATAGAAATGGGGTTCAAATATGACCATTCACAACGGAAATGGGACGTATTTGGAAGGACACGCAACTTCCCAACCGTTTCACTCTCATGAATTGCAATGATGCACAATTTTTAAATGTAGATCATCTACAATCTTCTAATGTCGTGGGGTTGTATTTCTTCATTGTTAATAAATTTTACAAGCCATCCATGGTTAATATTATCCTCCAAATCCCACTTTCTTACATGGACAAAATTTATATGCTTATGTGGTGTTTTACTAAAAATGGAATTTACTAAAAGAAATCTGACTACACTTTTATTTGTATTGAGGAAAGAGGGATCAAATAAAATATCACATCCTCATCTTGAAGCAAACTACTTAAGGTATTGGAAATCAATCTAGCATAATTGAGAACCCACAAAAATCTGATATTTTTCTTGGAAGTGTGTTTGTAATATTATCCCTACAAAATCTAACCTCCTTATGCATAATCGTGCCTCTTCCCCAATATGAACCAGTTGCTTTACCAAAAATGAGAATGTCATCCACCTAATTCTTACTTGTCTGAACTGCAAAAGGTATTTCAATAGATTGCTAATTCAGTTATGTATTAATATAAACTCCTCCTCCTTCTTTTGATAGTGGTTTGGTAAAATGTTTGAGTAAATTAATGAGTGGATATCCCAAAATATTTATGAACTATTTATCTTGGTATACTGTTGAAATATATTGAATGAATTATTGGAACAACATAAAGAATTGACAAAGCAACCTGATCCCCTATAACTGCGCTTTTTCTAAGAAAGGATCCACATATAAGAAATCAAAACAAAAGTCCACATGTAGAGTGTAACTCATCGCCTGTTGAGCCTTCCCCTAATCCCTTAAGCATCTAGTGTGACACTTCATTTACCAAAACATTATCGACCTATAGGATTGAAATTATCAATAAAGAACCAAATGGTGAGATCTGACATGTGTGGCCCGATCTTTTCTTAGAAAAATTTCTGTTGGCGAAGCACATGCTATCTTGGAAGTTTGCAAACTTGTGTTTGATACTAGTTTGATTCTACCAGGAAGGATCAGATTGCCTAGTAATTGTTTTGGAACTCTTTAATATGTCTAAAATTGGTGGAGTATAAGTCCAATTCTGACAATATCAATTGACCTAACTGGTCCTAGATATATCCTTTTTCATATTACTCGACATAGGAATAAAGTTGCAATTTCCATTTCCAAGTCTGCATGACGTAACCCCATATTTTATATTGTGTGTTGCCATTTTGTAAAATCTAGTATCTTATTGTCAGAGTATGTGTTATCACATACATATATTGATTGTCTTGGCAAGTGTTTTAAGAATGTATCTGTTATATTTCATTACTATGTCATGATATGGCTACTTTTAAACCAAAAAATGTAGTATAACGATGAGGAAAAAGGCCAATAAGATAAATACTATTTGGGTCGAGCTACTAATAAAATAGTCATAATAAATAATTGTATTTTCAGTTTCATTCTTATGGATAAACTTCTATGTCACTAACCTCTTACATTTGTATCCTCTAGATTTTAAGAAATTTACACAATAACCTCGTATGAAGTTACACATCTCACATTTTACCCTATAAATACACTTTCATTATGTACCCCAGAGTCAATTTATACACACATATGCTTTTGGAGCGATGTCATATCGAATAAAAATCATTGCTTTTTTCAGTTGGTAATTGAATTCGAGAAAAAATCTTAGCTTGGGATTCGTCTGTTTAGGAGGTAGTGTTTCGTCACTATTCTACTATCTACTTTCCTTTGTATTGCACTCTTTAAATTTACTTTATCAATATAATTTCCTACTCAAAGTGATTATGATGAAACTTAATGAAAAGTTGAGGTTGGGATATTTTCATGTCTTGCGCTAGAATTTTTTTATGCTTATTTAAATTTTGGGTTTTAATGATATATATTATTTGAAAATTTGAAAGTATGGTTTTAATTTATGTGATTATATTTATTTTATAAATTTACTATCTTTGTTTGAAATTATAGCTTTGTTTTTGTTAGATATGCCCATTCTCAATTCTTGGAAACAATTTACTAAGATACACCAATTTGATGCGGGAATTTAATGTTATATTAGGTATCGTTTGATTGAGTTTGTAGATAACTTGCTTAGGAGGAAGAAAAATTCTACACCAAAATATGATTTTACTAATAAGAATAACTTTGATAACCTCTATTCTTCCAGCATCAGAAAGTAGCTTTGAGTTCCATTGATTGATGATATTGCAAATCTTGTCAATAAGAAGATTACCATCACTACCACTCATATTTTTTGAATTAAGTAGAACACCTATGTATCTAACTGGCATATTTCCCACTTTGATGTTAATGATAGAAGATATGATAGCTTGAATACACTCAAAAGTTCCACCAAAGTATAGTTAACTCTTTTTGTAGTTGATCTCAAGGCCTGATATTCAGGAAAAAAGGTCAAGTCCTTCTTTATGAACCTTATAAGATTTTACATCAGATTTGAGGAATATGAGCAAATCATCAACAAAAATGATATGATCAATGCTAAGATCCCTGCACTTAGGATTAAAGCTGGAGTGATTATTTAAGGATACTTATGAAGAAAAATGCATGTGATTACCTACATACATATGGCAAAAATATAGGGAGAAAGAAGATCTCCCTACCTGTGATCTCATTACCTCTTTTTGACGAAACCTCTTTTACCTTTTTTTATGAAACCTCTTTTACCTTTTAAGTAGCCATTAATTTGACCATTAATACATATGGTGTAGAATGGATAACACACATACACATTTTGATCCAGTTGATGAAAACTAAGAAAAAAAAAAGCTTGAAGAGAATTGATAAGAAAGTCTCAGTTTACACTATCATATGCCTTTTGTAGATCAAGGTTGATAGTATATCTAGGTGAAATATCTTTTTGTTATAGCCAAGAACAATGTTTTTAGCAACAAGAATGTTATCACAGATAGATCTTCCACCTATGAAAGCTGCTTTATTAATAGAAATTATAAGATTAAGCACCTTTTTCAATCTATTAGTTCTGAGTTTGGATAAAGTTTTGTATGTAGTGTTAACACGAGATATGGGCCTAAATTTTATGACATTTGAAGGACACTCTCTTCAGGAACTAAGACAATGTTTGTCGCATTGACTTGACTTCGAAGCTCACCTGAATTAAGAATTTGCTTGATGGAATAACACAAGTGTTTACCTACAATGTCCCATGAAGATTTATAATATCAGGAGTTTAGTCCATCAGGTACATGGCATTTGTTTTCATAAAAAGAAAATAGAGCAACCTTAATCTCTTTTTCATTACTAGGAGCAATAAGACTATGACATTGATCTTCAGAGAAAGTGTATTTGATAACTTTCTTATTGATATTTTCAAAACAAAATTCCTAATCAGGATCATTAGTGCCAAGATTTTATTTTATAAAATGAGACAAACTCATTGTTAACAAACTCATTTATTTTATAAGAATATAAACTTCATTTCTAGCTATTATGCCTTTGATCATCTTATAGAAATATAAGGAGCTACAATCATTATCATTAATGAAGATAACTCTAGACTTATGCTTAAGGACTTATTGCTCAATACTATCTGCTTTCTCAAGAGACTTGATAAATTTTTTATCTTCAATTAAGATAGTTTAATCATGTGAGACGTTCATGATCTTAATCTAAATAGTTTCAAGTTGACTCTTGATCTCAGTAATATAATGAGAGTTTCTTCTAAATTCTTGTTATTAAGAATCTTCAAAGTTTTTTTACATCTCTTTGCTTCATACAGGGTTGAAACATAAAATTTTCTGGAACATTAGTATTCCAAGATTATTTACTAATGTTAAGATAATACTCATGTTTAGTCCAAATATTGAAGTATTTGAAAGAAGAAGTACTAGATATTTTCTTTGTATCGATTGTAATATGTAAAGCACAATGGTTTGAGGTAGAAGAATGCAAAATAAGCACATTATATTGTATAGAACCAATCCAATTTCCATTGACGAGTACTCTATTTATTTTTCTTGATATGAGTTGACCTGAAACGTTTATTAGTCCAAGTAAAATAGTTACCTACATATTGATCTTAGTAGAAATTAGAGTCATCAATACATTCATTGAATATGATAGAGCATCTAGCAAGTGAATCACAATTGAGTGTATCTTCAACTCTGAGAATATGACTAAAATCTCCAAGCCAGCACATCTTCATGTCATAATAATGATTACACCATCTTATAATGTCTTTTTAAAGAATGATTATCTCATCATTACTTGCATGTATAAAACAAGAAATGAAGATAATATTACTTGAATTAATGTTAACTTCAACCAAAATGGCTTGGAGAGTATCTTCAATAAACTTCACATCAATATAATTTGTACTCCAAAGTAATCAAATGCGCCCCGAATCACCTTTATTGTAATTACGCAAAACTTCCATATAAAGAAAGTGAGAATTTATCATACTTAAAAACTTCTCAACCTTGAATTTATTTACAAAAGGCTGAACTTGATATCTTTATTTTAAATGAAACTTTTAACATCTAACTGACTCAAAAGCTTATTAAAGCCTCTGACATTCTAAGAGGAAATATTCATAAGTTAGGAGGCCTAGTGATCTTATGATCACCTTTCTCCTTCACAAAATTTAGCACATATTTTCCAAAACTTTTAATATCTGATAGTTGAAGACTATCATAGCATTTCTTACTCACAATAGTATGAATCTCCTTGTTTTTAGTTGAATGAGAACTTGTCATATTTTATAGAACTTGCCTAATTCCTTCTAAATTCTTGTCGTTATCTTTTCTTATGATGTTATTACTCTTATATGTAGTTCTTGGCTTCCAAACATGCGTAATAGCTGGCATTATGGATCAACATGACCAAATTGATTACACTTAAATCAAATAATTGTCTTCCAATCATATTCAGTTGTAACCTCTTGAAGATCGTTTAAACCTACCTCAATATATAATTTGTCAGGCAAAACTTCTTTAGTATTAATTTCAATGCAAACTCTTGCGTAGCCTAATCGATATTTTATTTAGTTATAGTATCTTTTTGAATAGGAGTTCCAATTCCACTAGCTACACAGATTAAACCATTTTCAGTCCATAGAGCCATAGGAATGTTCTTAAGTTTAGTCCAGATAGGATTTCAATATACATCAAACTTTTAAAACTGCATACATGCCTTCTGTGGCCTTAATAACACGTGTTTACCATTTACATGCCATAATTGTTCAAGAGATTTATTGTAATACTATTAATTTTCAAATTTGATAAAAAATACCATGTTCGCTTGATTTGATTTTGACCTTGCGCAATTTACTCCACTAAAACATGACAAAATTACTGATAGTATAAATTGGAGGACGACTTTCTAAGAATTGTACTATTAGACAATTAACCCAGATGTTAGCACCTTCTTCATGAACATGAGCTGGAGGTTTGATAAATGCTTCCTTCAATGAATGATGGGTTCTTGAAACTATAGTTGAAGTGATTCTTTAACACAACCTTCAAATAGATTAGACCATGAGTTTGAGGAATTTTCAACCTTAATCTGTGCAAAAACATTAATGGAAGCTTCATTAAATTCATATTGAAGTTACCAAACTGAGAAGCATGGTTAAGTTTCTCTATGTTTTTATCAAAATTTTGTAGAACTAATAGATATAATAGATTAAGGACTAACAATAGGAGTAACAAGTTTCGAAGAAGACGACTCAAAAGAAGATAAACCAGCTTAGTGATGTCTATCGAACTTTTGCTTAGGCTTAAAATTGTTACTTTTCTCCTTAGTTTAACTTTAGCTGAGTTTATCATCTTATTAATGAAGAAAAAATAACGAAAAAAATAAGAAAATTGAATAAAGAAAGAAGACGATGAAATGAAGGAAAGAGTAGTTGGTGGAATGAATGAGAGACAGAAAGAAGATATAAATGAGTGAAAATGGGGAAAAAAGAGATGGAAAAAGTTACAAAAAAATTTGTTAGAACCCATAATTTTAAGGAAAAAACAACGAATCTAAAAAAAGAAAGATCAAAAAGTAGAGAAAAAAGGTGAAAAAACTAAAAAAGGAAAGGACAAAAGGTGATATAATTAGAAACTGTGTTGAATAAGTAGAGAGCATTTTAAACAACTTTGACTTTCATTTGACTTTTTTTCAAGCTATCACATTCTTTTGTAACTCATCCTCAATGAAATGGTCAAGTGGTACTCAAGAAGTATGCTTTGTTTATTTAAGGAAAAGGGTTTATTTGGATTCTTTGATAGATATTTTTATTATGAGTAATGATATATGTCACCCCTTTTCATATCACCCTTTTATCACCCTTCTATATATATGTATTTATTTTCTTGAATAGAAGATAGAGAAAAATTAAATAGGATAGAGAAATCCATTCATTGGTACATATAGGCATACACGTAGGAGGTGATAAAAGAGTGATACAAAAAGGGTGACAAATATCATTACTCTTTTATTATTTCTTTCTTGGTCTTGTTTTTATCAAAGAGTTATGCTTTCTCATACGCTTAGCATTAGTCTATCTCCCAATACATTAAGGATAATAATGTGAACCCACCATACTTGTTTTTTATGTTAGTTTTAATATATGTATATTAGGAAAATTGTGTGATTATTTAATTGATTGCTATACATGACTATGATTGTACTTATATATTTAATTAGTCAACTTGATCACCTAAATTTATTTACCCAACTCGTAGAATGCCCTAGACATAGGCATATTGAAGATTGAACATAGATATATGTAACATTATAGTGGAAAATTAGTTAATGTTTGTGTATGGTCCAGATGTTAGGAATATATCATAAGGAATATATATCGTTAGAAGGTTAAAGTTAATCATTTTCTAGACTATGTAGCTAGTGGAAGCGGAAACGTGGATACAGTCGTTCTTTCTTTTAGATCTAAACATGGGTTAATTGTGGACTTTTGAATCCTGGTGAGTTGTCATAGTATCTTTCATCCTTTATCATAGATAATACATCTTAGTAAGAAAACTGGTGAAAAACATATAAATACCTAGTATGCTCATGTCTCTTAAGGAAACAACATATATTTATTGTCTTTTATCAGTTTAATCTACTTATTTATCTTTTAAATATGTATTCTTTTCCAATAGTTATCCATAAGTATAAACTTATTTTATATAATTACAAAGCAATCATTATGGAGAAGGATCTTAGAGTTAAATTATTTCAAAATAACCATATTATAGACCAAATTATCTTTAAATCAAACACTAGTTATATATTTTATACAGCCAGAAGGAAAATCTGACCGGGGCACATTAGGAGCATGTAAGGCCCAAGCAGAGGATGAGTAAGAAATTAATCTTATCATGTGTGATAAAAACTTTTCTCAACAATGATTAGTTGGAAGAACTTAAGTTAGACAATTTATTAAACGCTAATAAGATAGACAATATAAATAATATATGTTCAATAATAAACATTCACAATAAATACAATAAATACCTATTATGCTCATGTTTCTTAAGAAAACACCATTAATTTATTGTTTTTTATTAGTTTAATCATACTTCCTCAACCTATGTCTTGTAAATATTTGTAATCTTTTCCAATAATTATCCACACATATAAACTTATTTAATATAATTACAAGCAGTCGTTGTGGAGAATGATCTTTCTTATCACTTAATTTTTTGAAATGACATGTACACTTACCAAAAGTAGCCACTCCTGAGGCGGCATACAACATTCATAACTTCATTGCCTCGAGAGATACCAATTACTACACAAGGATTTAGACTATAGTAAGAAACAAAATTGATTGTTGATGCTGGCTACCAATATGCCTAGCATATTTCCACATCACGGGAGTTTCCCCATCCTTAGTATCTCCATACAATAGTCATTATTTTGTTTCCAGTTGTGAAGGGTCATCATCTTCAACTCGCAGTCCAACCTCCTAATCATCTTTTCCTTTTAGTGGTTTAGAAGATGCTTCTAGACGTCTCTCTTGTCAGCTTCAACCTTAATTCACACAATTCTCACTGGCATTTCTCTTAACTTCACACCGTTCTTTATCTCGATTCTTCAGCATCTCTAGAGAAGTAGTTAACATTTTCGTTCTACATGTCATCTCTATTGATGTCCAACTCAAATTTGCAAAATTCTTGAAAGTACCCCTCGCTTTTTGGTGGTGTTCTTGTGTTATTTGGATTGGGTTTGGTATTGTGATAGTTTAAAGTGAAGTGGATATATGTTGGAATATAAGTTGGGTGAAAAAGAATTTAAGAAATCTAGAAGAAGGATTTTTAGTGTGATGATTTGCAAATTCCACGTTGTGGCTTAAAATGAAGAAGAGACCCCATATGCCATATTATGCTAAAATTATTATCCACCATCATTTCCATGATTTATGATGTGTGATTTGCTAGAGTCCCTAAGAAGTTGAGCGATTCTTCGATGAACCCTTTATGATCTTTTTGTACGCCATTGCTAGATCGATTTTCACCACCATAGACTTATTCTAGCCTTTTTCATGTCGCATCACATAAGCTTCTTCGCTAACTAGGACAACATTATCTATAGTTTACCTATTCAGGAGAAAAATACTTTGATAAGGACCTATTATCTCAGCCAACAAGGGTTAGAGGTAGTTAACCAAAACTTTCATGCAAATCTTGCATGCCACGTTTATCGAACTAATAGGCTAAACTTCTGTCATAAATATTGAGTCTTTCACCTTATGGAATATCTAAATAAGGGCAACCAGTATCTCCTTGGGTAATACCCATTCATGAAGGCCGTTATGATCTTTATCGTAAACTGATGAACCAATAGACTCCTAATTGTTCTGGTAATAATCTCTCAAAGAACCTGAACTATTCAACCTCTACCGTTCTAAAACAGACTGCTAATAGCAAGATTGGGCATCACTTAACCTCACGGGGTATTAGTATTCAAAGAGTTATTAGTATTTAACATATGAAATAATTTGTATATAAAAAACCAAACCAATAAAAATAATAAACAAAGTTACAAATAAATTTAAAAAACCCCTTAACCTATATATAAGGAAGGCTCCTCATTGTTCTCATTCTCCTTCTCGGAAACGTCGCTCATAATTCGATTAGTACTTGTTATTACCATCTCCTTGTTCAGCCTACTACTGATTAAATCCAATGGCAGAGGTGGAAGAACGTCAATGGCGTGAAGGCTTGAGATCTCAGGTGAGGAGTCATCTAAGTGATCCATATATTCATCCAATATTTACTTCATAACTTGCTCACCACTTATCCAACCCATTTCATCAAACACGTGAAGATGGGTGATCGTTAAGTGGCAAATATTTATTTAGATTACCTGCAATAAACTGTTTATTCGAAAAAATTTATCCTCCTGGTCACTGTCCAAATTAGAGCAGCCACTTTCATTAAAATTCTATATTAGAGAATCAATAAGAAAAGACATATGATGTCTCTACTTGTGTGATGTATTAATCCACTGACGAGATATCCTTTTAGGAGTTTATTGGGCCCGAGTAAGGGATTTTTCCTAATATTTTCTATATTGCACTTTTAAATCTTGTTTTGGTCATATTTATGTTTATAGAGCAATTGCGCCTTAATTGTGTGTTAAGTGTGTATAAATTAGATACATGACTCATGCAAGTTGCCAAGATAAAGATAAAAAGTCAAAAATTCAAGATAAACCTCAATTCAAGGCGAAAATTGAGCCTAGAGTCACTTTGGGAAGTTAGAGCATTTGCCGACAAATCTTAACATCATATTTTCTCAGTCAACACGATTAATTGGTCAGATCTTTGGACCTTATTCATTTTGATTCAGAAATATCTTGAATTCAGTGACGCGTGGAAAGTGATGTAAGTTAACTCGGAGTTCAAATGAAGAAGTTATGCCATTTGCTTCCACCGTGAATCGAACTAGTTCAGCCTTAGCTAAAATTGAGTTGGGCCCTTCTAAACCTAATTAAGTGAGCTAAATGGGTGCCAGACATTTTTAACTTCTATATAAATCATTTAGAGGCTCCTATTTCATACATAACTCATTATCATCATTTTTTTCAAGCGGAGAAAGAGCATAAGAGAAGAGGAGAAGAAAAGAAGGGGTTCTCCACATAACCCAACGATTCTTCCTCAACGATTCATCAAATCATCTCTTCAAAAGAGTAACCATTTATTTTTTCTTTAAATTATGATTTTGTCTTTAGTTTTTATTACTTTTATTTATTTTAGTATGAACTAAACCCTCATTGTTTGTGGCTTGCATATGTAAGATCCCATGCTTGGCTTTTTATAATATGTAAGAACCTATGCTTAGCTTTTTTATAATTATTTACTGAATTTAGGACAAATGTTTAATTGAGAATGGTTTGATTTTATTCTATTGACTATATATTTGTTTTTATACTACTTATGTTCTGGCTAAATAGTGGGTAGCCCTAGTAATTGAGCTAACATCCAAAGTAGGGGTCCAACTGCTAAATTACATACAGACATCTAGTGTGCGGTAGTGATCCTGATGGGCTTGCTCAATCAGATAGTCAATAGGTTTAGAATTATTAAGTCGAGACATTTCCTAGGATGTCCTTACTCAAGTCCCCTAGTTGTGTCAAGGTTTCTCCTTAAGCTACCCTTATGAGAGCTGGGGTGATATTAGAATCCCGGCTAATGCGGATTCACCAACTTACCTTTATTAATAAAAACATTTAACTAGCGGCATAAAGGATTACCAACTAGACTTAGGCAACTCTCCCCTATTCCTTTTGTTTGATTAGTTGTTTATTTTATTTTAATTATTAGTTTATAATATTATCTTGTTAATTGTTTTAGTCTTTAAATATTGAAGACCAAATAAATATTTTATTATTTATGATTTTTCTATTTCGTGTATTCCCATTGCAAAGTCCATATTTTTACACTATTGAAGCACAATTATCTACAACGATAGTCTCTGTGGAGACAATAATCCCTCGTACTTATCTTTATTACTTTTCAACTACCCGAACACTTGGGGGAATGACTTCTAGGGTGTTGGTGTACTTTATCACACTATGGGACATGACAACATATCGACCGCAAAAACCTTATTTTCTTAGATAGAGAAAGCTAGAGAGAGGTTAGCGGGTTTCCTCCTAAATCTTCCTGGTTGGTTTTCTCGATTTCTTTGACTAAGTGATAAATCAAACACAAACAATAAAAGATTAAAGAGTTTCACCGGCCGATTTGGAATTGGGAGACACAAAGCTACTTCACCACGAATCCTCCACCAAGGAGCCACCGGACCCCAAGAATCTCACGTCTTGGGTAAATCCAGATGCCTGGTCACTCTAGAGCATGACTAGTCTCACGCTACCTCATAACTCACCGATGGTTGAAATCCTTGGAGCATCTAAGGAAGTGAGAGTGGTGAACTTGAAAAATAATTGGTGGAATCAAAACCCTATATTGGATACCATAGTTAAGGAATAACAAGAAACAACCCATTTGGAAATCTTGAAGGAACAAGCACCGCATATCCAACTTACCGAATCGAAGAGCGCATATTATGTCAAGGAAGCCATGACTACCCACCTTGAGGTTCGACCAAGACTATCTTCACTAGTAGGGGAGGCTTTGTTCGATAAAGCGGGTAATTTGGGTGCTAAATTTGCGAATCTTGCTGCTTTTGACATATTAATTGAGGCTAAACCAAGTTTTTTCAAAGCTTGTGGAAGATCTGATAAATAAATACTTTAGAAAATATGGGATGAACTTGTGGCATACCAAATGTTTGATAAATTGTCTCACTCAAGTTTTTTGGAGAAAAAGGTGACAAAGGATAATTTAGTTGAAGACTCTTGTACATCAAAGAATGTGGTTAATGATGGGCGCGAAATGACCACTGAGGGACCCGTGAATTTGACCGGGAACCTCGCCACCGATGCAAAGAGTCCTAAAATATTACACTCAACTAAACAGGGGGTCGGTGGTGTGAAATTGGATTATAAATATGTGCTTTTGAATAATCATAAAGTTTCAATAGGAATAGAGTTAGAATACTTTGAACCCGTTAAGGGGGACATGTTGAAACAATTGGAGAATGATGTGTTGACCATTGAGCAAGGGTTTGTATTTTCACTCATTGGGTATGTGGTCGGGAAGAAGTCACCGAATATAGAGGATTTTCAGAGAATCGTGATGGAATGGAAGGTTGGTGAAAAGTGAGAAGAGACCTAGTGGTTGGATTGTGTTTAAATTCGATAAAGATAAAGATAGGAGGAATATACTCACAAAGAAGCCTTTCGTTCCTTATGGAGGTTACTTATGCTTAACAAAATTCCTGATCTTTTTTATTATGTGCATCTTGAGATCAATAAAATACAGCATGGATTACCATTCTAAATCTTCTGGAACAAGCATGTACTTTCTATGGGTTAGCGAAAGTTGTTTCACAAGTGGGTAAATCTATTTGAACCGATGGAATTACTATAATAGTGAACATATCAGTTATATTAGAGTGCTTGTAGAATCAGATTTGAGTAAGGGCGTAAAAATGTGGTGGAATTTGGATCATATAAGGGGAATAAACACTGGATTAGAGTGAAGTGTGAAAATCTACCCTGTGTTGTTCGAAATGCAAAGCTTTTGGCCTTGTAGAGATCAAGTGTTTCTCTAAATAAACCAGTTGGAGATACATGGGATAGACAGCAACACCTCCTATAGATAATTAATACTATTTGTATAAAAAAGTACATAAAATAATGACGACAACCATAAAACAACATATACCTTCAAAAATCATTAAACACAAAATATTCACGTACATTTACATGACAGCAAAGAAAATCAATTAAGTATTTCAACCTTGAAAGATAAGAACAAGTTTAAATGATTGAACCAAAAAAATATAGGTAGAAGTTAGCCTATTATTCTTTTTCTATTTTTGTTGTCAAAGACATTTATATAATAACTAATGATTTTTTCAGCATTTGTTAGCTCTTTGAATGAATCAAATTTAGCATTTGTTTTAATAGGAAATTGAATATATAAGTATATTACTCTTTTATAATAACTAGAGATATTTATGATCCTTTGGTTTCAAGTAAAAGTAAGTAACATGTTATGTGATTTATCATTGCTATATATAATTCCTAGAAGATGATAAACAAAAACAGGCACGACCTATATGCAAGATTTGAATGTGAATCATACTTCATTTAGCAATGCAATAACAATGTAGAAGCTTATTTAAAAGATCGAGACTATAAATAGTTTTCCATACATAAAAAAATTAATATATTATTATATTTTAAAAAATTTATTACAATCTTAATCAATTTTCCAAACTAAATAATCTAATTTTCATATCCCCTACTCACTCCACCACTAAAAAGAAATTGTAATATATTCCTAAATTATGATTATATATGTTAACACTAAAAATATATTAAAATTTTTGGACTGATGTGCATGTCCACCTTATGCAATGCATCAATAGGTTTCTAGCACTTCTTCTGCCAATTGGAGGAACTCTGCAACATAAAGAATATTCTTTTGATTAAGATCCTAACGAAACCACTCAAACCCTTAAAAATTGAAATATTATGAACATCGATCATGTTTCTTTAGTAGACATTGATCTTCATGGCTCATAATTAAGCTATCTGTAAAACAAATGGAGGAATATAAAATCTGTATTAATAGTAATTATGGAGATTAATGTATCAATGAATATGATTCATTAAAAGGAAATAAAATTTGTAAAAAATAGTTATCATTCAAAATAAAATCCAAATGACATATAATTAGCAAAATATACTAATATATAACTGAAGCACCATGGAAGTTTTTGGGGATGTTAGAATAGGAAAAAATAAATCATTTAACAAATTAAAAAAGGGTAAAATAATAATTTCACAAATTTTATCAAATTTGACTAATTATCGTGTGGAAAAGAAAGAGGATAATCATTATAAGAGGGTCTGAATTGAAAGTTTTGGAACCATCAAAAGTGTTTTACACTTTCCCCCCAAACGAATGGGTGTTTTGTGCATTTTAGTCAACTAAATAAAACCCTAACTTTTCTTTCATCTCATCTACACAATTTTTTTTCTACAATTACAGCAAATGAACCGATAGCAAAATAAATTAAAATACAACAAATGAACACATAGACACATTTTCTAAAACATAACTCTAATAACACTTACCAAAGTGTTTAAACTAGTACACTACATAGTAGAGAATTAGAGATGAAACATACCTTTCTCCATGAAGATGTGAATTCATTACGATTGTATCTAACACACTAAATTAAAACGTGTTTTGAAATTCAAACACTAACTAAATGAAAGAGAAATCTCTAATTGAATGAGATTTATTCTGACTATCTTTAAGTTGTTGAGGTATCAAGTGAAAATGGTGTATTTATAGGGTTAATTGTGAGAAAAGTGAGAATGATATTATGATAATGTATATATATATATATACATATATATATATATTGGAGGCCCGAGACTCAATAAAAAGAAAAATAATGATGTGGATATCTATCTGTGTGATTATTTTAAATTTTTGGAGGGTGGAGATTTAAGAAAATAATTGACATGGATATCTATCCAAATTAGATGAGTAGGACAATTAATGTATTTGAAAATATTAATTACTTTGACCATTATATTAATGTTACAACCTAATAAATATTTATTGTATTTTCTTTTTAACTAATTTCTTTTTCAAATATATTATTCTCGTTACTTTTTACATTAATAAATAGTTTAGATTCATATAAAATATTAAGAAGAAACGTTTTTTTGTTTGACTGGATTTTGGAATTTAGAAAATTAATTTAATTAATTATATAATTCTTTAAATACATCTAATTTTCAATATATTTAATCCTCTTAAAATAACATGAATGTATTCTTTTAGTTAAAATTAGTCGTTCTGTTAATAATGTTAATCCAAATTGAAATTTATTAATCAATTGTATTTTTTTATTATTTTAAAAATTCAAACAAACTTATTACTTTTTTTTCTATTTCTTTACTAATTTTTACTCCTATGCTACCCTTTCTATAATACTAATATGTCCAAACAATGTATATTGTCACCTAAAAATCATATGACTTGGATAAAATTTAATAGTAAGATCTTTTATCATTTCTTTTTACTGTGATTAGAAGCGATTTCTTTTAATGTAAATAAACAAGTATGTCAATTGAAAATCAGAGTAAGGGCCAAATAATAATTCAACTTTGTCGAGTTAACTCGTGGCAAGAATACAAGTAGTCAGCAAACGAGAATCTAAACTGTCTGCTTTTAGACCAAGTGTGCATTTTTCACAAACCAAATATGTGTTATTTTCACATAGAGATCATTCATATTTTCACTATCAAAATCCAAGGTCTAATTAGTACGATGAAACTAGAGAAGAGATACTCCACCCCTTCGAAGAATACAAATGTGGAGAGTGTTTCGATTGTTACATTAATCAGCTTATACATGACATCAACCACTGGGAATTGGATATTCAAAAAGATGCACTTAATACTCTCACAATTCAAGTGAGGGAAAATGACACCAACAATGAACCTAAGACCTTTAGGAAATTTTTTAAACAAGATAGAAGTTTCGGAGGATGCCAAACTAAAGCATTGCAGTAAGATCACATTCAATGGTCATGTAATGAAGGTGAGTGTTGAGGAGATTTCAGAAATGAAGAGAGTTAAAGAGGAAAAGATAAATACTTTTTTTAATTCACTACATTAATTTCACATAATCGCCTTTTAGTGTAATCTGTCAAATAGGTTCCAAAACATTTGACGACACGAACTAAAAAGTTTACCATGACGACTGAGAGAAGATAATTTATAAATATGGAATAATTGGGACTTTTGGGTATTCTTTCATTTTGGATAGATTATTGAACAAAAAGGTTGTAAGAATTTAAACTTGAACTTATTACACGTATTGATTAGGTAAGGTAAGGTGAGGTGAGAGCTTATAACCTTCTTACATATTACAAATGTATTATTCCTCAGTCGAATCCTAACGATGCATCTGCATAAACCCTTATGATCCTGAACACATGGTTGAGTTACATTAGGGGAGAGGTCTTAGGTGAGTTGGCATATGATACATAACACATGTATCAACGATCACCATATATCCTTTTTTTTCTGACTCTACTAAATATGAACCCTTTTGTATCATGAAAGTAATGGTTTCTTACGCTTATATGATATTGCTAGCATGTATTGTACATTCCGTGTTGATAATGTTTATGATATGATATTTAGTTGTTCGTTATCATTACTTTCTCATCTTTTTATGGTATATTAATGACTTGTTGAAGTCTTTGGCCCATCTGTACCCACATTGTCGGGACGACAATAGTATAAGTTTAAGGTTATTTGATGTCTCTATATTTGTGGTTAAATATAGTATATCTGAGACACAATTTAATATGGTTTTTTGGGTGAATCATTGGATAAAATTGGTGTTTCTCTAATTTATGTCTTTGTGATTATTTAGAGACGTTTGCGTGTTTTTTAATATTAATGTGATTTGAGTGTAGATAGACATGAAGGGTCGATTTGATAGGAAATGAAACAATACATGGATACGAGAGCCTAGAGGAGATGAAAAGATCCTCGGAGTACATCCCAAGGAGCTCAAGTCAAGGCCATGGTTATCCGAAGAAGCAAGGAAGAAATTTCATGACATTAATTGATGTCTCCTTAAATGTTCTTATTTTCGACCCTTAGGAGACATCATTTTTGGTGTTTATTTAATCAATTTGATAGACTTTTGGACTAAATATGCAATAATACGATTTTCCTCTTTTATTTCTAGCATTTTTGATTTATTAAGCTTTTGCGCGTAATATTGGTATTTTTAGTGAAGATTTTACAGGTTTTAGATGTTAGCTAGGAGAGGAATCCGAGGATAAAGTCAAAGATCAAGAGATAGAGTCAAAACTCGAAGATAAATCCCGAAGATATTATTTGTAGAGCTGAAAATCCATTTTCCAGGCCATAGATTTCTGATTTCGAGGTGCTTAAGCGATGATTTAGTTGTTGACCCTTGAAGAGAAATCATTCCTTATCGCGTTACGGAACTTTAGCAACTGGAATGAGGTCAATCGGAGTTATAACGCATCGGGAAAATCCGTTTTAGTGAAGGTGTATCAGCAGTTACGGGATTTTGGGCTTAGAAATTGGGCTTGGACATTTAATTAGTGTTTTATTTTCTGGTCCAAGCCCTAATCCGTTTTTAACCTTATAAAAGAAGATTTTGACCTCATTATTTCTCACCTCTCATATTTTCTTCAATTTATAAATCCTTAGAAGAGAGTGTCAAGACAATTCACATTCTACAAGATTAAACACCAGAGAGAAGTCAACGGAAGGAAGAAGAAGAAGCTACAAGAGCTGGAGAGGGTCTATATCTCCGTTCGTAGTCATTCTATTCCGGAAATTAGGTTTTTCTTATCTTTAATTTTGTAATCAAATATGAATTCCTTTATTTTTAATTTAGTTTTTGTCTTTTCAATTATTATGAGCTAAACTAAATTAGTGCTTGAGAACGCATAATGGGTTAATCCCAATTTGATTTCGTTTTATACAGTTGGATTTGGGATTATTATTATTTAAATCAAATTGGGTGAATTGTATTTTTCTTTAATTTGCACTTTATCTACTATTTTTGACCTGATCAATCAATGATAGGACTTAGTATCTAAGCTATTCCAATTAGTGGCGATTGGATCACCTTGACGGGGGGTTTAGGTACCGAACTAGTTAATGAATGTAGGTTAGAAATTATTGACTCTGACGAGCTTAATTAAACCTATGGCCTATTTGGTAATTTGAACTTAAACACTTGAGAGTGGACTATAATCACCCTGATGGGGTTTGTAGCACTTGAAAGTTGCTCCTTAGTCCACCCTGACGGGGGTAAGGAGATTATAGAATCCCGACCAATACAAATTTACCGATTTGCCCCTTAAACAATGTATGAAATGAATGATAGTTAGGAAAACCCTTGCTCCTCTCAAGTACTACCTGCTCTTACTTGCGTATCACTTTTATTTACTTGCGTCTTAGTTATTTATTTACATTTTCGCATTAGTCTTTCATTCCTTAGGATTAATACAAAACCAAACAAACATATTATTGTCTTTTATTTTCATAAGTGCATCAATCACTATTTGCTAGACATTGTGATCAACCATTCCGTCCTTGGAACGAATCTGATTTACCAGTTATACTACTTGGGACAACCGTACACTTGCGGTTGTGGTTCGATTTACATTTGCATTTATTTTTAGAACACACAAAGGACCACCAAGTTTTTGGCGCCGCTGCCGGGGACGGTAGCGTGTGACCACGGTGTTTATCCTTTAGTGATAGTTGCATTTATTTTTATTTTTCAGTTTTACGCTTGTGTTTGTTTTGTTTTGTTTTTACAGGTGCTTTATTCAGGTAATGATCAAGAAATTTAATTAAAGATGTATAGAGGACATTACCCAGATCCCGATCCATATGACTATTGGGAAGACTCTTCGGGACAACAACAATGGGGTAGTAACTTCTACCAACAACCTTATCAATACCCGCAAGAGCAAGGATGGAACAATCAATGGATCGGGAATAATCAACAACAAACGCCATATCACTATCAACAAGAACAAGTATGGAACCACCATTGGGTTGAAAACATTCAACAGTATCCACCTCATCAAAATCAACAAGATACACTACTAGAGAAAGCCAATCGCCTACTCGAGGAATTTCAGGCAAGAGAACCAGAGCGTAAGGCAAGAGACGAGGAATTCAAAGCCACCCATGCACACATACAACAGATGCTAGATGAAAGGGATGCCCGAAACAACTCTCTTAACTTAGCTGAAAGTGGTAGTAAGTCGTATGAAGGTCCCACTCCCTCGAGGGATGGAACAGATCAATTGGAAGAAGTTGTTGAGGAGGAGGTGTTGAAAGAAGGTGAGAATCTTGTTAGCATAGTGGAAGAAGGAGTAGCAACGCAAACCCTAGAAGTGAACACAGAGATTGCTATTCCTAAGGTGTATACACATGATCAAGATATAGAGCGCAAACAAGAAGAGGTGGTGATCAAGGTTATAGAAAATCCAAATAAAGAATATTATGAGGTAATAGTGGAAGATTGGGTTGAAAGCGAAGATGAATATGAAATGGTTGGAGAATCAATTGAAGAATTAAAGGTTAAAGATAAAATATAAATTGAATATCCGCCACAAAAAGTTCACCAATCACCATCTCTACCACGAATCATTATTAAAGATGAAAAATCAGAATCACCTCGACTACCACAAATGATCAATATGTGTTATAAGGTGCCACACCGCGAGAGCAAAAAGGCAAGGAGAAGCACCTACCCACCACATTTTAAAGATAAATCCGAGATTGAAACGAGGAATAAAAATGATCTTATACCGTTGAAAACGGTTATCTACTCCAATGTGGTAGAAAATGAGTTTCGTCATGAAAGTAAAAAGGCGAAACGAAGTACTTACCCACCTCCTTTTAGAGACCGATTGAATAATATTCAAAGGGGGGAGGTTCTTAAGCTTTTATATCAAGGAAGAGGCGAGTTTAAGCGGAGGAACACCGCAAGGGCCTCAATACCATCTTCATGGAAGGTAACGCGTCGAACTTAAAGACGTAATAAACAAAAGTGCTTCTTGGGAGACAACCCATGTTTTAAATTGCTTTCATGTTTTTTAAATTCTTAGTGTAAATTAGAGTAATGGTTCTTTATTTAGTGTTTATTTTTAAGAAATGAGGAAGGGTAGTTGTTTTTGATGATTGCAGGGGTAAAAGGATCATGAGTTTGGGGTCAAAACGATGAGAAAACAGAAAATTATGGAGTCAACAGCAGGTTTGACCGGCTAGCCGGCGGATACGCAGGCATACCGGCCAAAAACGCTGAAGACCCCCAAACTCTATGACCACTGCGTCAGCGATGACGCAGCATTGCTGCGTCACCATTCGCGCCAGCGAGAAATCCACCGGCATGCCGGCGAATCCGCCGGCTAGCCGGCCAACTGGAGGAAGAGTTTCTGGTCCTTGCGTCAGCGACGACGCAAGGTTGCTGCGTCTCGAAATGCGCCATCGACATTTCGCCGGCATGCCGGCGTATCCGCCGGCTAGCCGGCCGAAGAAGCTGGACTTTCTGATCACTGCGTCAGCGACGACGCAAGGAGGTTGCGACAGAGGTAAAAAAAAAAAAAAAAATCTCATTGACGAAACCTAGCCTCCTACCACTCCGAAAATCATCATCAAAACAACATCATACCACCAATCCTTCCCTCTAAACATCATCCAAGATCACAATCAAACCATTAAACTTCCAAAATACCAAATCTGTACACTTTAAACCAATTTTTCTTTCACCAAAGCTAAAATTTATCCATTAAACCTTTCCCAAACCTTGAATTATCCATGATCTAGCTCTAAACAATCCATAATTCAAACCCAAACCTTCAAGAACACTAAAATCACAATTTTTTCCAAACCTTTTGAGGGTCTTGAAGCTTTGAGTTTGGGGTCATCGGAGATGACCATGAAGGTTAGGAAAGGTACGAAGAACATGGTGAAGAACGAGAATTGGGTATTAGAGGAAGATCTTAATAAAAGAGATGATGCTTAGAGGGCAAGTAATAAATGAAAACGTGAGAAAGTTGAAGAAGTTCGAGGTGACGAAGAACACTTTAAAAGCAACCATTGATAAAAGAATTCAAAACCTCAACTTGGACGCAACACCGACACCAGCCTCGCGCTGGTTAAGATACGTTTTCTTTCCCTTCTCATTTAGTGTAAATTATTTTATTGCTTTGAGTCTTTTCGAGTCGTGGGGACACGACTTATTTTTGAGTTTGGGGTGGGGTTCGTTGCCTCATCCCAGTTTTTATGTGTTTATTTGTTTTAATTGTTTTCAATAAAATAATTTTCGGAGTTGCGTTTGACTATAGAAGATTTTAAATGTTCCTTTAAGCATACTTTTGATGAATCTATGATAGTAAATAGTGGACTTTAGGGATTGATATAGAACGCACTTACAATTGCATGCGAACATAGATAATTGATAGGAAAAATTAATGAACAATGCAAATGAAGTAAGCTTGTACTTAAGGAATATGTTTGGTGTGTAGAACGTGAAATCCTAGTTAGTAGAGAACCCACCTAGATATGAACTAAAGACAAGCTATGTACTTAGGAAAATGATAGGGGCAGTTCTTTGTTAGCCATTTGAAGCCTTTTAGCTTGCTATCCCTTATTATAATTTTATCCGTCTTAGCCCAATTTTGAGCTTTAAGCCTTTCTTTTGTAGCCACGATATAAGCCCATTATCTTTTAGATTATTAGGCATGACCAAATGACCCGCACTTGAATCACAACCCTGAGACTTGTCTCGAGCTTGAGTTTGGGGTGGAGGGTCCACATTTGGGAAATTACATTGGGAAGGGATTATATGTGTTTGTATTGAGGCACAAAAAGGTAGATGATATTATTATTTGTAACCCTTTGACGGGATTTGAAAAGAAAAAAAAAAGAGAAAAAAATTTATAAGAGACATGACCTTTCACATCAAAACGAGGGTCATGGGTATCTTGTACAAAAAAAATGAAAAAAGAAAATAAAAAGAAAGAAAGAATAAAATAAACCGGCAAAGTGGAATATTTTTGGAAATCATCTTAGATTTTATTGGGTTGACATGGGGACGCAACATTAATGCGTCAAATGGGTGAGTGAGAACATTTTTGAGCGTAAACTCAAGCTTGAGGACATTGTTGATGGTAAGTGAGGAGAGAGCCAAAAGCTCACTTCAAATTTACCAAATATACATCCATACCGTCCTTAAGCCATTATTAAAACCATAAAGACCTCGTGACTCCTAAGTGCATAGTGAATTTATAATTCTGTTGATAGGGAATATCTTAGGTGGAGCATTCGAAGCGAGTTAGGATTAATGACCACCCTATAGCCATCATACAGAGATGAGTACAAGTGTAACATTCAAGCATTGCGACTTTAATTTTATGATTGAGATTATTTATGTTTGATGTTGCATGATTAGTGTATGTATATGTTAGTTCTTAAAGTTTTGCTATATGAGATTTATCTTGAGAATTGCTTTAGGTTTATTTGCTAGCTTCTATTTTCTCTTGCATCTACTTCATTCCCCTTGTTTTGTTTTGTTTTGCTTTGTCGGGACGACAAAGGTTTGAGTTGGGGGTCTTGATGTCTCCTTAAATGTTCTTATTTTCGACCCTTAGGAGACATCATTTTTGGTGTTTATTTAATCAATTTGATAGACTTTTTGACTAAATATGCAATAATACGATTTTCCTCTTTTATTTCTAGCATTTTTGATTTATTAAGCTTTTCCGCGTAATATTGGTATTTTTAGTGAAGATTTTACAGGTTTTAGATGTTAGCTAGGAGAGGAATCCGAGGAGAAAGTCAAAGATCAAGAGATAGAGTCAAAACTCGAAGATAAATCCCGAAGATATTATTTGTAGAGCTGAAAATCCATTTTCCAGGCCATAGATTGCTGATTTCGAGGTGCTTAAGCGATGATATAGCTGTTGACCCTTGAAGAGAAATCATTCCTTATCGAGTTACGGAACTTTAGCAACTGGAATGAGGTCAATCGGAGTTATAACGCATCGGGAAAATCCGTTTTAGTGAAGGTGTATCAGCAGTTACGGGATTTTGGGCTTAGAAATTGGGCTTGGACATTTAATTAGTGTTTTATTTTCTGGTCCAAGCCCTAATCCGTTTTTAACCTTATAAAAGGAGATTTTGACCTCATTATTTCTCACCTCTCATATTTTCTTCAATTTACAAATCCTTAGAAGAGAGTGTCAAGACAATTCACATTCTACAAGATTAAACACCAGAGAGAAGTCAACGGAAGGAAGAAGAAGAAGCTACAAGAGCTGGAGAGGGTCTATATCTCCGTTCGTAGTCATTCTATTCCGGAAATTAGGTTTTTCTTATCTTTAATTTTGTAATCAAATATGAATTCCTTTATTTTTAATTTAGTTTTTGTCTTTTCAATTATTATGAGTTAAACTAAATTAGTGCTTGAGAACGCATAATGGGTTAATCCCAATTTGATTGCGTTTTATACAGTTGGATTTGGGATTATTATTATTTAAATCAAATTGGGTGAATTGTATTTTTCTTTAATTTTCACTTTATCTACTATTTTTGACCTGATCAATCAATGATAGGACTTAGTATCTAAGCTATTCCAATTAGTGGCGATTGGATCACCTTGACGGGGGGTTTAGGTACCGAACTAGTTAATGAATGTAGGTTAGAAATTATTGACTCTGACGAGCTTAATTAAACCTATGGCCTATTTGGTAATTTGAACTTAAACACTTGAGAGTGGACTATAATCACCCTGACGGGGTTTGTAGCACTTGAAAGTTGCTCCTTAGTCCACCCTGACGGGGGTAAGGAGATTATAGAATCCCGACCAATACAAATTTACCGATTTGCCCCTTAAACAATGTATGAAATGAATGATAGTTAGGAAAACCCTTGCTCCTCTCAAGTACTACCTGCTCTTACTTGCGTATCACTTTTATTTACTTGTGTCTTAGTTATTTATTTACATTTTCGCATTAGTCTTTCATTCCTTAGGATTAATACAAAACCAAACAAACATATTATTGTCTTTTATTTTCATAAGTGCATCAATCACTATTTGCTAGACATTGTGATCAACCATTCCGTCCTTGGAACGAATCTGATTTATTAGTTATACTACTTGGGACAACCGTACACTTGCGGTTGTGGTTCGATTTACATTTGCATTTATTTTTAGAACACACAAAGGACCACCATTAATACAGGATCCTCGCATACCACTCGTCTAGCTTAGCTTTGCGAGTAGATAGGAAACGAATTTAACCCAAGTTTAAGGTAACATAGTTAATGTTTTAGCTAGGTGAGCAAGTTGGACAACAAGAAGCAGAAAACCCTTTCCTACAACTTGTCTATCTTCCATCTTGGTTAGTGGTTATCGAGGAACGCGTAGAATGGGAAGTTGAAAATCTATTGTATACTATTGAACCAGGGGTAAACTTAAATATAAGCGGGTCTAGGATAATTTTAAATTTTTAGGTAGAATTAACATATCTAACCTTAAGAATATGTAATTATATCATAACTAAAACTTTTTTTTATAGACAAATCAAAATTTTATATTAATGAAGGTCAAAACATCTATTACCTTTTTACAAGGCACATTTAATGAAACATTAGTTACAACTTATTACATTAACAATACTATAGGGACTAGAACGTAATTAATTTTAATAGCTAGTCTTCACCTTCTTTAATAATTCGTTGACCACTTTATATACATTTTAGCACCTCATTTACTTTAAAATTCCTTCTCCTAAGCTTGCTGGAAACAAAGACTTGATGCAAATAATTAGTTGATCTTCCTTGAGCAAAGGACCACCATGAATTATTTTGTTCCTTTCACTCCAAACATAGTAGATATAACACGTAATACATATGATTCAAATCAGAGTAACTTCATAGCTTATGCATCCATTGATGACACCATTATTAAGTTCCTCCCAATTCCTCAGGTTTAGATTAATCTCACAATCAGTTAAGAATTCTGTTAGAGAAAGAACACTTGACCATAATGTGATCAAGATCCTCAACAACAAGAAAGAAAAATTCATACAGAGGATTAACATTTTTAACTCATTCAACCATACGATTCTTAGCTGACAATATATTGTGACAAGCAAGCCAGGAAATGAAGGAGCAGCTGGGAATGCAGCTTTTAGCCCAAACAATTTTGCTCCACTCAACATAATCAGCTATCACACTCACTTTTTTGAAAAGTCTTTTTGAAAGAAAATCTTTCTTTAATTGATTCACTCTATAATATAGCATCATTAGAATATGAAAGAGATATATTATTCAAATGGGTTAGAATATCACAAATGATAGGAGGTAATATCCATCGTTTTTACTTGTTCAAGAAAACACAATTTTGATACAATAAAAGTTCTCCTTTTGAACCTTTTTATCAAGAAATTAAGCAACGATCATCTACTGAATCCATGTATCCCATAAGATGTAAGTATGTTTGCCATTCTTGACCTCATGATGAATTAGATTATAGACAATATTTCTAATTTTCAAAATCTGCTTTCAAATAAAAGTATAGCTTTGTTTAATGTTCATGCTCCAAATACAGTTATCTTGAATAATATTAGTATGAACCCTCTTACTCTATAAGTTCTCACCTTTAGAATACATTCTCCAAAATGTATAAAGTAAATAAACTTTGAAAATGTCCTCAAGATTTGGAATATTCAAACCTCTAAACTCTTTTCTCACAAAAAAATTGCCCCCTATATTAGCTCTTGAGATCCATCAAGGGTACCCTTCCACAAATATGTAGACATCTTTTGATTGAGTTTGTAGATGACTTGCTTAGGAGAAAGAAAAATTCTACACCAAAATATGATTTTACTGATAAGAATAACTTTGATAAACTCTATTCTTCCAGCATAAGAAAGAAGCTTTGAGTTCCATTGATTGATGATATTGCAAATCTTGTCAATAAGAACATTACCATCACTACCACTCATATTTTTTGAATTAAGTAGAATACCTATGTATCTAACTGGCATATTGCCCACTTTGATGTTAATGATAGAAGTTATGATAGCTTGAATACACTCAAAAGTTCCACCAAAGTATAGTTAACTCTTTTTTTAGTTGATCTCAAGGACTGATATTCAGGAAAAAAGGTCAAGTCCTTCTTTACCAATCTTAGAAGAATTTACATCTGATTTGAGGAATATGAGCAAATCATCTGCAAAAATGGTATGATCAATGCTAAGATCCCTAGACTTAGGATGAAAGCTGGAGTGATTATTCAAGTATACATGAAGAAAAATTCATGTGATTACCTACATACCTATGGCAAAAAGGTAGGGAGAAAGAAGATCTACCTGCCTGTGACCTCATTTACCCTTTTTTTGACAAAACATCTTTTACCTTTTTTTTACGAAACCTCTTTTACCTTTTAAGTAGCCATTAACTTGACCATTAATACCTATGGTGTAGAATGGAGAACACACATACACATTTTGATCTAGTTGATGAATAACCATGGAAAACTAAAAGGTTGAAAGAATTGATACGGAAGTCTCAGTTTACACTATCATATGCCTTGTGTAGATCAAGGTTGATAGTAAATCTAGGTGAAATATCTTTTTTGTTATAGCCAAGAACAATGTTTTTAGCAACAAGAATGGTATAAGAAATAGATATTCTACCTACGAAAGCTGCTTTATTCATAGAAATTATAAGATTAAGCACCTTCTTCAATCTATTAGTAATGAGTTTGGATAAAGTTTTGTATGTAGTGTTAACACGAGATATGGGCCTAAATTTTATGACATTTGAAGGACACTCTCTTTAGGAACTAAGACAATGTTTGTAGAATTGACTTGACTTGGAAGCTCACCTGAATTAAGAATTTGCTTGATGGCATTACACAAGTGCTTACCTACAATGTCCGACGAAGATTTATAATATCAAGAGTTTAGTCCATCAGGTACATGGCATTTGTTTTCATTAAAAGAAAATAGAGCAACCTTAATCTATTTTTCATTACTAGGAGCAATAAGATTATGACATTGATCTTCAGAGAAAGTGTATTTGATAACTTATTTATTGATATTTTCAAAACAAAATTCCTGCTCAGGATCTTCAGTGCCAAGATTTTATTTTATAAAATGAGACAAATTCATTGTTAATAAACTCATTTATTTTATAAGAATAGAAACTTCATTTCTAGCTATTATGCCTTTGATCATCTTATAAAATATAAGGAGCTACAATCACTATCATTAATGAAGATAGCTCTAGACTTATGCTTAAGGACTTATTTCTCAGTAATATCTGCTTCCTCAAGAGACTTGATAAATTTTTTATCTTCAATTAAGATAGTTTAATCATGTGAGACTATCATGATCTTAATCTAAATAGTTTCAAGTTGACTCTTGATCTCAGTAATATAATGAGAGTTTCTTCTAAAGGCTTGTTATTAAAAATCTTCAAAGTTTTTTTACTTCTCTTTGTTGGACCATTTAAAGTGGGAAGGAGGTTTTTCCCACATCGGTAGAAAGAAAAAGACTAAAGGTCTTTTTAGAAAATGTGGTGGCATTAGCTTCCAAAGAGCCCAACCCCATGCATATAGAAAAGTATTGGAGAAGGCCACACGCGCGCACCACCACCACCACCACCCACCCGGCCCGGCACCGGCGGCGGCGTGGTTCGTGGGGAGTTTGGGTAGTCAAAAAATGAAAAATGAAACAAGTTTTACTATCAGCTATTAAAGGATCGTTGGCAATCAATCAAAGGTAAAACGTAAATCAAAGATTCCACCAATCACGCGTGCGTTGAAGATCATTCCATCAGCTGGCCAAGTCAACAAGTCAACCAGCAGTTACACAAGAATCCAAAACGTGTGGAATAAAGAAGTCAACTAAAATGTGGGATTAAAAGGATCAAATCAGAAAACCGTCAATCAATTAGTAGGAGGGAATCGTGGAATTGATTGGTCGGTTACTTTGGTCAAAGGTTTCAAACTCCCCCTCCCCCTATAAATAGGGTTACTTTGGTCAAAGGTTTCAAACTCCCCCTCCCCCTATAAATAGAGTTCACTCTTCAGCAGTATCAACAACGAAAATCACCAAAGCAAAGAAAACACTCTCTACTTTCTCTTCTCTCCGATAAGCTTAGTATTTTCCGTTAGAGATACCGGCACCCCCGGAATATCTTTTTAACGCTACGATTGTAATAGTGTTTTTCGCTTTCTATTCCGTGTAAGTTCGATTTTCGTTTGTAATCAAATTCTTGTAATAGTTAGTTTACGTTTAATTTGATTTTACATTTTTCCGAATTGCCATTTTCTTTCTTTTCGTTTTCAGACGGTGACTCTTTTACTTACACTCTTTGCTTCATACAGGGTTGAAACATAAAATTTCCTTGAACATTGGTATTCCAAGATTCTTTAATAATGTTAGGATAATACTCATGTTTAGTCCAAATATTGAAGTATTTGAAAGAAGAATTACTAGATATCATCTTTTACCGATTGTAATATGTAGAGCACAATGATTTGAGGTAGAACAAGGCACAATAAGCACATTATATTGTATAGAACCAATCCATTTTCCATTGACGAGTACTCTATTTATTTTGCTTGATATGAGTTGACCTGAAACGTTTATTAGTCCAAGTAAAATAGTTACCTCCATATTGATCTTCATAGAGATTAGAGTCATCAATACATCCATTGAATATGATGGAGCATCTAGCAAGTGAATCACAATTGAGTGTATCTTCAACTCTAAGAATATCATTAAATCTCCAAGCCAGCATATCTACATGTCATAATAATGATTACACCATCTTATAATGTCTTTTTAGAGAATGATTATTTCATCATCATCATCATTACAAGAATATAAAACAAAAAATGAAGATAATATTACTTGAATTAATAGTTTTTTGCTTCTAAACATGAGTAATAGCTGGCATTATGGCTCAACATGACCAAATTGATTACACTTAAAGCAAATAATTGTCTTCCAATCATATTCAATTGTAACCTCCTAAAGATCGTTTAAACCTACCTCAATATATAATTTGTCAGGCAAAACTTCTTTAGTATTAATTTCAATGCGAACTCTTGCGTAGCCTAATCGATATTTTGATTTAGTTATAGTATCTTTTTTAAGAGGAGTTCCAATTCCACTAGCTACATAGATTAAACCATTTTCAATCCATAGAGCCATAGGAATGTTCTTACGTTGATATCAATATATATGAACCTTTTCAAACAGCATACATGCTTTCTATGGCCTTAATAACAAGTGTTTACCATATAATACTGTTATTTTTCAAATTTAAAAATAAAAATACCATGTTTGCTTGATTTGATTTTGACCTTGCAAAATTTACTCCACTAAAACATGACAAAATTACTGATAGTATAAATTGGAGGACGACTGTCTAAGAATTGTCCTATTAGACAATTAACCCAGATTTTAGCACCTTCTTCAAGAACATGAGCCGGAGGTTCGATAAATGCTTCCTTCCATGAATTATGGGTTCATGAAACTGTAGTTAAAGTGATTCTTTAACACAACCTTCAAATAGATTAGACCATGAGTTTGAGGGATTTTCAACCTTAATTTGTGCAAAAACATGAATGGAAGCTTCATTAAAATTCAGACTGAAGTTACCAAACTGAGAAACATGATTAAATTTTTCTCTTTTTTTTATCAATAGTTTGTAGACCTATTGGATATAATAGATTAAGGACTAACAATAGGAGTAACAACTTTCGAAGAAGACGACTCAGAAGGAGATAAACCAGCTTAGTGATATCTGTCCTAGGCTTTAAATTGTTACTTTTTTCCTTAGTATTAAATTTAGCTGAGTTTATCATCTTAGTAATGATGAAAAAATAATGAAAAAAATAAGAATATTGAATAAAGAAAGAAAACAGTAAAGTGAAGGAAAGAGTAGTTGATGGAATGAATGAGAGAGAGAAAGAAGATATAATTGAGTGAAAATAGCAAAAAAATAGATGAAAAAAGTTAAAAAAATATTGTTAGATCCCAGAATTTTCAAGAAAAAAAAACAACTAATCTAAAAAAAGAAAGATAAAATAATAGAGAAAAAAGGTGGAAGAACTAAAAAAAATGAAAGGAGAAAAGGTGATATAATTTTTTTTTTGTTCAAATGCATAATAATATAAATAGTAAAGGACGGTTACAAAGTTTAGCCGACCCCAAAAGGTTCAGCTTCATTACAAATAATTGTGGCTAACTGGGGAGGAATACAAGTATCCCAATTACCAAACAAAGTGCTAAGGAGCTCCTGCTTGGCAACCCAGTCAGCTGCCCCGTATCTACCCCTAGAAACAAAATGAAAAGAAGGGGAAGATAATTCAGCAAAATAATAAATATTACAAATAACGTTTTTAATTGAATGACTCAACACGGGAAGCCCTGAAGAGAGAGGTTTCATGATAGTAGCTGAATCATTCTCTATTATAACGCTCCCAAAAGGAAATTTTGAAGCCATTTCCGTAGCTTTCAAAATTCCCGTGGCCTCTGCCTCTAACACCGAATCTGCTCCAACTTTCCAACTATTACCTGATAAAAATTCACCATTAGAGTTTCTTACTACACAAGCAATTGCAGCTCCCAAATCCGAAAAAGCTGCATCACAATTAATTTTAAATTTATTTGGAGGAGGTTTTTTCCATTTACCCTTAAATTTAGAATTTTGTGAAATATTACCATTATTAATGCTTTCTAATGGATTATTATTATTATTGCCAATTTTAATATCTAAAAAGTTAATATCATTTGGGTTTGTAATTTTGTAATATTCTTTCCAACATTGTATGGCCCTATTAGTTGTGTTTAAGGGATCACATTTTTTACTATTATAAATAAAATTATTTCTATCTTTCCAAATTTGCCACATTATAATACAGATAAGTTCTAGTATCCTATTAGTATTATTAAAAAAATTTGCAATGTTTTGAACTTCATTTAATATCCAATGATCTAATTTTACAGTTGATTCATTGTCTGTTTTTAAATTAAGCGGACTAATAAACCATACACTTTTAGCTCAGGGGCATCTGAATAACATATGTTCTACTGTTTCAATATTATTATCGCATATTTTACATATGTCATTTTTACTACATTTTCGATTAAAAAGGTTTTCTTCAGTGGATAAGAGGTTTCTAACCGCTCTCCATACAAAGTTTCTAATTTTTGGTTGGGTTTCCATTTTTCAAATTAGTTTTCAGAGTCTTTTGACCTTTTAATAGAGGATGTAGGCTTATCTCTATCTTTAATACCTTGAACTATAATGTCATCTTCTTTCATTTTATGATAGGCTTCTTTGACTCTGTATATGTACCTTTTTTGCAATAGTCAATACATATTTGGTCTTCACATAATACTTTAGGTATTATTATTTTTTCTATTTTTTCTTTGATTTCTTTAGGATAGATTTGGTTGAGTAAATCAATATCCCAAGACCTATCATTCTTAATAAGTTGGTTAACCCAAACAAGATTAGAATTTTTTGGCATAATTGATTGTTTCTCATTGCAAATCCAATTATGTTCATAAATATTGATATCTAAACCATTGCCTAGTTTCCATTTTATATTATTTTTAAATGTATCTCTACCTATAAGGATACTTCTCCATCCCCAATATGGTGAACTTCCAATCTTAGCTTCAAGGAAACTACAATTTTTGAAATATTTTCCTTTTAATAATCTATAAAGAAGAGATTCTTTTTTATTTATTAAGTTCCAACCTTGCTTTCCTAATAGGGCTTTATTCATTAGGTGTAGGTCCCTAAATCCTAAACAACCTTCAAATTTTGATATAGTGAGTGGGTCCCATTTGGCCCAATGTATTCTTTTTTTTACCTTTATCACCCCACCAAAAATGTGCAATGATAGAGTGAATTTTATTTATTATATTCTTTGGAAAAATAAAGTTAGACATTAAATAGTTAGGCAAGTTTTAGATGATAACTTTTATTAAGATTTCCTTACCCCCTTCAGAAAGAAAAAGGGTTTTCCAATTTTCAAATTTTTGTAGAACTCTATCAATTAAAAATTGGAGGTCTTTTGATTTATTTCTACTCCATTCAGTTGGAAGTCCTAGGTAGTTACCTAGGTTGTTAGTTTTCTTCATATTTAATCTTTTAGCCATTACATTTTGGATAAAGGTTGGTGTATTAGGGCTAAAAATGACCCCACACTTATTAAGGTTTAGACATAAACCCGTAGCATTTTTTTATTTGTTCATAATATCATTAAAAGATTGTAATTCAATATTATCAGCATTAAGGAAGAAGAGACTATCATCAGCAAATAGTAAGTGAGTGATAGTTGGACAATTATTTCCAATCTTAATTCCTTTGAGAAGGTAGTTCTCTTTTTTCTCTGTAATTAAATCATTTAGAGTCTGAGATATTAGACAAAAGATTAGAGGTGAAAGTGGATCCCCTTGTCTTATCCCTCTGGTAGGTTTTTGTTATTGGTGAACTTCGCCATTAATTAGTATTGAGTAGTTAACAGAGGTAATACATACCATAAGTTTACTCACCCAATCTTTATTAAAACCAATTTTAATAAGGAGGTCTTGTAGGAAATCCCATTCAATATACTCATAAGCTTTTTCAATATCTGCTTTAACAGCAACCATATATTTTTTGGTTTTTCTTCTTCTTTTAATATGGCTTATTAATTCATGTGCAATCATAGTATTTTCCTGTATCATTCTGTTAGGGATGAATGCACTTTGATTTTCTCCAACAAGGGAGTTCATATAAGGCTGTAATCTATTAACCAATATTCTTGCTATAATTTTATAAATAAAATTAGAGCAACTAATTGGTCTATAATGTTTAATATTAGTAGGTTTATTAATTTTCGGTATTAGGGTAATAAGTGTTTGATTTATATCAAACAGATCACCCTTATTGTTCCAAAAGTTGTTTATTACTCTCATAATATCAAGTTTAATAATATCCCAGTAAGTTCTGAAGAATATTCCATTATACCCATCAGGACCTGGAGCTTTATTAGGCCCCAGTTCCCATGTTGCTTTTTTAACTTCTTCTTCATTAATATGTTTATTCAAAATATCTGCGGAATTTTTATCAAGTTTACTAGATATGAGATTAATGGTGTTAGTATAATCTCTTTTTCCTACAGTTGTGAAAATATTATTGAAATAATTTGTAATCTCCAAATTTATTTCATTCTTATTATCAAGCCATGCACCATTCTCATTGGTGATGTTAGTTATCTTATTTCTGCTTCTTCTTTCTTTAGTACAAGCATGATAATATTTGGTATTTTTCTCCCCCTTTTTAAGCCAAATGTTTCTAGATCTTTCTTTCCAGAAACTTTCTTCTCTATTCCAAGTTTCTTCTAGTTCCTTAGTTATACAATTGTATTCATTCCAGTTAAAGTTGGGAGTATTATAATTAGATATTATTTCTAATTTTTTTATGAGCTTTTCGATTTGGATTTTATTATTTCCAAATTTTTTCCTATTCCAATCTCTTAATGCTTGACTGCATTTTTTAAGTTTGTGAACAACTTTTTTTCAAGCTATCACATTCTTTGGTTACTCATCCACAATGAAATGGTCAAGTGGGAGTCAAGAAGTATGCTTTGTTTATTTCAGGAAAAGGGTTTCTCTGGATTCTTTGATGAGTATTTTCATTATTTCTTTCTTGTTCTTGTTTTTTCATTAAAGAGTTATGATTTCTCATACTCCTAGTGTTAGTTTATCACCCAATACATTAGTGATAATAATGTGAACCTACCATGCTTGTTTTTTATGTTAGTTCTAGTATATGTGTATTAGGAAAATTGTGTAATTATTTAATTGATTGCTATACATGACTATTATGTACTAATTGTACTTGTATATTTAAATAGTCAACTTGATCACCTAATTTCATTTACCCACCTCGTGGAATGCCCTAGACATAGGCATTTTGTAGATTGAACATAGATATATGGAATATTATAGTGGAAAATTAGTTAATGTTTGTGAACAGTCCAGATGTTAGGAATATATCACAAGGAATATATATCATTATAAGGTTATAGTTAATAATTTTCTAGACTAAGTAGGTAGTGGAAGCGGAAACGTGGATCTAGTCGGTCTTTCCTTTAGATCTAAACATGGAATAATTGTGGACTTTTGAATCCTGGTGAGTTGTCATAGTGATCTTTCATCCTTTATCCCATGTAATACATCTTAGTAAGAAATTGTTTGAACAATCATATAAATACCTAGTATGCTCATGTCTCTTACAGAAACAATATATATATATATATACTAGGTATTGCCCGTGTCTGAAGACACTAAAGCAAAAATGATATGTTTATACCCATATATAATTGTATAACGTTCGATCAAATGTACATATATTAATAAATTTCAACCTTTGATACACTGTCTCAAATCCTCAAAGCTCCAATCTCTTCTCATTCCACTACTCCTCACCAATTTAGGTGTGTCTGTATTTTTGACCTGGAAATCGATAGGTCCGCTACTATGCATCCGATGAGGAGTCATTTGAACCGGTCCACATGAAATCATGTTTTACCCATCTACCTTGTATGAGTGTCAGATGAGACACCGTATATTAAAAGGTACACTGCAGATTTCTGGATTTTCCCAAAATGGAGTCCTCCGCCCTGAGATTAGAACAAACATCGTTGTGTTAGTCTATTCAAGACATTAGTTAATTACCTCAAGAACTGAGATTAGAACAAACATTGCTGTGTTGAGAGTACAGAGATTATCGCTTGAAAGAGTGGTTTTTTAGAAGCTGCGGAGATGAGAATAAGAAGAGGTGGAGAATGTTACCGGTTTTGTTCAAGGAACAAAGAGATTATCTATAGCAGAACAAAGAAGGATGATGGTGTGGGAAGGTTGAATGAGGGTAGCTGCGGTGATGGGTAGCGGCGGTTGTCTTGTGAAGGAGAGCGGCTCTTGAGGGTTTCGAGAGCAATGTAATTTTTTTTTTGGTCAATCGTACAAGTAGCGAATTACAAGAACTAATTAGCCAATTCCTAGCCGCGAAAAAGCCAACCCTAACTCCGTAGGGTCCGAGTGATTCGGTGCCGATTGCCTAGCTAAACGCGTAGCACGGTCAGCCAGCCCATTCCACCTACGCGGAAGATGTTTGAAGAACAGCGACCCATGTTCTTCAACCATCCTGTTAATACGCGTAATGAAAGGGCGGACTTTCCACCAAGCAGCTGGCAACGACTTCAGACCTAGAACAAGATCAAGGTTGTCTGAACAGATTAGAGTTTTGGATCCAGGGTGGCCCAAACTGAGCTGAGATGCTTCCAGAACTGCCACAGCTTCCCCTTCCGCTGCTGAATCTGTCCAGATAGATTTAGAGAAAGTAACACGTTGACATGTACGTGTATTCCTTTGAACAATTCCAATACCGCTTGGAACATTAGCAGAAACGAATGATGCATCACTAGTGTATACACGAAGTTGGCATCCTGTAGTTCTTGTTCCTCTAGTGGGTTGACTACCGGTGTCCTCGTAACTGGCGGAGCAGGAGATGGAGGGGAGGCCCAACCGGGTCCAAAAAGGTCCGTCATTCCAGCATGGGTTAAAAATACTATCTGTTGCGGATGAATATGCACTTGCTCGTGAAGCATTTTCATTTTTGCCTTCCAAATGTTCCAGAATGTCATTTGAAGAGCTGCAATTAGAATGTTTTCCTCCCAAATCTTATTATCCATCGAGTCGCAAGTATTAGAGAACCAGTCACCAATAGAGTTTGGGTCTTCCTCTAGTATCCTTACTTGAAGGGCAATACCTGCCCAGACCTGTTTAGCAAAGTTACAAGTTAGTAGCATGTGAACCACCGTGTCAGTCAGCTTTTCGCACCAAATACAGTATTTTGTGTCACTGCAGCGCCTATTATAAAGATTCTGTTTGGTTGGAAGTAAGTTTCGACAAGCTTTCCAGTTGAAAGATCGTACTTTATTAGGAACATTTGATTTCCAGACTCGGTTCCACAGTTTAGGATTGTTCAATTCAGCTTGGTTTGAGGTTTGAGCAGTTCCATTCATTGCCATTTGTGATAAAATCTTATATCCCGTTTTAGTGGTGTAAGTGCCAGCCTTAGTGAAAGGCCAAATAAAGATATCCTGACCCTCCGGCTCTAGGAGAGGGATACGAGAGATCTCTCCATGGACGGGAAGGGGAATATTACTATCGATAATCGTCCAGTCCCACTTATTCCTCTGAGTTGTCATCAATTGGTCAACAGTTTCAATACATGTATCAACCGGTCTATCCTTAATAATACCTGAGGGCAATCATTTGTGTTTCCATATGTTGGTAGATTCTCCATTTCTTATCTGAATGTGACCATGCTCAACTAGCAAGTCCCTACCTTCAATCAAGCTAGTCGAGGACCACGTACGATTTTGTCTTAATTTAGTATCCAAGAAAGTACCATGAGGGAAGTAGATGCCTTTCAAAACTCTGGAGACAAGCAGTTGAGGATTACTAAGGATTCTCCATGCCTGAGCTGCAAGCTATGTTGTAGATCTCGGTTCGGCGGCCTAGGCGGTCAACTGGGGCCTAGCGCCTAGGAGGGACTACGCGGGGCCTAGGCGGGATTACGCGGTTTTGAATCCTGCTATGTAATTTTATATATTTAGTAATACGCGTGTATAGTTATGATAATTTTATCTACTTAAGTCATAAAATTCATCTAACACCACTATATTGAATATGAAAAATACTAAAATTAGAGTTATAATATCAATTCAAGAATTTTCGTGAGTAAAATAAATTTAATGGAGGGCCTAGGCGGCATGTTTTTTCCATTAATCGGTGCCTAGGCGGGCTAGGCGCCTCTTCCACGGCGACTAAGGCGTTGGGCAAAAATGCCTAGCATTTTTACTAGGCGTAAGCGGTTGAGGGGGGAGTTGACGCCTAGACGGCGCCTAGGCGCGATATCTACAGCATAGGCTGCAAGAAGTGCCTTATTCGCCCTCTTCAGATCTCGAAAGCCCATCCCTCCCACTACCTTGGCGGCAGTCATCTTCTCCCATTCGAGCCAATGTATTTTCCTTTTCTCCAAAGAGTTCCACCAGAATCTAGCAATAATAGATGAAACTTTCCTGCAAAAACCAACAGGAAAAGAAAAAATAGACATCGCATAGCAGGGTATAGCCTGTAAGACTGCTTTGATAAGTATTTCTTTGCCACCTTCCGACAGGAGTTTCGCTATCCACCCTTGGGCTTTGTTGAAAACGCGTTCCACTATCCAGTTCAGTGTGTCCATATGTGATCTCTTGTGACATAATGGGATACCTAGGTATTTCCCCAGGTCTCTAGTCTCATTAATCTGCAAAGCTGCAACTACCTGTTGTCTCAAATCTTCCAGGGTTTGGTTGCTAAAGTAGACCGAGGATTTATGATAGTTGATTTTTTGTCCTGAACATCGACAATAAGTCTCAATACATTCTTTGAATTCCTGCAGATCCTGCCCATCCAAGGAAATAAAGAATAGCGAATCATCAGCAAAGAGCAGGTGTGATATAATTGGGCAGTTGCGCGTCATCTGAATACCAGTGATCAGTCCCTATTCCACCTTAGTTTCAAGTAGAGAGATAAGTGATTCAGTAAGTAAAGCAAATAATAAGGGTGATAAGGGGTCCCCCTGCCGAATCCCCTGGCCGGGTTTGAAGGGGGGTTGGCGCTCCCCGTTTATATTGATCTGAAATGTGACTGTTGAGATACAATTCCATATCCACTGTACCCATTTCATTGCAAAACCCATTCTTTCCAGCAGCAAGTGGAGGAACTCCCATATCAAGTTTAATTGCTGCAAAGTTAGCCTTGTTTTTCAATTTCCTTTTCATAAAGTAAGAAACTTCCTGGGCAATCAGGATATTATCTTGAATTGCCCTTCCTTTGATAAATGCCGCTTGGGTAGGGGAAGTGATATCGTTGATGATCGCTTGAAGTCTGTTTGCCATAATCCTTGCAATTACCTTGTAAACGAAGTTTACACAAGAGATAGGGCGGAAATCGCCCACTCCTGTCTGACAGACACCTTTAGGAATCAAAGTGATCAATGTTTCATTTAAAAGAGTGAGTGGAGTATTATTAGTAAAAAAGTCCACAACCAGGTTGATCAAGTCATTTCCAATAATGTCCCAGTATTCCTGAAAAAATTTATCGTTCAGGCCATCAGGGCCTGGAGCTTTGTTGGGGTTCATCTCAAAAGCAGCTTGTTTTATTTCACCTTCATCTGGAATCTTGGTTAGGAAGTCATTCATGTCTTCCGTAACTTTGGGGATTATCTCTCGTAACGCATCATTAAGCTCTATGGGTTCCTGTTCATGTAACAGATTAGAGTAGAAGGTATTAAATTGATGTTTAATCTCCTTATCCGTGTGTATCCAATCCCCCTCAGAGTTCTGTATTCCTACTATTCTGTTATAGTTTCTTCTTTGTGATGTGAGAGCAAAAAAGTATTTGGTATTTTTATCTCCAACTTTAATCCATTGGTCTCTGGCCCTATCGGACCAGTAAATCTCTTCTCTTTTCCAATAAAGTAATAGTTGTTCTCGTATCGCAATTTCCTCCCCTAGCTGTTGAGGGGTAAAAGGGGCATTAGAAGTCTCAATAAGTTGGCGTTCTAGTTGTTTAATCTTTGTTTTGTTATTAGGGAAGTTAAGTTTTCCCCATGTAGTCAACGCAGTAGAAGTGATTTGTCTTTTTTGAAGAACGACTTGAAAGGCTGAGTCGTCCACTGGGGTTTTCCAAGCGTTATCAACAATCTCTTTGCACTGTGGGTGAAGGTACCAGTTTGTTTCAAATCTAAAATATTTCATATGTCTTCTCCCTTTACCATGAGGAAAGAGTAAAAGAGGGGAGTGGTCAGATCCAACCGCTGGTGGGAAGAATACAGTTGCATTGGGAAACTTGTCATTCCATTCTGTGGACGCAAAGGCTTTGTCAATTTTTGATTTGACCACGTTCAGCTCGTCTTGCCTATTAGTCCAAGTAAAGAAACTACCATAGTTATGAAGTTCAGTGAGCATATTATTGGAAATAAAAAGATTAAAGTTAAGAATGTACTGTTGGTTTGACGGGGTTGTGCTAAGTCTCTGGTTACTGTTGGAGATATCATTGAAATCCCCCATTAAGATAAGGTGACCTGCGTGCCGTGATCTCCAATCTGTAATAGACTTATACAAAATTTGCCGTTCAAGGTAAGCATTAGGGGTATGGACAAACATATAATAATACGAATCTAAACTATCATTAATTTTAACAGTAATATAATAAGGGCAAGAGTCCAAAATGCACATCGAGACCTTCGAGTCTCACACAAGCAAAAAGCCCCTAGAGTGATTGAGACTGCCCTGGGGGTTCACCACAAAAAAGTTCTCAAAATTTAAGTTCCTAACAACAGTTTTAGCATCATAATCCATCAACATGGTCTCACAAAAACAAGCCACAGCTGGTTTGTACTCCCCAACCATAGCTTTCAAAACTTGAACTGTCAAGGGTGCCCTGATGCCTTGACAGTTCCAAAATAACACGATCATTTCTGGTTCGCAGCCATCTCCGGGTGGCTGCATCCTCGTCTACCCCTTCCACCTCGTCTAACCCTACCACGAACTCTAGCTCCACCTCTTCCACGAATGCTCCTATTGTCTTGTTCATTGTTTTGTTCCATTCCAAGTTCCACATCCCCAAAAACAAAGCCTTGCTGTTGTTCGGCGATAAGTTTGTCTTGTTCAAGGTTAACCACCGCATTAGTACCACCTGTGTTCTCTATCATCCCCACATCGGCTCCATCAACTGTACCAGCCTCAACAACCTGACGTTGTTCCTGCTTGTCCTTAGCAATCGCATTTTCCAGTAATTTCCCAAGGTCACCTTCCGAGTCAACGTCTTGTAGAGCAATACGTTCCTCCAAGCTAAGCTTCCTAAGCTTGTTACCTTCCACACTGTAAACGCTAGTCTGTGTTTTTTGCCTCTTGTTAGCAACAGTGTGAAACCTCATATATTCATTCCTTCTTTTCTTCGCATTAGCATTGGATAAGCCTTTAAATCGAGCAGTACTTGTCTTATCAGAATCCGTAGACTCACTAGTGCTATCAGAAAGAGCTGTTTTCTAAGGAGAGTGAGCAACATTACCCCTGCTAGTAGTATAACCTGTTGTCTTTGATTTCTCGTTTTCGTCATCACTGATAAATACGGTTCTCACTGGCTGTTGTACAAACGTACCTTGTTTCTTTGCTTCCAAAATGACATCTTCAAGCCTAATTTGTTGTCTTCCAGCTTGTTCACCACCCATATCCATATCTCCTCTAGTTTTAGAACTATTACCCATCATATCATTTCTAGCATTATTCCTTCTATCATTACCACGTTTGGAGCGAATCTCCCTATCCTGTCCTTCAGCTGGGTTAGGATGTGACCCCTCATCGTCCCTGTCCCAGTTGAAATAACTAGCATGTGATAAAAAGGACTCACCAACTCTTTTCCTTACCCCATATAACGGATTCTCAAGCGTGTCCTTGATGATATTTTCCGAGCTCCAAGTGACCAACCGAAGTTTGGGCGCTGAAAGCCCCTCTCTATCCACTGGATCATCACAGTTCTCACGTTTGTGACCAAGCTTGCCACACGCAAAACAGAACAGATCGATGTTTGCATATTTAAAAGTAACCCAACTAATACCGTCTTGCTGTCTCAAGAACTTACCAAGGGGAAGTGGGTCAACCACTCTAAAGCTAGCACGGAATCTGAGGATCGGCACCACCGCTGTGTCTTCCTCAGGGAAGTCTATCTCCTCCAAGTCAGTAAACGTGCGAGCAATATTCTTAATCGTTCCTATTGTATTCTGGATATGTGCCAAACCCCCAACTTGGATCCAAGCAGCGGAGTAGTTGGAAGGTATAAAGGTTCCGTTGAAACTGCCATCTCCCTTGGTAAATCCAGCGTGTTGACCTATCATAATACCCGGGCAAAGATTCCACAATCGATCCCTTTCCTTGGGGTTATCGATTTCTAGTTTGAAGTAGTTGTGTGAATTTTAAGAGACTGAGACGTTACCTCTAACTTTCCACCGATCAAAGACCCATCGACGGAAGCCAGCGAGATTAACCTTATCGTCTCCCATAACCCGAACCATCAACACCCTACCACGGTCGAGGTTCTCCACACGACGCACCTTAATGTCAAGTTCGATTACGCCAAGCTCTTCCTCTTCTTCTGGATGGAAGTAAGTCACCGGCAAAGCATGTCGAGAGTAAGTCGCCATAGTTTTGTGAAACCTGAAAAAACAGAGAGTGAAGAAAGAAAGAAGTTTGGAAAATGGAGAGAAAATGCAGAAAGTGAAAATGAGAAGTTTGCAGAATATAAAGGGTGAAGTTGGGGCGGTGCTCTTCACAATTGGATTAGGACAACCAAGATAGTGGGCCAGGTGTAAATTTCCTGTTTCATTTATCTTTTTTCTTTTTTCTTTACTCGCCGCGTGTACTCCACTACGGAAGGTGAACCGTTTCAACAGTCTTGAAACTCTCCATCTGATAAACGTCGTTGGAGAGAACGAGGTAAAAGTGTTGCATGCGTGCCAGCTTATCCCCATTGAATCCTTTCTAGATCCTTCCACCATACCAACCCCACGATAGACTCTTATCCTAGGTCTTCTCGATGCACTGATGTTCCTATTACTCCAAAAGTGACCTTCAAAATTACCTCCCCGTCTTCCTAAAGCCCGATTCCTCTCAGCCAACCAAAGAAGACCGGTGTCTATTAGCTTCCATCTCTTCACGACTCTTGTATAATCATCCTGTAAACCTAATACAGCTCTACAAGTGATTAAAGCAGTAAAAACCTCCTTTCCCATGAATCCGTCGTGACTATGACCTTCGCCGCTGTGACTGACGGAGAAGAATCGAAAAACCTTTGACCTCCAAAGAGAAGATGTCACGAAGTAAACATGTGTTCTCCTGTAGGTTTGATGTAAACTCCCGTTCCCATCTTCGCCTTTGTCTAAACCTAATCTTCCGACCCCCATGACTATTATGAATCCTTTATACCCGCCTCTAATCCATCGTTTATCGTCGTCCGAAGTGAGGCCCATCGTTCTACCTTCCTGCCAAAAAGGTGGCTCCGATGGCCCCTTAACGACGCCGCTGTTTGAAGATCTGGTCAAAAGAAGAGGCGATGTTCTTCTCCGATGTATTAAGTCGAAACCCTAGTATGACGTCACTTGAAACCCTAGTCGCCTTTTTCGAGAGCAATGTAAGAATGAGGGTTTTCATTTTTTTTTGTGTTTTTTTTTGTTATACGTGTGTTGTATTAAAAAAAATAAGTTTGGGCCAGAATCGATCCTGGCCACCACTTATGTTTTGCTTGAATCGATCCTGGCCACCACTTATGTTTTGCCCGAATCAATCCTAGCCACCACTTAAGTGGGTAAATCAAGACCGTAGGAAAAACTTCGAAATATAATATAGATATAGATATATATATTATATTAGTTTAATAAATTTATTTGTCTTTTAAATATGTACTCTTTTCCAATAGTTATCTGTATATATAAACTTATTTTATATAGTTACAAAGCAATCATTATGGAGAATGATCTTAGAGTTAAATTATTTAAAAATAACCATATTATAGACCAAATTATTTTTAAATCAAGCACTAGTGATAAATTTTATACAAACAAAAGGAAAATATGACAGGTGCACATTAGGAGCATGTAAGGCCCTAGAGGAGGGTGAGTAGGAAATTAATCTAATCATGTGTGATAAAAAAAATTTCTCAACAACTATTAGTTGGAAGAACTTAAGTTAGAAAATTTATTGAACGCTAATAAGATAGACAATATAAATAGTATATGTTCGATAAATAAGCATGCACAACAAATACAATGAATACCTAGTATGCTCATGTCTTTTTAGGAAACACCATAAATTTATTGTTTTTTATTAGTTTAATCATACTCCCTCAACCTATTTCTTTTAAATATTTGTAATCTTTTATAATAATTATCCACACACATAAACTTATTTTATATAATTACAAGCAATCGTTCTGGATAATGATCTTACTTATCACTTAATTTTTTGAAATGATATAAACACTTACAAAAAGTAGCCACTCCTGAGGCGGCATACAACATTCATAACTTCATTACCTCAAGAGATATCAACTACTAAACAAGGATTAGACTATAGTAAGCAACAAAATTGATTTTTGATGCTGGCTACAAATCTGCCTAGCATATCTCCACATCAAGGGTGTTCCCCCATCCCTAGTATCTCCATACAATTGTCATTTTTTTGTTTCCGGTTGTGAAGGGTCATCTTCTTCAACTCGGAATCCAACCTCCTTATCATCTTTTCCTTTTTAGTGGTTTACAAGATGGTTCCAGACGTCTCCCTTGTTAGCTTCAACCTTAATTTTTATACTACAACAAAAGGCAAATCCTACCAAGATATCAACCACATTCTCAACACTTTCCTTCTCGGCTATGTTGTAGATCTCGATTTCGCGTCCTAGTTGATCAACCGGGGCATAGCGCCTTAGATGGATTACGCGAGGCCTAGACGGAATTAGACAGTTTTGAATCCCGCTATTTAATTTTATATATTTAATTATATATAAGTAGTAATTATAATAATTTTAACAATTTAAGTGATAAGTATCATTTAACAACACTTTAATAACTATAATAACTATAAAATACTAAAATTAGAGTTGTTATATCAATTCAAGAATTTTAGAGTAAAATAAAATGAGGGCCACTTCTTGCATCGTATGATTAAGATTGCAAATTGCTTTGTTGGCATTGTCATCATCTATATGCATAGATAATGAGCACGAGCCTCCCCACTTTATTATCTTAGTCTTACTTGATGAATTATTTAGAGTCTTAACTCCATTTTAGTGCATGTTGGGTGGTAGAAGATTTTTCCTCTATATACAATCTTAAGGAAATATTTTTTCGCATGGTTACCAACACATATGATGTAAACTTCAATACCTTTAAACAAATATTAGCTCTTAAATCTCATATATTCCTTCATCGTTATAACTCATCTTCTACATCATCAGTAGATGCCACGTTAATAAAATTACTCCATCTCTCATACAAGTGAGGATGCCACTACCTCCTCTTTGCGCCAGTCACCAACTGACTTATAAGCGCAACCATAGATAAAGATCATTCCTAGAAAATTTATGTACATAATTTCCTATATCTATATCCTCGATTAGTTCAAGCATTCGTTGTCAAGGTACAAATGAATAGTAGGTAAAGCATAAACAATAGTTATTTTCCTTTTCCACTAAGCCAACATGCGTGAATAGGTGAACACCACATATAGGTCTAAACCTAACTTGTATTGACATATAAGGACCATAATTAGTGCAATATTTCCACAGATTACCAAGTCAATCCCACACATCAAGGTATTAAAAATTTCTCTAAAATGATCAAAGCACACTTTGTAGCATGTAAGCCCTAGTTAGTCATACATTAACTCAATAAAATAGATATAAAGAACCATCAAGTAATCTTTCAACCTTATTCTAACCTTGAGAATGGGTATCATAATCAAGAGAAAATTAAATTCCTTAAATAGCCATGGTAGTGTCTTAAGATGTTGACTGATTCTAAATATGACTTTCCGACTATGGATCCCCTAGACTTGTAACCATAGAGAAGTTGCATTCAAATTCATTGTATTTAGAGGAACGTTAGCCTCCCACAGTTTGATGGTGGCATGCATGAGTTGTAAAAGATCAATTCTATCGATTCGGACCTTATCACAAACCAACCTACACATAAATCTTATGTGAAAAGTGATCAAAACAAGAACAACAACTCTTATGGATTTTTAACAATCCAAATGTCACAAACCGCCCTTCAAAGAATAGAATCAAATATTTTACAGTTATCTACAGCTCTTACAAGCAAGGAGAACTACACATATAAATAATGTGAAAAGTGTTCAAAATAAGTACATACCTACGTTTGGATTGTCTAACAAGCCAAAGAAATAGACCTCCCTTCGAAGAAAAAATACAAGTATTTTCCAGTCAGTTATAACTCTTACATGCAAGGAAAACTACATGCGTTCCATATGGGTTTCCAAGTTGCAAAATGGCTTAAGGTAAATCACACCATTATGTTCATGTTATCATAGTGGAAGAATTTGACCGTTATGATTTTCTCTTGAGAAATGAAAATGAGTGAGTAAATTTTAGAAGATAAATAAGTTAGAAAAAAATGGATGAAGGATAAGTTATTTAAATGTTTTATTGATATTGTGGCTTGAGGATCATCTGTTCTTTGGGATTGATGTCTCTAATATGGATAAACAGAAAAGAAATTTAAATATGTATAAGACAACACTCTATGAAAATGCGAGAAATGGTAGAACAAATAGGATAAAAGCAAAGTAATAACTACAATATGCAACTTAATTAATTAGGCATTAAATCAAGGCCGCTTGGATACTAGGGATCTAAGTGCATGCAAACACACTAACTCCACCATAGTCCAATAATGATAATTTATTTGGGGGTTGGAGGGGGGTTTAGGTGTAATGATAAATTAAAAACTATGACAAGAAAACATGTATTAATGATATCAAGATAAGTTGAGGGGCATAACAGTTTATAAGTATTATGACCAACCAAAAGCAAAACCAGAAGGTAATGAACAAGGTTCTTGTGAAATGGCGGCAACAACCATGACTTCAGACTTTTATCACCACTAATGAGCAATAGGGAAACTAACGTAACATCCATAGAGAAAAATGGGAAAATTTTGTATCATATACCCTAACTATTAAATTTTTGAATCCAAACCTAGCATAAATCATATATAGTCGAGATGAAATTAGATTATGTCGAAATACATACATATCTTTATATAAAATGCATTAAATTTGCTAATGATTATAGATAATTAAAAGGAGCTTGCTAAAGTTAATCTATAGTTAGAAAGAATCTAGGGAGTCTGCAAAGTCATAAATATTAAAAACATTACATAATCTTGTAAAATTAAAATCGAATACACCCCACCTAAAAATTTCCTTATATCGTGTAAAACTCCCAACTATTTTATCACATCCGTTATAAACCCGAACTCCATTCTCTGACGCCTACTAAAAGGTGTATACTTTCCCAATGGTTTATTTTGGGATGCTACAAAAATACATTTTTTTCATGGGTTTGGTTAAGCATTTTAGCGGAAAAAATTCCATATAAATGGGGTTCAAATATGACCATCCACAAAGTAAATGGTACGAATATTTGGAAGGACACGCGACTTCCCAATCATTTCAATCTCAAGAATCGCAATGATGCACAATTTTTAAATGTAGATCATCTAAAATCTTCTAATGCCGTGGGGTTGTATTTCTTCATTGTTAATAAATGTTACAAGCCAACCATGGTTAATATTATCCTCTAAATCCAAATTCCTTACATGGACAAAATTTATATGCTTATGTGGCGTTTTACTAAAAATGGAATCTACTAAAAGAAATTCAACTACAATTTTATTTGTATAGAGGAAAGAGGGACCAAATAAAATATCACATCCTCATCTTGAAGCCAACTACTCAAGGTATTGGAAATCAATCTAGCATAATAGAGCACCCACAAAAAACTGATCTTTTTCTTGGAAGTGTGTTTGTAATGTTATCCTTACAAAATCTACCCTCCTTATGCATAATAGAGCCTCTTCCCCAAAATGAACCAGCTACTTTACCAAAAATGAGAATGTCATCCACCTAATTCTTACTTGTCTGAACTCCCAAAGTTATTTGAATAGATTGCTATTTCAATTATTTATTAATGAAAACTTATCCTCCTTCTTTTGATAGTTGTTTGGTAAAATGTTTAAGTAAATTAATGATGGATAACCCAAAACAATTATGAACTATTTATCTTGGTATCATGTTGAAATATACTAATAGAATTATTGGAACAACAAAGGGATTGGCAGAGCAACCTGATCCCTTATGACTGAGCTTTTTCTAAGAGAGGATCCACCTACAAAAAATCAAAACCAAAGTCCACATGTAGAGAGTGCCTCATCCTTTGTTGAGCCTTCCCCTAATCCCTTAACCATTTAGTGTGACACTTCATTTACCAAAACATTCTCGACCTATAGGATTGAAATTATCAATAAAGAACCAAATGGTGAGATCCGACATGTGTTGCCTGGTCTTTTCTTTGCAAAACTTCAGTTGTTGGCGAAGCACATGCAATCCTGGAAGTTTGCAAACTTATGTTTGATACTAGTTTGACTTTAATAGGATGGATCAAATTACCTAGTCACTGTTTTGGACCTCTTTAATCCGTCTAAAACTGGTGGAGTATAAGTCCAATTCTGACAATATCTGTTGACCTAACTGGTCCTAGATATATCCTTTCTCATATACTCGACATAGGAATGAAGCTGCAATTTCCATTTCCAATTCTGTATAACGTAACCCCATACTTTATATTGTGTATTGCCATTTTGTAAACTATAGTATCTTATTGTCGGAGTATGTGTTATAAGATACATATATTGACTGTATTGGCAAGTGTTTTAAGCATGTATCTGTTATATTTCATTACTATGTCTTGAAATGGCTACATGTAAACCAAAAAATGTAGTATAACAATGAGGAAAAAGGCCAATAAAATAAATTCTTTTTGGGTCGAGCTATTAATAAAATAGTCACAATAAATAAATTGTATTTTCAGTTTCATGCCTCTAGATAAACTTCTATGTCACTAACCCCTTACTTTGTATCCTTAGATTTTGAAAATTTTACACAATAACCCCATATAAAGTGACACATCTCACATTTTACCCTGTAAATACACTTTCGATCCGTCCCCAGAGTCAAGATATACACACACACATATGCTTTTGGAGCGATGTCATATCGAATAAAAATCATGGATTTTTTAAGTTGGTAATTGAATTCGAGAAAAAATCTTATCTTGGGATTTCGTCTCTTTAGGAGGTAGTGTTTCGTCACTATTCTACTATCTACTTTCCTTTGTATTGTACTCTTTAAATTTACGTGATCAATATAATTTCAAACTCAAAGTGATTATATGATGAAACTTAATGAAAATTTGAGATTGGGATTTTTTCATGTCTTGTGCTAGAATTTTTTTTATGTTTATTTGAATTTTGGGTTTTAATGATGTATATTATTTGAAAATTTTAAATTATGGTTTTTAATTTATGTGATTTTATTTATTTTATAAAGTTACTATCTTTGTTTGAAATTATAGCTTTGTTTTTGTGAGATATGCTCATTCTCAATTCTTGGAAACAATTTACTTAGATACACCTATTTGATGCGGGAATTAATGTTATATTAGGTAAGTATATTTGGGTTTTTCAACAATTTGTAAAATTTGTCTTTATTGTAAATGAGATATAACTCTAGAGAGAACTCAGGGTTTCAATTAGTTTGGTAAATGCAAAGACATCCCATTCCATTGAGAGAGAACACATATACCCCCACTAGCTAGCAATTTAAATCCTAATTTTTTTACTAGTTACATTCTTCTCCAAAAGTTATTGTTTAGGTATTAAACATTTAGAAACATATATTATTAAAATACAAAATGTTATGCTACTCTGGAAGGGGTGTGGTCAAAATACAAAATGGAACAAAGTTCAGAATTAGTAAAAGAAACCCAATTAAAAGGTAAACTAGACGTATAAGAGAAGGATACGCATGTTTTGGATGGTTTTCAAGGTATTTCCTCATAAGGATACCTTAGTGGAGTTGTTCTCCTTACACCTTGGTTAGTTTGTTGCGGTATTCTGTAAATTATGTTGAAGTCTCCTCCATTTTTGGCTTCGTTGCACAACAGAATGTATACTTTGTCTTGTCATTGATAGTTTTAATATCCAGTCGGGTGGTTTTTCGGTTTTATGTGCCCCTTGAGTCAATAAGTATTAATCATGATGTTTTTGGCTTGGAAACCTTTCTTTTCAAGAAGTCCAGTAAAGTGTGGGCAAAAATCATCATGAGAGCATCTTGCTAATTTCAAACACTACATAACTCAATGGTCAACTTGACCAGCATATTTTGTATCTTCCCATCTATTTGTGTTGGTATTAAGAAGCCTTTAATGACATGAGTCTTGAAGTATGATTTGTGCTCCATGGTGTGATACACCAGTGTTCGTGCAAGCTTCTCAAGTGAAGAGAGGCGTCCTTCCTCTTATGGTGATCTCCGTCTTAGAACATATATGCTAGTGTGGTTGTTATATATCATTGGGATATTGATTGGTCATACTTATTTGGGTAAAAACTAGTGTTGTTACCATGCATCCCTTAATGAGGTTAGTGCCTAATCAGTTGATTGTCGTGTATGTTGGTTGAGGTTGCATCTGTTTCCCTATCTAGAGTTACCGGTTCATGAGGTTTGTCCACAATTTGTTCAATTATGGAAAAATTCGGCCCATAGAGAGAGTTCCCCTGGACCTTCTAGGGTTTACTAAATCAAGAAAATTCCCTTTCCCTTCGGGAATTTCATCACTAGGTTAGTATACTACCGCCTGGAGTTTGTTGAGGGTGTGGCACTAAATGATTGTATGATATAAATATGTTATGCCAATTTTTAGTCACTTATGAATTCTTTTTTATTGTTAAATAAAAAGGATGGTGGGATTGTTGTTATATGAACTCTATGCAATAATTCTCGAGCTACCCATCAGCATCTTGAAGGCTAAATTAGGCATGGAATGCCCTGTTCAAGAGATGTACATGTGAAAGAAAAGGTTGCATGGACTAAAATTGAAATTTTTGGTTCTTTAGACATGGAGTAACAACCTTGTGATGCAAAAAATGAGTCTGAAAGCATATTTTGGTAGTTCCAATGGAGAATTGACATCTAAGGATCATAATTAGTGCAATATTTCCCAAGATTACCAGGAAAATCCCACACATCGTGGTATTAAAAATTTATTTAAAATGATCAAAGCACACCTTGTAGCATGTAAGCCCTAGTCTTTCATACATTAACTCAAGAAAATAGATAGAAAGAACCATCAAGTAATCTTCCAACCTTATTCTAGCCATGAGAATGGGGATCATAATCAAGAGGAAATTAAATTCCTTTAAAAGCCATGGTAGTGACTTAAGATGTTGACTGATTTTAAATATGGCTTTCCGACCATGGATCCCTTAGACTTGTAACCATAGAGAAGTTGTATTCAAATTCATTGTATTTAAAGGAACGTTAGGATCCCGCAGTTTGATGGTGGCATGCATGAGTTGTAAAAGATCAAGTCTATCGATTCAGACCTTATCACAAACCAACCTACACATAAATCTTATGTGAAACGTGATCAAAGCAAGAACAACAACACTTATGGATTATTTAACAATCCAAATGTCACAAATTGCCGTTCTAAGAGTAGAATCAAATATTTTACACTTATCTACAACTCTTACAAGCAAGGAGAACTACACATATAACGTATGTGAAAAGTGTTCACAATAAGTACATACCTACTTATGAATTGTCTAACAAGACAAAGTCATAGACCATTCTTCTAAGATAAAATACAAGTATTTTCCAGTCAACTATAACTCTTACATGCAAGGAAAACTACATGCATTCCATATGGGTTTCCAAGTTGCAAATTGCTTAAGGGAAATCACACCATTATGTTCATGTTATCATAGTGGAAGAATTTGACCATTATGATTTTCTCTTGAGAAATGATAATTAGTTAGTAAATACTTAGAAGATAAAAAGTTAGGAAAAAGTGGATGGAGGATAAGTTATATAAATGTTCTATTGATATTGTGGCTTTAGGATCATCTGTTGTTTGGGATTGATGTCTCTAATATGGGTAAACAGAAAAGAAATTTAAATAAGTATAACACAACACTCTATGAAAATACAAAAAATGGTAGAACCAATAGGCTATAAAGATTGAATAATTTAGGGAAATTGAAGAAAACAACTAAAAATAAATGTGAAGCAATTGGGGTGGACTAAGCTGGATAAAAGCAAAGTAATAACTACAATATGTAACTTAATTTATTAGGCATTAAATCAAGGCAACTTAGATACTAGTGATCTAAGTGCATGCAAACACACTAACTCCACCATAGTTCAATAATGATAATTTATTTGGGGGTGGGAGGGGGTTTAGATGTAATGATATATTAAAAACTAGGACAAGAAAACATGTATTAATGATATCGAGATAAGTTGAGAGATATAACAGTTTATAAGTACTATGACCAATCAAAAGCAAAACCATAAGTTAATGAACAAGTTCTTGTGAAATGGCGGCAACAAACATGACTTCGGACATTTATCACCACTAATGAGCAATAGGGAAACTAATGTAACATCCATAGAGAAAAATGGGAGAAAATTTGTATCTTATACCCTAACTATTAAATTTTTGAATCCAAACCTAGCATAAATCATTTATAGTCGAGATGAAATTAGATTATGTCAAAATATTGATAAATCTTTATATAAAATGCATTAAATCTGCTAAAGATTCTAGATAATTAAAAGGAGCTTGCTAAAGTCAATCTATAGTTAGAAAGAATCTAGGGAGTCTGCAAAGTCATAAATATTAAAAATCTTACAAAATCCATTACAATTAAAATCGAATACACCCACCCTAAAAATTTCCTTATAACGGGTAAATATCCCAACTATTTTATCACATTAGTTATAATCCCGAACTCCATTCTCTGACGCCTACTAAATGGTGTATACTTTCCAAGTGGTTTATTTTGCGATGCTACAAAAACACATTTTTTTCATGTGTTTGGTTAAGAATTTTAGCGGAAAACATTCCATAGAAATGGGGTTCAAATATGACCATTCAACACGTAAATGGGACGTTTTTGGAAGGACACGCGACTTCCCAACCGTTTCACTCTCAAGAATTGCAATGATGCACAATTTTTAATTGTAGATCATTCTAATGCCGTGGGGTTGTATTTCTTCATTGTTAATAAATTTTACAAGCCATCATTGGTTAATATTATCCTCCAAATCCCACTTCCTTACATGGACAAAATTTATATGCTTATGTGGTGTTCTACTAAAAATGGAATCTACTAAAAGAAATCTGACTACACTTTTATTTGTATTGAGGAAAGAGGGACCAAATAAAATATCACATCCTCATCTTGAAGCAAAATACTTAAGGTATTGGAAATCAATCTAGCATAATTGAGAACCCACAAAAATCTGATATTTTTCTTGGAAGTGTGTTTGTAATATTATCCCTACAAAATCTAACCTCCTTATGCATAATCGTGCCTCTTCCCCATAATGAACCAGTTGCTTTACCAAAAATGAGAATGTCATCCACCTAATTCTTACTTGTCTGAACTCCTAAAGGTATTTCAATAGATTGCTAATTCAGTTTTGCATTAATATAAACTCCTCCTCCTTCTTTTTATTGTGGTTTGGTAAAATGTTTGAGTAAATTAATGAGTGGATATCCCAAAATAATTATGAACTATTTATCTTGGTATACTGTTGAAAGATATTGATTGAATTATTGGAACAACAAAAAGAATTGACAAAGCAACCTGATCCCTTATGACTGCGCTTTTTCTAAGAGAGGATCCACATATAAAAAATCAAAACCAAAGTCCACATGTAGAGTGTACCTCATCGCTTGTTGAGCCTTCCCCTAATCCCTTAAGCATCTATTGTGACACTTCATTTACCAAAACATTATCGACCTATAGGATTGAAATTATCAATAAAGAACCAAATGGTGAGATTTGACATGTGTGGCCCGATCTTTTCTTAGAAAAATTTCTGTTGGTTGCGAAGCACATACTATCTTGGAAGTTTGCAAACCTGTGTTTGATACAAGTTTGATTCTACCAGGAAGGATCAGATTGCCTAGTAATTGTTTTGGAACTCTTTGATCCGTCTAAAATGGGTGGAGTATAAGTTCAATTCTGACAATATCTATTGACCTAACTGCTCCTAGATATATCCTTTCTCATATTACTCGACATAGGAATAAAGTTGCAATTTCCATTTCCAAGTCTGCATGACGTAACCCCATACTTTATATTGTGTGTTGCCATTTTGTAAACTCTAGTATCTTATTGTCGGAGTATGTGTTATCACATACATATATTGATTGTCTTGGCAAGTGTTTTAAGAATGTATCTGTTATATTTCATTACTATGTCATGATATGGCTACTTTTAAACCAAAAAATGTAGTATAACAATGAGGAAAAAGGCCAATAAGATAAATACTATTTGGGTCGAGCTACTAATAAAATTGTCATAATAAATAATTGTATTTTCAGTTTCATTCTTATGGATAAACTTTTATGTCACTAACCTCTTACATTTGTATCCTCTAGATTTTAAAAAATTTACACAATAACCTCGTATGAAGTTACACATCTCACATTTTACCCTATAAATACACTTTCATTATGTACCCAGAGTCAATATATACACACATATGCTTTTGGAGCGATGTCATATCGAATAAAAATCATGGCTTTTTTCAGTTGATAATTGAAATCGAGAAAAAATCTCAGCTTGGGATTCCGTCTCTTTAGGAGGTAGTGTTTCGTCACTATTCTACTATCTACTTTCCTTTGTATTGTACTCTTTAAATTTACTTTATCAATATAATTTCCTACTCAAAGTGATTATATGATGAAACTTAATAAAAATTTGAGGTTGGGATTTTTTCATGTCTTGCGCTAGAATTTTTTTACGCTTATTTGAATTTTGGATTTTAATGATGTATATTATTTTAAAATTTGAAATTATGGTTTTAATTTATGTGATTTTATTTATTTTATAAATTTACTATCTTTGTTTGAAATTATAGCTTTGTTTTTGTTAGATATGCTCATTCTCAATTCTTGGAAACAATTTACTAAGATACACCTATTTGATGCGGGAATTTAATGTTATATTAGGTAAGTATATTTGGGTTTTTCAACAATTTGTAAAAAATTTCTTTGTTGTAACTGAGATATAACTCTAGAGAGAACCCAGGGTTTCAATTAGTTTGGTAAATGCAAAGACATCCCATTCTGTTGAGAGAAAACACAAATACCCCCTCTGGCTAGCAATTTAGATCCTATTTTTTTCTAGTTTCATTCTTCTCCACAAATTATTGTTTTGGTCTTAAAACATATAGAAACATATATTATTAAAATACAAAATGTTATGCTACTCTGGAAGGGGAGTGGTCAAAATACAAAATGGAACAAAGTTCAGAATCAGGAAAAGAAACCTAATTAAAAGGTAAACTAGACGTATAAGTGAAGGATGCACATGTTTTGGATGGTTTTCAAGGTATTCCCTAATCAGTATACCTTAGTGGGGTTGTTCTCCTTACTCATTGGTGATTTTTTTCGGTATTCTGTAAACTATGTTGAAGTCTCCTCTATTTTCGGCTTTGTTGTGCATAACAGACTGTATACTTTGTCTTGTTATTGATAGTTTTAGTATGCATTTGGGTGGGTATTCGGTTTTATGTGCCCCTTGAGTCAATAAGTATTGATCATGATGTTTTCGGGTAAGAAACCTTCCTTTACAAGAAGTCCAGTAAAGCGTGGGCAAAAATCATCATGAGAGCATCTTGCTAATTTCAAACAGTGCGTAACTTAATGTTCCACTTGACCAGCATATTATATATCTTCCCATCTATTTGTGTTGGTATTGCCTTCAATGACATGAGTCTTTAAGTATGATTTGTGCTCCATGGTATGATACACCAGTGTTAGTGCAAACCTCTCGAGTGAAGAGAGGCGTCCTTCCTCTTATTGTGCTCTCCGTCTTAGAACCTATATACTAGTGGGGTATTTATATATCATCGGGATATTGATTGGTCATACTTATTTGGGTAAAAACTAGTATTGTTTCCATGCCTCCCTTAATGGGGTTAGTGCCTAATCAGTTGATTGTCGTGGATGTTGGTTGAGGTTGCATCTGTTTCCCTAGCTAGAGTTATCGGTTCATGAGGTTTGTCCACAATTTGTTCTATTATGGAAAAATTGGGCCCATAGAGAGAGTTCCCCTGGACTTGCTAGGGTTTTCTAAATCACGACAATTCCCTTTCTCTTCGGGAATTTCATCACTAGGTTAGTATACTACCACCTGGTGTTTGTTGAGGGTGGTGCACTAAACGATTGTATGATATAAATATGTTATGAAAATTTTTAGTCACCTATTGATTCTTTGTTATTGTTAAATAAAAAGGATGGTGGGATTGTTGTTGTATGAACTCCAAGCAATAATTCTTGAGCTACCCCTCAGCATCTTGAAGGCTAAATCAGGCATGGAATGCCCAGTTCAAGAGATGTACATGTAATATAAAAGGTTGCATGGACTAAAATTGAGAATTTTGGTTCTTTAGACGTGGAGTAACAACCTTGTGGTGCAAAAAATGAGCCTGAAAACATATTTTGGTACTTCCAATAGTGGAAAATCACACATATATTGAGCCTAGATAATTTGTGGAAACAATGACTGGACACCATTCTAGCGTTAAGAAGGTATTAAGAAATTTGTATATGGATGACGGGGAAACTAGAAGTATGTTTGAAGAGGAAGATTATACTCTAATACAAGTAAAAAGGGACCTCTAGCTGAAATTAGAAGACTCAAGATGGACGAGCACAAAGGATCCACCTGGACCAAGTTCAACAACTCAATATAGTCAAAATACTTAGTGTTGATATATGTTGGTGATTTTATCCCCAAAGTTGTACATAAATACAAGAGTCCAAGTGTACGAAGAGTCCAAGATAATTAGAAGATTGAAGAGATAATTACTAGTTTTAGTTTATAGGTTATTTTAAATATTTGAATTAATTTTGTAATTAACCATTTTTCTTCTTCTTTATTTGAGAAAGTAAGAGGAACATAACACTTTAACCAAAACATTACAAACCATAGTTTTTTCTTCCATCACTAGGATCATCAAGTAGACTCCACTACTTACGGTGGCAATCTAGAATATTATAAACACTCTTAGAATGAATAATTAAAGCTTTCGATTTCCGTTACATATTTATCTAGTAATTCCTTATGTGGCCCCCTCAACAACTTCGTTCAACTCTTTAGTTGAACAAAGTTCTGTAGAGGAACTTAGAAGTAGAATTGTGGTAGGCAATTTCCATCATATCTCATATGACCTCGATTATTAAGCATCTAATCATGACGCCCTAGAAAGTTACATAAGGATAAAACTTCTATCTCAAATACAAAAACTACAATGTAACCTTTAAGAGAGAATCTGAACGGGTTGTCTTGGGTGGAGAATGATTGATGAAAATTGCCTTAGATTGTTACACAAATTTCCTTGGAATAATGTTCTTGCTCTAGACGGATTGGATATTTCCTTCCTCAAGCTCCCCTTCGTGAGACCATTGTGTCAAGTCATATCTTCCAGTGGGTTGGCTCCTAATATCAATTTGTGTGTCAGAAGCGTCCTACTCGTCACCATTATGCCAGAAGTGAAGGATGTTCATGTTTTAGATGGATTTCCAAGGAAACTAATTATGATACATTAGTGGGTCTATCCACCTTGATCCTCGGTGAGTCTGGTGCGGTATTATGAAAATATTGTTGAAGTCTTCTCCATTTTTGGCTTTGTTGTGCACAACCATATTTACACCCTTTAAAGAAGATTCATACTTTTTCTTGTCATTGGTTGTTTTGATATGAAGTCGGATGATTATTTTTTCATCCTATGATTAATAAGCATCGAGCATATTTTTGTTGGCATGGTAGCCTCTCTTAGCAAGAAGTTCACTAGGGAGTGGGCCCAATTCATCATGCAAACATCTTGCCAATTTCGAATTAACTTGGTGGTTGATGTCTCTCATTTTCTGATAGATTAATCCATTCATGAGACATTATTTTGGGAGCTTATTGGACCTAAGTGAGAGATTTTTCCCTATTATTTTAGTTTTTCTAAAATAAGAAAGAAAATGATAAAGAAAAATCCCTCATTTAGGCCCAATAAACTCCCAAAATAATTGTGTCTTAATTGTGTGTTAAGTGTATCTATTTAGGTACATGGATGATAATAGGTTCCAATATGAGGAGAAGAAGTAAAAAAGTCAAGATAAAGCCCAAGCAAGGCGGAATTTATGCTTAGAGTCGTTTAGGGAAATTGGAGCGTTTGCCAAAAAAATCTTTGCGCCTTAGTGTTTAGACATGATTCCTTTTGATTTGGAGAGAGCTTGAAGTTATTATTGCGTGGGAAGTGACGAAAGTGAATTCAGATTTAAGATGAAGAAATTGTTTCAATTTCTTCCACCGTGACTCGAACTAGAATTTTGCTAAGTAAAACGGGTTGCGCCCCTTCTAATCCTAATTAAGAAAGCCTAAAGGGGACCCAAACGTTTCTACTTTAAGTCATTTTTCAGCCCCATTTCATTATCTTGGAACAAATAACATTATCCAGAAGGAGAGAAGCGCTTATTTCAGAAGAATAGAAAATAAAGGAGAGAAGATAAGAAGGGCTTGTCTATTAACCCAATGATTCTTACTCAACTATCCACTATTTCCATTCATCATTATGATTAAGTTATATTTATTTTTCATTTTGATTATATCATTTGTTTTAATTAGTTGTTCTTATTTTACTATGAACCAAACCTCATCCTTGAGGATGCTTACGCAAGAATTTATGCTTAGCTTTTTATTGGATTTATTGTATTGGGAAAAAGTATTTAATTAAGTTTTATTATACTATTTATTCCGTTGTCTTAAGTGTTTGATTTAATACTACATTTACTTTGTCCAAGTAGTGGGTAGATGTTGTAATTGAGTGTCCACCCGAAGAGGGGGGGGGGGTTTAATTGCAGACCTAACACATAAGTGCCTTATGCGAGGTATTGAACCAGGAGGTCTTGCCCGTTAGATAGTCAACATAGTAGGATTTTAATTCATTTGTAAACCAATTGGTGTGTAGGATTTCCTACTAAGTCTACCCGGACGGTAGTTAGAAAGATAGTTGAATCCCAACTACTAGGAAATTCACCAACTCACCCTTATCAATAGAACTATTATCTAGCGGCATAAATAATTACTAGCAATCCCTCAAGAAACTCTCTAATATTAGTTCATCTCTTTTTATTTGTTTACTTGTTTATTTTTATCATTAGTTTAATCTTATTGTCATTGATTTCTTAGTTGTTAATCACTTGAAAACGAAACAAAAAAATTATTTTTAAAGTCTTTAGTATTACTTGAACTCCATTGCAAGATTTACACCTTTACATTAGTTTAAGAAAAATTATTCTCACTGATAATCCTTGTGGAGAACGATATAACCCTACTTATCAGTTATACTTGTCATCGATCCGTACGCTGCGGAGAGACACCTTTTTCAGTGTTAAATCATTAAGTCAAACTTGGAGGGCGAACAAGTAAATGGTGCTGCTACTGGGGATTAAAATGTAGAGTTTTTATTTGAGTGTAGAAGTGTCTAGTTTTTTCTGTTTGATATTGTTTTCTTGTTTTTGTCTCTTCACATATTTACAGGTTTTGGTGTATGCTTTCAGATCCGAAGATACTTTGAGACCAAATAAAGAGAGAAAAAACGAGAAAGGAGCCAATAGCAATGGCTAATATTGACCCACCGCCTAGTTTTGAGGTCAATGAGAATCAAGTGAACCCACATTTAGGAGCTAATACACCTGAGGGTGTTCACAAAAATATTCAACAAGGAGCGAACTTGAATGGATCCAATCTACCACACAAAGTTAATTATCAGTTGCAATACATACCTGAGCCAGGAGTGCCTTTTCTTGTTCAAAATTTAGGGATTCTCCCTCTAGCTATTCAAGTTGCATGTTGTAAGCATGACATGGTATGTTAAATCAATTCCTTAGCTATGGAAATTATGGTGTTTCAGCCAACCAAGATCACATACGTGCTATCCTGAAGTAAATGTTGATATGTGACACCTTCATTACTCAAGGAGTTACAAGGGAACAAATGTACTACTTCATGTTCCAGTTTTTCATAACTGGAGGTGCAAGTGAGTGGCTAGATAGACAACCTTCTGAGACTCTCCCTAACGAGGGTACACTTCAAGCAAGGTGTTTTTATCGTTTCTATCTGCAAAGTATGAGGATGAAAGACCAAGTTGAGCTTGCAAACTTCACTCAGACATCGAGGAGACCTTGGGGGAGACATGTCTAGATTTCAACAACAGATGGAAAAGTGCCTCTTCATAGGTACACTCCTTTAATGAAACTCTCCATGTTCTATAAGGTTCTTAATGTAAGTTCACGGTTACGAGTTGATAATTTAAGTGGTGGTGGTTTTGTGTCAATGGATCCTTTTCAAGCTTGTTGGTATATAGCCTCCCTTAATAGGTTGTTTTAATGTGACAAATCCTCTTGTGTTTAGTGTGCTAATTACTCTTGTTATATATATTCCTTCTTGCACTCTTTTTCATCAAAAAGCACTTCTTTATCTTTTAGATCAAAGCTTTATTGTTATATGTTATGAAACTAATTCTTATATAAATACTTTTAACCTTATCCTTGTGTACATTGAGAATTAGCTTTAGTGATCAACTTCAAAGGTTCTTAGAATGATGTTTCCAACAACTTTCGTGAAGAAGATTTTTTGATCCAAGTCATTATCTTTCAAAGTCACTTGGCGCGGTACACCGGACGAAAGGCGCGGTACACCGGACCAAGAATGCGGACCAGGGCGCGGTGCATAGGCTAGCCCGTCAGAGAGTTAGAAAATCAAACCGTTGAGGTGCGGTACACCGCACGGAAACTTGCGGTACACCGCAAGAAAGGGTTTTCTGCACAAAAGACAAATCATAAGTAATATATCCGTTGGGAGATTAATAGATCCGTTGGACCCAAGCCTTATGACCGTTGGAAGCCATTTTCTACTATAAATTGAAGCTCTTTGAAGGCTACAACTACACCAACTAATCACAAACATTAAGGGGCTTAATTGTTATCATTCAAGAAGGTGTCAAAAGCTATACATAGTCAAAATCAACCTTAGTGAGCTTATAAGTCCTTTCAAGGAGTTAATCAAACAAGCCACAAGGTTCTATCCACTCAAGAGGAGTTTACATGCTTATAGTTATATCCACTCTTTTAGGAGTTTAGTTACAAGCTTTTATAAGCAACCCTTTAAACACTTTGTTGCTATCCTCTTAAGTCTAGGTCTTGTAATAGATATATTAAGAGAGAATTCAAGTATAGGGAGTATACTTGGTATCCTTGTGTTGTGATTACACAAGTGGTTTGTCCTTCGTGTTATCGAAGAGTTTGTAAAGGTTATTGTGTTCTCGACCCGGTTAAGAGAGACACGGGAGCTTAGTGAAAAGCTTGAAATCCTAAGGAGGCTTCCTTAGGTAGTGGATGTAGGGAAACCAAACCACTATAAATCGTGTGTATCTTTCTATCCCTACTCTATTTACTTTCCGTACTTTATATGTTTGATAATATGCTAGCATGAATATTGTGATATTGATTATCTAGTTTATCTAACATATTGTCATCTAGAGTAGTAAGAGATTAGAAACTCGTTTTACTTGTATCACTTATATATCGAACCTCTTAGCTTATCCATTGTATGATCCCTTAGGAGTTTGATATATTAGTTGACTTAGAAGTTTCTTTCTTAAACTTATAATTGTCCAAAAGATTTTTAATTAGGCATTAACCTTATTAGTAATCCTATTCACCCCCCTCTAGGACTTTCAATTGGTATTAGAGCCTAACTCTACGTGAATAGCTTAATCGTTAGTAGAGTAAACGATATGGAATTTAATCTTTTGGAAAGTTCGTCTTCTACTCGACCTCCACTTTTTGTAGGAACTTACTATTTTGCTTGGAGAACAAAAATGGAGGAATTTATCAAAGCCGAAGATCCCGATCAATGGAGAATCGTGAAGGAAGGTCCATTTGTTCCTTATAAAGAGGAGTTAAATGAAGCGGGAGTTCTTAAGCTAAATCAAGAAGAAAAAGATTTTGATGAACTTACCATTGAGGAAAAGGCTAAGCTCACTCAAAATGCAAAACCAATGTACACTCTCATTCGTGGAATTTCCGAAGAAATTTTCTCACAAATGTTAGATTGTAAATCCGCAAAAGAGCTTTGGAATCGTTTGGAGTTTTTATATGGAATTGTCGAAAATGACGAAGAAGAAGAAGTCTCAATCCATGATGAATCTCATGACAATTCTAAACCAAACCATGAGGTAGCACTCTATCCTAACTCTTTATCTCTTCCTTATAATTATTGTAATATTAGGCAAATTTCATCCCTTCTCAAAATTCTTGATTCTCAAATCCATTTGAATAATCTTATGTTAAAAAAGGGTAAAGTTGAGCTAAAGAATTGTTTTAAATGTTGTATCACTTTGGATGATATTCTTGGCAATACTAAAAACCCTTGTTTTGAAAACATTTTTTCTTTAAATAAATGGAAACATCCTATGAAGAAAAATATAGAAGGTTTTAGAAAATTGGATGAAGCTTTTTCCCTTGCTCTTGAAACTTTAAAAAATCATCCTTTTTCAAATGTCACTCCTTTTGATCCAAATGGCTTTTTTAAAGAAAAATTATATTTAAGTGATAATTTGGATATTGGAAAGAATGTGGGAACTTCATGTTCAAAACCCTCACATGGTAGCTCTACTCGAAAAAGAAGTTCTTGCAATTATTGTGGTAAACCCGGTCATCATGCTTCTACGTGTCATTACCATGAACAACTTGAAAGTGGATCTTTGATACCCTCATGGGAAAAACCAATATGGATCGTGACAAATGCTAACAACATTTCCGGATCCATTCCACCTCGGTTACCATAGTAATATTCATTAAAGGTGTTGAGCATCAAGAAATTGGAATTTTATGCAAAAGGACGTTCAAACCTCATAAAAGGAAAATACGGTGAATTCTTTCCTTTCTTCTTTTTATGTTTATGTTTTATGTTGTGTTTTATGTGAATTATCATCTATGTGCTATTATCTTGTGTTTCTTGACCTTTTTCATGCTTAAATGTTGCTTTGTTCTTCATTGGGTCTTTTTGTATTTTAAGAAACTTAAGGGTTTTTGTGAAATAAACTGCTTTATGAGTTTTCGGGGTTTTCCTTGGTATTTCTTTTCAAAACAAAGTTGCTCTAAATTATTTTATACCATTCCGAATCTTTTGGGGAAGTTTCGAATGTGTTTCGGGTGTTTTTAAAAGAATCAAAAAATTCAGTTTTTGTGTCCAAACCGAACACTTTTGCGGTGCACCGGACCATTCCGCGGTACACCGCGTCTCAGGGTTTCAGCAGTTTTATTTTTCTTTTATTTTTTCGCCCAGTTTATTTTAGCAGTGCGGTACACCGCAAGATTCCCGCGGTACACCGCAGGTTAGGTTTTTGACAACATTATTAGGCCGTTTTCTCTTCTATTCTCCTCATTCCATCATTTAAACATAACCTCTCCTCCTCCTAGGCGATTTCCGGCCACCATAGCTTCGGTTCCACCACCTAAAAACCCATCTTCACCTCTTAAATCACTTATCTCTCTCTCTCTCCTTCATTACCCACTTCCCTTCTTCACCATGAGAGAAAAGAAAGCTGCTCCAAAGAAGAAAACCACCACCGGAGCCTCCTCCAGCCGCCGCCGTGCTCCTTCTCCGGCGAGGTCTCCAACACCTCCTCCACTCCGGCCATTCGAGCCACTCCCGGGTAGAACTTTTAGTGATTCGGCTTTTCCAACGGGTGAAAATTCTCTTCTTGAACTATTTAAATTTCAAGGTTGTGATAATGTCTTTGCATATTCGGGTACTCAATTAGCAAGTGGATTAATTGAAGAATTTTACAAAAATTTTGAATATGATAGTACAAATAACTTAGTAAAATCATTAGTTTCGGGTACCGCTTTAAGGTTAAAATTACATGTGTTATGTGCTCGTTATGATATCCCGTTCGATGGTTTTAGTGGTTTTTGGTCAAGTGGTTGGGATGGCTCCACTCTTGATATAGTCGGTCAAAATGAGGTTATAGATTTCGTTAATAGTAGGATGCTTGTTCCCGATGGTAATTGGAATTTGCGTAGTTTTGATCCGGAATTTATTGTGGCTCATAAGTTTCTTATTTCGGCCATAATTCCGAAGGACAAACATGATGCAAAGTTAATTCCGTATGAAGCTTATCTACTATTTTTGATCTTTTCTAAGCGTCCGATTAACATTATTGCTATTATGTTCAAATGGATGAACCATGCTCGAACCGCAAGAGATAAAGTCCCATATGGTATATTTCTTACTAAAATCTTTGAGGGAAGTGAAATTTCGTTAGGAGGAACAAATGTGAAATCTATTGATAAAGCATGGTGTTTCGATTATAGCACAATCAAGAGGATGAAATTTGCTATTTATAATAACTCTTATGTTTCGCTTTCGGTTATTAATCGTATTTCGGATGTTGCTATTTGTAATCGTATCCTACAAGCTAAGGGGGGAACCTTTGGTCCGGAGATTAACACACTTGAGCTATTGGATATTCCGGGTCAACAAAATCCTATCCCAAATGAGCCTCCTCAAAACCCCACTCATGAGAATCCTCCCAATCCTTCTAGTTTCGAAGGTGCTTTGTCTCGGTTTATGGATTACATTGGTAGAAAATTTGAGGTTTTAGAGGAAAAGATAGAAAGGAAATTTGGAGTGTTGGAAGAGAAAATAGGAAATCTTGCTAGTGAATTATCGTGTGTTAAGAATGATGTCTCATGCATCAAAGATGATGTTTCACATCCTAGAAGCCGTTCTAGAAGCCGCTCTCCCCGGGAATTGCGTTAAATAGTTGTGGTGTTTGGTGTTTGGTGTTGGGTCTATAAATCTTCTTTATCCTTCTAAGTGTTTTATGTGTTTTTTTGTGTCTTGGACTAAGTTTGTGGTATTTATGCTTGAATTGTTTTATGGGTCCGTGTTTTGGACATTTAGGATTTTATTACTCTTGGTTTTATTTTGATATTAGGATGCTATGTGTTTTTATTTGGATAATTGTTTTTGTTTTGCTATGTGTTTATCTTAAATGTTATGTGCTTAAATTATATGCTTTGGTTATAATTGTTGCTTACACTTTCCTAGATGATATAGATACTTTTGCATCTCTTTCCTTGATCTCTTATAATATTGCTTTTTAGTCCCTATAGATTGTTCCATTTGTCTTAGTTCTCAAAATGATTGAAAATTGCATTTAGGTCCCTAAAAGATTTTTCAAATTGCTTTTGAGTCCTTAAAACTTTTGAAAAATATTTTTTATCACCCATGCTTTTCAAAAAATACATTTTACCCCCTAAAGTTTTAAAAAAAAATGATTTCAAATATTCTTAGTAGGGTAAAAATTGTAGATCAAAATTTTTACAAATTGAAACAAACTCTATGCATTTTGTAAGGGGGAGTTTTTGTTAGAAACTCTAAATGCTTTGACTAATCTCTTTCTCCCATACTTTGCAACTAATCGTTTGTGTCATTAGAAAGCATATGAAATGAAAATCTATCGATCAAGGAGTTGGTAATAAGTCTATATCTCTTAAACTCTTGCTCTTCAATTATCTATCTTTGTGCATCTCTCTCAAAAAATTGTTTTTTTATCTCTAAACTCTTGCACTCTCTAAATATTGTTGTTTAAAATCTATTCACTTGAGTTTTTTGCTCTTCTATCCTTAGTTGTTTTTATTTAAACCCCGTCTTTTTGATGAAGACAAAGGGGGAGAAATATGTGCACTAAAACTTTCAAAACTTGCACGTTTTAAAAACTCACAAATGCATATCAAATCTTATGCTTATTGTGAGGGGGAGCTTAATTTCATTAGTGCTTAAACTTTCATATCATTCGTAAGGTGTTTTAGTGAAGGATTTGTCATCATCAAAAAGGGGGAGATTGTTGGCATATAGCCTCCCTTAATAGGTTGTTTTAATGTGACAAATCCTCTTGTGTTTAGTGTGCTAATTACTCTTGTTATATATATTCCTTCTTGCACTCTTTTTCATCAAAAAGCACTTCTTTATCTTTTAGATCAAAGCTTTATTGTTATATGTTATGAAACTAATTCTCATATAAATACTTTTAACCTTATCCTTGTGTACATTGAGAATTAGCTTTAGTGATCAACTTCAAAGGTTCTTAGAATGATGTTTCCAACAACTTTCGTGAAGAAGATTTTTTGATCCAAGTCATTATCTTTCAAAGTCACTTGGCGCGGTACACCGGACGAAAGGCGCGGTACACCGGACCAAGAATGCGGACCAGGGCGCGGTGCATAGGCTAGCCCGTCAGAGAGTTAGAAAATCAAACCGTTGAGGTGCAGTACATCGCACGAAAACTTGCGGTACACCGCAAGAAAGGTTTTTCTGCACAAAAGACAAATCATAAGTAATATATCCGTTGGGAGATTAACAGATCCGTTGGACCCAAGCCTTATGACCGTTGGAAGCCATTTTCTACTATAAATTGAAGCTCTTTGAAGGCTACAACTACACCAACTAATCACAAACATTAAGGGGCTTAATTGTTATCATTCAAGAAGGTGTCAAAAGCTATACATAGTCAAAATCAACCTTAGTGAGCTTATAAGTCCTTTCAAGGAGTTAATCAAACAAGCCACAAGGTTCTATCCACTCAAGAGGAGTTTACATGCTTATAGTTATATCCACTCTTTTAGGAGTTTAGTTACAAGCTTTTATAAGCAACCCTTTAAACACTTTGTTGCTATCCTCTTAAGTCTAGGTCTTGTAATAGATAGAAAAAGAGAGAATTAAAGTATGGGGAGTATACTTGGTATCCTTGTGTTGTGATTACACAAGTGGTTTGTCCTTCGTGTTATCGAAGAGTTTGTAAAGGTTATTGTGTTCTCGACCCGGTTAAGAGAGACACGGGAGCTTAGTGAAAAGCTTGAAATCCTAAGGAGGCTTCCTTAGGTAGTGGATGTAGGGAAACCGAACCACTATAAATCGTGTGTATCTTTCTATCCCTACTCTATTTACTTTCCGCACTTTATATGTTTGATAATATGCTAGCATGAATATTGTGATATTGATTATCTAGTTTATCTAACATATTGTCATCTAGAGTAGTAAGAGATTAGAAACTCGTTTTACTTGTATCACTTATATATCGAACCTCATAGCTTATCCATTGTATGATCCCTTAGGAGTTTGATATATTAGTTGACTTAGAAGTTTCTTTCTTAAACTTATAATTGTCCAAAAGATTTTTAATTAGGCATTAACCTTATTAGTAATCCTATTCACCCCCCCCCCTCTAGGACTTTCAAAGCTGTGCAAGCAATGCAGAAAGTTATTGATATTGAAAGGAGTTGGCCACTGCCACGAGCACAAATAGGTGTTCTACATGTTAAGAATGATAACGTGATAGATGCCAAACTCTCTATATTATAGAATCAAATGAAACAATTGGATATGGTCATGAAGGAAGAATTTCATAATCAACAAAAAGAAGTGAAAGTTGTACATGAATCATTTGGATGTTTAAATTGTGGTACTAATGATCATGTTTTAGATGAGTGTCAAAGAAACCAAGAATCTGTGTCGTTCGTATCTAATTGAGGTAACAACTATGTTGGTGGTCATGGCTATATGCAACCTAATCCCAATCATTGTGGGGGCAGCAAATCAAGGGAATTATAAACAACGCCCTCAAAGACAAAACTTTCAACCAAGACCTCAGAATCAATTCCAAGGAGGCCGAAAGCCCATTCAAGATGCCTGTTTTGAGAGTCTTGCGCAAAAAGCACTTCCCGAGTATCCACAAGAAGGTACCTCAGACACTCTTTTGTAAACTTTAAGCTCATTCATGACAATGACTCAAGAGAATTTAAAGTCTAATCAAGATTTTCGGAAGTCCAACAATAAGGTAATGAACACCATGTGACATTAAAAATGCTTGAAAATCAGGTATCTCGGATTTCTAATTATCTTAATATGAGACCACAGGGTCAATTACCAAGAAATACTGAGAACCCATAGAATAATGAAGAGTGTAACTCGATTGCGTTGAGAAGTGGGAAGCAATTCCCCCCCCCCATATTTTCCAACGATGAAAGAGAAAGAATCAACGTCCAATCCAAATGAAGTGAAGAAATTATAGAAGAGGTTGATGAAGAAGTGATTTTGAGCTGGTGATCGTTAAAGAGAATGTTGATAAGATATTGTTAGTCAAAAAGAAGTTGTTCATGAGAATCGTACTTCACCACCTTTCCCTTCACTTGTACAAGTAGGACAATGAGAAAGAGTACAAGAAGTTCATGGACATTGTGAAGAGGTTACACATCAAATTTCCATTTGTGGAAGTCATACAAGTTATGCCAAAATATTTAAACTTCATGAAGAATGTACTTTTCAACAAGCGCAAATATTTTGAGGGAGAAAAGTCTGGTGTACCGTAGGAATGCAGCGCTATATGCCAAAATAAGTTGCCTCCAAAACTAAAGGATCCCAAAAGTTTTAACATAGCGATTTCCATTGGTGAGAGATGGACCAGGAAGGCCTTGTGTGATTTAGTAGCAAGTATCAATCTTATGCCAAAGTCACTATGTAGAAGTTGAATATTAGGGAAGCAAGAGCCACTACTATGACTTTGCAAATGGAAGATAGTACCCTTTCCCATCCCGAGGGAAAAATCAAAGATGTACTCGTCAAAGCAGGTAACCTTATATTTCCATGTGATTTCGTTATTCTTGACTACAACGTGGATAAGAATGTTCCAATCATATTTGGCATCCATTCTTAGCCATGGGCGTACTTTAATTGATGTAGAAAGAAGAGAGTTGATCATGCGAGTACAAGACGAAGAAGAGAAGTTTAGTGTGTTCAAGGCAATGAAATTTTGGGTACACCGGAAGATGGTTTCCGCTTGGACATACTAAATCATGTATAGAAAATCCAATCAATGATGTGGAAACCTTAGGGTTGGAGGGAAAAAAGCTCAGAAAGAATCCACCATTCAAATCTCCTCCTAACCCCAAAGGTTGTTCATTCATAGATTACTTGAAGAGAGCCAAGAAGAGTGCTAAGATGGTTCCTAAAGAATCCAAGAGAAATTGGAAAGATGGTGAGTTTAGGGTAGGAGATGGGGTTGGAATGAAAGATCCTGATCCCCCCAAACATATCATACAAGCACAAGAATTCTTGGCGTGGCCCTTCCAAAGTCACAAGAGTCGTTTCTTAAAGGTTAGTAGAAGTTGAGACCAAGAAGGGATGCAAATCTCGCTCGGTAGAAGTTGTTCACCTCACCCACCACTAGGGAGGCTTTGTGAGAAAGAAATAACATTGAGGTAACACGTCGAACTTCAACAACGTCAAACAAAAGTACTTCTTGGGAGACAACCCATGTTTTTAATGCTTTAGCAGTTTTATTTTTATGACTTTAGTGTTTATTAGTAGATTTTATTAATGTATATTACGCAATGAAAAGGGTATTTAGTGTTATTGATGTGTAGGCAAGCAAACAATTTAGTTAGGGGTAAAAAATTGGGAATTTAGTGAGATATTAGCATTACTCTGCGGTACACCGCACCCCATCCGCAATGCACTGCAAGACGTCGATCCATGTCCACAATCTCGTGATGCTCCAAAGTCAGAAAGAATGGATTTGTATCATGAAATTTTTCGGCACACCGCAAAACAAAGTAATGAAGCATGGTGAATATTCGACACGCTACACATCGCCAGAAGAAATATGCAAGAGGCACTGTACAGCGCACCCCATCTGTGGTGCACTGCATGACGAAAAGCGTGTCCATACTTGAAAATGCTTTAAATGTCATAAAGTTGTAGTTGTAACCTAGAGTTTAGGTACACCGCGCCTTACCTGCGGTGCTCCATGCCACGACATAAATACATGACGAGAGTCAAACCGTAGCCCCACTTTTGACCTAACTTCAAAATTTCTTCTTCCTTAAGCCTTCACCCACCAGTAGAGTTTCGACCAAAGCTTCGTACACCCAAATAACCAAAAATTCACACGAAAAATCATCCCTACCTCATTCCTAAAAAAAATTACCATCCCAAAGCATTCCAACATCACAAGAAAACAAGAAATCAAACCAAGAAAATTCAAAAATCCGTTTTCCTAGTCCTTTGGTTCCTTCTTATCCCACCACTATTCCTTCATATTTACATATCAAAACACTTCACTTACACCTTTTCCACTCGAAATATTACCTCATTCAACCATTCAAGGGTACTTTCACGCTTGGTAAATTTTGAGTCAGAGGTAAAGTAAAATGATACGAAGAACGGAGACACTTGTTAATGTGAGGGAGATGAATAAGAGTTCAAGAAAGGATTTGGGTGAGAACGAGATGAAAAAACTAGAGGTGTATGTGATTCAAGAAAAGAATCAAAAGGTTATTGCGAGTCATTTGGTGAGAGAGAAACTGGTTGTTGTGGAGTCGAATGTTCAAGAAAAAGAGATTGAGATATTGAAAGAGAAGAAACCACAACCTCCTCAAGTCAATATGCCTCTACCCAACAAAAGTGTATTTCTAGGGCCCTAGAAGCTACTGCAACACAAATTATGCCTACTTTGACACTCACAGACGAGCAAAAAATTGTGGAGGAAGTGGAAAAAGGTGATTATAAGAGATTTCTTGAACAAGGTGAAAGATTGGGTTGGAAGATGTCTTGATGGAGTGTTCAAGTTTGAATATTAAGCTAGTAAGAGACTTCTATCTTGGACTCTTTATCCAAGACAGCGAAGGAAGAGTTCCCATTCGAGGCAAGTTAGTTATTTTCACGGTTGAAGAAATTCGTAGCCACTTCAAGTTGAAGAAATTAGTTGAGTCATGCAGGTATCATGAAGCGGTAAATAAAGTCGAGACTTTCGCTTGGAGCCACCTACATGAACATGTATTTAGTAAGGAGTTGGTATTAGCTCATGGACAAACAGAAAAGGGATTGAATACATCTTGGCCTTACAAGTTCCTTCAACCTGATGCGAAAATATGGTACCATTTCCTTGCAACCTTAGTCCTTGGGAAACCCTCAAACCGAAGATGTACTTTGGGAATCCACCATCTTGTTGTATTGTGTTATGAGAAAGGAAGAAGTAGATGTAACGCAAGTGATTTTTGATGAAGTCAGGCTATTCATAGTCAAAGCACTAGCCTATTGATGAAGGTGGATGTGAAACTTGGGGAGAAAGAGAAACTTGTTAGCAAGTTGAGTTCCATCTCATATCATGCTTGGATCAAGAATATTTTGAGAGGATTATAGTTGAAAGAGTTTTATTAGCAAGAGAAGGCAAGTGAGCAACTTAAGCAAACCGAATTAGCTCAAAACTTCCTCTCAAATGATGTGGCACTAATCAAAGCTATGAAACTTGGGGAGAAAGAGAAACTTGTTAGCAAGTTGAGTTCCATCTCATATCATGCTTGGATCAAGAATATTTTGAGAGTATTATAGTTGAAAGAGTTTTATTAGCAAGAGAAGGCAAGTGAGCAACTTAAGCAAACCGAATTAGCTCAAAACTTCCTCTCAAATGATGTGGCACTAATCAAAGCTAATCAAATGCACATCATGACACACCTGGAGCAAATAAGACACGACACCGTGAAATATCCACCACATCCTCTCTTGGATGATGGTCACGTGAGGAAATAGCCTCGAGAGTATGTTTCACTCTTCTATACCCCTTTCTCTACTTGTGTATTAGGTGTTTGTCTTTAATTTTATTGACTCTGTTTCGAGTCGTGGATGTCACGACTCAACTTTGAGTTGAGGGTTGAAATATGTTCTTTCCATCCTCACTTTTATGTGTTTTAATTGCTTTCAATAAGTGTGAATATTGTTGTAGAATCTAGTGAACATATCTTTTAAGCAATTAATGAGTAAATGATAGTAGATAGTAGGTTTATGAACTTGTCCTGTATATGCTTAAAAGATTTACATGAAATTCAAATTGAAATTAAAGAAAAAAAATTAGTGAGCAATGTAGTAGAAATAAGTTGAACTTAGGGAACATGAGTTGTGTGTAGAATATGAGATCTAAACTAGCTGGTAAACCATTTAATGAACGTGCTAGAAGTGAGAATAATTAATGGTATAGGATTGGACATGATTAAGGTGGTTCTTTGTTAGCCCCTTGTTCCTTTTAGCTTGTTGTCCAATTATTATTGATATATTATCCGTCTCAGCCCCCTCTTTCATTTCTAATCCTTTTTATATAGCCACATTACAAGTCTTATCCTGTAGATTTTTAGGACTTACCCATATGACCCTCACTCGAATCACGATGCTTTGACACTCGTCTAGAGACTTACTTTGGGTGGTGGTTTTATGGATATTTATTGGGTGGATTTGTGCTATGTAATTACGCTTTTTGATCACGTGTTTATGTATTTTTGTAACCCTTTCCCAGGGTAAAAAGGATAAGCTAATGTTTTGAAAAAAGAAGAAAAATATATTGAAAAGAAAAAGAAACTAGTGGCATGACTTCTCGCATCAAAAAGAGAGTCGTTGCTACTTACAAAAGAAAAATATATGCATTTTGGACCCACAAAGTGGGATTTATTTAGGAGATCGTGAAATGGTTCATTTGGGTTATTGGGCATGTGAATAAGTGCATAAATCAGGTTGAGTGGGAACATCTTTGAGAGTAACTCAAGCTCTAGGGAGATTCGTTGATAGTTAGTGAGGAGAGAGCCAAAGTCTCACTCTAAATTATTCAAATATATGTTTCACACCTACCCTAAGCCTATATTACAACGTTAAAGACCTTAGGATTATTTACTATGAAACTTAGGAGATTTCAAAGTCATATAGATTACTTAGATAGACCATAGCAACTATGTGAGGATCGAGGAACATCCTATAGCCACCATAGTGAAATTAATATGTGTTTATTATTTTTTTGATAGGTGTATATTTGATTTAGTTTGTAAATTGTACTATATGAAACTTGTTAAATTTTTTGATTTAGTGTTATTCATTACTTTTCTACTCTTTCTCTCTTCTTTGACTTATTGAACTTAGAACCTTCTAAACTCTATTTTCTTTTCTGTTTTGTTGGGACGACAAAACTTTGAGTTACAATACATTATTTTGGGAGTTTATTGGGCCTAAGTGATGGATATTTCCATATTATTTGTTATATTGCACTATTACTTCTTGTTTGGGATATAATCCTATCTATAGATCTTTTATGACTTAATTATGTGTTAAGTGTGTAGCTTTTAGATACATGGTTGATAATAGGTTCCAATATTAAGATAAGAAGTCAAAAACTTAAGATAAAACCCAATCTAAGGAGGAATTTGAGCTTAGAGTCATTTTGGGAAGTTGGAGCGTTTGCCGGAGAAATCTTTGGACCCAAATTCCTTTTGATTTATAGAGATCTTAAAGTTAGTTTCGCGTGTGAAGTAACAAAAGTCAATTCGGAGTTAAGATGAAGAAGTTGTGCCAATTGCTTCCACCGTGGCTCGAACTATAATTTTACTAAGTAAAACAGGTTGGGCCCCTTATAAACCTAATTAAGCAAGCCTAAAGAGGGCCCAAACATTTTTACTTCATATATAAGTCATTTTCAACCCCCTTTCTTTATCTTGGAACACATAACATTATCCAGAAGAAGGGAAGCGCTTATTTCAAAAGAACAAAAGATAAGGAGAGAAGAAAAGAAAGGTTTGTCTATGAACCCAGCGATTCTTCCTCAACTATCCACTATTTCCATTCATCACTAAAAGTAACTTCTACTCATTCTTTCTTTTAAACATGAATCTATCATTAATTTTAATTAGTTGTTCTTATTTTACTATGGACTAAAACCTCATTTCTTGAGGATGCTTATGTAAGAATTTATGTTTAGCTTTTTAAATTTATTGTATTTAGGATAAGTATTTAACAGATTTTGGTTAGACTATTTATTCCATTGTTTTATGTGTTTGATTTAATACTACATGTGGTTTGGTAGTGTAGTGGGTAGCTGGTGTAATTGAGCGTCCACCCGAAGAGGGGGGTTTAATTGCGGACCTAACACATAAACGCCTAATGCGAGGTATTGAATCGGGTGGTCTTGCTCGTTAGGTAGTCAACAGCGTAGGAATTTAATTCATTCGAAGACCAATTGGTTTGTAGAATTCCTGATGCATCCCATTTTATGATAGATTAATCTACTCACGGGACATCTTTTTTAGGGTTTACAGGACATAATTGAGGGATTTTTTCCTAATATTCTCCATATTGCATTTTTCTACATTTTTTGGATAATATTTTATTTATAGTGTTTTGTGCCATAATTGTGTATTAAGTGTGTATATTTTAGGTAAATGGTTGACACAAGGGACAAGAGTTGAAGTCCGAACCCAATCCAAGGCGTAAGGGGAGCTAGAAGACACTTTTGAGAAGCTAGAGCAGTTACCGGAAAAGTGCATTGGCACATTGTTTCTGTCACAATAATTAATTGATAATATATATGGACCCTATTCCTTTTGATATGGAAATATATTGGCGTCATGGGCGTGTGAGAGGTGACGGAAGTCAATTCGGAGTTGAGACGAGAAAATTATGCCAGTTTTACCAACGTGACTCAAACTTAAACAACATAGTCAAAAACGGGTTGGCCATTTCGAAGTCGTTTAAGTGAACCCATTAGGTCAAATATATATTTGGACTTAGTATATAAGCTAATTGGAGCTCCATAAACTAGTACACTTCATTTTTATCAAATACTGTCTTTTGGAGAATAGGTGTGGTGCACCGCAGTTGATGCAATTAGTGTGCACGGTACTCGACTGTTGTGCAGGTCAGAGAGTTGGTATAAAATATCTCGTGATATACCGTCGTGATAATTCGGCACTCCTTAGGTACGGTACATCGCAATCTCATACAAACTGTGTGCACGGTAATCGACGCTTTGCAAGTCAGAAATTTGGAAGTAAAATTTTGCGAGCTACCGTCGTGAAAAACTAGACATGCTTTAGATGCGGTACACCACAACAGAGGTGCGGTACACCTCAAGGGTTTCATTCAGACAAAAGGAAAAGGAAATATCAGGGTTTCTTACAATAAAATCTATTATTAGCCCACATCTTCTTCACCTAGATGAATTTCTAACCTCCAACCTCCTTTGAAACTTCACTAAAGCTTAATACACTTTCACCAACACACACAAAATGTCAACAAACCCTTGCCACATAAACAAAACTAAATCCAATTCATTACACCAATAAATACCAAGAGTCTACAAGCTTTTCAAAAAATCTTCAACATTCAACAAACTTCATTCTTGTACCATTCTTTACAAAATAACATCCAATAGCTATCACAATACTCCTACACCATTACAACCCAAATAACACTAGTCTTCAACGTTCAAGAACTTCATTCAGACTTAGCTAATATTTGAGTTGTGGGTGTAGAGAGTTTACTAAGAGAACATATGTCATTCATTTCAAGAAGGAAGTGTGAATCTTACCGAAAAATAAGATGAAGAAGTCATTTGGGAAAACATAGAAACAACCAATTCTAATCCGCAAATCACCGAAGAAAAAAAAACCCGAAGTAACTACTGGTGTCGACTAGGGCATGATAAAATAAGTTCAAATAAACACCATAGCCTAAACATGTTACTCACTGCAAGTATCACATGTCGTATGCAAGTTTAATGATAAATAAGATTTGTTCCTCAGAGACTACGAAAGTTAGAGAGAACTTATGCAAATATCAAGTTCAAATAAGAAACCTAGAATAATAATACGCAATAAAGACAATAATTTTTGTTTAGTTTTTGTTTAAGAAAAATCAACTAAATAAAATAAAGACAGGAAAGTAAATAAGAAAAGAAGATAGTATGAGAGATTAGCTCGAGATATAGCAAGTTCCCTACTAGCCTTGTCTATTCTAATCATGTAAGGAGAATTATGTACAATTGCAATAACTAGGATTGTAATTCCTCCTAACCCCCTTCAGGGTGGACTTAGGTGGCGACCTCACAATTACCAAGGGACTTAACTAAGGTGCTCCTACGCCACTAGGTTCTTAGATGAGACTAGCCTGCAATAATGATAGATGGTTAAATTAAAACCTAATGGCTATCTAGTTAGGAAAACCCTTCCGGATCACTACCGACCATCTAACTACTATTAAGGTAATCCTATACGCGGACCCCTCATAAGGAAACAGTCAATAAATCAAAGCACGTAAAATAGAGAATAAAACACTGATTCATTTAAAGATTATAATCCCAAATTGAAATAGATGTAAAACAAGTCTAGGATTCATACCCATATGCTAAATCTCAATCTAAAATAAATTCAGTTCATACTAGAGAAATAAAAGAAAACAATTACAAATTTGAAGGCATGTGAAGGCATAATTTGATGTTCAGCTCCTTCCTGACTTCTCTTATCTTGATGCAGGCTTCTTCTTGGCTTAAGGGTTGGCCAACGATGTGTTTCTACTGAATAGAGAGTGTATTTATAGGGTATTCCGAACCCTAGGTCGGATTCTTGGAGTAGAGGGCAAGTAATAGGACTCTTTTCCAAATCAAATTCGTTTCCTAAAATATAAAAAGGTAATAAATTGTTGTTGTCTTGGCCGTAACCTCTTATATATTGCTACAATTGACGCATTCTTTATATCGAAACTGATTGACTCGGAAAGCTCTACACATTTTCTTTAGACCATTCTTCCAAATTCCCAGCAAATCTTGAGTTATGATCAATTTAGTGGACGTAGCTGCTTATATTCAGATTGACTTGGCAAGTTTTCCTTTCTTATATAATCTTTACTTCCTTTTATCTCAAATTTCCATCATTATCTTCTTTCCCTTATCTCTTAGAATTTATTTGGAATCTAATTAATTACCATATATCTTTAAATCTTCACAATTAACGAACAATTAAAGCAAATATGCTCTAAAAATAATAAATCATCAAATCAAGACAAGAAATAGGAAAATATAAATATATGAATAAAAATCCAAAATTAAATTCCTAAAATGATGTCTCCAACCTAGATTAATTCATCACAAATAGGGAGACATCAAGAACCCCAACTCAAAGTTGTATTATCCCGATACAATAAAGATAAAGAACAGAAGGTTGGTCAAATAATTAACAGAGAAGAAGGAGGAGGAGGAGAAGAAGAATAGAACACAATGAATGATCCTAGAGCATAATATCTAAAAAGTCTTATGTAATAATGCTAAATAAATAATACACACTTATGCTTAATATACATATAATCAACAATCCATAAATTCTAGTCCAAATTAACTTCGCAATGCCAGAGGAGAGGTCTTCAGCTTAGTTTGTGATAATGGCTATAGGGTGATCATAGGTCCTAATATAGTATCCAATGGTCCACTCACCTATTCCCTGATTGATCCATTTTTTCTCCACCCAGTAGCTAGAAATCCTAAGTTCTTTATGGTTATAACGTGGCTTAGGGACGGTGTGGTATTTTTTGGATAATGAAAAGTGAGCTTTTGGCTCTATCCTCAAATTCCATCAACGAATCGCCCTAGAGTTTGATTTTTCACTCGAAGATGTTCTCACTTAACCAATTTTTGATGTTTTAATTTGCATCCCCAAATAACCCAATACAACCTATTCATGATGATGTAATATAATCCTTTTTGCCGGTTCAAATCTTTTTCAATCTTTTAATATTAATTAATTTTATATTCTTTTGATAGCTAGCTATGACTCTCTTTTTGATGTTGAGACATCATGCTACTTTTTCTCGTATATATTCTTTCTTTTTCTTGCTTTTCAGCTTTTTTCATTCACTCTTACCCCGACAAAGGGTTACAATAATAACTTTCATCATCAATAATATCACAATTACAATTTCACAATTCAAATGTTTCCCATTGATGAAACCTACCACCCCAAACTCAAGCTCTACAAACGACTTGTCTGAATAATGTAGATTTGCAATAACCAAGATTCTGAATTCCTCTTAACCCCCTTCCAGGTAGACTTAGGTGTCGACCTCACAATTACCAGGGGACTTAACTAAGGTGCTCCTACGCCATTAGGTTCTTAGATGAGACTGGCCTGCAATAATGATCGGTTATTAAATCAAACCCTAATGGCTATTTAGTTAGGCAAGCCCTTCTGGATCACTACCGCACACTAGACGTTTATGTGGTGTTTCAATAATTAGATACACCTTCCGGGTGACCATCTAACTACTATTAAAGTAATCCTATACGCAGGCCCTCGTAAGGAAAACTGACAATAAATCAAAGGACATAAAACAGAGAATAAAAAACTAATTCATTTAAATATTATAATCCCAAATTAAAATAGATGTAAAACAAGTTTAGGGTTTATACACATATGCTAAATCTCACTCTAAAATAAATTTAGTTCATACTAGTGAAAGAAAAGAAAACAATTACAAATTTGAAGGCTTGTGAAGGCATAATTTAATGTTCGACTCCTTCTTGACTTCTCTTCTCTTGATGTAGTCTTCTTCTTGGCTTAAGGATTGGCCAAGGATGTTTTAATACTTAATATAAGGTGTATTTATAGGGTATTCCTGACCCTAGGTCGGATTCTTGGAGTAGAGGGCAAGTAATATGACTCTTTTCCAAATCAAATTTGTTTCCTAAAATACAGAAAAGGTAATAAACTGTTCCTGTCTTGTTTTCAATATAACTTCGATTGACGCCTTATTTATATCGAAACTGATAGTCTCGGAAATCCCTATACGTTTTCTTCAGACCAATCTTCCAAGTTCTCAGCCAATCTTGAGTTACGATCAATGTAGTGGACGTAACTGCTGAAATTCAGATTTACTTGGCAACTTTTCTTTTCCTATTTAATCTTTACTTCCTTTTATCTCGAATTTCCATCATTATATTCTTTCCCTTATCTCTTAGAATTGATTTGGCATCTAATTAATTACCATATATCTTAAAGCTTCACAATTAACAAACAATTAAACCAAATATGCTCTAAAAATAATAAATCATCAAATCAATACATGAAATAGGAAAATATAAAAATATGAATAAAAATCAATAATTAAATTCCTAAATACACCTAAAATGATGTCTATAACCTAGATTAATTCATCACAAATAGGGAGACATTAACTACACGACAAAAGAAGAGGTATAACCTAAGAAACAATGTTCTTGAGGAAGAAAAAGAGAAAGAACCAGCCGAGACTCGTCATCTTTCTTCCTCCACTCCGAAAGAAGTATGGATAGTATTGAACCTGAAGTTCCACATTGGGAAAATATTTTGTTTAACAGGATAGAGAAACTTGAGAACATACAACATAGTAGTGTCCTAATCCATTTAAAATCCATACATGATGTGAAGAATATCCATAAGAGCGTTGTAATACAGATGGTTCAAACCTCTTTCGATCGTGAATTCGAGAGAATATGATGGACATGTACCGTATTCTAACCCTTATCCTTAATTTCTTTTATTTGTGTAGTGTATATTAATAATTTTATTGCTTTTGAGTCTTTTTCGAGTCATGTGGACACGACTCAGTTTTGAGTTGGGGGTGAGGTACTCGTTGTCCTCATTCCCGTTTGTTTTTACTTGTTTTTCATAAATAAATAAAATTTAATATGTAAAATTTAATCGTTTTTACACACACCTACTACTACCACGAGAAACTCATAGCAAGTGCACAAATCATTTGAAAGTTATAGAAGAGAAGTAAAGTTCGTTCACATGGATTTAGTATGATAGATTTAAATGTGTTTGAGGTAGAAAAGTAGAAGAATTTTATTGTTAAACTAAAGACAAAAATAAAGATATAAAAAATTTAGAGAATAATTATTAACTAATGATGCAAATAAATAAATATAAAAGAATGGAGATGAGAGATATAGGTTAGGGTTGCTAGTATGCACTTATCCTTCTAAATAAATATTATAGTTATAAGGGAGATTAAATCTCTTGGGTATACGTACTCAGGATTCTATATTCCTCATAACCCCCGTCAAGGTGGATTTAGGTGGCAACCTAACAATTACCAAGGGACTTGGGTAAGGGGCCATGTGCAATAATCGGTGGTTAAATCAAACCTTAGGGACTATCTAATTAGGCAAGTCCATCAGGATCACTATCGCACACTAGATGTTTATGTTGTGTTTCTACAATTGAGTGCACTAGCAAGGACTACAATCATTAAATCAAAGCACATAAAACATATATGTAAAATAAATAAGTAGCTCAATCAATTTAAAATCACTTTCCAAAATAACATATAATAAAGAGACAGAATTCATAGATTATACATATGAAAACCTAAGCTATGGGAAAATTAGTTCATACTAGAAATAAATAAAATAATGAATAGATACATACTAGTCAACTTGCTTCCATGGATGATAAACTTAAGATTAGTGATTAATATTCAAGCAAGAACTTGCAAGAACCTGCAAGGACATGTTTACAAAGGTAACTAGGTATATTTATAGGTGCTAGGTCGAAATCTTGGAGTATGGGCCAAGTTATTGGAGTCCAACTCCAACTCAAATTTGTATTCCTAAGTTGCAGGACAGGATGAAAACTAGAGTTTGATTTGAACATATCTCCTTCATTAGTGGGCCAAACTCAGTGTACCTCCTATCAAAACGACCGCAATTCAAAAACCTATTTGACCTTCAAACTGGATCCTTCAAATTCATAAATGAAAATCTGAAGTATATAAAACACTGGTCGTCTCTACAGCACCACAAATTTATTTGGCAGCTTTTCCTTTGCTAATTCAACTTTATTTCCTTTTAACTCAAGACTTCTCCTTGGATCTTGGTGGCTGGTAGGGTGTGATAAAATGATAATAAAAGTAAAGATATATCACCCTACCAATCACGTTACTCACTGTAAGTATCACAGATCGTACGCAAGTTTTAATGATAAGTATAATTCGTCCTCGGAGACTACAGTTAGGTAGAACTAATGCAAATATAAAGTGAAATTAAAAGAAGTTAGAAGAATAATACGCTAAAAGACTCTAAAGATATGTTTTTGGTTTTTAAGACATTAACAATTGAGTAAATAAAATAAAAGCAGAAAAATAAATTGAAAGAAAGAAGTAGTATGAGAGTTTAGCTCAAGATATAGCAAGTAAATCTCACTAGCGTTGTATTATAACCTATTTATGTAACGGAGAATTGTGTGATATGCAATAGCCAGGATTCTATATTCCTCCTAACCCCATTCTAGGTGGACTTAGGTCGCGACCTAACAATTTCAAGGGCACTTGGGTAAGGGGTTCCTGCGCAATGACCGTTGGTTAATCTCAAACCTTAATGATTATCTAGTTAGGCAAGCCCTTCCTGATCACTACCGCACACTAGACGTTTATGTGGTGTTTCAATAATTAGCCACTCCTTCCGAGTGACCATCTAACTACTAGTATGGTAATCCTATACGTTGGCCACCGTTAGATCTACATACAATACATCAAAGCACATAAAAACTGAGATAACACTACTAATTTAAATTAAATATAAAAGACATCCCAAATTAAAATAGATATAAAGAAAGTCTAGGGTTCATACCCCTATGCTAATCTCAAGCAAAATAGAATTAGTTCAAACTAGATAAAGAAAGAAAATAAATTACAAAGGTGAAGGGTTGGAATGGCATGATTAGTTTCCAACTCCTTCTTGTCTTCTCCTCTTTTGATGTAAGCTTCCTCTTGATCTTTAGATGATTAGGGAATGACCAAGGATGATTTATATAAGGTAGGCATGGATATATATATAGGCCCTTGGTCAAAATTTGTAGTAATTCCCAAGTTAAGGAGTCATGATCTTACCAAAATTCGTATTCCTAAATTGTAGGACAGGATAAACCTTTGTAGATATTGATTTGGTCATATCTCCTTCGTTACATATCGAAATTTAATGTTATTTATATGTAAACAACCATAATTGAAGACCTATCTTCTCATATAAGAAGATCCTCCTAATTCATGACCAATTTTCTAGAGAAATTTAATTACTGGACGTATGTGCAGTTTTGTTAGCTTCTTTACTTTCCACATATATCCAAACTTATCTTTTTTTTACTTTGACTAAGGGATTTCCTTTACTTTTCCACTTAAAATCAGTTTCCCTAGGTGTAATAGCTCGCATATACCTAAATGCTACACAAATAACAAACAAATTACACGTAAAATCTCACAATATAGCAAAACACCTAAACTAGACAAGAAAGTGTAAAGTATGAATAAATGGGAAAAAATCCCGAAATTAAATACTAAATATCCCTAAAATGATGTCTTAAGTATAGATTAATATATCACAAATATAGATACATCAAGACCCCAACTCAAAGTTCTATCGTCCTGATACAATAAAGATAAGAACAGTAGGGTAGTCAACGATAAATATAGAAGGAGAAAAAGAAGGAGAATAGAAAACAATAAATAATCCTATAGAAAAATATCTAAAAAGTCTCATATAGTAGTGTGAAAAAAAATGCACACACATGTGGTGGATGGTTAGGCTGTGATAAAATAATGATAATAAAAGAAGAACAATCACCCTAACCAATCACTTACTCACTGCAAGTATCACAGGTCATATGCAAGTTTTAATGATAAGTTAGATTCGTTTTCAGGGACTTAGTGTGCTATACGAATGGATTACAAAAAAGCGTAGTAAGAATTAGTTGCCACGAATTAAAAGCCAATAAAGTAAAGATGAATAATTGTGGAGAATAATGATTAACTTAAACTAATGTAATTAAATAAAAAATGTAAGAATGAGATGAGAAATATAGCTCAGGTTTACATGTATGCACTTATCCTTCTATTTCTTCTACTAGTTAATAAGGGTGATTAAATCTCTTAAAGTAAGTAGCCAAGATTTTATATTCCTCCTAACCCCCTTCCAGGTGGACTTAGGTGGCGACGTAACAATTACCAGGGGACTTGGGTAAGGGGTCCATGTGCAATTATCAATGGTTAAATATCAAACCCTATTAAATATCTAGTAAGGCGATCCCTTTTGGATCACTACCGCACACTAGACGTTTATGTGGTGTTTCAACAATTAGACACCCCTTTCGGGTGACCATGCAACTGCTATTAATGGGGTAGTCTATACTCATTCACTAGCAAGAACTATAGTCAATAAATCTAAGAACATAAAACAAATATAAAGGTTAGGAAACTATAATCAATTTAAAAAGGTTTTTTCCAAACAAACATCGATAGAGGAAAGTAAAATTCAAAGATTATACATATGCAAAACCCAAGCTATGAGAAAATTAGTTCATGCTGAAAAGAAATAAACTAAAATAAAGATACATATTGTCAACTTGCTTCTCTTGATGACTGCTATGAACAAAAATAATTAAGGACTAGTCAAGGACATGTTTACAATAATGATTTGAGTAGAAGGCAAGAAATTTGAGTCCAAGTCCAACTCAAATTCGTTTCCCAAAATATCGGATAGGATAAACACTGCTCACTGTTTTGATCATATTTCCTTCGTTATTAGGCCGATTTTCGTCCACTTTATATCTAAACGATCGCAGCAGAAAGATATATTTATATCTTTAAAGACTCGTCCAAATACGCAGCTTATTTGAAGTTATCTTTACTTTAGTGGACGTAGCTGTAGATTTTCAGATTTATTTGGCAGCTTTTCCTTTCCTAATTCAATTATACTTCCTTTTATCTCTTGTTTCTTCCATATCTTCTTTCCTTAACTCTATAGAATTGATTTGGTATCTAATTATATTCCATAAACCTTAAGAGCTTCACATTAACACACAAATTAAACCAAATATGCTCTAAAAGTAATAAATCATCAAATCAAGACACGAAATAAGAATTTATCAAATAACAGATAAAAATCGATAATTAATTAATAAAATACACCTAAAATGATGCATCCAACCTAGATTAATATATCACAAATACAGAGACATCAAGACCCCAACTCAAAGTTGTATCATCCCGATACAATAAAGATAAAAACAAAGGGAAGTCTCTAAATACACACCTAAGTCAATTAAGCACAACGGGAAGAAGATAGCATAATATAGATAATAAACTCAAAGCAACTACTCAGAAATTTCTTGTAAAAATATTTACAAACTAATTTACCTGTACACTTGTCATACAAACAATCAACACGGTCCAAATTCAAGATCAGATTAGCTTTGCAATGCACGAAGGAGAGGTTGTTCACTTAGCTTACCAAGGAGGCCATAGATTGTTCATTGAGCTTTACTAGTACCAAAATATCCATCTAACTACTCTCTAATGGTTCAATCACTTCTAGATTACATATTAAAGAATCATAAGGTCTTTAAGGTTGTAATGTTGTCTTAGGGACGGTATGATACATATATTTAGATAATTTAGAGTGAGCTTTTGGCTCTCTCCTCACTAGCCATCAATGAATCTCCCTAAATCTTGAGTTTCTCTCATAAAACATTCTCACTAAACACAGTGAATTGATTCACTAATTAGCATCCCCAATAGCCCAATAAAGCATAAAGATGATCACCCACTTTTCCAGTCCAAATATATTTTTAATCTTTTCATATCATTTTCTTTCTTTGTAATATAGCTATAAATCTCTTTTTGATGTGAGATATCCAAAAACTTGGTGGGTCCTTATGTGTTATAAAATAACGCAATAAAAGTAATAAAGGATCCACAGACCGCAAGTGTACGGGTCGTTTTAAGTAATAGATAAGTAAAATCAGGATTATCGACTCCATAGGGATTTAAGTAGTTATTCTAAATTCTTGCTCAATATTAGAATAGATAGTTTTAATTGTCTTAATTACAAAGATAAGAAATGAAGTATTTTTTTTCTAATTAAATAAGAAAATAAATAATAAATAATTATACAAATAAGACAAGGAGATGCAAGTATGAATCTATCCTATTGAATTTATGATTACTAAGAATAAAAGTGAATGGGAAATTTCACAATAGTCGGGACTCTAAACTCTCCTAACCCGTGTCAGGGTGGACTTAGGAGCTATCCTAATGTATTACAAACCCCGTCAGGACGATTATAAGCAACGTTCAGATGATTAAAATCTATACCCAATTGGCTACGTGGTTAGTCAAGCTTGTCGGTCAATAACGGACACCACGCGTCTATATTCTATTTATGTAATTAAACCCCCCCTGTCGGATGATCACTCGCCACTAAGTGAATAGCCTAATTACTAAAACCTACCCTTTATTCATGACGTGAATGATAGTAAACAAGCACAAGAATATAGTCAGTGGAAATTAAGAACCAGATCAATTAAATACTAAAATCCCAGATTCAAATTAAACAGAAAAACAATAATTGACGGTTCATATAATTACAATCCTAAAGAGAAATTATCCATTCTAATAACTCTTGAATAAATAGTTTAGAAATACCTCATAGACAAAATATATCTAATACTAATTTACCCAAAGAATAGAGATGGAGAAGTGTGGAATTGATGTAGTTAAGCTCTAGCTCTTGCTTCTTCCTCCTCTAGATCCTCCTGGTCACTTCTATAATGATTTATCTGTGTATATTAAGCTTGTGCAGCCAAGGGATGAATTTATAAGGTTTAGAACTGATATATAGGTGCTCTTGGAGTAGTGGTCAAGTAAAAGAGTCCAAGCCCAACTCAAATCCGTAACCCTAAAATATAGAAAAGGTAAGAAACTGTTTATGTTTTGTTTTGGCCGTAACTCCTTCAATACAGCACAGATTGACGCGTTCTTTATATCAAAATGGATCGACTCGGAAAGCTCTACAACTTTTCTTCAAACCATTCTTCCAAATTCCCATCCAATATTGAGTTATGATCACTTTTGTGGACGTAGCCGGTGAAATTCGATTTTTTTTTGCAACTTTTCCTTTCCTAGTTTATCTTTTCTCTCTTCTATCTCCTGGTTTCTTCAAGATCTTCTTTCCTTATCTTCTTAGAATTGATTTGGCATCTAATTTATTTCTGTATATCTTTAAATCTTCACATTAACACACAAATTAAACCAAATATACTCTGAAAATAATACTTCGTCAAATCAAGACAAGAAATAGGAGTATTATAAATTAAGCACAAAAGTCAATATAAAAAGACAATTTTCTACTTAAAATGATGTCTTCTAAGGGCTTATATTTAGAACAATTAGGGAGACATCAGATATCATGCTTTTTTTTCTCAACATATTTTTCTTTTCTTTTCATAACTTTTTTCATTTACTTTTAACCCGGCAAAGGGTTACAATATAATACAGTGAATAATCAAATATAGAGCACAAATGCATAAGCTCAAAATACCCAACCCAATAATAATTCCTATAATGGTGGACCCACCACCCCGAACTCAAGCTCTAAAATAACTGTCTAAACATCGTGATTCGAGTGCGAGTCTTATGGAAAAGTCCTAAAATCTAAGGGGTGTGGCTTATAACGTGGCTAATAAAAAGGCTTTAGAAAGGCTAGAAGGGGATGAGAAGGATATATATATAACAAATGGACATCAAACTAAAAGGCAAAAAAGGCTTATCAAAGAACTGCCTTAATCCTTTTCTAAACTATGCAATTTCATTACTTTCCCACCTCTGACATGTTCATTAAATGGGTAATCAACTAGCTCGGATCCCACAACATACACACCCCTCAAAGCTCCCTACAATCAAACATACTTCTACCGCATTGCTCACTAATCTTTTCTTTACTATCAATGTGGGTTTTCATGTTCATACCCTAAGCATACAAAATGAACAACTCATAAACAAATTACCTACTATCATTAACTTAGTAAATTTATGCTTTTGAGCCAATAAACAAAATCTACATCGAATTTCATCTATCAAAAATTTAAATTTCTTCTAAAAACCGTAAATTACAAAAAATGGAGATGAGGGACAACGAATCCTCACCCCCAACTTAAAAATGAGTCATGTCCCCACGACTCGAAACAGACTCGATAAAAAAATAAAAAACTAACACAAATATTGGAAAGGGTAAGGAAGAAAGAAAACATACTCTCGAGGCTTATTGCCTCGCATCATCAACATCCAGGATGGGATGGTGGTCCTTTGTGTGTTCTAAAAATTAAATGCAAATGCTAATCGAACCACAACCGCAAGTGTACGGTTGTCCCAAGTAGTATGTATGATAATACAGATTCGTTCCAAGGACGGAATGGTTGATCACAATGTCTAGCAAATAGTGATTGATGCACTTATGAAAAATAAAAGATAATAAAATGTTTGTTTGGTTTTGTTTATTAAAGCTAATGAATGAAAGACAAATATTAAAATGCAAGTAGAAGCTAAGACGCAAGTAAAATGATGTAAAACGCAATATGAGATGTAGCACTTGAGAACGCAAGGATCCTCCCTATCCTATTTCTTAACTTATGTTGTTTAAGGGCTAAATTGGTCAATTACAATGGTCGGGATTCTAAATTCCTTATACCCCCGTCAGGGTGGACTATAAGGCAATCCTAGGGTGTCACTAGTCCCGTCAGGGTAAATATGATCCACCTTTAGATGTTTAAGTTTTATTACCTCATTGGCCCTAGAATTAGCTAAGTTCGTCAGAATCAATAGCTTCTATCCTAGATTCGAATAAATGGTTCTGTATTTAAACCCTCCGTCAGGATGATCCAATTGCCACTAATTGGAATAGCCTAAATACTAACACCTGTTCTTAGTTAGCTACTCTAAAAACAGTAAAATAATCTCAATTTATTGAAAAGAGTAAAAGCCCTAATTTAGTTTAATTCAATAAAAACCCAAATTCAACATTCGTTAATTAATAAGATTGGGATTCACCCATTGTTTGTTCTCAAGCACTATGAAAAGCTTAGCTCATATTAAAATTAAAAACTAAATTAAAAATAAAGGAATTCATATTTGATTACAAAATTAAAGATAAGAAAAACCTAATTTCCGGAATAGGAATGACTACGAACGGAGATATAGACCCTCTCCAGCTCTTGTAGCTTCTTCTTCTTCCTTCCGTTGACTTCTCTCTGGTGTTTAATCTTGCAGAATGTGAATTGTGTGAAAAATAGAAGTCCAGACCTCCTTTTATAAGTAAAAATTCGGACTAGGGCTTGGACCAGAAAATAAAAGCCTAATTAAATGTCCAAGCCCACTTTCTAAGCCCAAAATCCCGTAACTGATGATAGGCCTTCACTAAAACAGCTTTTCCCGATGCGTTACAACTCCGATTGACCTCATTCCAGTTGCTAAAGTTCCGTAACTTGATAAGGAATGATTTCTCTTCAAAGGTCAACAGCTAGATCATCGCTTAAGCACCTCGAAATCAGCAATCTATGGCCTGGAAAATGGATTTTCAGCTCTAAAAATAATATCTTCGGGATTTCTTTTCAAATCTTGACTCTATCTTTTGATCTTTGACTTTCTCATCGGATTCCTCTTCTAGCTAACATCTAAAACCTGTAAAATCTTCACTAAAAATACCAATATTACGCGCAAAAGCTTAATAAATCAAAAATGCTAGAAATAAAAGAGGAACATCATATTATTGCATATTTAGTCCAAAAGTCTATCAAATTAATTAAATAAACACCAAAAATGATGTCTCCTAAGGGTCTAAAATAAGAACAATTAAGGAGACATCAAGACCCCCAACTCAAACCTTTGTCGTCCCGACAAAGCAAAACAAAATAAAACGAGGGGTAGAAGCAAACGTATAAACACATAGAAGCTAGCAAATAAACCCTAAAGCAATTCTTAAGATAAATCTCATATAGAAAAACTTTAAAAACTAACATCTACATACACTAATCATGCAACATCAAACATAAATAATCTCAATCATAAAATTAAAGTCGCAATGCTTGAAGGTTACACTTGTACTCATCTCTGTATGATGGCTATAGGGTGGTCATTAATCCTAACTCGCTTTGAACGCTCCACCTAGTCTATTCCCTATCAACAGAATCATAAATTCACTATGCACTTAGGAATCACGAGGTCTTTACGGTTATAATATTGGCTTAAGGACGGGTGTGGATGTATATTTGGTAAATTTGAAGTGAGCTTTTGGCTCTCTCCTCACTTACCATCAACATTGTCCTCGAGCTTGAGTTAACGCTCAAAAAGATGTCTCACTCACCCATTACGCAACAATTTAGCGTCCCATGTCTACCCACTATAAATTAGATGATTTTTAGAAAAAATTCCACTTTGCCGGGTGTTTTATTCATTCATATTTTTCTTTTTATTTTCTTTTCTCTTTTTCTTCTTCTTTTTTTTTTGTACAGAGGCAAACCGGGTACCCGGATTTTGGAAACCGGGTCCCCGGATCCTACTGTATTGATTTTCAAAAAATTTCATTTTTTTTCTTTCTTTTTCATTTTTCTTCATTCCCGGCAAAGGGTTACAAGTATATATCATCTGCAATTTGTGCTACAATACAAAGCACATCAATCCCAACCCATTAAAGTCCCCATATGTGGTCCCACCACCCCAAACTCAAGCTCGAGACATGTCTCAGGATTGTGATTCAAGTGCGGGTCATATGGTCATGCCTAACAATCTAAGGGATAATGGTTTATATCGTGGCTACAAAGAAAAGGCTAAAGGCTCAACGTGGGCTAAGACGGATAATAATTCATACAAGGGATAGAAGGCTAAAAAGGCACAATTGGCTAACAAAGAACTGCCCCTATCATTTTCCTAATTACATAGCTTGTCTTTAGTTCATATCTAGGTGGGTTCTCTACTAATTAGGATTTCACGTTCTACACACCAAACATATTCCTTGAGTACAAGCTTACTTCATTTGCATTGTTCATTAATTTTTCCTATTAATTACCTATGTTCGCATGCAATTGTAAGTGCGTTTTATGTTAATCCCTAAAGTTCACTATTTACTATCATTGATTCATCAAAAGTATGCTTAAAGGGATATTTAAAAGTCTCTATAGTCAAACACAACTCCGAAAATTCTTTTATTGAAAGCAAGTAAAACAAATAACACATAAAAACTGGGATGAGGCAACGAACCCCACCCCAAACTCAAAAATGAGTCGTGTCCCCACGACTCGAAAAGACTCAATAAAGCAAATACACTAATATACACTAAATGAGAAGGATTAGAAAACGTATCTGAACCAGCTCGAGGCTGGTTTTCGGTGTTGCGTCCATGAACTTTATCTCGCGTCTAGACATCGTAAGTTGTTCTTGGAACAAATAAAGTTCAACTTGTTTGTAACGTTTCCCAAAATATCAATCATCGCATCCTGATTCTCTTTCAACACCTTGATTTTTCGATTCCAACTCAGTATCGGATCATCTTCTTCCTCACTTTCAGGTTCCTCAATCACTTTCCTCTCCTTCGGATTAGCTTCAATCGTAACCTTGTGTTTGAATGCGAATTAGGAATCCCAAGAGCTTGTTCTTGAACGGCACCAAAAGTGTTATTTCTTGGATAATTCCTTCGATAAGCACACATGACAACGGTTTTGATAGGCATCTCTTTCCACCCCAAACTCAAAACTTCAAATAGTGAGAAGCTAAGGCTTAGAACTTTGATGTTTTGAGGTTTAAGACTTGAAGATTATGGTGGAATATGAGATGGGTAAAGGCTAATTGATGCGTGGGAAGAGGGAATTGGATTTAATTTGAAGCTTGAATGAAGAACAATCGGAGGAAAGTGGGAGTTTTATCGTATTTTGGATGGGAGATGAGTCGATTTCATGGTATTGTGATGAAAGAGAGTAAGATTTGAGGATTGTGTGGTTGTAGATGATGATGTTCAGGAAATTCTGGGTTTTGGGAGTGTTTTTGGAGGCTGGTTTGAAGAAGGAGGTAAAAATATAGGGCTAAAAAAAAAACTGAAAACGGACCTGGCACAGATGCAAACCGGGTTCCCGGTTTCGAAAATCCGGGTACCCGGTTCCGCGTCGCTGTGACGACGCGAAAAAAATAAAAATACTCTTTTTTTTTTTTTTTTTTACCTCGAGACGCCCCAAGACGCTCCAACCCAAAACGCAGGGTCAGAGTGCCACCCTTCGAAACCGGGCGCCCGGTTTTGTGAAATGCGGGTACCCGGATTTTGTCGATGGCGCGAATGAAAACGCGCCAAAACGCCACTAGTCAAGACGCAGGACCAGAGTCCTTGGAATTTTACAGCTCCGAAACCGGGTACCCGGTTTCGCCAAATGCGGGTACCCGGATTTGTGTCGATGCGCGAATCAAAACGCTCCAAAACGCAGGTCACCAACACGCAGGGTCAGACTCTTCAACTGTTACAGCACCAAAACCGGGTTCCCGGATTTCGCAAACCGGGTACCCGGTTTCGACGCTGTTGTCGAACCCCACACGCCACGTGCTGCGTTTGAAGAGGGTGGTACCAGCTCCAAAACCGGGTTCCCGGTTTTGTTAAACCGGGTACCCGGATTCTCCTGGACATCCAACCTCTTTTTCTTCTGTTTTCGCCAATTCGACCCCAAACTCAAGTCCTTTTTACCCCTGAAATCATCAAAAACAACTACCCTTCCTCATTTCTTAATAATAAACACTAAAATTACGAAAATCAAACTAATCTAAAATGCAAAAATTTAAAAACTCAGCTATTATACAAGAATTGGCTTTTGTTTAACGTCGTTAAGCTCGACGGATTACCTCAGTCATTAGTCATTGACATAACCTCCCCAGCAGTGAGTGAGGTTGTCAATATTTGCAAGTCGAAATTTGCATCCCTTCGCTTTTATGCCCACTAGTTTGTCTGAGATAACCTGCGCGACCATGAATGGTCCTATCCAAGAACTTTTTGATTCACGTACCTTTGGGTGGGGGTTCGGTTTCTTCATAGCTACTTCTTCACCTACTTTGAACCCCTTTTTCTTTCTCTCTTTCTTAGGTTCCTTCGGAACCTTCGTGGCACGTGTTTTCTCTTTCTTCTTCGCATGATTGAGTTGTGGATCTTTGGGGTATGGAGGAGCTTTAATTGGTGGTTTCTTTCGTAGCTCTTTCTCCTCCACCCCTAAAGTGTCCACAACACTAATTGGCTTTGTTCTTACCGGTTCCATTACTTCTACACGAAAACATTCATCCTTGGAATCCGGAAACTTCATAGGTCTGAACACGTTGAATTTCACCTCCTCGTCTTGGATCCTCATAATCATTTCTCCATTTTCTACATCAATAAGGGTACGCCCCGTGGCTAGGAATGGTCTTCCCAAAATAATGGGGACATTCCTATCCGCGTCGTAATCAAGAATAACGAAATCAGCGGGAAAAATTAACGTACCTGCCTTAACGAGGACATCTTCGATTCGGCCTTCCGGATGTGCAAGAGATCGATCCGCCATTTGCAAGACCATAGAAGTGGGTCTTGCTTCAATATTAAGCTTATCAAAGACTGATTTGGGCATCAAATTGATGCTTGCACCTAAATCGCATAGCGCTTTTCCTTTCCACTCATTACCAATAGATATCGGAATTGTAAAGCTCCCAGGATCAACTAACTTTGGAGGTAATTTACCTTGACAAATAGCACTACATTCCTCAGGAAGACCAATCATCTCATTATCACAATATGGCCGTTTGTTGGTGAGGGCTTTCTTCAGAAACTTAGCATACTTGGGTATATCTCGAATAGCTTCTAACAACGGAATATTTATGCTAAGACCTCTTATTTTGTTAAAGAATTTTTGATACTCACCCATATCACCTTTCTTTTGAACTCTTGATGGAAATGGTGGAGGTGGACGATTGATTATAGTCTCATCTTTCTTTTTCGGAACCTCAACAGGCTTCTCCACTTCTTCTACTTCAACTTCTTTATCTTTATTCACCACCTCTTCTTCTTTTCTAACTTCTTTTTCTTTCATAACCGGAAAAGGAGGTGGAGGAAGGTTCTTACCACTTCTAAGATTAATAACTTTACAATCTTCGATTTGTAATGGATTCTCAGTATCACTAGGAAGTTGTCCTTGCTGACGTTGATTGAGCTGTTTATTGATTTGACTCAGCTGATTTTGGAACATCTTCATATTTGCTTCAAGTGCATTTTGTCTTTCTATAGCTGCGTTCTGACGTTCTATCGCTGCATCCTGACGCTCCATCGCTGCGTTCTGACGTTCCATTGCTTGTGCTTGTAGAGCGATTAAACTTTCAACTGTTTTCTGAAGGGTATTTGCTCCTTCTTGTGGATGGGCAGGTAAAGCTTTCTGGTTCAAATTCTCATCATAAGTATTCTGAGGAGCTTGTCTCTGTACATAATTTTGATTCTGTCCTCCTTGATAGTTATTGTGTGGTCTAGGATTATAGTTGTCACCTTGGGGACGCGGCTGATACGCATGTGTAGGATTGGCTGCCCCATTAGGATTCGAATATTGAAACCCAGGATGGTTTCTGTTAGGCTGATACCCATTACCACTCGCATTAAAATTACCTCTGTTGGACATGAACATCACTGATTCTTGATTACTCGGACAATTCTCCTCATCATGATCATCAACTCTACAAATCGAACACATATAAACCTCTTGTGCAGCATGCACCGCTACTCTCTTACCCGAAAATCCTTCTTTTACAGCTAAAGTAAGCTGCTTCAATTGTTGCTCCAAAGTGTTTTGAATTTTTGTCTCAAAGGTAGCAAGTTTCTCTTCTATGTTAACATTATTAACACCCTTAACAGGTGTTCTCTCTGATTTCCACCCAACCTCATTCTTGACTGTTCGTTCTAAAATAATTTTGGCATGAGCGGGTTGAACTTGAAGGAAACCTGCACCACATAATGTATCTAACTTTTCTCTCGAAGCTCCATCAAGGCCTCTATAAAAAATCTTTAACTGTTGAAACTCTGAAAAACCATGGTTTGGAACTCTACGCAAACACATCTGAAATCTAGTCCAACTCTTACCCACAGTCTCATCATATTCTTGACGAAAATTAGTCAACTCCAATTCAGCATCTAACCTCATATTACTCGGATAATACCTGTCAAAGAAAGCAATCTCTAATTGGTCCCAGTTGGTTATCTTCGTAGGATCTTGCGTATCGTGCCATTCACTCGCTCCATCAATCACAAAAAATTTAAACGCAGCAAAATACATCTGTTCTCTTGAGACTCCTTGTGTGATATAAGAATCACATATCTGCTTAAATTTCTGTACCGCTCTAAGAGGATCTTCTGATGGTCTTCCACGAAAATTTCCAAAGTTTTGGAATTGAGCTAACATACCCGAATCTGGACGAAATCGCGGAACATTAATATCTGGAGCACCTACTCCTATAGCAGGAGCACGGAATGGAACTTCTGGTGGACCATTAGTAAACCATGGATCTTGATTCATTACGAACTGGACTGGAGGATTAGGATGTGGTGGTTGAACTTGAGGAATAATGCCTGGAGGAGCTAATGGATTGCCATTTTCGTCTAGTTGACCTTGTCCATTCTGATGATCTTCCTCCATTTCTGAAACTTCTTGTTCTCTTCTTCTCTTGTTCGCAAGTCTGATCAACGATTCTGGATTACTAAGGATCGGAGGTGCTGGCTCTAGATCCTTGACTAGTCTTCTTCGCATACACCAAACCTAAAAACCTGAGAAAACTAAACAAGCAAAAAGCGTAAAACTGATAAAAACAAAAATAAAAATAAATGCACTATCACTAAAGGATAAACACCGTGGTCACACGCTACCGTCCCCGGCAGCGGCGCCAAAAACTTGGTGGTCCTTTGTGTGTTCTAAAAATTAAATGCAAATGCTAATCGAACCACAACCGCAAGTGTACGGTTGTCCCAAGTAGTATGTATGATAATACAGATTCGTTCCAAGGACGGAATGGTTGATCACAATGTCTAGCAAATAGTGATTGATGCACTTATGAAAAATAAAAGATAATAAAATGTTTGTTTGGTTTTGTTTATTAAAGCTAATGAATGAAAGACAAATATTAAAATGCAAGTAGAAGCTAAGACGCAAGTAAAATGATGTAAAACGCAATATGAGATGTAGCACTTGAGAACGCAAGGATCCTCCCTATCCTATTTCTTAACTTATGTTGTTTAAGGGCTAAATTGGTCAATTACAATGGTCGGGATTCTAAATTCCTTATACCCCCGTCAGGGTGGACTATAAGGCAATCCTAGGGTGTCACTAGTCCCGTCAGGGTAAATATGATCCACCTTTAGATGTTTAAGTTTTATTACCTCATTGGCCCTAGAATTAGCTAAGTTCGTCAGAATCAATAGCTTCTATCCTAGATTCGAATAAATGGTTCTGTATTTAAACCCTCCGTCAGGATGATCCAATTGCCACTAATTGGAATAGCCTAAATACTAACACCTGTTCTTAGTTAGCTACTCTAAAAACAGTAAAATAATCTCAATTTATTGAAAAGAGTAAAAGCCCTAATTTAGTTTAATTCAATAAAAACCCAAATTCAACATTCGTTAATTAATAAGATTGGGATTCACCCATTGTTTGTTCTCAAGCACTATGAAAAGCTTAGCTCATATTAAAATTAAAAACTAAATTAAAAATAAAGGAATTCATATTTGATTACAAAATTAAAGATAAGAAAAACCTAATTTCCGGAATAGGAATGACTACGAACGGAGATATAGACCCTCTCCAGCTCTTGTAGCTTCTTCTTCTTCCTTCCGTTGACTTCTCTCTGGTGTTTAATCTTGCAGAATGTGAATTGTGTGAAAAATAGAAGTCCAGACCTCCTTTTATAAGTAAAAATTCGGACTAGGGCTTGGACCAGAAAATAAAAGCCTAATTAAATGTCCAAGCCCACTTTCTAAGCCCAAAATCCCGTAACTGATGATAGGCCTTCACTAAAACAGCTTTTCCCGATGCGTTACAACTCCGATTGACCTCATTCCAGTTGCTAAAGTTCCGTAACTTGATAAGGAATGATTTCTCTTCAAAGGTCAACAGCTAGATCATCGCTTAAGCACCTCGAAATCAGCAATCTATGGCCTGGAAAATGGATTTTCAGCTCTAAAAATAATATCTTCGGGATTTCTTTTCAAATCTTGACTCTATCTTTTGATCTTTGACTTTCTCATCGGATTCCTCTTCTAGCTAACATCTAAAACCTGTAAAATCTTCACTAAAAATACCAATATTACGCGCAAAAGCTTAATAAATCAAAAATGCTAGAAATAAAAGAGGAACATCATATTATTGCATATTTAGTCCAAAAGTCTATCAAATTAATTAAATAAACACCAAAAATGATGTCTCCTAAGGGTCTAAAATAAGAACAATTAAGGAGACATCATGGGATTTGGTGGATCTTTCGCGATATCGCGCTTTATTTTCTCCAGGAGTGTCATGATGTGCACTTGATTTTCTTTGATTCTTTCCACGTCATCATCCAAGAAGGTTTGAGCAGCTTTGACTTTATTCAATCTCTCTTCTACCCTTTCTCGCCACACAAGATCCTCTTCTTTTTTATTCTCTCTTGAGAGAGTTTTCTTCCGTTGGAGGCTTTTTGAAACCTGCTTCTCTAAGAATTGTCTTGATCCGCACATTGTTGATATTATTTCTCACTTTATACATCAATTTATCATTCTCACCATGATTCAGATTCGTATTTCTCACTAGGCAGGTTATCATTGTTGGACATTTCACATTAAACAATGAGTGTGGAGCGGTTTCAAATCGCATCACCTCATCAAAGATCAACTGTGCTATATCTAATTCTTACCCTCCTAAAACACAAGTCAAAATGATAGTGTTTTACTTACTTATATCCGAGCTTCGCGTGTTTTCAAAGGCGTTTGGTGTTGGGAAATTGTGCCAAATTCTAGTCTCAGGTTGAAGGTACTTGTAAGGCCAAGGTTCCTCCACCTCTCCTTTGTGTTCTCGCACTCTTTCTACATTCAACATATGCTCACAAAGTTGATTCCAATCATAAGTCTTGATATTCTCCACTGCTTCTCGATATTTGCATGGTCCAACCAATTTCTTGAACTCGAAGTGGTTCTGAATCTCTTCAACTATGAAAGAAACTAACTTTCCTCGAACCGGAACATGACCTTCACTATCTCGGCTAAAAAGACCTAAACAGAACTTGGAAACTAACTCCATACATAAACTTGAACGCCTCATCATGAATGTGGTACAAACCAATCTTTCTCCCATCTCTACAATCATCTTGTAATCACCTTCTCCAACTTCATTTTCAAATATTCGTTCATGAGAAAGTGGTAAGTCGGGTAAATATGCTTTTGTAGAAGCTAATAAGGCCTTAGAAGCTTCACTCATCTTGGATATAGAAATCTCGATTCGTAGAGGTTGTGGTGTTTTATCCTTGAAAGATTTAGTTTCTTTTCTCTTTGATTTCACCAGTGCATGTTTTTCTCTACTTACTTGACCCGTTTTACCCTTTTTATTTGTTCTCGAACTTGGAACTTTCTCAATTCTTTTCTTCTATATCTCACCTAATACCTTTCTTTGATTCTTTTTCATCTCCCTAACACTAGATAGTGTTTGTTCTTTTTGTCATCTCAATTGACCTCGAACTCAAAATTTTGAACACTCTTGAAATTTTTACCCCTTGATTTTGGGTTGAAAAAGTGTTATTTTGGGTTCATGATTATATATGTGGGTATATGATGAACTCTTGCTTAGATGATATGGGTTAAAAAAAATTGGAAAAAGATATGGAAATTTTGTCTTTATAATCTTGTATTTTAGGTTTTTGGGATTGATTTGTGTGTTTGTATCTTATTTATTAGATTAAAGGGATGGCTTGGTTATGAATATATTGTGATTTGGTGGTGTTTTGATGTGAGGTGAAGGTTTGGTAAATTTTTGATGGAGTTTGGGAGGCTTGGGAAAGAAAGAGGTATAAGGTTTAGGATTTAAAAGTGAAACATAAGCTAACCTCTTCTCCCTTCTCTTTGTCGGCACGTCGTGCGGTACACCGCGAATGGTCGTGGGGTATACCGCACTTGGGTATTGTTCATATTGTAGCACGTTAACGCGCAAGGGACGACACACGGTTTTTGAATAGGTGTCTCGCACGTGTACCTAAATTCATACACCATGGAAACAGTTTTTGGTGATGCAGTGAACCACGGTAGCAGTGCAGTGTACCGCACCTAGGATTTCTTCATATCGTGGCACAGTACACGCATGAGTGACTAAATAGTGTTACATGGGAGGCCTCACACGGGCACCTTGATTTAGCATACCATTGTAACAGTTTTGTGGGGTGCGGTGCACCGCGGCTAGCATGCGATATACTGCACATAGCTGATGGTTTTTATCAAATATTCTGAGTTTTCACCCCAAACTCGATTTCTAAGGTAACTTCACATCAAAAACACTTCTACCTTCCTCATTACTGCAATATTTACTAAAATCAACTAATCTAAACAAAAACTGAACATAACAACATAAAAACATAAAAAATATTGCGGGTTGTCTCCTGGACAGCACTTTTGTTTAACGTCTTTTAAAGTTCGACGTGTTACCTCTTCTAGCTTATGAGTATTTAGCCTCCCCATCTGCGGTGAGGCTATGAACATCAACCAATCTCCATCTTTGACCTCTCTTGGGTCGGATTTTAATCACTTTTGTTGTCACAACTTGTGTAATAACAAATGGTTCCATCCACGAGTCCTTGTAACCTCATAGCCTATTATCGAGTTTAAGGGCCTTCCATGCAACTTCATTGCCTACCCTGAACTCACCCGTTGGTCTCGTGTCCACAGGTTTTATGTGGATTTCTTCCTGGACCTTCCTTTTTGTTGAAATGTGAATGACATGAACTGTGGTGGATAACTTCCTTGGTTTATTACCCAATACATAGAATGTCTCAGATACATTACTAGCGCGGAGGGTCACTGTTCCCTCTTCGAATTTTATGATGCTTTTACTTGTGGACAAGAACATCCTTAAACCTGATTATCTGCATCATAATCAAGAATAACAAAGTCAGTAGGGATAGTCAAATTACCCACTTGGACAAGAACCTCCTCCACGGTTTCCCATGTCTTTGTTATCGAGCTATCTGCAAATTGTAGTTTCACGGAAGCCTTATCCACCTTCTTGATGCCAGCCTATCAACCACTGAATTGGGCATAAGGTTCACACTCGAACCCACATCACACATCGCCTTCACCTTGAGCTTACCACTAATTTCAGCGTAATTTTGGTTTTTGTAATAGTAGCTCGCGACATAGGCCAAGTCCTCTCTTTTTCAATAATTTGATCCATATTGCATCTTCTATAGGAATCATAGACACAAATCCTCCTCTTCCCAAATTATCTACCCTCATTCTACCTTTTGCATCGATCCCTTGATAGAACATAGATAATTGAAGTACTGGGGTGCAACCATGAAGTGAACATCTTGATCATTTTTGCTGAAATCTTGTTCATGCTTCTCCTACGTTCTCATTATTCTCTTGTCAAAAAGCTGAAAGTTCCATTTGATTTTTGATTCTCATACTCTTCGGATAATAGCGGTCAAAGAATGCAACTTGCAGCTCGTCCCAAGATGTAATTGTATCTAGTGGCAGACTATCCAACCAATCACCGGCACCTCTGGTCAAGAAAAACATAAACATGAAGTAATACAGTTGCTCGCGTGTAATTCCCTGAGTAATGTAGGCATCACAAATCTTCATAAACTTATGAATCGACCTTACCGGATCTTGATGTATTGTACCACTGTAGTGTCCATAACACAAAAACTGACTAAATCTACCATGATCATGCCAGAATTTAAAAGCTTGGATCACTAGAGGGCGAATCCCTGATGGTTGTACTCGAAAAGGTGATCCCAAACCTGGAAGATATTGTTGCGATGATGATTATTAGGGGGATTCACTCATTGTGGTGCTACTACCTGGGAGATATGAATTTTTGGATTATTATTGTGCCACCTAGGTGGATCTACGTTATCTACTACTCCAGACATGGCTTCATTCTTCTTTTCCTCTCTTTGGCGTTTCGTAGTTTCCTTTAATATCTCCTCGGGATCTGAGAACATACACAAATACCTACAGAACCTGAAAGAGACAAAAAAATAAAGCGTAAAACTGGAAACAACTAAGAACTAATACACTAAAACTAAACACAAATAAACTAACTATAGATAAATCACCAGCAGCAGTGCCAAAAACTTGATGGTGGATAGGTGTGATAAAATCACGATACTTAAAGATAATAAATAATCACACACACATACTATTACCACATGAAACTCAGTGCAAGTGCACAGATTGTTTGCAAGTTATAGAAGATAAGTAAAGTTTGTTCGCAGGGATTTAGTCTGCTAGATTTAAATGTGTTTGAGGTAGAAGTTTAGAAGAATTTAATTGTTAAACTAAAGACAGAAATAAATCTATAAATAATTTAGAGAATAATCATACTAATACAAATAAACAAAGCTAAAAGAATGGAGATGAGAGATATAACTTAGAGTTGATAGTATGCACTTATCCTTCTAAATCAATATTCTAGTTATAAGTGTGATTAAAGCTCTTGGGTATACATAGTTAGGATTATATATTTCTCATAAACACCATCAGGGTGGACTTAGGTAGCAACCTAACAATTACCAAGGGACATGGGTAAGGGGACCCTGCGCAATGATTGGTGGTTAAATTTAACCTTAGTGACTATCTAGTTAGGCAAGCCCGTCGGGATCACTACCGCACACTAGACGTTTATGTGGTGTTTCTACCATTGAATCCCCTACCAAGGTGACAATCAAACTGCTAATGGTGTAACCTTATACTCGTGCACTGGCAAGGATTACAGTCATTAAATCAAAGCGTATAAATAGATACGTAAAATAAATGAGTAGCTCAATCAATTCAAAATCGCTTTCCCAAATAGCATAATATGAAGAGATAGAATTTAAAGATTATACATATGCAAACCCAAGCTATGGGAAAATTATTTCATACTAGAAAGAAATAAACTAATGAATAGATACACACTCGTCACTTGTTTCTATGGATGATAAACTTGATACTAGAGATTAATATTCAAGCAAGGACCTGCAAGGACGTGTTTACAAAGGTAACTAGATATATTTATAGGTGTTAGGTCGAAATATGTGAGTATGGGACAAGTTATTGGAGTCCAACTCCAACTCAAATTCGTATTCTTAAGTTGTAGGACAGGATGAACACTGAGATTGATTTGAGCATATATCCTTCGTTACTAGGCCAAATTCAGTGTACCACCTATCAAAATGACTGCAACTCAAAGACATGTCTGACCCTAAAATGGATCCTTTAAATTCCTAACCAATTTTATGCAATTTATAAAATAGTGGACGTCTCTACAACATAACAAATTTATTTGACAGCTTTTCCTTTCCTAATTCAACTTTATTTCTTTTTAAATCTATACTTCATCTTGGATCACCTTTCCTTAACTCCTTAGAATTAATTTTGCATTTAATTATTTCCTTTTACTTAGGAGCTTCACATTCACACACAAATTATACCAAAAAGACTACAAGTGTAATAAATCTCCAAATCAAGGCATGAATTAAGAAATTAACAATTAATAGGGTAAGATCTCTTAAAATTAATATAATGCACCTAAAATGTTGTCTCATGAATAGATTAATTCATAACAAATATGGAGACATCACTTTGTCAGGTAAGTCATCCAACAAAAGAACCATATTTGCAAATCCAACCTCTTGCCTTTGTGTTGTTTGCTCCAAGCATGCTAACTCATTCCTCGAAGTTTGACGAGACATGTTTCCCTTAGTCTCCTTCATCTTTCCCACGTTTTACACAACGTATCCCATTGTTTGAGTACCTTCAACCACCATTGTTCCTTGTCTTTTCGGCCTTGCTCTGGTACCACTTGTTACGTGCGTAGAGTTTCATCACCTAGAAATATCGTACGCCACGTGTGGCTCCCAACCAATTCTGTAACGCCTTTCTTGAGATTATCCTACAAGAACACAATTACCACACTTAGTTGTTATAACCCATGGAACACTTAGGCGCCACTCTTAAGCACACTCGAGCGCGAAAGAGAATAAGAGCGACAATTAGAGAGAGCTTGAGAGAAAGAGCTTGATGTTTATTTAGATTGCTTTTCTTGGGTTTATTTGATGATTACAAGTGAGGTTATCCCCCTCAATTTATATTACATTAGATAAGGTCCTATAAACCTTCCATACATACTACTATCTAGAATATTCTACCATTATTCCATATCTTCTATTGTACTCTATAATGTTCTGACATATTCTATTACAATCTAGTACCTCCTAATACATTCTATAATATTCTCGTATACTTTACCATATTCTACTAGTATGTAGAATATTTTGGAACATGGAGATGGTCTCGGTCAAGTCATGTCGATGTTTTAAACCTCCAGATACGCAGAGCGTCTCATTCTCCCCCACTTAAACCTGGCATCGTCCCTGATACCTTAACCCGCCAAGTATCTTACTCTGCAACAAAGTTCCTTAAAAAATTGAGTATGCGAAAAATTATTAGGGGTACTTGGTGGTCCTTTGTGTGTTCTAAAATAAATGCTAAAGTAATTGAACCACAACCGCAAGTGTACGGTTGTCCCAAGTAGTAATAATGAATCTAGGATCGTTTGCAGGGACGGTTAGTTAACTACAATGCTTATCAAATAATGAATGGTTGCACTTATGAAAGCAAGTAAGAGATTTAATGATTGATTTTGTTTGTATTAATTTTAAGTAATGAAAGACTATAAAGAAAATGCAAGTAAATACTAAGACGCAAGTAAATGAGGGTAAGACGCAAATACGAGAAGTCAGTACTTGAGAAACGCAAGGGATCCTCCTAATTCTAGTTCATAACATATGTTGTTTAAGGGTTAAATCGGTCAATTAACAATGGTCGGGATTCTATAATCCTTGTACCCCCGTCAGGGTGGACTACAAGGCTATCCTAGAGTGTCACTAGTCCCGTCAGGGTAAATATGATCCACCTTCAGATGATTAAGTAAATTTACTACATTGGCCCTAAAATTAACTAAGCTCGTCAGAGTCAAATAGTTTCTATTTTAGATTGAGTAATTAAGTCCATACCTAAACCCACCGTCAGGGTGATCCACACGCCACATATGTAGAATAGCCTAGATACTAACACCTGTTCTTAGTTCATGACTCCAAAAACAGTGAATAATCTCAAATTACCGAAAAATGTAAAAGACCCAATTTAATTTAATTTATTAAAAACCCAAATCCATTCATATGAAATTCAATAGAATAGGGATTCACCCATTATGCATTCTCAAGTACTATGAAGAAACTAGCTCATACTAATTAAAAAGAAAACTAAATTAAAAGAAATGGAATTCATATTGTTTTACAGAATTAAAAATAAGAAAGACCTAATTTCCGGAATTGGATTTGGCTGAGAATGGAGATATAGACTCTCTCCAGTTCTACATCTTTCTTCTTCTTCCTTCTGCTTCTTCTCTCTTGATGTTTTATTTTGTAAAAAGTGAATTGTGTGAAAAATAGAAGTCAAGAGCTCCTTTAATAAGCTCAAATTCGGATTAGGCATTGGACCTAAAATTAAATCACTAATTAAAAGCCAAGTCCATTTTCTAAGCCTAAAATCCCGTAACTGCTGCACCACCTCCACTAAAACAGCTCTAGCCAATTCGTTATAACTCTGATTGACCTAAAATCACTTGCTAAATTTCTGTAACTCGATATGGAACATATTCTCTTCAAAGGTCAGCGGCTAAATAAACTCTTAAGTTCCAAGAAATAAGCAATCTTTGGCCTGTTTTCCAAATTTGCAGCTCTAAAATATAATTCTTTCGGGATTTATCTTCAAGCTTTGACTCCATATCACGATCTTTGACTCTCTTCTCGGATTCCTTTCCTAGCTAATATTCAAAACCTACAAACTTTTCACTAAAATACACAAGATTACGCGCAAAAGTTTAATAAATCAAAAATACTAGAAATAAAATAGGAATTCCGGATTATTGCATTTTTAACCCAAAAATCTATCAAAATACTCAATTAAACATAAAAAATGATGTCTCCCAAGGGTCGAAAATAAGAACAATTAGGGAGACATCAAGACCCCCAACTCAAACCTTTGTCGTCCCGACAAAGTAAAGCAAAACAAAACGAAGGGGTAGAAGTAAACGTAAGAACAAGTAAAAGATAGCAAATACACCTAAAGCAATTCTCAAGATAAATCTCATATAACAAACTCTAGAAACTAATATACACATATATCTATAATGCAAAATCAAACATAAATAATCTCAATCATAAAATTAAAGTCGCAATGCTTGAAGGTTTTACTTGTACTCATCTCTGTATGATGGCTATAGGGTGGTCATCATTCCTAACTCGCTTTGAACGCTCCACCTAGTATATTCCCTATCAGCAGAATCATAAATTCACTATGCACTTTGGAATCACGAGGTCTTTATGGTTTTAATAATGGCTTAAGGACGGTGTGGATGTATATTTTGTAAATTTGAAGTGAGCTTTTGGCTCTCTCCTCACTTACCATCGACAATGTCCTCGAGCTTGAGTTTACGCTCAACAAATGTTCTTACTCACCCATTCACGCAACAATTTAGCGTCCCATGTCTACCCACTACAAATAAGATGATTTTTCGGAAAAATTCCACTTCGCCGGATATTTTATTCATTCGTATTTTTCTTTTTCTTTTCTTTTCTCTTCTTTTGTACAGATGCAAACCGGGTTCCCGGTTTCTACTGTATAGATTTTTGAAATTTTTCTTTTTTTTTCTTTTTCATTTTTGTTTCATTCCCGGCAAAGGGTTACAATTATATATCATCTGCAATTGTGCCCTAATACAAAGCACATCAATCCCTACCCAATAAATTCCCCATAAGTGGACCCACCACCCCAAACTCAAGCTCGAGAAATGTCTCAGGATTGTGATTCAAGTGAGGGTCATATGGTCATACCTAATAATCTAAGGGGTAATGGCTTATATTGTGGCTACAAAGAAAAAGCTAAAGGCTCAAAGTGGGCTAAGACGGATAATATTAATACAAGGGATAGAAGGCTAAAAAGGTCACAAATGGCTAACAAAGAACTGCCCCTATCATTTTCCTAAGTACATAGCTTGTCTTTAGTTCGTATCTAGGTGGGTTCTCTACTAATTAGGATTTCACGTTCTATACACCAAACATATTCCTTAATTACAAGCTTACTTCATTTGCATTGTTTATTAATTTTTCCTATCAACTACCTATGTTTGCATGCAATTCTAAATGCGTTTTATATCAATCCCTAAAGTCCACTATTTACTATCATAGATTCATCAAAAGTATGCTTAAAGGGATATTTAAAATTTTCTACAGTCAAACGCAACTCCAAAAATTCTTTTATTGAAAGAAAATAAAACACATAACACATAAAACTGGGATGAGGCAACAAACCCCACCCCAAACTCAAAAATGAGCCGTCTCCCCACGACTCAAAAAAGACTCAAAGCAATTAAACTAATCTACACTAAAAAGGAAGGATTAGGAAACGTATCTTAACCAGCGCGTGGCTGGTTACCAGTGTTGCGTTCTGGACCTTTGTCTTGCGTGAGAACATTATAAACTGCGTTTTGAAGAGTGTTCGCGCCAAGGATTAAATTGCGAATAAGGTCCAACTCTCTTGTAATGTTTCCTAAGGTAGCAATCATCTTCTCTTGATTCTTTTCCAACACCCTAATTTTTAATTCCAACTCAGGGACACTCTTTGCTTTCTTTGGTGGAGGAGCTCTAGGAGTCTTCGTAGCCCGTGTTGCTTCATCATGGATATTCTGAATTGTAGTTAATGCCATGCTCACTCCAACTGTCACACCATCATCCTCTGCGTTCCTACGCAGAATCTTTGCGTGTAGGCACAACTTAGTAATAGTACAAGGAAACTTGAGATTTTGTTGTTTCATCGGAGCTCTCGCGAATTCCATGATGGTGTCATAAATAATCTTAGCAACATTCATCTGTTTCTCCTCAATAATACACTTGATAAAAATTATATGCTCCTTCTTCAACTCGGATGTGTGTTTAATTCCAAAGAAAGTAGGTATGATGAAACGAGACCAAACCTTCGCACTAGGTGTCAAATTACTGCTGTAAAACTGTCCAGGATATCTTTCTCCTTCTGGAATTGGGCTAGCCGCATTAATAAGCACACTCCCCCAAAGGGATTCATAATCGAAAGAAAGTTCACGAAGAGTTTCTTGGAACGACATAATCCAGTAAAGTTGGGTAATGTCAAAGATTTCCGAATAAGTTCAATGGAGAAAGGAACTACCTTTCTGCGAATTGCAACTGCCTCACGGGAAAGGTCTAAACCTTCATAAAATTCTCGCACAAAAGTAGGAATAAACTCAATCTTCCTTTCTCTTAATTCTCTCCAACCAAACTTGTCACAAACAACAGCATATTCTCTATGAGCACTACTCATAATATTCTTAGGAAAGTCCATCTCTTCACCAAACTTCAAAAATTCAATTCTTTCACGAACCTGTGCATTCCATGAAGTATAAACCCTCTTAGGATTTTGGGCCCACATCTTTCTTCGCGGAGGTTTCTGTTGAACTGGTACTTCTGGAACTTCTTGTTCAGTTTCATCCTCAAGTTCTTTCTCAATCTCATCTTCATGTTCTTCTTCACTTTCTGGTTCATCAATTAATCTTATCCTCTTACCTGTGATTTCTTTCTTTTTCGGAGCAAGCTTAACCTCTTCAGTATTTCATTTAGGACGCAAATCAGGAATCTCAATAGCTTGTTCTTGAGTACCACCAATAGTGGACTTCTTTCTAGGAGTAGTTCTTCAAAAATCACCGGTTCTGTTAGTCATCTCTTTCCACCCCAAACTCAAAACTTCAAATAGTGAGAAACTAGAGAAAAGTTTAGAACTTTGATCTTTTGAGGCTTAGGAATTGAAGATTAAGGTGGAATATGAAGTGGGTAATGGTTAATTTGTGTGGGAGAAGGAAGAATTGGGTTTAATTTAAAGATTGGGTGAAGAACAATTTTGATGAAAAACTAAGGATTTGATGTTATTTTGGAGAAGAGGTGAGTTGATTTTGTGTTTTTGTGATGAAAGAGGCTAGGATTTGATGATATATATAGGTGTTAATGATGATTTTCGGAGGTGGGGAGGCTATGGGTGCGTTTTAGGTAAAAACTTGCAGAAGAGGCTAAGAAAACTAGGTTAAAAAGCTGAAAACCGCCTCTCAAAGTCGAAAACCGGGTTCCCGATTTCGAAAATCCGGGTACCCGGTTTCGCGTCGCTGTGTCGGTGCGAAACAAATACTTAATGATATTTTTTTTAGTTTACCTCAACGCAAATAATGGCTGGACCCCAAAACGCTGGGTCAGAGAGCACCCCTTCAAAACCAGGTTCCCGGTTTGTGCGAATCCGGGTACCCGGTTTGCAACACTGATGTGGGTTGACACGCAAGTGGTGACGCAGCAAACGGCGGGACCCAGTACGCTGGGTCAGAAAGGTCGAAATTCACAGCACCAAAACCGGGTTCCCGGTTTTGCAAAATCCGGGTACCCGGTTTCCGTCGAGGTCGCGAATGAAAACGCAACAAATGGTAGGCTTCCAAGACGCTGGGTCAGAAACTCCAAAAATCACAGCTCATGAAACTAGGTTCCCGGTTTTGAGAAATCCAGGTACCCGGTTCGTGACGCTGTGTCATGAACCAAGACGTCGAGTGTTGCGTGTGTGGGGTTGGTACCAGCTCCAAAACCGGGTTCCCGGTTTTTGCGAAACCGGGTACCCAGTTTCTCCTGGACAACCAACCTATTTTCCTCTATTTCGTCCTTTCGACCCCAAACTCTTGACCTTTTTACCCCTGAAATCATCAAAAACAACTACCCTTCCTCATTTCTTAATAATAAACACTAGAATTATGAGAATCAAACTATTCTACATTGCGAAAATTTAAAAACTCAAACTAATACACAAAGAATTGGCTTTTGTTTAACGTCGTTAAGCTCGACGGGTTACCTCACGCTTCTAGGGAGTCTCGAGGAGATACATGACCTCCCCGGGATGTGGATCTTCCAAGCGGTTGGTATCTTCTCCTCCATGGTATATCTTTAATCTATGACCGTTCACCATGAAGGTACGATTATCTAGTGGATGTTCTATTTCTATCGCCCCATGAGGTGTAACTTTGGTCACAATGTATGGACCCGACCACTTAGACCTTAACTTACCCGGATAATTGCTGAACTTTGAGTTATACTTCAATACTTTTTGTCCCACTTCAAAGTTCTTTACACGAATCCGATTGTCATGCCATTTCTTCGTGTTTTCTTTGTAAAGTTTAGCATTTTCATAGGCATTCAATCGGAATTCGTCGAGTTCATTAAGCTTCATCATACGATTCTCTCCGGCTAAGGTAGGATCTAAGTTCAACTGTGCAATCGCTTAATAGGCACCCATTTCTAACTCAAGAGGTAAGTGACAAGCCTTACCATACACCATACGATACGGAGATGCACCAACTGGAGTCTTAAACGCAGTACGATATGCCCACAACGCATCATCTAACTTCATTGACCAATCTTTTCTAGTAGGACCAACGATTTTCTCTAGGATTGACTTCACTTCACGATTCGATACTTCAGCTTGACCATTAGATTGTGGATGATATGCAGTGGATACACAATGTCTTACTCCATACTTCTCTAGAACATTCTTCAAATACTTATTAACGAAATGAGATCCTCCATCGCTAATAACCACTCTAGGTGTACCATGTTCAGTGAAAATATGTGATTTCAAGAACTGAATCACCACTCGTGAATCGTTGGTTGGTAAAGCCACAGCTTCTACCCATTTAGAGCCCGTTTGGGATTGATTATTTTGGAGCTAAAAGCGCTTTTTGATTAAAATTAATTTATTTGTAAAAAATATTAAAAAATATTTTGACATCTAAAATCACTTTAAGTGATTATTTTAATAATCACTAATCTAGTGCTTTTCCTAAAAGTGATTTTAAGAGTTTAAAATATAGCTATGGATATAAAATCACTTTAAGTGATTATTTTGAAAAGCAATCCCAAACGGGCACTTAGACACGTAATCAACGGCTAATAAGATGTAGAGGTTACCATTTGAAGGAACGAACGGACCCATAAAATCTATACCCCAAACATCGAATATTTCAACTTCCAACACATTATTACGTGGCATCTCATCCCTCTTGGATATGTTTCCGGTAAACTGGCATCTCGCACATTTATTAACATATTCATGACAATCTTTCACGAGAGTAGGCCAGTAAAAACCTGATTGGAATACCTTCGCAGCAGTTCTATCTCCCTTGAAATGTCCTCCATAGAGTGAATCATGACATCCAGCTATAAGGGCTTCTGTTTCCTCCTTGGCTACACATCTTCGTATCATTTGGTCAGCACACAATTTGTAGAGGAAAGGATCTTCCCAAAAGAACTGTCTAGCACGATGAGCCAATCTCTTTCTCTCTTGATAAATGGACCCTTCAGGAAAAGAACCACTTACAACTAAATTCGCAAAATCTGCATACCAAGGAGCTTCATAATCACGAACAGCAAATAAACTCTTATCAGGAAACTCTTCTCTAACTACTTCAATACCATTATTCATATATGAACCTTCAAGACGCGATAAATGATCTGCCACCTGATTCTCACAACCCTATCTATCTTTAATCTCTAAATCGAATTCTTGAAGTAATAAAACCCATCTGATTAACCTTGGTTTAGCATCCTTCTTTTCCATAAGATATCTAATCGCAGAAGTGATCTGTATAAACAATAACTTTCGCTCCAAGAAGATAAGAGCGAAATTTATCAAATGAATACACAACTACTAGCAACTCTTTTTCTATAACTATATAATTAACTTGAGCACCATTAAAAGTTTTACTAGCATAGTAAATCGAATGAAAAATCTTATCTTTTCTCTGTCCCAATACAGCTCCCATACACAAATCACTCGCATCACACATAACCTCAAACGCTAAACTCCAATCTGGAGGTAAAACTATAGGAATTTGATTGCTTGAAAGGCCGCTAAACAAGCTTCATCAAAAAGGAATTTGGAGTCCTTTTCAAGTAAGTTGCATAACGGTTTAGAAATCTTAGAAAAGTCTTTAATAAAACGCCTATAAAAGCCAGCATGGCCCAGAAAACTTCTTACCCCTTTAACAGAAACAGGAGGGGGAAGAGTTTTAATTACCTCTATCTATCAACCTCTAATCCAGCACTCGAACTTTGTGACCCGGAACTATACCTTCGCGAACCATGAAATGACACTTCTCCCAGTTTAAAACCAAATCTGTTTCCTTGCATCTGATTAACACTTTCTCCAAGTTATCTAGACATCTATCTAAATCATCACCAAAAACGGAGAAATCATCCATAAAAACTTCAAGGAAATTATCGATCATATCCCAGAAGATGGCCATCATACATCTTTGAAAGGTAGCAGGTGCATTACACAACCCAAATGGCATTCTGCGATATGAAAAAGTACCTAAGGGGCATGTAAATGTTGTTTTATGTTGATCTTCTAGAGCCACGTAAATCTGATTATACCCAGAATAACCATCTAAGAAACAGTAGTATTCTCTTCCAGCTAATTTATCTAACATTTGATCAATGAAGGGTAGAGGGAAGTGATCTTTCCTGGTGGCCTTGTTCAATTTTCTGTAATCCATGCAAACTCTCCAACCAACTACCGTTCTTGAAGGAACCGCTTCATTTTTATCATTAAGAATTGTCGTCATTCCTCCTTTCTTCGGTACACACTGAACTGGGCTTACACATTCACTTCTCGAGATGGGAAAAATAATCCCCGCGTCTAAAAGCTTGATAACTTCCTTCTTCACTACATCATTCATAGCGGGCATTAATCTCCTTTGACCTTCAACTGAGCGTGCGTTGTCATCTTCAAGTATGATTTTGTGTTGACAATAGGATGGACTAATTCCTTTGATGTCAGCAATTGTCCAACCTATTGCCTCTTTGTTGGCTCTTAGCACACGCAACAGTTTATCTTCTTGATAACCTGTTAAATTTGCTGAAACAATAACAGGTAGAGTTTCATTAGTACCTAAAGACGCATACCTCAAGTGTGCTGGTAATGGCTTTTCTTCCAATTCTGGAGGAGATTCAATTGAAGGTTTCTTTTAAGGAGTAATCTCCCCCGTTTCTCTCATAGGTTCATAGGCTAGACGCCTATACTTCGGGTTCTCATAATTAAGAGCTGCCACTGTTTCGGCTAGCTCTTCCATCATCTCAGGTAAGTCTAATGTCAAAGCGGCCTGCAAAATATCATCATAATTAAAACAATCAAATACCTCTTGCGATGCCTGCTCAACTACATCCATTCTGAAGCAATCTTCTTGAGAATCTGGAAACTTCATAGCTCGGAACACATTAAACTTGACTTCCTCATCTTGGATTCTCATCGTCAATTTGTCGTTTTCTACATCAATCAATGTACGCCCCGTGGCTAGGAATGGTCTTCCCAAAATAATGGGGACATTCCTATCTGCGTCGTATTCAAGTATAACGAAATCAACGGGAAATACTAACGTACCTGCCTTAACAAGGAAATCTTCAATTCGGCCTTCTGGATGTGCAAGAGATCTGTCCGCCATTTGCAAGACCATAGAGGTAGGTCTTGCTTCTCCAATTTTCAGCTTATCAAAGATCAATTTGGTCATCAGATTGATGCTCGCACCCAAATCGCATAGTGCTTTACCTTTCCATTCTTCTCCAATCGATATCGGAATTGTGAAACTCCCAGGATCAACTAACTTTGGAGGTACTTTACTTTGACAAATAGCACTACATTCTTCAGGAAGACCAATCATCTCATTATCGCAGTATGGCCTTTTGTTAGTGAGGGCTCTCTTCAAAAATTTCCTGTACTTAGGAATATCTCGGATAGCTTCCAACAACGGAATGTTAATACTAAGGCCTCTCACTCTATTAAAGAACTTCTGAAAATCGGCCAAATCACCCTTTTTCTGAACTTGAGATGGAAACGGTGGAGGAGGGCGATTGCTTATAACATCGTCTTTCTTCTTTGGAATCTCACTCAGCCTCTCTATTTCTTCAACCTCAACATCTTTCTCTTTCTCACCCACATCCTTTTCTTTTCTCGGAACTTCTTTCTCTTTCATAACAGGAAAAGGAGGTGGAGGGAGGTTCTTACCACTTCTAAGAATAACAGCTTTGCAATATTCATGTTGTCTCGGATTTTCTGTGTCACTAAGGAGTTGCCCTTGTGGACGTTGATTAAGCTGTTTTGCGAATTGATCCATTTGGTTCTGTAGTAGTTTCATACTTGTGTCAGATGCTTATTGATTCCGCATAGCTTGCGTCTGGAGAGCAATTAGGCTTTCAACGGTTTTCTGAAGGGTAACCACACCTTCTTGTGGATGGGCAGGTAAGGCTTTTTGGTTCATGGTTTCATTGTAAGTGTCTTGAGGAGCTTGTCTTTGCACGTAATTTCCTTGAATCTGTCCTCCTTGATAATTATTGTGTGGTCTTGGGTTGAAGTTGTTACCTTGGGGACGCGGCTGATACGCATATGTAGGATTGGCTGCCCCATTAGGATTTGAGTATTGAAACCCAGGATGGTTTCTGTTAGGCTGATACCCATTACCACTCGAGTTAAAGTTTCCTCTGTTGGAGACAAACATCACAGACTCTTGATTATTCGGACAACTCTCCTCATCATGATATTTATACCACAACCCGAACACATATAAACTTCTTGTGCAGCTTGCACAGCTACCTTCTTACTTGAAAATCCTTCTTTTACAGCTAAAGTAAGCTGTTTTAATTGTTTCTCTATGGTGGTTTGAATCTTGTTCTCAAGGGTAGCGAACTTTTATTCGATATTAACTTTATTCACTCCTCTAACTGGGGTTCTAACTGAATTCCATCCAACTTCATTTTTTACCGCTCTCTCTAGGATGAGTCTCGCATGAGCCGGTTGAACTTGTAAAAACCAGCACCACATAGCAAATCTAAATCTTTCCTTGAAGTCCCATCAAGACCTTTGTAGAAATTTTTTAGTTGTTGTTGTTATGAAAGGTCATGATCGGGAACCCTACGTAAGCACATCTGAAATCTTGTCCAGCTTTTACCCAAAGTTTTATCATATTCTTGACGGAATTGAGTTAATTCAAGTTGATCATCTAATCTCATGTTACTTGGGTAATACCTGTCAAAGAAAGCAGTTTCTAATTGATCCCAATTTCTTATCTTCGTAGGGTCTTGCGTATCGTGTCATTCACTCGTTCCATCAATAACGAAAAATCGAAACGCAGCAAAATACATTTGTTCTTTTGAAACTCCTTGTGTGATGTAAGAATCACAAATCTGCTTGAACTTCTGTACTGCTCGAAGGGGATCTTCTCCAGCTTTACCACAAAAATTTCCAAAACTTTGGAATTGAGCTAACATACCCGAATCTAGACGAAACCTCGGAACATCTATATTTGGAGCACCCACCCCTAAAGCAGGAGCACGGAATGGAACTTCTTCTGGACCATTAAAAAACCAGGGATCGACCATTTGAATTTGGACTGGAGGATTAGGAATGACAAGTGGAATCGGAGGATTAGGAATTCCAGGAGGTGCTATTGGTTGACCATTTTCGTCTAGTTGAGCTCATGGGTTCCCTTGGTTGTTAATATTTATATTATTCATTCTGTTCGCTAATACTTCTACTTCTCTAGCTTCTTGTTCTTTTCTTCTCTTGTTAGCAAGTCTGATCAATGATTCTGGATTATTAAGGATCGGAGGTGATGGCTCTAGATCCTTAAAGAGTCTCCTTCGCATACACCAAACCTATAAACCTGAGAAAGATGAACAAACAAAAAGCGTAAAACTGATAAAACAAAAATAAAAATAAATGCAACTATCACTAAAGGATAAACACCGTGGTCACACGCTACCGTCCCCGGCAGCGGCGCCAAAAACTTGGTGGTCCTTTGTGTGTTCTAAAATAAATGCAAAAGTAATTGAACCACAACCGCAAGTGTACGGTTGTCCCAAGTAGTAATAATAATTCTAGAATCGTTCGCAGGGACGGTTGGTTAACTACAATGCTTATCAAATAATGAATGGTTGCACTTATGAAAGCAAGTAAAAGATTTAATGATTGATTTGTTGTTTGTATTAATTCTAAGTAATGAAAGACTATAAAGAAAATGCAAGTAAATACTAAGACGCAAGTAAATGAGGGTAAGACGCAAATATGAGAAGGCAGTACTTGAGAAACGCAAGGGATCCTCCTAATTCTAGTTCATAACATATGCTGTTTAAGGGTTAAATCGGTCAATTAACAATGGTCGGTATTCAATAATCCTTGTACCCCCGTCAGGGTGGACTACAAGGCTATCCTAGAGTGTCACTCGTCCCGTTAGGGTAAATATGATCCACCTTTGGATGATTAAGTAAATTTACCACATTGGCCCTAAAATTAACTAAGCTCGTCAGAGTCAAATAGTTCCTATTTTAGATTGAGTAATTAAGTCCATACCTAAACCCACCGTCAGGGTGATCCACACGCCACATATGTGGAATAGCCTAGATACTAACACATGTTCTTAGTTCATGACTCCAAAAACAGTGAATAATCTCAAATTACCGAAAAATGTAAAAGACCCAATTTAATTTAATTTATAAAAAACCCAAATTCATTCATATGAAATTCAATAGAATAAGGATTCACCCATTATCCATTCTCAAGTACTATGAGGAAATTAGCTCATACTAATTAAAAATAAAACTAAATTAAAAGAAATGGAATTCATATTGTTTTACAGAATTAAAAATAAGAAAGACCTAATTTCCGGAATTGGATTTGGCTGAGAATGGAGATATAGACTCTCTCTAGTTCTACAGCTTTCTTCTTCTTCCTTCTGCTTCTTCTCTCTTGATGTTTTATTTTGTAAAAAGTGAATTGTGTGAAAAATAGAAGTCAAGAGCTCCTTTTATAAGCTCAAATTCGGATTAGGCCTTGGACCTAAAATTAAATCACTAATTAAAAGACCAAGTCCATTTTCTAAGCCCAAAATCCTGTAACTACTGCACCAACTGCACTAAAACAGTTCTAGCTGATTCGTTATAAGTCTGATTGACCTGAAACTACTTGCTAAATTTCCGTAACTTGTTAAGGAACATATTCTCTTCAAAGTTCAGCGGCTAAATCAACTCTTAAGTGCCTCGAAATCAGAAATCTTTGGCCTGTTTTCCAGATTTGCAGCTCCAAAATATAATTCTTTCGGGATTTATCTTCAATCTTTGACTCCATATCACGATCTTTGACTCTCTTCTCGGATTCCTTTCCTAGCTAATATTCAAAACCTACAAACTTTTCACTAAAATACACAAGATTACGCGCAAAAGTTTAATAAATCAAAAATACTAGAAATAAAATAGGAATTCCGGATTATTGCATTTTTAACTCAAAAGTATATCAAAATACTCAATTAAACATAAAAAATGATGTCTCCCAAGGGTCGAAAATAAGAACAATCAGGGAGACATCAGTACTCTCCAGACGGGAGAACAAGTCAAACTAGTATGGTGGAGCAAACCACATCAAAAATAAAAGTTGGACACCGATGGAAGTGTCGATCTAGGTGAAATTGTGAGGGTGTTGTTGGATTAATATGGTACTCATAAGAAACTTGGATAGTAAGGTTTTCGCAGAATATTGTTAGAACCGAGTCGACGATTGCAGAGTTTGTGACATTACACGAGGGGCTACTACTAGCTGAGGAACATAGGGCAAGGAACTTAATGTTGAATTGTATTCCCGAGAATTCATCATAGTTTTGGAGCATTCAGAACATAGTAGAGTTAAAGGGCTACATGGATTGACAATATCGAGTCACACTAGGCAGAAACACGTCGTTGAAGATCATTGACATATAGTGAATTGAACATGTTTGTGTATTGGATGACCCATACAAGGTTGTCTCAAATGACCCCTAAGTTTATTTTTATATATTCATTCGAAGGGATATGGAGGCATATAATAAATTCGAATTAGAGACTTCAGTCATGGAGTGTCGTCCCTACTTCAAGGGGAGATCGAATGTTTTTAATCCCAATAAATAGTCCTAGAGGGGATAGAATAATACAAATGAAAAAACAATAATCTAACAAGCAATCGACTTACTTGACTCTATCTACAAATCCATTTTTAAGGATTTTAGATAGATTGACTATAGGTACACAAGATTTGGGGTACGAGAGTGAAACACTCAATCAAAATCCTACTGTGTATACTAAATAAAAGAATACTAGACAAGAATCGAAGAGACTAATAAACAAGTTATAAGTACGCGAAAATTTATGCCTATACAACAAAAACAATGATATAGACAAAATAAAACAAACTATGTTAATGCACTAGAGTAAAGAGTTAAATAAAGAAGACAAACAACGATTTTAGGGTGGTTAAGATCCTGTAGGCTTAGTCAACTGCCTAAGTTCTATGCACCTTATAATTTCAAACTTCTCCACTATAAAGCATTGTGTCTCTTAAAGCTTAGATCACTAACCTTTACAACCTTTTTTAAATCACCTGGAAAGTGGGCAGTCTCAACTCACAATATACCACTTCACAACCCTGTGAAGTTGATGTCTCCATATTTGTTCTAATTATTAGCCCTTTGGAGACATCCTTTTAGGTGAATAAATGACTTATTTGATAGACTTTTATGCTTATTTGATCATATTGCACTTTCTCCCCTTGGAAATTGACTATTTGCATTTTTAGAGATTTTGTGTGTTATTTTGATGATTTTTAGTGCAAAGTTAGTAGGTTCTTAAATTTCATGAAAGACAAATCCAAGGAGGAGAAGTGAGAATTAAATTCTTAGGGTATTTTAGTGTGTTAGTAAGTACTTTTACTCGAGTTCTATTTTTAGAGTACACTTTCCTATTTCTGTTTCTTGAATTATTGATTTATTATTTTTATTGTGAAGCTTTAAAAGATATGTGGTAATTAATTAGATACCAAGTCAAGTCAAAGAAGTAAAGGAAATAGATTTACATGGAAATAAGAAGATTAAGGAATGATATATGCAAAGAAGGAAAAGCTAAAGCTGTCATATGAATCTAAAATTCCAGTCATGTTTCAAAGAAAAGTCCATAACTTACTATTGATAAGGAATTTGAGCGATTGGTCTGCACCAATGGAAAGAGCTTTCCGAAACAAGCGGTTTCGAATATTGGAACGCGTCAAACGGATAAGTATTGAAGGAGATATGACCAAAACAAATCAGCAACAGAATCTTACCTTTCCTAGATTTTAGGGCTACGAATTTAAGAGTTCTTGCCTTATCTTCCACTCCAAGTAATTCGATCTAGGGCTTGCTAACGCCTATAAATATACCTCTTAGACCTCACTATTCAGCACCGCTCACAATTCATTCAATTTATATTATCTTTAGAGAGAGAGTCAAGAGGCGGAAGCAAGAGCAGGGAGAATCCTTTTCCTCCAACAACAGTTCAAGCCAATTCCTCTATCTGTTCTTATTTTATTTATGTTATTAGGACATGTATATTATTAATTTCTTTTCTATTTTTACTTTTAATATGAGATAAACCTTAATTACTTGAGAATCGTAATAAGATGAACCCTGGTTTGTTTAATTCATGTATTTCAATTTGGGATTAGTTTCTAGTTTAATTTGAATTAGGTATTTCGTATTGTTTCTTATTCTATATTAATTTCACTATCAATGAATTAGCTAATCGGAGATAGGTCATAGTAATTAAGCTATTCACTTTGGTGGGGAAGTGATCGCCTTGATGTGGGGTTTTATTACTGAACTAGATAATAAACGTAAGGTAGAAATTATTGATCATGACAGACTTAGTTAACCTTATATCCAATTGGGTAGAATACTTGACCATTCGAAGGTGAATTATAATCGCCCTGACGGGGTTTGTAACACCTAAGAATAGCTCCTAGGTCCACCCTGACGGGGGCTAGGAGATTATAGAGTCCCGACTAATATATAAATATCAGTTCTGCCCTTAAAGAAAGCATTAATTAGGTAAGTTTAGGTGACTCCCTAGCGAGACTCAAGTATAGCTCATATCTGTGTCTTAGTCCTTTAGTATTTATTTTCAGTAATTTATTTTCTTGCATTCTTAGGATTAATATAAAAACCAAATAAATATCTTTTATCTTTTATTTTCTGTATTTGCAATTACTACTACTTATCTGTCGAACACTTGGGTTATACCAGTCCAATACCTGAGAACGAATCCGACTTATCAAAGTATTACTTGGACAACCGTACACTTGCAGTATTGTCGTTCCTTTTATTTCAGTACTTAATCTTATAACACACCAGGACCCAGCAAGTTTTCGGCGCCGCTGCCGGGGATTGCAGCGTGTGACCCCGGTGTTTAATCCTTAATTAGTTTTAATTGTTTTCTTATTTTTCAGTTTTACGCTTGGTTTTTGTCTTTGTTTTCTTTTACAGGTTCTTTATTCAGGTAATGATCAAGAGATTTTATTGAAGATGTATAGAAGACATTACCCAGATCCCGATCCATATGACTATTGGGAAGACTCTTCGGGACAACAACAATGGGGTAGTAACTTCTACCAACAACCTTATCAATACCCGCAAGAGCAGGATTGGAACAACCAATGGATCGGGAATAATCAACAATAATCGCCTTATCACTATCAACAAGAACAAGCATGGAATCAGCAGTGGGTTGAGAATAATCAACAACACTCATCATACCACTATCAGCACGAGCATGAATGAAACAAACAGGAGAACAACCAATGGGTTGAAAACATTCAACACTATCCACCTCATCACTATCCGCAAGAGACACTACAAGAGACATGTGCTAGAATTCAGCGTCTAGCAGAGGAACTTAAGGTAGAAGAAGAAGAAAGAAAAGCCATCCGTGCATCCACACAACAAATTCTAGATGAAATGGAGGCCAGATATAATTCTCATGACTGTGCTAATAGTAACATGTCTTATAAAGATTCCCCTCCCCTGAGGGATGGAAGAGATCAACTGGAAAAGGTAGTTGAGGAGGAGGTGTTGAAGGAAGATACTATTGATAGTGATATGACCATCATGCCGATTATAAATGGAGACCACCATGTGGTTGAGAATCTTGTTAGCATAGTAGAAGGAGGAGTAGCAACGAAAATCCTAGAAATTGAAACTGAGATTGCTATTCCTATGGAGCGTGCACATGATCAAGATATAGAACACAAAAAGGAAGAAGAGGTGATCGAGATTATTGAGATTCCACATCAAGAACATGATGAAGTAATAGTGGAAGATTGGGTTGAAAGCGAAGACGAATATGAAGTGGTTGAGGAATCAATTGAAGAATTAAAGCTTCAGAATAAAAGAGAAGTCGAATCTCCACCACAAAAAGTTCACCAATCACTATCTCCACCACAAATCATCATTAGAGATAAAAAATTGGAATCACCTCTATTACTAAAAATGATCAATAGGTGCTACGCAAGAAAGGTGCTACACCACGAGAGTAAAGCGGCAAGGAGAAGCACCTACCCACCACACTTTGAAGAGGAACGCGAGATTAAAGAGAATAAAAATGAGCTTATACCGTTGAGGACGGTTATATACTATCGTGTGGTGAAGAATAAGTTTCGTCGTGATAGTAAGAAGGCAAAACGGAGATACTACCCTCCCCCTTTCAGAGATCGACTGAATAAAATTTTAAGGGGCGAGGTCCCAAAGCTTACATGCCAAGGACGAGGCGAATTTAAGCGGAGGAGAACCGCAAGGGCCTCAATACCATCTTCATGGAAGGTAACGCGTCGAACTTAAAGACGTAATAAACAAAAGTGCTTCTTGGGAGACAACCCATGTTTTAATTTGCTTTCTGTTTTTCAATTCCTAGTGTATAATTATAAGTAATTGTCGAGTCTTAGTGTCTATTTTTAAAAGAAATGAGAAAGGTAGTGTGTTATTGGTGCAGGAATTGAGTTTGGGGTGCTAAGGAACGAAAGAGGGAATAATCTGCTACACTGACCGGTATGCCGCCCATATCACCGGCATTGCCGGTAGAGGAAAAACACGAGCCCACGTGTCTAAGGCTCAGGTTGTTTGCCGAGAGGGAGAGAAAAGTTCACAAAGCGCACCGGTATGCCGGCCATATTCCCGGTATGCCGGCCAGGAGAAAAACCTAAGCCCTCGGGTTCCACGATTCGGGTATTTTGTCGGAGCGAGATTTTTCGAAAACCAGCGCACCGGCATGCCAATGAACACCGCCGGTATGCCGGCGCCCAAGAACACGAGGCCTCGGGTAGTGGATTCGGGTTTAATGCCGAGAGTTACAAAAAGAAAGACCTCCAGCACCGGTATGCCGACGATTCCTCCGGTATGCCGATCCGATGGCGGTTTGAGGAGATTAATTCCTAATACAACTCTTACCTTATCAAGAAGTAACCCTAGCCTCTCCAAAATGATTTTTTCAGACCCTAACCTGCACAAAGACCACTACAACACCCAAGGACATTAAATCTTTCCTCTTATTTCATTACATACACACATCCAACACCACAATCGTTCAAAAACATCAAGAAATCTTCTCCTTCAACCTTAAGCCTCTTCATCAAAGCTTCAATCCTATTCATTAAACCTTTCCCAAGCCATTACATATTCATTACCCATCTCATATAACACCATAATCCTTCATTATAAATCCTCAAAACATCAAATTTCAAAACTCTTCTCTAGTTTTTAATTATTTGAAGTTTTGAGTTTGGGGTTCATTGAGATGTCGAAGATTAGGAAGACAAGAATACCATGGAAAGGAAAAGGAAGTTGGAGAACCTCTTATTAACTTTTGGGTGTTGAAAGATGTAGTTGAAAGAATGGATTTTTTGGAGGATATTCATGAAGAGGTGTTACCAACCATAGGAAAAGTCACAAAATAGTTGGATCTTATGCAAATCATATTATGTGGAGTGAGCAATGTTCAGCATGCCACCTACGCAACACAAGGAGATCAACCTATATGCAACAATGGAAACCAGCTTCGTGCTGGTTCAGATACATTTTCCTATCCCTTTCTTATTTGTTTTAATTGTTTAATTGCTTTCTTGAGTCTTTTTCGAGTCGTAGGGACACGACTCATTTTTGAGTTTGGGGTGAGGTTCGTTGCCTCATCCCAATTTTATGTGTTTTACTGCTTTTTAAAAAAAAATAGTTTGAGGAATGTTTTGATTGTAGAGCTGTAGAGTATTTTAAATGCCCCCATCAAGCATGCTTTTTATGAATTTATGATAGAAAATAGTTGACTTTAGGAGTTAGTGTAAAACGCACTCTGATTGCATGCAAATATGAGGTAATTGGAAAAATGCAAAAAAAGTAAACTTGTGCTTAAGGATAATGGGTGGTTTGTAGAATGTGAGATCTAAATGAGTAGAGAACCCACTTAGGTATGAGCTAGAGGCAAGCTGTGTAGATAGGAAAATGATAGAGGCAGTTCTTTGTTAGCCCTTTGAATCCTTTTTTGCTTTCTATCCCTGAATTAATTGTATCCTTCTTAGCCAAATTTTTAGCCTTTAAGCCTTTCTTTTATCGCCACATTATAAGCCAATATCCCTTTAGATTGTTAGGCATGACCATATGACCTGCACTTGAATCACGATCCTGAGACTTCCTGTCTTGAGCTTGAGTTTGGGGTGGTGGGTCCACTATTATGGGAATTTTCATTGGGTTGGGATTTTCGAGCTTATTAATTGTGCTCGTTCTATATATTGATGATTCACATGTTTATGATACTGTAACCCTTTGTTGGGGTAATAGTGAATGATAAAGAAGCCACGAGCTAAAGTTATGAAAAGGCATAACTTATGAAAAATAGCATGATATCTCAACATCAAAAAGGGAGTCATAGCTATACAAAAAGAAAAAGAAAAAAAATATAAATGATTTGAAAAGAATATATATTCGGGCCGGCAAAGTGGGATTTTATGTGAATCCTCTTTAGTCCTTATTGGGTTAATTTGGGGACGCTACATTAGCGCGTCAAATGGGTTGAGTGAGAACGTATTCGAGTGTAAACTCAAGCTCTTGGACAGTTTGTTGATGGTAAGTGAGGAGAGAGCCAAAAGCTCACTTCAAATTTACCAAATATACATAGCATACCGTCCCTAAGCCTACGCTAAAATCGTAAAGACCTCGTGATTCCTAGATACACAGTGAGTTATTAGGGAATATGCTAAGTGGAGCGTTCAAAGCAAGTAAAGATCGAGGAACATCCTATAGCCACCATCTTGAGATAAGTAATAAGCATACCCTTCTAGCATTGTGAAATTAATTTTGGATTGATATTATTTTGTGTTTGATTTTGCATGATAAGTGTATGTGTATATTAATTCCTAGATTAGACTATATGAGATTTGTTTTAAGTTATGCTTTGGGAATATTTTTTAGATTCTACCTTCTGCGTTCACCTAAAAGATCCTTTGTTTTTATTTTACTTTGTCGGGACGACAAAGGTTTGAGTTTGGGGTCTTGATGTATCCATATTTTTTCTAATTATTAGACCTTTGGAGACATCCTTTTAGGTGAATAAATGACTTATTTGATATACTTTTATGCTTATTTGATCATATTGCAGTTTCTCCCCTTGGAAATTGACTATTTGCATTTTAGAGCTTTTGTGTGTTATTTTGATGATTTTTAGTGCAAAGTTAGTAGGTTCTTAAATTTCATGAAAGACCAATCCAAGGAGGAGAAGTGAGAATTAAAGTCTTATGGTATTTTAGTGTGTTAGGAAGTACTTTTACTCGAGTTTCTATTTTTAGAGTAAACTTTCCTATTTCTATTTTTTGAATTATTGATTTATTATTTTTAAAGCATATGCAGTTTATTTATTTATTTATTGTGAAGCTTTAAATGATATATGGTAATTAATTATATACCAAGTCAAGTCAAAGAAGTAAATGAAAGAGATTTACATGTAAATAAGAAGATTAAGTAAGGATACATGCAAAGAAGGAAAAGATAAAGCTGTCATATGAAACTGAAATTCTAGTCATGTTTCAAAGACGAGTCCATAACATATGATTGGCTAGGAATTTGAGCTAGTGGTTTGCACCAATGGAAAGAGATTTCCGAGACAAGCGGTTTTGAATATTGGAACGCATCAAACGGATAAGTATTGAAGGAGATATGACCAAAACAAATCAGCAGCAAAATCTTACCTTTCCTACATTTTAGGACTACGAATTTAAGAGTTCTTGCCTTGTCTTCCACTCCAAGTAATTAGACCTAGGGCTTGCTAACACATATAAATACACCTCTTAAACCTCATTATTCAGCACCGCTCACAATTCATTCAATTTATATTATCTTTAGAGAGAGAGTCAAGAGGCGGAAGCAAGAGCAGGGAGAATCCTTTTCCTCCAACAACAGTTCAAGCCAATTCCTCTATCTAGGTTCTTATTTTATTTCTGTTATTAGGACATGTATATTATTAATTTCATATATGTTTTTGCTTTTAATATGATCTAAACCTTAATTACTTGAGAATCGTAATGGGAGGAACCCTGATTTGTTTAATTCATGTATTTCAATTTGGGATTAGTTTCTAGTTTAATTTGAATTAGGTATTTCATATTTTTTCTTATTTTATATTAATTTCACTATCAATGAATTAGCTAATCGGAGATAGGTCATAGTAATTAAGCTATTCACTTTGGTGGGGAAGTGATCGCCTTGACGGGGGGTTTAATTACTAAACTAGATAATAAACGTAAAGTAGAAATTATTGATTTTGACAGACTTAGTTAAACTTATAGCCAATTGGGTAGAATACTTGACCATTCAAAGGTGGATTATAATCGCCCTGACGGGGTTTGTAACACCTAATAATAGCTCATAGGTCCACCCTGACGGGGGATAGGAGATTATAGAGTCCCGACTAATATAGAAATATCAGTTCTGCCCTTAAAGAAAGCATTAATTAGGTAAGTTTAGGTGACTCCCTAGTGAGACTCAAGTACAGCTCATATCTGCGTCTTAATCCTTTAGTATTTATTTTCAGTAATTTATTTTCTTGCATTCTTAGGATTAATATGAAAACCAAACAAATATCTTTTATCTTTTATTTTCTGTATTTGCAATTACTACTACTTATCTGTAGAACACTTGGGTTATACCAGTCCAATCCCTGAGAACGAATCCGACTTATCAGAGTATTACTTGGACAACCATACACTTGCGGTATTTCTGTTCCTTTTATTTCAGTACTTAATTTTATAAAATACCAGGTGCCACCAGAAGTCTTCCACTTGTGTATCTCCACACAAGCACGAGTGAACAATCTGCACCAATGATCTACCACTTCACGTTTTGTGAAACCTTCAAACTGTGGCTATACCACATAATATCTAAACCACTCTGGTCTAGTCTATGGAAAATCACACTTCTTAACTTAACCAAGAGAAAAAATATATGTTTTCTGATTAAGTATAATTTGCCTAGCCTATATACTCTTCAATGAGTAGATAAATAAAAGTGTTTGGGCTAAAAATACAAAGAAATCTAGATAAATCTGCAATGGATTGCTTTAGGACTTTCTTGAAAGATAGTTTTGAGAATTTTTTAAATTTGGTGTTGAGAAGAGTCACTTATGCAAGTCCTCAATGGCTCAATTCAGAGGAAAAATTTCTCCAAAGGATTTGTACACGTGTCAGCATCTGATTGGCTGAATTTTAATTTTTTGGACATCCTGAATATACTGGTCTGATGAAATATGATGTGGCTCTAACAACACTAGACATAAAGTACTTCAACAACTATTTTTTTGTCCTTTCTAGTCGTGATCTTCTTTTTCTCATATACATGCCTTCATCCCTATATTATATCTACTTGGATTCGAGTTTTTAAAAATGACGATCAAGGGTATCCGACATTTCTTTATGGTTGTCCAGTCTTCAACTTCATTGAATCTCATCTGGTGCACTTAGGTTATTCACTTTTCTTCACATATGAGGTTCGTTGTTCTTCACTTCACAATCTTCATTCTCAAATATATTTAGGCACTCTGACTTTTCCATGGTTTGGAGGTCCAAACTTCATCTCCTCTCAACTTCTTTCTCTAATAGCTTTAAGTTTGTCTTCCATTCTTATAAAATACGATATTATTAATTCATACAAAGTCCCCAAAATTTTATAGAACCCCCCCCCCCCCCAGATCAAAGGAAACTCGATGCAATTCCTTAATAAGGGATGGAGTGTGGATAGAGGACTGGGGCCAGGACCTAGGGTGCAAGGGAGTGCACTCGACCAACTCGACCCTGTAATTTAAAGAGAATTTGTACAAATTTTGTAAGCAAAAATACTTTATAAAAATAGACTTTTGGTCCCTAAGTCTAAATATCCCTTACCCCCACCCTTTTCGAGGTATATGGAGAGTGACTGGATCGATTCAACAATATATATTGGACTAGGTAACCCGCAAATTAGTAGATGAGAGACAACAACAGTGCCTTGTGCAGGTCAGACGGCAACAACTTTCATCCTGAGAGGTTGCGGTAATTGTTAGTGACCATTTCATTTAGACGAGGTTTCGCACTCAAACCAGGCCACTGGAACAATTAGAAACATCAATCACCCTAGGTGAAACAGTAAGAACTATGTGATACAAGAGCATGCCGCGGTTCATGTCCTTTTCTGCTAACGTCTAGGATGTAATTCGAATTCTGGTAGAATTGGAATCTCTCATGCAAATGGTTGTTTTCAGGGATTCCTTAAAATGTATTCTTTGGTTTGTAGTTTGGGTGATGTGGATAACGATAAATGAGTGTCTTTTCAAGGATATATTGTTCCCGCGAGCAACGGGAATACTTAATAGAAGCAATTGAGTATGTGTGTGCGAGGGATAACTCTGTAAAAAGACTTTCAGTCCGGTGAAAACAAGTCAAACTAGTGTGGTTGAGCAAACCACATCAAGAATGAAAGTTGGACACCGATGGAAGTGTTGATTAGGTGAAACCGCGGGGATATTGGTGGATTAATACGAGACTCATAAGAAACTTGGATATGAAGGTTTCCGTAGAAGATTGCTATAACTGAGCCGATGATTGCCTGGATATAGGGACGAGTCTAGAAGATAAAATGAGAGGGGGGTTGGTATATATGAGGTTCGGGGGATATCGCTCCCAATTTTTTTAAAGGTAAATATAAAAAACATAAATTTGTAATTACCAATATCAAAATACAAACATGGGCATGCAACGCTATTGTGTTCCTAGTCCTTTCAATAAACTATACTTACGAATTAGCATTTACCTATGCAAAATAACACTATTACAGGTACATTTTGGAAAAAAAACACAATCACAGCTATTTACATAGGGCCCGGTTCCAAGTGCTTATTTAGAGTAAAAAAGCGCTTTTAGAATTAAATTCAAATTTTAAAAAATAATTAAAAATAATTTAGCTATCTAGAATCACTTTAAGTGGTTTTTTTTGAAAAGCGCCTATTTGGTGTTTTTCCTAAAAGTGCTTTGAAACTAGTATATTTTTTGAGATAAAAAATCACTTCAAGTGATTATTTTAAAAAATAAAAACCCATACGAACACTAATGCAGTGAAAATTAATAAAATTATGAATTAAATTTAGTATATTAAAAATATATATTTAAAAATATTAAAATATTAGAATACAAAATAGTCGTAAACATAGTTATAAAATCTTATTAAATTTTAAAATATCTTTTGAATCGCATCTTTTTAAAATTATTTTTAAATAAATTTTTTATTATATGTGTATTTTAAAAAATATATATTCTATGTACATTTTTTTTGTCATTAAAAACTGAAATACACCTTGACCTAGTCCTTATTTATACATAACTTACTAATACTATCATAAAAGCTAATAATCGATCCACAAGGACACTTAGAAACATTAATATTCAGTCTAGTGACTCTTGCCAACTTATCTGCCACTCCATTAAATTCACATTTAATATGAATGACTTTCCAATTAGGGAATCGACCCATCCACCTCCAGGCCTCATTAACCATTGGGCGAATCCTCCAATTGATTTCTTTCCTTTGATTAATATCTTGAACAATTTCAAGATTGTCTGAGTAGAACGACCTACTCTTAATGTTAAGATCTACTGTAGATTTCATAGGGGGCAAAATCGCCCACGCCTCACCTTCGACTATATCATTAATTTTTCTCCTCTTATTTATCTTGTGTTGTACGACCCCCTCCTTATTGACAACAATCGCGACCATCTAGCGGGTTCCCAACATATTTTAAAAGATGTGTCGCATAACCATGTACTATCTGCATTGTCACTTAATAATGGATTATCAATATCCTCATTTCCCGAAAGAGACATATCACCCTCTTTTTCTTGCTTTTTCCCGGTCATTAAGTCATAAGAAATAAGAAATAAAGCAATTGCTATATTTTTAGCACACTGTCTCTATTTTAAATGTCAAAATCCATGCATAACATCCATCAAGTTATAATGTAGGGATAATTTCGTTTTCAGACCTAAACACATATATTTCTTCTAAGATTAGGCCATATAATATTTTAATTCTTACTATAGGCCTCATTTACCATTTTTCTTCTAAATTTAGGCCACTACTAATTTCTTTCTCTAAAATACCCTTTTCTGATTTAAATTTATTATAATTAATAAATAAATTATTTATTTTATCATCACCATAACTATTGGACAGCCAACTTCGGCAGTCAACGGCGGTAAACTTCGGCGGGTTTTTTTTTAAAAAATTTTTGGGACGGCAACCAGTCAACTCCGGCGTTGACCGGCGGTCAACGTCGGTCAACTCCGACGACTTTTTTTAACTTTTTTACAATTATCAGATAAAAATATATAACTATAATTTTTTTCGAATTATTCTGATTTTTTTATTTTTCCAGCTCCGACTGATTTTGTCGAATAACTGTACCGAACTGCAACTACGAAATTGTAGTTGCAGGTACAAGTACAAAAGTGTAGCTATGCAAGTACAAAAGTGTAGTTGTGCAAGTACAAATGTAGTTATGCAACTACAAAAGTGCAGTTGTGCAAGTACAAAAGTGCAGTTGTGCAACTACAAAATTGCAGTTGTGCAACTACAAAATCGTAAAACTTCAAAATTGTAGTTGCGCAACTACAAAAATGAAGTTGTACAACCACAAAAATGTACAACTACAAAATTGTAGTTGCGCAACTACAACAGCGTAGTTGCACAACTACAATATTGTACAAATACGGTAGTGATACTTGAAGACGCAATTACAACTAACAAATTTACGAAAAACGCAAAAAAATATCAAAAATAATTACATTAATCTAAAAAAATATAACATTACACAACAAATATTATACTTTATAAATAAAAAATGTTAAAAATGATCTTTACAACTCCAACAGAAGCCGTAGATGTGATGAGAGGCTTAAAAATATCGAAGGGGTTTTATTAAATCTGGTTGTATATGGGGGGTAAAAGAAATATATTTGACTTAAAAGAAAATCCTTCAAGGTTGAAATCCCGGGGTCTAAACCGCTTTAATTTGGAAAAAATAAGGGTCTAAATCGCTTCTCTGTATGACGTAGCTTGAGTAAGGGTATTGTATCTTTAAATTTTCTATCAATAGCACCTATTGTATAAAACTATTTATTAGGCGAATAATAATATTTGAGTGTCCCCATACATGCATGATTACCATAACATTTATTTATATATATATAGATGTCCATGCCAGCTTTTTGCGTATCACGGCTATTTTTCGTGTATTACGACTATTTTTATAGAAAATTTACACGTCTTCTGATGCATATTTATACTTAATTAAAACTATGTTACCTATGTTCAGAAAGAAGATTCAAATTATGTACCTGTTGCTTTATTTACCGTAACACTTTATGATTATGAAGAAGCTCCCAACCCAAAAAACTATTAAGAAGCTTGTGCTTGTGTCGTGGTGATGAAGAATATAGAGCTGTAAAGTAAAGCAAAACAAAGCGATAAAAGAAAAGAAAAGGTGAAATATAATAAGATGTTCATGATTCTGTTTATTCTGTTTATGATGTTGCCTGTTGGTCATCATCATGATCTCAACATCCTCATCATTCCTGCTTCCCACCTTAATCTTCTTTTTCCTTACTTAATTTCACTCTTTATACCACTCTCTAGCTATCTTAATTCTCATAAAAAGATCAATGGCCACCACGCCTGAACCACCAGCTTTTCGGAACAATACCACCATCGATTTTCCTGCACCCCCACCATCTCCAGTCGCTTCAAGCCAACGATCATCACTCACAAACAACCAAGTGTTAACCGAGTTTCTTGAAAATTCCCTCAAAGTCCCGGATCTTATTCTTCCCGATAGAGTTTTTCCACGACAAAAATCAATCGAAGATCCTCCGAAGCTCGATTTACGTTGGCTAGCATCACTTAAACTCGAAGATCATGATTCCATCTTCAATTTCGTGCAATCCGTTGCTCAAATCGGATGCTTTCAGGTCATTAACCATGGAGTTTCGCATGATCTTATCAAATCAGTCTTGGCTACTGGAGCTGGAATTTTCAGGATCCCAAGAGAGAAGAGGAAGATTGTAACAAGGACCACAGAGAGAACGTACGGTTTTGAGGACGGGCACGGAGAAGATGACCAAGAAATGAGTGAAGAGTTTGTATGGTACTGTAGAAACCAAAGTTTAATGTTAAATATGGAGAAAATTTGGCCACTTGGATATTCAAATTTGAGGTAAGTACGTACAATATTAATTTTAGTTCTTACTAGATTTCTGTACACTTTTTTTCTAGTAAGAGATTAATCAGTAGATATACTTATTAATTATCAAATATAAACTGTAGTGAAAAGCTGGAAAAGCTTTCAACAGAAATTTTAATGGTGGCCGAAAAAGCGTTGCAATTCCTGCACAAAAACTCTTTCAAAAGATCTCACGACGAAAATGCAACACAAGATGAGGAGACTAGTAGAAAACACGTTGATTCTATGTGGTACTTGAAGAAACACTCTAGGAGTAGCGTGGATGCAGAAGATCATGGAGAGAACTCATTAAGACATGATGTAATAAGAATGTTAATAAGAGGATCTCAGAATTCTCATGCATTATGTATTCATGTATTCAATGAATGTGATGAGTTCCATGTTTACTCCAAGAAAGGCTGGACTTCTTTCCAAACTGATAAAGACGCCCTACTTGTTACTATAGGAGATAAATTACAGGTACGCGTTTTTTGTCACCAATTTTTTTTTTAATGTTTGAATAAAGATGGAGAGATTAACTAACTTATAATTGTATCCTTAGACATGGAGTTGTGGAGAATACAAGCATGTGATAGGAAGACCAGTGTACAAAGAGCTAGTAGATGATGAGGAATGCATATCAATGGCGTTCGTCTATGCTCCTTCGAACATTAAGTCCATGATAACCGGAGAGGAAATGATTTCTCTTGGCCAACAACTCATCATTTTTATATTATTCTCACTTGTTTACAATCTTTGTAGTTACATTTGTTAAATACTTTTTATGAGAAATTCAGTTTAATGGGACTGAATTTGAAGATTTGATATCCCAAAAGGTTTGGATATTGATAAGGAGAGTGGTGTTGCAAAACTTATTTAATCGCATATAATTAAATTCCAAACTTATACGCATATGCCAAATTTCTTACAATCGGTTCACTACATAGTATTAACGTAAAAACAATTAATTAACTAACTTAAGAAGGTTCACTACATAGGAATGGTTAGGAAGGAAGACTATAATTTATAGTAGCTTCCATCAATTACAAGTGGTTGAAACAACATACGGGTATATGTACTATTCCCTTAATAACATAATTAAGCGTGTATTTCCTACTTCTATATAGGGTTAATAATGTATCTTTTCTATATATGAAATACTAATAATGTTAATTTTAGTTAAACAAAACGCTGAGAAAAAAAATATGCTCCACTAAAATAGGAAAACTCATAATAAGAAAATTAGAAGTTAGCATGGCTTCCATGCCACCGCTGCTGATGGGCGGTACTCTTCCGCTTGAGCCTCTGCCCCTACGTAACCCATGGAGGTAACGAATGAACCGCTGTCCTTGCGGCCTAAGGAATTCAACGATGCCGCGCTAATTGATGACCGAATCGATCCTGAATCTCTTGAATTAGCTGGTACAGTCCGCGACTCTCGTGGTGGCAAAAGACAGCGCGAAGCATTGATGATGGGTCCCTAGTTGTTTCGACGAGAAGGAAAGACGCAGCAACGAAGGCAACAACTATTGTTGTGAATCAATCAGGGGCAGCAAGGAGTAATTTAGTCTCAGGTGTACAAACTAAATTATTCAATAGGCCAAAATTAGGAAGGTGGAAAAGAATAATAACTGGGAATAATATAATTATACCTGTAATTGAGGATGATAAGAAAACTAAGATACAGAAAGAAAAAGGGAAGGATGAATTAATGGAATAGAGGACCTGATAGAGGATGATGTAGCAATCTCAGATAATTCAATTCCTACTATAATTCGAACTAGAGATGAAATACATGAAGGGATTCGTCTTTGGTGGAATAATGTTGTAATTCGTCTCTTGGAAAGTGAAGTTGGTTTCACATATCCATCAACAAAATTGAGGCAAATCTGGAATTCAGTTGGCCACTTGGGACTAGTAGATGTAGGTCATGGGTATTATATGGTTAAATTCGCAGAAAGTGAGGATTTTAGCTTTGTCATTTCAGGTGGGCCGTGGATGGTGTTGGATCACTATCTAATAGTTAGGGAATGAACGCAAGATTTTAGTGCTGTAACAAACTCAATAACAACAACTACGTCATGGGTTAGGATATCGAATGTGGGAATGCATAATTGTACAATTCGAATACTAAGGAAATTTGGTGACAAACTAGGCAAAACTGGCCCAATGACTAAGGGGAGATTTAGGGAAAACTACGCACGTTTAGCCATTGAAATTGATCAAAAAAAAAACCACTGGAACCAGAAATAAGAATTGGCTCATAAATTTGCAAAGTGGAATATGAAGGCTTACATCTAATATGTTTTGGGTGTGAAAAATTTGGACACAGACTGGAGAATTGTTTCCCGAATAGGGTTAGGCCAATGGACGAGAATGAGAGTAAGGGTATAAAAAGGGAGACATCAAGTGTAAGTAGAAAGGAAGCCCTAATAGATAAGGAAAATACGGGGATTGGATGACAGTTAGAAAAAAACAGAGGGAATGGGAAAGGGAACGTGAACAATGTCACCAAACTGAATCAAGAAAGTGGTTTGGGTTTGCGATTTGAGGCACTTCAAATGGACGAGGGAACGCTAGAGGTTTGGAAGTTTTTTATGGGGTGTATAGTAAGGTTCAAGGGTCCGGGACAAAGACCAGCAATGGTAAAGGAAAGGAAGTGGCAAGGACTAACTCAAATAATAATATTGGGAGAGGAACAAGGGGACACCACGTGATAGCCTCGCAGAGCTTTGGAAAACGGAAAATATTACAAGATGCAGTAGAAGTGCTAGATTTCACGGCAGGAGAGGTTATTAAGGAAAATAATGTGACGGCTAGGCAAAGAAAAAACTATGTGTTCAAGAGCAATAAGGGGAGCTCGAGTGCTATAAATGTGGACATAGAGGGAGGCAGTGGGGTTGCTGAGCTGCGTGGGGTTGATGGTAGGTTAATTGAGGTAGTGTTTAAGGAGAGAACTGTTTTGAGTAGGGATCTTAATGCAAATAAGGAAGTTTCAGGGGCCGAATTGGAGGGATCAGTAATACCGGCTGCTGATGGCGGGACTGCTCCAGCAAGGGACGTGCAAAATTCCGTGGGTAACTCTCTGGCTACAATGCCTCCGGACCCCGCATGGGAGGAAGAGGCGCTCAAAAGGGGAAGCAAGGTATATGAAACTGGATAGTCAAGTCGCGGATTCCCTGGAAGAAATACAGCAGCGCGAGCAAAGTCTAGTGCAAAGTTTATTATGAAGGATATTGTCAATAGACTAAGGCATATACTCAATAATATTATTAGTCCTTGTAAAGTGGTTTTTTACAAGGTCGCTCCACGATAGATAATGGTGTTCTAGTTCGAGAGGTTGATCACAGGATGAGACACCAAGAAGGGAAAAAGGGAATCATATCGATTAAAATTGTTCTCGCAAAAGCATATGACAAAATCAAACGGGAGTTCATTGAGGATACTATTAGATTTTTGGTTTTCCGCAAAACTGGGTCTCAATCATAATGTCTAGTATGAGAGAAAATGAGGTGAGCATATTATGGAATGGGGAGCAATTAAAGTCGTTCAAGCCTTACCCAAGAATCCACCAGAGGGACCCACTCCCACGGTATATTTTTGTAATGTGTATGGAAAGTCTTTCTCTGCGAATCCAGGCACTATGTGCTAGTGGAAGATGGGAGGCGATTCAGATGGGTAGAGAGGGCCCGAAGTTGTCTCATTTATTTTTAGCTGACGATCTAATTCTTTTTGGTGAAGCTTTTTTTACCAAACATACAATTAATTCTGGAGACAATGAATATATTCTGAAAAGAGGCTAGACAATTTATTAATGTACAAAAATATCTCATATATTTTTCAAAAAATGTTCCTGGATAGTACAACACAGATTAGCAACAGAAAGTGGATTTTGCCACAATTTTCCTTTGGAACATACTTGGGAACTCCTATCATGTCTAGGAGACTACCGAAAGGGTTTTACAAGAATATTGTGGAGAAGATGAGAGGAAAGTTAGCTGTCTGGAAAACCATGACCTTATCATTAGCTGGTAGAGTGACTTTGGCGCGATCCGCATTAAGTGTGATACCAATTTACCAAATGCAGGTGATGAGACTTCCTAAATATGTTTTTGCGGAAATTGATAAAATAGTGAGGGAATTTGTATGGGGTTCTTTGGCTACTGAAAGGAAGATACATTGGGTCTCTTGGGAACACCTTTGTAAACCAAAAGAGATGGACGGTCTTGGTCTAAGCAACGCCAAAAGTTACAATCTAGCGATATTAGAAAAACTTGAGTGGAAGTTTTTACAAGATCACAATGTCGCATGGATTGATGTATTTAAAAATAAATACTTTAAAGAAGGTCTACTAAATCTCCAACAAAAAGGTGGGGACTCGAAGGCTTGCAAGGCCATTTTAGCGGGGGCATCCGTCCTGTTGGGTTGATTCCTCTTCATTGGAGGACACTCATACATTGGCATGTGGGAAACTCATTGGAACCATGAAGTCAAACCTTGGAAACCATGAAAGAGTGTATTGGGAATACACTAGTTGCTTTGGTATCTTCAAGCTATTAACTCAAGTCTTGAAAGGCCTTCTCTCTCTCCTCTCTTGAGTCCTATATAAGGAGGACCATTATCTATCATTTTCAGCAAGAAAGATCAAGAGTGAAACACTTAGAGAGTGAGTTTAGAGAGCATAAAAGATAGAAATCCGTAGAAGAGTTCCAGTAAATCCTTCTGCGACAGAATCTTGAGAGCCTCGGTTGGATGGTCAAATCAAGCCTGATCGAGATGAAATTTTGACACTAACATCTTGAAGTTCCAACGGTGGGATTATTGTTCTAATGGTTCAAACTAAAGTTATAGCCTCATTTCAGGCCTGGTGAGTTTGTTCCGGTTTTGTGTATTCCATTAGCTGATGTATTCGGTAATCCTCTAGTGTTGTCTAGAGAGAACCTCTTGTAATCCCATTATTATATTCTTATAGTATAGTATTTGGACCCTTGGTCCACCCGTGGTTTTTACCTTGTCTTTGGAGGGTTTTCCACGTAAATCTTTGTGTCGTTTGCTTTCTTTTCTTGCCTATTCATATCACACAAGGAAAACGAGATCCAATCTATTTCCGCTGCGTTTAATAGTGACCTTTCCCAACACGTCCTTCGTGATGGTATAGTTGTTTCGAATGGAAGGTCAGAGTCAAAAGTATTGTGGCGGCATTGAGGCATTGGGTTGTTTTACGATGAAGTCGGCTTTCAATGTTTTAAAAAGCAATGCAGAGGATATGTCATTTAAATGGGGTTTGATTTGGAAAATAAAATGCTCACAAAAGATATAATTACTACTATGGAGATTAGCTAGAGATTGAATTGCTATTGCGGAAACCTTTACAAAAGGGGAGTGGTTGATTTAAGACAATGTGGGGTTTGTGGGGACAATATAGAGGACATATGTCATGTGTTCCTGAGTTGTAAAGCTGGAAAAATAGTGTGGCAGGCATTTGACTTAGAAAGTAGAGGGGCAAGAGTTGCTACAAAAGGGACGCGGGCGTGTGTGGATTCTAAACTGCTGTTATACGACACGAAGATACCAGTTGCGGATGTTACCGTTTTGCGCTGGCTGAACAATAGGTGGAGGCAAGAACTAGTTGATAGCAACTCATTTAATTCAGCAGGAGCAAATGTTTTTGTTGCAGACTCGACTGCAGCAGGTAGAGCGGGTGTAAAGAGATGCTTGAAGGTCACCTAAAATCTAAAGCAAGAATCGTAGGCATTGTGTGGCCTTTAGTGTTCGTAGATAGAAATGGAAACGGTTCGGTTTTTTGCAAAAATATCAAAAACCATAACCATAACCGTTTATTTTATTCAAAACCATATCCTAACGGTTTTAACCATCGGTTACACATTTCAAAACCATAACCGCATTATTCGGTTTCGGTTTTTTAAACGGTTTTGCGGTTTTTAAGCATGATCAAATAATATTTAATAAATATATTTATTTTCATATAATCAAACCACACATATAAGAAAAATCTTCAAGGTATATGAAATATTGTGTTGGTGTTTAATTAAATTGAATTTTTATTAATTAATTGGTTAAATCTAGTATTTGGATTTTAATTTTAGAATTTTAATATATCCAGTTTAACCTAAATTAATATAGAATATGAAAATATATATGATAATAAACGGTTTTCGGTTATTCGGTTTTATTTTTATCTAAAACCATATCCTAACGGTTTTAACCATCGGTTTTACTTTTCAAAACCATAACCTAATGGTTTTAACCACGGTTATATAATTTGGTTTTTAATCGGTTCGGTTATCATCGGTTTCGGTTTTTAACCGTAACCATTGCCAACCCTATTCGTAGATGCAACATGGACTAATTTGATCAAGCGAAATTTAATGGTATTAAACTATCATCCATATCATGATAGTGATTAAATAAAAAAAGAAATACTTCACCTAGTTGGCAATTTTGTTTTAGCTTGGGGGAAGGAAATAGATGGGGGCTTAAGCAAGTTTAAAAATGGTGTGGCCTAGGGTGTGATAAAAAAAGATATAAATAAACCAAGTAATTACCCTAGACTTAACACGGTAGTGCAAGTATTACAAGAAGTATGCAAGTTTTAATGATAAGAAGATTCGTTCATCAGTGACTTAAATGTGTTAACGAATGGGTAAACAGAATAGAGTAACAGATAATAGTTAAAAGACAAGAAAAGTAAATAAATATGATGGAGAAAATAATGATTAAACTAAATAACTTAAAAGTAAATACAAAACATAAATATGCGAGAATAAAGATGAGAGAATATAGCTCAGGTTATGCGTGTATGCACTAACTATTTCTTCTACTAGTTAATAAGAGAGATTATAGCTCTTAGATAAGTAGTCAGGATTCTAAATTCCTCCCTTCCCCCGTCAGGGTGGACTAGGGTGGCGACCTCACAATCACGAGAGGCTTAAATAGGGTGCTCCTACGACACTAGGTTCCTAAATGAGTCTGGCCTTCTAATGATGATCGGTGATTAAATCAAACCCTAATGACTATCTAGTTAGGCAAGCACGTCAGGATAACTACCGCACACTAGACGTTTATGTGGTGTTTCAATAATTAGACACCCCTTCCGGGTCACCATCTAACTACTATTAGCACATCTCTAAATTGATCAGATTTAAGACATATAATAAATCAAAGCACATAAAACAAATATATGGTTAAACAACTAGAATCAAGTTAAAATAATTCTCACAAAGAAACATAGATAGAAGAAAATATAATTCATAGACAATACATATGCAAAAACCCAAGCTATGGGAAAATTAGTTCATACTAAAAAGAAATAAACTAAAAGAAAGATACATAATGTCAACTTGCGCTCTTGAATGATCTCTAATGATGAATAAAACTTAAGGACTAACTGTGGGAGGCAAGGACATGTTTAAAATAGTTAAATGGTGTATTTATAGGAGTCTAGAAAGCCCTAAAACGTTTTCTTGGAGGGAAGACAAAATTAAATTCGTAACCCTAAAATATTAAAAAGGTAATAAACTTCTGATGTTTTGTTTTGGCCGTAACTTCTTCAATATTGCTCTGATTGACGTGTTCTTTATATCAAAATTGATCGTCTCAAAAATATCTACAACCTTTCTATAGACCATTCTTCCAAATTCCCATCCAATCACGAGTTATGATCACTTTAATGGACGTAGTTGCTGGAATTCAAATTTACTTGGCAACTTTTCTTTTCCTATTTTATCTTTTCCTTCCTTTATCTCCAATTTCCATCATTATCTTATTTACTTTATCTCTTGGAATTGATTTGACATCTAATTAATTTTCATATATCTTTAAAGCTTCACAATTAACAAACAATTAAACCAAATATGCTCTAAAAATAATAAATCATCAAATCAAGACAAGAAATAAGAAAATAAAATAATTCTAATAAAAATCGATTAAAGACTATCCTAAAACACCTAAAATGATGTCTCCAGCTAAGATTAAATCATCACAAATGGGGAGACATCAGAAAAGAATGTAATGGTTAAATGGGTTAAGCCAGTGGATAGATATAAATTAAATATGGACGGTAGTTTTGATGCAACTAGGAGGGCTGCGGGGATTGGTGGTATATCAAGGGACAAAATTGGAATGTGTATTGCCGGGTATGTAGGGTTGTACTTGGTAGCCTATCCGCCTACTTCTGAAATTCTTGCACTTCATTTCAGACTAAGATGGACAATCAATTAGGGATATAAGGAACAATATATTGAGACAGACTCGAAGGAGCTTCATGCGCTAGTGAAGGGCAGTGGGAACTCAAGTAGACGGTGTCGCTATATTGCACGTGAATGCTAGTATATGTTACGTAATCATCCCAACTTCGATTTAAACCACATATTCCGTGAAGAAAATTCATGTGCCGATAAGTTAGCTAAGGAAGGAGCGAATGCACAAACAGGGCCCGTGGAATTTGATGATCCTTTGGATTATCTTTGGAATATCATTACAAGGGATACAAGTTAATGTGCAACTGCTAGATTTTTACTGGACTCTTAACATTGATTTTATTCATATTGTAATCTTGTTCTAAACGGCTTTTAAGTCTCACATGTATGAAAAAAATTCTAATAATGTTATGTTATTGTCAATGTATCTATTTTTTCAATTCCACATAAATTGTTCACTTAGTAAAAATAATGTTCCAAATATATTGTCCATATAGGATTTCAAGACATTTTCTTAACTTTTTCTACTATTACCTTTATTTTAAAATTTATATTTTCAATACACATTTAAATAAAAGATAATTATGAAAAGTATTTTTGTAATTATAAATGTAATTATTATGTTTTTAATATGTGTGAAAAGTTAAATGGATAATTTTCATAGAATATAGAAAGTATCTAACTAGTTAAGGAAATATTTGGAAAGAAAGAGTGGTTTATTTTTAGTCCTATAAACAGAGTTGCTTCTTCTGGATTTTGGATAATATGGCGGAAAGATAAGATAATCAGTAAGTGGAATCTCCTGACCCAACGACCATCTTCTTTATTGGGTATTCAACTTCATGTCTAATAAGTGGCTTTAAGTTGATGGAGAAAATAAAAACAATATTACATTAGTGAATGTTTATGTGAATAACCCAATGCAGAATTTTTACCAATCTATGTACATTAGAATTTGTTTGGATTGAGGGATTAGAAGGGATAGGATAATATTAAAGGATAATACTAATCCCCTCCTTTGTTTGGATTGGAAATAAAAAGAAAGGAAAGTTTATTAAAGGATTGTTTTAATCCTTTCTTATACAATATATCCAATCCCTCCAATTTGGTGTCATTAGAAGGGAAAGATTTTTTATAATATCATAATGTCTAAATTATCCTTATTCTTTATATATAAAATATATTATTAAGGGTATAAAAGTCATTTAGTTATAAAAATAATCCCTTCCTTTCATTATCCTTCTAATCCAAACACCAAATATATGTAATCCTTTAATAAAATTCTTCCCTCTATTTTTTTCTAATCCAAACAAGATTTAATACTCTCCTTTCCAATCCTTTACTAAACTTTCATTTCCTATCCTTTACTATACTATCCCTTTTTAATCCAAACATACCCTTAAGGTTTCATTTAAAATAATTTTGTGAAAGATATTAGTTCTCATTATCAAAAAAAAAAAGAAAGATATTAGTTCTAAACGAGAAAAGGAAAAGAATTGTAACTTTGGTTGTGTAAAAAACAGCAAAAAAAAAAATATTCACACATTTTTTCAAAACTTTTTTAGATTCAATCATAGACAAAACTGAAACTAGTCGATAAAACAAGGAATAAATGACTACTCCCTCCGTCCACAAATGTTTGTCATACCTTTTTTTTCACATAGATTAAGAAAAGCAATTAATGCCTTCTACTTTTACTAAATTACCCTCAACCAACTATTTAATGATTAAGAAAAGCAATTAATGCCTTCTACTTTTTGAAAATTAAATAAGGATAAACTTGGTAGAACATGTAAATAAGTTTCTTGATATTTTAAAATGACAACCTTTTGTGGACATCCATTTTTAGAAATTGTGACAAACATTTGTGAACGGAGGGAGTAGTTTCCAACAAAGAAGGTATTTGCAATTTTTTCTCAAGGGAATGGGATGTATTTGCATTTACCCAACTAATTAAACCTTAATTTTTCTCCATAGTTTTCATCTCAAGTATAGAATCCAAATTTTCCAAGTAAGTAAAATACCAAAGGCACTTACTAAATGTAACACTAAATTCGGTATTGAATCGGTAAATCTTATCAGTCGGTTGCAAATAATTTAGCATGAGCATATATAACAAATTTAAAGTCAAACAAAGATCTTAACTTTTTAATCAAGTTGCACAAATTAAAAAACCATAATTCAAAGTTATCAAATAAAATTAAATATTAACAAACCCTAGATTCAAACAAACATAAGTTTTCTAACACGAATCATTAAAAAATTCAAAGCACCTAAATTTTGATTAAGTTTCATCCTATAATCAATTGTAAGTAAGTAAATGAAATTGCAACTAATAGAGGCAATTAAAAAGTATAATATATTTTTTTTTTCATACATGAGAGGCTAAAAGCCGTTAAGTACAAGAGATTACAATCAAAATAATCATTATACTAATCGTCAAGTACAACTCTAGTAGTTGCACAACCACTACTATCTCTAGTTATTAAACTCCACATAAAATCAGGAGGATCAACAAAGTCCAAAGGTTGGGATTGCATTCTTGCTCCTTCTCTCGCTAGTTTATCCGTACAAAGATTCGCTTCTCTGAAAATATGATTAAGCTCCATTTTTCCATACCATGTTAACAATGAACGACATTCACTTATGAGCGAAACATAGTGACTCTTTAAACTCCCACCGCCCTTCACTAGCGCATGGAGTTTCCCCGAGACGCCTTCGATGTGAGGTCTTGAGCTCCCACCACCCTTCACTAACGCATGGAGCTCCTTCGAATCTGTTTCAATACATAATTCATAGTAACCCTTATTAATAGCCCAACGTAGCGCAAAATGTAACGCGAATATCTCAGAAACAAGTGGAGAATCAACAATGCAAGGACCAAAAAATCCCGCGATACAAGTTCCGTTCTTGTTTCTGATTATACCAGCTATACCAGCCACTCGTTTATCAAAATTAAAACTCCCATCAATATTTAATTTTAGTCCTACAAGAGGTTTAACCCACCTAACCATTATATTATTGGCTAGTTTAGTTATTCCTCCTTCGATACTCTTCCCCCATGCAAGAATAAAATTACTAGCTAGAGAAAATATTTCCCGTTTAAGCTCAAGTACATGTGGTATATTAGCCCCTTCGTTAAATAATAAGTGATTACGCTTAATCCATATTACCCAAATAGCGGCCACAAAAATATATGGCCAATCAATACCCGCAATACGCGCTTTGGAACGGAGGTGTGCTTCAATCCACTTCATAGTAGAGAATTATTACTTTCCACATGATTTGTTCTGTCCAGCTGTACATCCGAGAAAACAGTTGCATCATTCCTTCTTCCACTTTCCAGGAGCCATCTTGTGTTCAGCTCCATAAGCACGTCTCGATCAGTGGCCTCTAGACACAGCAGCTCACAGAAATCCAGCATCCCAGCAGCTACCGCAGCTCCAGCAGTCCCGCCAGCACCATTCCGCAGCATTCCAGCAGCTGATCGAGTAAGTCCCACACTAAGCACGATACTTTACATTTTAAAATAACATGGTAAAGATCCTCCCTTTCGGCTCCGCAAATTCTGCATTGCATCGATTCAATCACGTTCTGCTTGAATAAATTTTCGCTAGTAGCAATACGATCAAGAGCTACCCTCCACATGAAGATACGTATTTTTTGGGAACATTTAAGGTTCCAAATCAATTCCCATGTAGGCGAAACACTTAAATCATGCGATTCCATATTTGTAAAAGCTGATTTGACCGAGAAGAGGCCCGAGTTTTCAAACTTCCAAACTATTCTTTCACCCCATTCACCACTAGTTTCCATAATACCCTCTCGAAGCACCTCTGCACCCGCTAAAATAGCTTTGCAAACACTAGATTCATTCCCATTCCGGACCCAATTCATTAATACATTCTTGAAGTATTTGTTCCTAATGATTTCAACCCATGCTACCGATTGCTCTTGTTGTAACACCTTCCACCCAAGCTTTGCTGGTAACGCTAAATTATATTTCTCTACACTCCTGATTCCCAATCCACCCTCCTTTTTTGATTTGCAAACTTGGTCCCAACTAACCCAATGAATTTTCCTTTCAGGACCTGACGAGCCCCATATAAAATCCCTGACAACTCTATCAACCTCCATACACACATATTTCGGTAGTTTCATAACTTGCATTTGATAAACCGGCATAGCATTCAGTACAGATTGTGCTAGTGTAGCACGCCCCGCTAAAGACAATGTCTTGGTCTTCCATGTAGCTAGTTTTTCCCTCATCTTCTCCACTATCCCTTTATAGAATACCTTAGGCACCCTCCCAGATAGAATTGGAACCCCGAGATAAGTACCAAATGATTTACTATGGCAAAACCCGCTCGTCGTCGCTAATTCCACGTGTACCTGATCCGGAACATTCCTAGAAAAATAAATTAACGATTTCTCGCACTAATAGTTTGTCCAGCCGCTTTACAAAATATATCCACCGTCTCCTGTATTAGTTGTACCTGCAACAAAGATGCTTCACCAAACAAAATTAAATCATCGGCAAAAAATAGGTGAGATGACTTAGGGTCCTGGCGACCAACACGAATTTCTTTCCACTTTCCAGACAAACAATGCTCGTGAATTAAAAGGGATAGTCTCTCCATACACATAACAAAAATGTACGGAGAGAGAGGGTCACCCTGTCTAATTCCCCGGTGGGGCTTAAATGGCGGTAAGGGTTCACCATTCCACAACACTCGCATCTCATTATCCCTCATACTTGACATGATTAGCGAGACCCAGCAGTCAGGAAGTCCAAAATATTTAATAGTTTCTTGGATGAACTCCCAGCTAACTTTGTCATAAGCTTTTGCAAGGTCTATTTTGACCGCCATGATACCAACTCTTCCCTGCTGGTGACGCATCTTATGATCAACTTCTCGGACAAGGACAACATTATCTACAGTCGAACGACCTGGTAAAAAGCTACTCTGGCACGGACCAACAATATTAGCAAGTATCGGCCTTAGTCTCTCGACCATGGCCTTCATAATAAATTTAACAGGACAATTAATTAGACTAATAGGACGGAAAAGACGTACCCGGTTCGGGTCTGACACTTTAGGAATAAGGTGTATAAGTGTACCGTTCAGACCCGAAGGCAAATGACCAGAAAGAAGGGCCTCTCTAACCATCTTACACATCGCAGGACCCACAGTTGACCAACACTTTTGATAGAATGCAACCGAGATACCATCTGGGCCAGGTGCTTTAGTCGGATTCGATTTAAAAACCACACTACGTATTTCCTCATCCGTGAAGGGTTGCGCAAGATCACTTGACAACTCCGAACCAATGGGACCAATAATGGGAAGTATATGTCCAACCATAGACTCATTCGGCACCTCATATAACTGTTCAAAATACTCCCTAACAAGATCTTTCAAACCTACCTCGTCCTCTACCCATATATCTGCATCATTTAGGAGCCTTGTGCATAGAGCTTTCTTCTTCTTTATAGAGGCTGCTAAATGATAGAACCTAGTATTTCTGTCACCTGATTCAACCCATTTTTCTCTCGAATTTTGGAAGTACATAACTTCTTCTTGTTCAAGAACACTATCATATTCCTTTGATAATCGAATACCCATGTGCCTTAGCGAGGAATTATATGATATCTGAAGTGATTTCTGGATTCCTCTTATCCTTGCACATAACTCCTTTTTCCGACGGTTAATATCCCCAAATACTTCCATCTTCCACTCGCGCAGTTGCTTCTGAATTTCTATAATTCCTTCACCAATTCCTATATTATTACCTTACCACTTATCTTTTATGAAGTCCTGAAAGTCCTTGTGTAGACACCATGCAGTCTCGAATCTAAAACGGCGAGGTTTTATGTTAGCTCTCTGAACTGGACAAAGTTGTATTAAAATCGGCAAGTGGTCTGAGTGAAGCCTCGCGAGGTGAATAACACGAGCCTTTGGGAACATATCACTCCAATCCACATTACTATATGCTCTATCCAGGTGTTCTAGTATACGTTGTCCAGAATTCCAAGAATCACACCATGTATAACGAGGACCCTCAAACCCCAAGTCAATCAATCCGCAACTATGTCTCCATTCTTCAAACTTTTCCATTCTCCTTGAAACACCCACCACACCCCCTTTCTTATCGATTTCAAGTCCTACTTGATTGAAATCCCTGGCAACTAACCACTGTTTCTGGATGTTATGAAAGGCTTGGTGTAATGCATCCCACAATTTATCTCTTTCCTTATAATCCGGGCTAGCGTAAATTGCCAAAAAAATCCATGACTCGCACCCCTCTTGACTTACTTCTACATTAACGACTTGGCGACCCGCAGATAAAACTCTAACCATTATATTAGAATCATTCCAAAGGAGCCAGATTCCACCTCTATAGCATTCCGAATCCACACGAATCGAATTATCTTTTTGTAGGGAATTAATTATATTGTTCGCATTAACGCCACTAACACGGGGTTCAACTATAACCGTGAGCCAAACGTTGTTACTAGTCATCATTTCTCGAATTACACGCTGAAACCTTGGCTTCGCCACGCCATAGCAATTCCAAATTAAAATATTAAGGGGTTGATTAGGCTTTCCCCAAACCGTTCCTGAAACACTTGTATAATTCATTAGATATTAAATAAAATTACAAGGGGTACCTCTTGGCGCATGAGGCGCGAGAACTCGATGTCGCTTCATCCTTCCTATTGCTCATATCTTCATTCTCGGCAGGGGGTTGTATCGCCGTGGCGGTGGTGGTCCTTTGTGTGTTCTAAAATAAATGCAAATAATAATCGAACCACAACCGCAAGTGTACGGTTGTCCCAAGTAGTATATCTGATAATACAGATTCGTTCCAAGGACGGATGGTTGATCACAATGTCTAACAAATAGTGATTGATGCACTTATGAAAATAAAAGATAATAATATGTTTGTTTGGTTTTGTTTTAATTCTAAATAAATGAAAGACAAATATTAAAATGCAAATAAAAGCTAAGACGCAAGTAAAATGATGTAAAACGCAATATGAGAAGTAGCACTTGAGAACGCAAGGATCCTCCCAATCCTATTTCCTAACTTATGTTGTTTAAGGGCTAAATTAGTCAATTACAATGGTCGGGATTCTAACTTCCTTATACCCCCGTCAGGGTGGACTATAAGGCGATCCTAAAGTGTCACTAGTCCCGTCAGGGTAAATATGATCCACCGTTGGATGATTAAGTTTTATTACCTCATTGGCCCTAGAATTAGCTAAGTTCGTCAGAATCAATAGCTTCTATCCTAGATTGAATAAATGGTTCAGTATCTAAACCCTTCGTCAGGATGATCCAATTGCCACTAATTGGAATAGCCTAAATACTAACACCTGTTCCTAGTTCATGACGCTAAAAACAGTAAAATAATCTCAATTTATTGAAAAGAGTAAAAGCCCTAATTTAGTTTAATTCAATAAAAACCCAAATTCAACATTCGTTATTTCATAAAATTAGGATTCACCCATTGTTTGTTCTCATGCACTATGAATTGTTTAGCTCATGTTAAAAAGAAATACTAAATTAAAATAAATGGAATTCATAACTGATTACAAATAAAAGATAAAAGAAACCTAATTTCCGGAATTGGAATGACTGAGAACGGAGCTATAGACCCACTCCAGCTCTAGCAGCTTCTTCTTCCTTCCTTCTGTTGCTTCTCTCTGATGTTTTTAATTGTAAAGAATGAATTGTATGAAAAATAGAAGTCAAAGGCTGGTTTTATAGGTGGAAAAACGGATTAGGGCTTGGACCTAAAAATAAAACACTAATTAAATGTCCAATCCCATATTCTAAGCCCAAAATCCCGTAACTGCTGATACACCTTCACTAAAACGGCTTTTCCCGATGCGTTATGACTCCGATTGACCTCATTCCAGTTGCTAAAGTTCCGTAACTCGATAAGGAATGTTTTCTCTTCAAAGGTCAGCGGCTAAATCATCGCTTAAGCACCTCTAAATCAGCAATCTATGGCCTGGAAAATGGATTTTCACCTCTAAAAATAATATCTTCGGGATTTATCTTCAAGTCTTGACTCTATCTCGTGATCTTTGACTTTCTCCTCGGATTCCTCTCCTAGCTAACATCTAAAACCTGTAAACTTTTCACTAAAAATACCAATATTACGCGCAAAAGTTTAATAAATTAAAAATGCTAGAAATAAAAAGGAAATTCCGAATTATTGCATATTTAATCCAAAAGTCTATCAAATTAATTAAATAAACACAAAAAATGATGTCTCCCAAGGATCAAAAATAAGAACAATTAGGGAGACATCAGGCGGCATCAGTCCCATGGCTGTCTAGCCACATCTCTTCGTCCCCGTCTCCCGCAATCGTGACATCCCATAATGGGTCAGGTGGTATTTCAGGGAGCATACTGTTCGCTAGTAATTTGCTAGCTATAGTACTTTCCTCATTTTGCTGTAGCGAAACAATATGAGGTGGGGTACAGGTGTCTGTTGCTGATTCTTTTATTTTCCCATTAATTGCACCCAAGTCCCTACCCCTTTGTTCCCCATCAGTAACATGTACCTCAACCAAGCGTCCCTCCTCCTTATCCCCATCCACATGATTCTGCACCAGCCCCAAGACAGCCCCCATAACCGAACCAGCAGCATCATTATTGTCCATCTGTACACTCACCTGTTTTGCACCCTTCGAGCCCCTTTTCCTACCCGGTGTGCTCTTTTTTTTTTCAAAGCCTCTGCAGAGAAATCCATCACCTCTACCACGTCCTCAAGTACCTTTCGCTGTTCAAAGTTGGGTGTAACTATAACATTATGCCCCTTGGCACTAGTGTTTTTCTTATTACCCGAAATTCCCCATGCAACACTTTTTCCTTTATTATTTTGTGTTTTTGTGCCCGAAGATTGTCCCCTACTATGTATAGTAAAATTATTTGACCCCGGCTCCATTGCACTATCTGCCATTCTAAGTACTTCAAACCTAGTCCCTAACCCACCATGCGATGTGTTCTTTGCCTGGTTTAGATTATTACTTCTACCATTACTTCTATTCCCGCGCCTCACAGTCATCCATTCTCCGTATTTCTCCTTCTGAGTTGACGTTTCTATCGGATTATCTACTACTTTTTCTTTGCCTCTAACCATTCTCGTATCCTCTTCCATTCTCGTTGAAACATTAGGTGGGCAAGATTCCTTTCTGTGACCGAATTTTCCGCACTCAAAGCATATGAGGTGGAGACCCTCATACTCCACTTTACATATATCAGAACCAATCCGAACTTCGGGTTCCAACGGATTACTCAAGTCTAGTTCAATGGAAATTCTTGCATAATTTCCTCTTAACCTCCCCTTTGTCATAGGGTCGATTTTCACGGTACGTCCAAGCTTGTCTCCGATTTTCCTCAAAATTCTCACAGTGTAATTGTGCATCCCAACGTTTGTTATCCTAACCCAAGCGATTGTTGTCGTTATCGAGTTAGTTATCGGATTAAAACTCGGGGTCCACTCTCTTACAATGAGGTAATGATCAAGGATCATCCAAGGTCCTCCCGACAAAGCAAAGTCGAAATCCTCACGTTTTTCAAATTTTACCATATAATATCCGTGTCCTACATCAACGAGTTCGAAGTTTCCAACTGGGTTCCAAATTTGTTTTAGTTTAGACGCTAAGGTAGTGATTGGTATGTTGTAATGGATTTAGTCAGTAATGTAATGAGTTCAGTAATGCAATGAGATTGGGAATGTAATGAACTTTGTAATCACTATACAATGCTTGGTATGCTATCTCAATAGGGATGTAATGACCTGGTTGTTTCAACTTTGTGCTTATAACTAGTTTAATTAAATAAGATTGTAAATAAATTATTTAAGATATAAGAAAATCATTTTATTATTATAAAACTATAAATAATTTTAATAAAATAGAATATGAAAAATAAATTATTTTAATAGTTTTATATAATTTGTATATATAAAGCGATAAATCTTAGATTTATACATTTCGGTTTTAACTTTTATTGAGAATGTATGATGGTATTGTGATTGATGTAATTTAAAATTCAATTGGTTAGTTATTGGTTTGGTAACTTGTTTAACTATTATAGAGAAGTAAAATTTTAATTTTAATTTCATGATTTATGGGTATGTGAGAAATAATTAAAAAATTGTTATAATTCAGTATATTATGGTAAAATATATCACCGATATATAAAGATTTTATATAATTAATACGATTTATGTATGTAAGTAGTAAATATAATATAATTTTTTTTAGTTTCTAAAAATAATAATCCGAATTTTTACATATTTGATTTAATGAAAAAAAGATATAATAAAAAATGTGTAATATATTAAGTTTAATAAAATTATTTTAGTTTGTTAAAAGAAAATATCCATTACGGTTACAATTGTAATGGGTCATTCATGGGTAGTAGCTATGTAATGAAAACCTCCATTTTCGTTGTAATGTGATTACGGAAGGAATGGTATTACGGAGTTGATTACGACGTACCAATCACAGTAATCATGTCTGAATCAGTAATACCATTACATTACCGATCTCATTACAGCATACCAATCACACCCTAAGTAATTAAATCCCACCTCTCTGCCTAGAAGTCTGATTACAGCAGTGTTTCGCCACAAGCGGATACCTTCCTGTATTTCATCCCTTGTTCTAATTACAGTGGGAATCGAATCATTTACCTCAATCTCATCGTCATCTTCAATTAGTTCCTCCAATTCAAGAAAATCCTCCTCACCCATGACAACCTTATTTAAAGCTTCGTATTTATCCTCCATTACCGGTATTACAATGTTATTTCCAGTCACTGTCCCCTTCCAACCCGTAAGATTTGGCCTAATGAAAGGAGTAGTACTGTTACCTGAAGTGAAGTTTGTCCCAGGGCCTTGATTGCTACGTTGTCTATTATTTTGTTCCTGGAGAAAGCTATTCGTTGCATTGGTTGGTGGAGGACCATCACCGGCGGCTCTTTGGCGCTTACCGGCGTGGCCATCGATCATCGCAGCAGATAATTCAGGGAATGCCTCAGTGGGTTGGTCCATAAGCATCTGTTGATCATTGATTCTATTTTGTTCCATTGCTTCACCCTCGTTGATAGCCGCTGCAGTTTCAGGTGGGAGGTCGGGTGGCCTAGCATCGCCGGCGTGTTGCGGCGGCAGAGAAGCCATTAACGGTCGAGTTTGTTTTTTTTTTGTTTCCTACTATTGTGGAGCGTATTTGACTATTTCCTTCAGCGGGGAAATAAATAGTATAATAGTGATAAAACTCTACCTTTATCTATAAAGAGATGAGATCCCAAGTTAAAACATTTTCTTAAATTTGAACACTAATTGGAAAAAACCTAATTCTTATTCAGTGCAACGTCACTCATTGCGGAAGAAAACTTACGTGTGTATATTATGGTATATATGTATACTAGGTATAGCCCGTGCCTGAAGGCACTCCAATAATATTCCAAGTTACTTGTTCATTTAATGTTGATACATATGAAATGTTTAAAAATTAGAATGATTTTTGGTATTGAATATGTAAAAACTGAAATTATAGATAGTGTGTTATACAGAAATTATAAAAAAATTATTATAAAATTCAAATGAACATAAATATGTGTATAATTTATCAAACAACTAATAAAGAAGTTAAAATACGAAAAAAAATTAAAAAGAAACAAAATCGAAAATACATATATGATCATTCGTCTTGTGTGCTTACTTATAATAAAAATTATATTCAAACTTCAGGATATACAATATTAGTTGTTGTTTGCTCACCATAGGGAAGAAGTACACTTATGCGATCATAACTCGTACATCTTGATAATGCAACATACAATTGTCCATGACTAAATACTGGTGTTCGCAAATCGATCCCAACGAATTTCACAGATTGACCTTGTGATTTATTGATGGTCATGGCATAGGCTAAACGCACATGAAATTGTCTCCTTGTCATCACAAAAGGTATTTCTGAGTCAGAAGGCGTCAATGATATTCTTGGAATGAATACCAAATTACCGGATTTATCTCCATTCAAAATGCGGTCTTCAATAACACGTGTTAATCATCTGACAACCATTAACCGCGTGCCATTACACAATCCATCTTTCGGGGCAATATTTCTTAACAACATGATAGGAGCACCCACTTTTAATTCCAATTTGAACGGAGGTAACCCACTTGGATTCAGTGAGTTTAAATACTCATTTGGATATTGAGATGTTATAGATTTATCTACTTGATCCTCTTCAACCATCTTATCAACTGCTAGATACGTCTTATGTATTCCAATAAAAATCTTAAGTGCAAGATTGTTGATCTCACTAACATCATCATTTCTCGCGGACAGTATAGTGCGTTCATTGAGATATGTGTTAGTTACAGTTTCAAGGTCATGCAAGTTAAGATATGTGGTTGATATCAAATTGTTCAAATTTGTGCACTTGCACATTGTTGTTGGGATCTCCATTAATTCTTCTGAGTTAGAGCCAATCTAGAATGATTAACAAACACTTAAATGTATGAGTATAAAAAAAACTATAACAAAATTTAGAGCCATTCAAATTACCTTTAGTAGGAAGTCGGCAAAATCAGAGTTCCCGCTAATTGAGTCGTTGAGACGCATATTAACATCTAATGTAAGCACGTGATTTTTTCTCCAAAGTATAGAACGTCTTAATGAGGCTCCGACTATATGTTTGCGTACACCTTTTGATACAACTGGTAAAGTTTGTCAGAAATCACCTTCGAGAACAACATTGATGCCCCCGAATGGCTTCTCATTTTTATGTATATCTTGTAACGTTCGATTAACAGTCTCAACACAATTTCGATGTTGCATCGGAACTTCATCCCAAATTATGAGACTTGTTTTTCGTATCAACTCAGCCTGGAGGGATTGTTTAGAAATATGACAAATAGAATCTTCCACAATATTCGGTGGTATCGAGAATATGGAATGTGCAGTTCGACCTCCAATCAATAACAAAGATGCGATTCCTGACGAAGCTACATTAATCACAAAATAATCTAAACTCCGACATTTTGTTGATATCGTATTATATAAAAAGGTTGTTGTTTACAAACTACTCAAATAGTAATAATTACTAATTAAAATATTCAGATTCTTTTTTTTAGATTATTAACAAAATATAAATAGGAGTTTACGATTTTATAATAAAAATATAGATATACCAAATGCCACAAATAGTAATTACTAATTTTAGTAGTATTTAAATTATTTAAGTATCAATTATTTTAATATTTTTATATCAAAATATAAATATAGAAAATATTTTATTGTTTACTAAATAATTTATTTTCTTTTCTTTACAACTTTTTTCTTAAACCCACGTAAATTCCATTTGTTTTATATTTTTTTTTAATTAAATCCAACAGAAATGTATAACGTATTCTTGTACAAATGTAAAAAAATTTAAATATATTTTTTAAAATGTAAAATTTAAGAATATATTTTTATTCTATGATGCTACGTTTTGATTGGGGATTTATGGGTAAAAGTTTTTTTCCAAACGATTATAGGATATGTAAAATGAAAATAAAGAAGAAGAATGAGGAAATTATGAGATGAATGAGGAAATTATGAGACATATGGGGAATTATGAGATGAATGGGGAAGTTTGAGGATAAATAGGGAGAGTTAGGTTTCATTCTGCTTTATTATATAGATCTTGAATCTTTTTTTTAAAAGTAAATCTCGACGCAAAACTGGGGAATGAGAGTGTATTTATAATATGGTTGGCCAAAATTTACGCAAACCCGAAAACTAGTTCAACCCAAATCTAAAGCGGTATTAACTAGTGTTGTAGAAGAAAATTTATAGGTGTTCATTTAAAGTTGAACTTATTTATCGTAACCATTTTATTAATAACACAACCCAAAAGTATTTATTTATTTGGATATTTCCTTTATGGTTGTATAACAAATTATTTTGGTTTAGAAATAATTGTATTAAGATATACTACTGAAATATAACAAGGGTGAATTATATATAGGGTCTTGGAGACAAATTGTCTTCTCTATAGAGTAGTTTCTTAAATGGCATTCTTCTTAGGGACCTCAATTTTGACAATAGTCTTTCCTACCCTTACTATCACTAAAAGACAAAAAAGTGTGATGTCACTGTTTCTCTCTCCTCTACCTACCACTACCCACCTACCTCCAACCTCCGACCATCTACCACCGACCTCCGACCACCGACCACCGACCACCGACCACCGACCTCCGACCACCGACCACCGACCACCTCAGGCCACCAGTCACCGGAAAAACATAGAGTATCGAAAAAAACTGAGAGTACTCTCAGTTTTTCCCGATACCAGTCACCGGAAAAAACATAGAGTATCAGAAAAAACTGAGAGTACTCTATGAAAAAGAGAGAGTACTCTCAGTTTTCCCCGATACTCTATGAAAATAGAAATAGTACTCCGAGAATTAAAAGAATACTCTTACAATTTAACCGAATACTCTGTTAAAAAGTCGGAGTACTCTATAAAATAGATGGAGTACTCTTAAAAATTACATAAATACTCTATAAAAACAAGGCATAAAAATAGTCAAAAAAAAGCTTTTATTCACATTTATTACACTTTTTTAAACAATTACACAAAGATATACAATTAAAAAAAAAAACTAAAAACCCTAACTGGTTTGACCAGATCTAGATCTGGTCAACCATTTCAAACTAAACAAAAAAAAAAAAAAGGAGAAGGTTTCACGCGTGAAACACATCACCATCACCAAAATGACTACACGCCTCTTCACCGCCTGCACCACCGCCACCCACTAACACCACCACCAAGCAACTCTTCTTCTTCCATCTGCTCCCCATGGAAAACTCAAGCAGCAGCACCGGAGCTTCCACCTAGTTTCAGATCCACATCGCTCCAGTTCACCTCCATCCCCCCTCACCTCGCTGCTAGCCTCGCCGGAGCTCTGCGCAGCAACAAAAGAGATCCTCGCCGGAGCAACCATGGCAGCAAAAGTGATCCTCGCGCTAGCCTCGCCGGAGATCCAAGCTGCTAGCCTCGCCGGAGATTCTCGCGCAGCAACTAGTTTGACAGCTACTCGATCTGGTGCGAATGAGGAAGGAGAAGAGCAACGAAGAACTCCGTGCCTCCTCGTTCGAGCTCGCCGGAGCACCACAGCGCCTCCTTCTTCACGAGCTCACGAACCACCACAGCTCACGAAGCTCCGATCCGGTTCGAAGAAGCAGGAAAACGATATAATAAAATGGAGCAGATTTCCGGCGAGGCTAGTGGAGCAGATTCCGGTGTTATTTTGGTGCTTCATCTGGCGGTGGTGGTTGATGGCGGCGTTATGATATGGAGGTGGTGGTGGCGGTTTGGGAGATGGGGGGAGGAGAGAGAAATATGTGAGGAGGAAAGAAATGAGCTGTGAAAGAATAATCAGATAATAATGAGCTGTGAAATGTAATATTTGGTATATATAGGAGGAAAGAAAACAAAAGAGGGGTAGTCTAGTAATTGGGGTTTTGGGGTTCATGTGTTAAAAAGTAGCTGAGGTCTTTAGTAAGAAGAGGCTCTAGACCGAGTCCCCATCTTGAAGAGGGGGTGTGGTCAAGACCCTTGGTGTAATTATCTCATATAACAAACACATGATTGAGACGTTTTCTAATTCAGACTATATGTGTATGAGAAAATACCTACTCCAACAATAAGATTCCAGAGTTTACAAAATGGCAGCGCGCAATAGCAGTTATGTGGTCATGTCTAACATACTTGGAAATTAAATTTTCCATTTCATTCCTATATCAAGGAAGGAGAGAAAGTTTATATATGGGAACATTTTGGTCAACAACCTTTGACAGAAGTGGACACATATTCCACCAAATTCTAGATGGATTAGAGAGATCCGAGATAATTTATAGGCAATATGATCAAATTATAGTAGAGCTAAATCTGGCATCAGACACCAATTTGCTAGCATCCTAAATGGAATATGTTTAACCAACAACTATAGCTTTGCAAAGAAAAGATTGGGTCACACTATAAATCTCACCATTTTGTTATTTAATGATAACTACAATTTGAGAGGCCAATAAGGGTTTGGTGCCTGAAATGTCACATTGCATGGTGAGGTTTTAGGGGAAGGATCAATAAGGGGGAGGTACTCTCTTTATGTGGACTTTGGTGTCGATTTGGCGTCAAATGTTCCTCATTTTGGGAAAAACCTCAATCATATTGATTTCTTTATTCCATACTCACCTTCCAGTTGTTCCAACATGATATCAAGATAAATGTTTCCCTAATTGTATTGGCATATTGATGTCTTTCTATTTGTGATGAATTAATCTATCCATGAGACATCATTTTAAGTGTATTATGTGCTTAGTTGATGAATTTTTTCCTATTATGTTATATAATCCCGTTTCTTTCCTTGATTTGGAAATTAATTACTTTTAGAGCGTTTTTAGTGTAATTTGTGCATTAAATGTGAAGCTCTTAGGTAAATCGATTTAATTAGATATTAAATCAATATTAAGGAGTTGAGGAAAGAAGATCCAAGTTGAAATCAAGAGGTAAAATGAAATAAAGTTAAAGTAAGAAAGAAAAGGCTGTCAAACGAATTTGTCCAGCTGTAAAGACGTCCAGTGTTCTGAAGATTGCAGAAAATTCATTACGAATATAAAGGAGCCCTTTGAGATTTAGATATATCTTTGAATCTCGGTCGTTTCGATTTGTGAATCATTAAATTTTTATAAGTAACGAAGAATATATAGTCAAATCAATCTCCATTATTTATCTTGTCCTACAATTTTAGAAAACGAATTAGAGTAGGCTTTGGACTTAATTACTGGCCCCTGCTCCAAGATTCTTCATCTCTTGGCTTCCTAAGCTTAATATACATCAATAAATCATCATAGAAGCAATTAATTTAGTCTTTAATTTATTCTTGCATCATAGTTCTTAAACAAAAACCCAAACAAACTTTATATCATTTACTTTTTCTGTACTTCCAATTATTTCACTATTTGATCCACACCTGAGTTGTACCTAATCCATCTCTGCTAACAAATCTGATTTATCGGTTTATTACTTGGACAACCGTACACTTGCGGTTTGTGAGTCCTTAATCCTTACGCTTTATTTTATAACACACAAGGAGGAACCAAGTTTTTAGCGCCGCTGCCGGGGACGGTAGCGTGTGACCACGGTGTTAATCCTTTAGTGTTTAATTGCATTTTTATTTTTCTATATTAAGTTTTATGTTTTTCTTTGTTTTGGTTCTTTCTCAGGTTTTACAGGTTTGGTGTATGTACTCAAACCCCGAGAGGTTACTCCGAGATAAAAACAAGAGAGAGAAAGAGGCAAGTGACAAAGCAAAGAAAGAAAGAGAAATGGAGGGTTTGAATATTCATAATGTTGAAGATCCTGGCATTGAGTTGGACGTGCATGGACATCCGCTAGTGCCACCAGTTATTCATAATCATCCAATTCTCAACAATCAACAAAATCATCCACTTGTTCAACAAGCTCAAACCCCAGTGAATATTGATCCATGGTTCATACATGGTCCAGAACATGTTCCTTATCGCGCTCCTGCTCCTGGTATTGGTCCTGCGAATATTAATGTGCACTGTATAGACCCGACCCTGGTATGTTATCCCAATTTCAAAATTTCGGAAACTTTCATGCAGTACCTAGGAAAGATCCTATTCGTGTAGTACAGAAGTTCATGCAAATATGAGATTCATATATAACGCAAGGAGTGACCAGAGAGAAGATGTACTATGCTAATTTTAGATTTTTCGTGATAGACACAGCTAGTGAGTGGGATTATTCACAAGAACCAGGAGAAATAAACAATTGGGATAAGCTACAAACAACGTTTTTCGATCGTTACTATCCGAGTAACATGATATTAGATGCACACGTTGATTTGACATCATTTGTCCAAGAACAAGGAGAATCTTGGGGAAGTGGTTGGACAAGATTTCAGTTGTGTTTGAGAAGAGTTCATGATCATGGCCTTACATAACCACAACAAATGAAGATATTTTATAAAGTCCTTGATGGAGGATCAAGAAAAGACCTCGACTATTATGTTGTGGTAGATTCTTACAGGTAGCTCTAACACATGCTAAGATTATTTTGAATCTAACTATGAAGAATGAGAAGGGTTTGAATACAGTAAGAACACCTGTCCGAGGTGGAAAAGAAAGTAGTGTTGGAATCGATGCGAAATTCTCCTCTTTGGAGAATAAATTACAGAATACATTCGAGCAACAACTTTTTTGTTTTAGTTCGAAATTCGAGCAACAATTGAAACAGCTTACCTTAGCTGTTAAAGAAGGATTTTCAGGTAGGAGAGCAAATGTTAAGGTTACTCAAGAGATATATGGGTGTTCGAATTGTGGTGTACAAGATCATGACTGGGAACATTGTCAAAGTAATCCAGAATCTGTAATGTTTGTTTCCAACTGAGGGAATTACAATTCAGGTGGTCAAGGGTATCAACCATATAGAAACCATCCAGGTTTCCACTATTCGAATCCAAGTGGGGCCTCTAATCCTACACATACATATCAACCGCGTCCCCAAGGTAATAACTATCAACCAAGACCACAAAATAACTACCAAGGGGGACAAGGTTACAGAAATCAAGCTCAGAGACAACCTTCTCAAGACACCTATAATAACACTATGAATCAGAAAGCTTTACCTGCTCAACCTCATGAAGGTGCATTAGATATTAATTGAACCGTACAACAATTGATCGCTCTTCAAACACAAGCATACCAAGAGCAACAATCGTCTGTCGCAGCAATTAAAAAGTTAGAAAATCAAATAACTCAGATGGCAAAACAGTTGCAGTAGCGTCCACAAGGACAATTACCCAGTGATACAGAGACTCCTGTCTAATATGAAGATTGTAACGCTATCTTACTCAGAAGTGGTAAAAAGTTTCCCCCACCTCCCTTTCCGGTTATGAAAGAAAAAGAAACAATCGTGAAGGTAAAACGGGTAGAAGATGTGGTTGAAAAGGAAAATGTGGTCGAAAAGGAAGATGAACCAGAAGTGGTGGAAGTGGAGAAAATTCCAGAAAAGCCAAAGAAAAAAAATGTTGTGGTAGAAGTAAACCTCCCTCCTCCACCTTTTCCATCAAGAGTTCAGAAGAAAGGAGATATGGCGGACTATTAGAGATTCTTAAATGTGTTGAGAGGTCTTAACATTAACATACCGTTTTTAGATGCTATTAAAGATGTACCAAAGTATGTGAAGTTTTAGAAGAGGGCCCTCACCAATAAAAGGCCATATTGTGATAATGATATGATAGGGTTGCCAGAAGAGTGTAGTGCAATCTGTCAGAGTAAGTTTCCACCTAAGTTACTTGATCCTGGGAGTTTTACAATTCCGAGTTCGATTGGTATTGAGTGGCAAGGAGAGGCTTTATGTGATTTGGGTGCAAGTATTAATCTTATGTCCAAATCAATTTTCTAGAATTTGAAGATAGGAAATGCGAAGCCGACCTAGATGGTCTTGCACATGGCTGACAGATCCCTCGTACATCCAGAATGACGAATAGAAAATATCCTCGTCAAGACAGGTACGTTAATTTTTCCCGCTGATTTTGTTATACTTGATTACGACGCGGATAGGAATGTCCCCATTATTTTAGGAAGATCATTCCTAGCCACGAGGCATACTCTTATTGATGTAGAGAATGGAGAAATTATTATGCGTATACAAGACGAGGAGGTGAAGTTCAACGTGTTTAGACCAATGAAGTTTCCGGATTCCAAGGAGGATTGTTTTCGTTTAGATGTAATTGGACAGGTAGAAAAAGCGCCAACTAAGGTTGTGGAGACCTTAGGAGTAGAGGAAAGAGAGCTAAGAAAGAAACCACCCACTAAAGCTCCTCCATATCCTAAAGTAATTCCGAAACCTTGATCATGCAAATAAGAAAGATAAGGCACGTGCCAAAAAGATTCCAAAACAACCTAAGAAAGAAAGAAAGAAAAAGGAGTTCAGAGTGGGTGAAAAAGTCTCAATGAAAAATCCTGGCCCTCCTCCAAAGGCGCGTGAATCCAAAAGTTCTTGTCTAGGACCATTCATGGTCACAAAGGTTATCTCAGAGAAATTAGTTGTAATAAGAGCCAAGAGATGCAAATTTCGAGTAACAAATTCTTGACAACCTCACTCACTGCTGGGGAGGTTATGTTAAGGAATGATGCAAGAGGTAACCCATCGAGCTTAACGACGTTAAACAAAAGCCATTTCAATTGTATATTAGTTTATTTGCTCTCATGTCTTTTAAATTCATAGTGTAGATTAGAGTAATGGTTATTTATTTAGTGTTTAAATTTTAAATAAATGAGAAATGTTGGTTGTTTTGATGATTTGAGGAGTAAAAAGGTCGTGAGTTTGGGGTTCATAAGTTGAAAAACGAAGAAAAATGGGTTGCGAAATAGGAGCAAACCGGGAACCCGGTTTCAAGAGCTGTAGCTTCCCAATTCTCTGACATCCACGGTGGAAACACAGCCCACTTGTTGCGTCTGGGTTTGTGCTCGACGACAGCAACCGGGAACCCGGTTGCTAGCTGACCGGGAACCCGGTTTCGAATGCCAAAAGTTCTGACCTCCACGGTGGAAACGCGAGGTAATTCTTGCGACTGGTAAAAAAAAACCGGGTACCCGGTTTCTAAAAACGGGCGCCTGGTTTTTGTCGTCGAAAAATTACCTAAACCTTAAGAAAACCTTATGTTTCCCTTTCCTTTGGCCTCCTACACATAAAACACCATTGATGACAAACCAAAGCTCCAAAAACATTCAAATTCCATCATCAAAACACCAAAATATCATCAAACCATTTCTCTAAACACCATCCAAACACAAAATCTATTCGTAAATCTTCCCCAAACACCAAAAAATTCACACTTTAATCCAGAATTTATCCTTCATCAAAGCTTAAAATTATCCATTAAACCTTTCCCAAAACCCAACTCTAAAAACACCATAATTCATATCCTTACACCTTCAAGAACACCAAAATCACAAATTTCATCCAAATTTTTTGAAAGTTCTTGAAGATTTGAGTTTGGGTTCATCAGAGATGACTATGAACGTTGGAAAAGGTATGAAGAACATGATGAAGAAAGAAAGTTGGGTATTGAGGGAAGATTTTTGTAGAGGAGATAATGATTTAGAGGGCTAGGAAGCGATGAAAACTTTAGAAAACACGACAAAAAAAGTTTGAGGTAATGAAGAACACTTTAATCAAGATGAACGCAACCATTAATGATCCTTACAACTTGATGAAGAAGAATTCAAAACCGCAACCTGGGTGCAACAGTGAAAACAAGCCTAGTGTTGGTTAAGATACATTTTCTTTTCCCTTTCTCATTTAGTAGTGTAAATTAATGTTATTTTCTTTCAGAGTCTATTCGAGTCATGGGGACACGACTCATTTTTGAGTTTGGGGTGGGGTTCGTTGCCTCATCCCAGTTTTACATGTGGTGTCGCCTAAGGTGTGATAAAATAATGATATAAATAAGTGCAAATAAACACCCTAGGCTGAGCACGGTTCTGCAAGTATTACAGGACGTATGCAAGTTTTAATGATAAATAGAATTCGTTCCTCAGAGACTACGAAAGTTAGGAAGAACTTATGCAATTTATCTAGTGCAAATATGAAAGCTAGAATAAATATACGCAAGAAAAGAAAGATAGATTTTTATTTGGTTTTTATAAGATAAAAATGAACTACTAAATTAAAGACAGAAAGTAAATAAGCAAAGAGAAGATAGTATGAAGGTTTAGCCTGAGATATTAGCAAGTAATCCCCACTAGTTTTGTCCATTCTAAACATGTAAGGGAGAATCATGTAGTATTTAAATAATCGGTTCAATCGCGAGGTAGTTTCATATAAGGTTTAACCTGTGTTAATAAGGGACCTAAGCAAACTTTTCCTACAAATTGATTAATGGCAATACACCAAACCTTAATGATTATCTAGATCGGCTGGGTTGTCGGACCATCCTTACACTAGATGTTATGTGTTGGTTCCATATTAAATATGCCTTTGACTATTGACTATCTACTACTATTAAGGTAATCATATACGTTGCAATCGCAAGGAAAACAGATAATAAATCAAAACACATTTGCAAAGAAATAAAACATGGATTCAATTTCTCCCAAATTAGATATATTTTAGACAATTCTAGGTTCATACATATGTGCTAAATCTCAATACTAAAACAATTTAATTCATACTAAGAAAAAAAACAATTACAAAATTGAAGGTTGAAAAAGACATAATCGATGCACAGCTCCTTCCAGACTTCTGTTCTTGTGTTGCAGCTTCTTCCTGGCCTATGGACTGGCCAAGGATGATTTTCTAATGATAAGAGGGTGTATTTATAGGGTATAGGAAGACCTAATTCGTTTCTTGGAGTATAAGATAGGTTTTGGACTCCAAGCCCAACTCAAATTCGTAGCCCTAAAATATAGAAAAGGTAAGATTTTGATGCTGTTTTGTTTTGGCCGTAACAGATTCAATACTTATCTGTTTGACACGTTCCAATAGTCGAAACTGATCGTATCGGAAAGCTCTTTAACTTTGATTTATACCATTCTTCCAAATTCCTATCCAATATTGATATATAATCCCTTTTGTGGTCGTAGCTGCTGGAATTCAGATTTATTTGGCAACTTTACATTTTCCTTTTTCATATTTCTTGCCTTTATCTCCAATCTCCATGTTTATCCTCTTTCCTTTATCTCTTAGAATTAACTTGGCCTCTAATTAAATACCATATATCTTTAAAGCTTCACAATTCACAAAGAATTAAACCCAATATGCTCTAAAAATAAGAAACAATTAAATCAAGACACAAAATAAGAAAGTGTACTAAATCAAGAAAAAATCGACCTATATCCTAATAAATACACCTAAAATGATGTCTCCAACTAATAATAAATAATCACAAATGGGGAGACATCAAGACCCCCAACTCAAAGTTGTATCGTCCCGTTACATTAAAAATAAAGAACAGTAGGGTAGTCAAACAAGAAGAAGAAGTAGGAGGAGAATAAGAACAAACTAAAAAGTCTCATGTAGTAATGCTCAAGAAATAATGCACACATATGCTTAATATACACATAATCAACAATCCATAAATTCAAGTCCAGATTAACTTCGCAATGCCAGAAGGAGAGGTCTCAACTCTGTTTGTTTTAATGGCTATAGGTTGTTCATAGGTCCTAGTATAGCATCCAATGGTCCACTTACCTACAACCTAATAGCTCAATTGTTTCTCCACCAAGCAGTTAGAAATCCTAAGGTCTTTACGGTTATAATGGGCCTTAGGGACGGTGTGGTATATTTGGATAATGAAAAGTGAGCTTTTGGCTCTCTCCTCACATTCCATCAACGAATCGCCCTAGAGCTTGAGTTTTTCACTCGAAGATGTTCTCACTCAACCCAATTTTTTATGCTTTTCATGTGCATCCCCAATAATCACAAATAAAACCTTTCATGATGATATACAATTCCGCTTTGCAGGCTCGAATATATATTCTTTTCATATTAATTTTTTCTTTTGTATAGCTATGACTCTCTTTTTGATGTTTGAGATATCACGCTATTTTTTTCATATTTTTTTCCTTTTCAATTCATGCTTTTCAGCTTTTTTCATTCACTATTGATGTCTCCCTAATTGTTCTTATTTTAGACCCTTGGGAGTCATCATTTTTTATGTTTAATTGAATATTTTGATAGACTTTTGGGTTAAAAATAATATTCCGAATTTCCTCTTTATTTTTCAGTAATTTTAATTTATTAAACTTTTGCGCGTAATCTTGTGTATTTTAGTGAAAAAATTGTAGGTTTTGAACATTAGCTAGGAGAGAAATTTGAGAATAAAGTCAAAGATCGTGATATGGAGTCAAAGTTTGAAGATAAATCCCGAAAAGAATTATATTTTGGAGCTACAAATCTAGAAAACAGTCCAAAGATTGCTGATTTCGAGGTACTTACGAGCTGAATTAGCCGCTGACCCTTGAAGAGATTATGTTCCTTATCGAGATACGGAAATTTAGCAAGTGATTTCAGGTCAATAGGAGGTATAACGAATCGGCTAGAGCTGTTTTAGTGGAGGTGGTGCAGCAGTTACGAGATTTTGGGCTTGGAAAATGGACTTGGGCTTTTAATTTTTAACTTAACCCTTAAGTAAAAGCCTAATCCGTTTTTCTTAATATAAAAGGATCTTTTGACTTCTATTTTTCACATAATTCACTTTTTACAAAAGAAAACATCAGAGAGAAGTCAACGAAGGAAGAAGAAGAAAGCTGAAGAGCTGGAGAGTGTCTATATCTCCATTCCCAGCCGAATCTAATTCCGGAAATTAGGTTTTTCTTATTTTCAATTTTGTAAAACAATATGAGTCTTCTTTATTTTAATTTAGTTTTAATTTCTATTAGTATGAGCTAATTCCTTTTAGTACTTGAGAAGGCATAAGGGGTAAATCTCTATTCTGTTGAATTTCATATGTTTGAATTTGGGTTTTAATTAATTAAATAAAATTGGGTCTTTTAAATTTTTCTGTAATTTTAGATTATTTACTGTTTTTGGAGTCATGAACTAAGAACAGGTGTTAGTATCTAGGCTATTCCACATATGTGGCGTGTGGATCATCCTGACGGAGGGTTTAGGTATGGACTTAATTACTCAATCTAAAATAGAAACTATTTGACTTTGACGAGCGTACTTAATTTTAGGGCCAATGAGGTAATTTAGCTTAATCATTCGAAAGTGGATCATATTTACCCTGACGGGACTAGTGACACTCTAGAATAGCCTTGTAGTCCACGCTGACGGGGGTATAAGGATTATTGAATCCCGACCAATGTTAATTGACCAATTTGACCCTTAAACAACATATGTTATGATCCCTTGCGTTTCTCAAGTACTGCCTTCTCATATTTGCGTCTTACCTTCATTTACTTGCGTCTTATTATTTACTTGCATTTTCTCTTTAGTTTCTCATACTTAGAATTAATACAAAACAACCAATCAATCATTATATCTTTTATTTGCTTTCATAAGTGCAACCAATCATTACATGATAAGCATTGTAGTTAACCAACCGTCCCTGCGAACGATCCTATTATCACTATTATTACTTGGGACAACCGTACACGTGCGGTTGTGGTTCAATTACTTTTTGCATTTATATTAGAACACACAAAGGATCACCAAGTTTTTGTCGCCGCTGCCGGGGACGGTAGCGTGTGACCACGGTGTTTATCCTTTAGTGATAGTTGCATTTATTTTTATTTTTATCAGTTTTACGCTTTTTGTTTGTTCATCTTTTTCAGGTTTTTAGGTTTGGTGTATGCGAAGGAGACTCTTTAAGGATCTAGAGCCATCACCTCCGATCCTTAATGATCCAGAATCATTAATCAGACTTGCTAACAAGAGAAGAAGAGAACAAGAAGCTCGAGAAGTAGAAGAATTTGCGAACTGAATGAATAATATCAATATTAATAACCAAGGGAACCCAAGAGTTCAATTAGACGAAAATGGTCAACCAATAGCGCCTCCTGGAATTCCTAATCTTCCGATTCCACCTGTCATTCCAAATCCTCCAGTCCAAGTTCAAATAGCCGATCCATGGTTCCTTATTGGTCCCGCTCAAGAACCATTCATTGCCCCTCCTCTTGGGATTGGCCCAGGTGATATCGATGTTCTGAGATTTCGTCCTGATCCGGGTATGCTAGGTCAATTTCAGAATTTCGAAAACTTTCGTGGAAAGCCCGGAGGAGACCCACTTCGCGCGGTACAAAAATTTATGCAGATTTGCGATTCATACATCACGCAAGGGGTAACAAGGGAGCAAATGTATTACCCTACGTTCAGATTTTTCTTAATAGATAAAGCGAGTGATTGGCATGATTCGCAAGAATCAGGGAAGATTACGAATTGGGAGCAGTTACAGGCTGCGTTTTTTGACAGATATTATCCGTCCAACATGAGGTTAGATGCTCAACTTGCGTTAACGCATTTCAAGCAAGAATATGATGAAGCGTTGGGTAGAAGTTGGTCGAGATTTCAGCAATGTTTACGAAGAGTCCCTAATCATGACCTCTCAGAACAACAACAATTGAAGATTTTCTATAATGGTCTTGAAGGGAGTTCGCGAAAAGATTTAGATTTGTTGTGTGGTGGTGCGTTTTTACGAGTTCAACCCGCGTATGCGAGAATTATTTTGGATAGAACAGTTGATAATGAAGTTGGGTGGAATACCGTAAGAACACCAGTTAAAGGAGGAGTCAATAATGTCAACAATGAAGAAAAGTTCAACTCCTTAGAGAACAAGATACAAACCACATTAGAACAACAATTGAGACAACTTACTTTAGCCGTGAAAGAAGGTTTTTCGAATAAAAGAGCTGAGGTAAAGGTTGCGCAAGAAGTGTATGGATGTGAGTATTGTGGTGTGAATGATCACGATTGGGAGAATTGTCAGAATAATCAAGAGACCGTGATGTTTGTCTCCAATAGAGGAAACTTTAATTCGAGTGGTAATGGATATCAGCCTAACAGAAACCATCCTGGGTTTCAATATTCAAATCCTAATGGGGCAGCCAATCCTACATACGCATATCAGTCGCGTCCCCAAGGTAACAACTTCAATCCAAGACCACATAATAATTATCAAGGAGGACAGAATCAAGGGAATTATGTTCAGAGACAAGCTCCTCAAGACAGTTATAACGAAACCATGAACCAAAAACCTTACCCGCTCAACCACAAGAAGATTTGATTAGCCTTCAGAACACCGTTGAAAACTTAATCACTTTACAAACACAAGCAATCCAAAGGCAACAAGCTTCTGATGCACACATCAAGATGTTAGAAAATCAAATCGCGCAAATATTAAGACAATTGAATCAGCATCCACAAGGGCAACTCCCTAGTGACATTGAGAATCCAATCCAAATCGAAGACTGTAAAGCTATTACTCTCAGAAGTGGTAAGAACCTTCCTCCACCTCCTTTTCCGGTTATGAAAGAAAAAGAAGTTAGAAAAGAAAAGGATTAGGTGAGTAAAGAGAAATAAGTGGAAGTTGAAGAAGTGGAGAGGCCTGTTGAGATTCCAAAAAAGAAAAATGATATTATAATCAATCGTCCGCCTCCACCATTTCCATCGCGAGTTCAAAAGAAGGATGACAAGGCTGAATATAAGAAATTCTTGGATAAGCTAAGTAATCTTAACATCAACATACCATTGTTAAAAGCTATTCGAGATATACCTAAGTATGCGAGGTTTTTGAAAAGAGCTCTCACTAACAAAAGGCCGTATTGTGATAATGAGATGATTGGTCTTCCTGAAGAATGTAGCGCCATTTGTCAAAGTAAGTTACCTCCGAAGCTACTTGATCCTGGGAGTTTCACAATTCCGATATATATTGGTGATGAATGGCAAGGAAAAGCACTCTGCGATTTGGGTGCAAGTATTAATCTTATGCCTAAATCAATCTTTGAGAAGTTGAAAATAGGGAAGGCAAGATCTACTTCTATGGTCTTGCAAATGGCGGATCGATCTCTTGCACATCCACAAGGTTGAATCGAAGATGTCCTCGTTAAGGCAGGTATGTTAATTTTTCCTGCTGATTTCGTTATACTTGATTACGACGCAGATAGGAATGTCCCCATTATTTTGGGAAGACCATTCCTAGCCACGGGGCGTACCTTAATTGATGTAGAAAACGGAGAAATGATTATGAGAATCCAAGACGAGGAAATGAAGTTTAATGTGTTTAGACCTATGAAGTTTCCGGATTCCAAGGAAGAATGTTTTTGTCTAGATGTAATGGAACTGGTAAGAAAAGAGCCAATTAATGTAATGGAACTGGTAAGAAAAGAGCCAATTAAAGAGACAAAAAGACGTTCTTTAGAATGTCTTACCATGAACATAGACCAACCTAATCTTTCTCCAATCTCCAAGAATCTTCTTGTATTCTCCTTTACCAATTTCTTCATCAAATACTCTCTCATAAGCAAAAGGTAGTTCCTTTAATTGTTTCTCTGCAGAAGCTATCATGGCCTTTGAAGCATTCTCTTTTTCTTCGGGTGTAGGACCTTTGAATTGGAGAGGTTGTGTTGTCTTCTTCACAAAAAGTTTACCCTTTTTTCCCATTGAATTAAACGCAGCTAGCTCACCTCTCTTTACAATATCTATTTCACCCTTCGTGTTGGAACTAGAACTTTTCTCACTTGATTTCTTCTCAATAGAACCCAATACCTTGCTTTTCTTCATCTCCATCTTAGTAGATAATGTCTCTGTTCTCTTAATCATCTTGATGTCTCCTCATTTGTCATGAATTAATATTAAGACGAGACATCATTTTTAGTGATTTAGAAGTCTTTCTAGTCGATTTTCTTGTGAATTATTACACTTTTCTATCTCTAGTCTTGATTTAGTAAATAATTATTTTTAGAGCATATTGGGTTTAATTATTTATTTAGTGTGAAGCTTTAAAGATAAATATGGAGATTAATTAGAGTCCAAGTCAAAGACTAAGAGATAAGGAAAGAATATAAGCATGGAAACTGAAGATAAAGAAACAAGAGCTAAAAGTATGAAAAGGAAAAACTGCCAAATTAATCTGAATTTCACCACCCACGACCATAAATCAGCTTATATCTCAAAATCGGTGAGGAATTTGGAAGAACGGTCAAGAGCAACGTTAAATATATTTCCGAGATAATGAATTTCGACTACTCATACGTGTCAAACGGATAAGAATTGAAGTTGTTGGGACCAAACCAAAAACGGGGCTGATCTCATATTTTAGGGTTACGATTTGAGTTGGGTTAGGAGTCCAATACTTTCCTTCTCCTTCAAGAAAACTAATTAGGGCTTCTCTACACCTATAAATACACCCTTATATCACTTGTAAATCACCCTTGCTCATCCTTGCCTCATAGTAATTAGTCCTTAGGTTTATTATCATCAGAATTATTGTAGAGAGCAAGATGAAGTCTTTCATTATTTCTTTTAGTTTATTTCCTTCAGGTATGAACTAATTTTCCATAGCTTGGGTTTCGCATCATGTATAATCTATGAATTCTATTTTCTTTCTATCTAAGTTTCTTTGGGAATTATATGTTTAATCTAATATTAGCTGCTTACATATATATTTGTTTATGTGTTTTGAATTATTGTTTGTCCTAGACTGATCACTTTAGGCTTTCTAATAGTAGTTAGATGTTCACCTTAACTGGGTGTCTAATTATTAAAACACCACATAAACGTCTAGTGTCGATATTGGTCTTGACAACACTAATTCTAACTAGATAGTAATTAGGGTATATTTTAATCACTATCACCATGTTTGGAATTGAATTTCTTAGGGCCTTGGTTGCGCTTGATAACCCTAAGTCTAGGCTGCCTCATGGTGTGTTCGTAGCCCCCTTAGTCGCTCTCCAGGTCTAAGAGAGGGAATTTAGAATCCTGACTAAGTATCCAGGAGCTAAATATCTCCCTTATTAACTAGAATTTGATAGAAAGAATTAGAAGGATTAGTGCATACTAGCAAAACCTAAATTATACTTCTCATCTCATATTTCGTATCTTTTATTTTATTGTCTTTATTTTCATTAGTTTAATCATTAATCTCTCAATCGTTCCTATTTATTTTCTGTCTTTTAATTAATTACTTCCTACTCTTAGTTATTGCTCATAACGTATAACACACTAAGTCCCTGAGAACGAATCTTCTTATCATTAGAACTTGCATACGTCATGTAATACTTGCAGTATCGTGCTTGTCTACGGTGCTTTAGTGCATTGTTTTTAGCGTTTATTTATCATATTTTTATAACACCCTAGACGACAACAAGTTTTTGGCGCCGCTGTCGGGGACTTGTGTCTCGTTAGCTTGTGGGCTATCTATTTCGAGTAGTATTTTTTAGTTAATTTTTATTTTTTAGTATTTAGTTTTTATTTTTCCGGATTTACGCTTGTCGTTTTCTTTAGTCTTTTTCAGGTTTTTACCGTGTTTAATTCTTGGCCTCCTTTACCGAAGGCTGAGAGGAGCTTCAGAGGTTATAACAGACGTATCGGTGAAGAAAGAGCCTTAAGAAGAGCTATGGCAGTTGAACAAGATCAAGTAGATCCACCGGTAGATCCGAGAGTCCTTGGCCCATTAGGACATTTACAACTACCACTGGTAGGAGGTAACAGAAACAATCAGAACAGAGTTAAGCAAGACCTCCCAGGATTGAGAGTACCGTTTCATGTTCAACCATTAGGTTACCGTCCTCTAGAGATCCAAAATATTAAATTTAGACCCGATCCGGGCATGCTCAGTCAGTTTCAAAGTTTTGGACTCTATAGTTGTACAACAATTCAAGATCCGGTAAGAGCGATTCAGAAGTTTATGCAGATTTGTGATGCTTATGTTACTCCAGGCATTACACGTGAGCAACTGTATTGTCATATGTTTTCGTTCTTTCTGACCAGTAGAGCTGGTGAGTTGCTAGATAGGCAACCACCAGGTACAATCAATACATGGACAGAACTTCAAGCCGCATTCTTTAACCGTTTTTATCCAAAGAGTATGAGACTCAAAGACCAAAGCGAGCTTGCAAAGTTTTGTCAAGAGAATGGAGAAGAAGTAGGAGAAGCATGGACAAGTTTTCAACAGAAGTTAGCTAGATGTCCGCTCCATGGTTACACCCCATCTCTACAGTTAGCAATATTCTATGAAGGTATCAATAAATAAAGTAGATTGAAGGTAGATAATCTTGTAAAGGGAAATTTCGTGTCCATGGATCCTGCTGCAGCCACCGAAGGTTTAGAAAATATTATAGAACAAGAAAGGAGTTGGCCATCTTTGCGAGCTCCTATTACAAATGCCCGATGTACGCTTTGATTAGACGCAGAAACTGCAAACTTAGCTCAATTATCCACATTAGAGAATCAAATCAAAGAACTTAAGCTTGAGGTGCAGAGAAATTTAGCCGCAGTGAATGTAGTGCAAGAAGCACAAGGTTGTCAACACTGTGGGGTTATGAATCATACATGGGAAGAGTGTGAAGGAAATACTAATCTCTTTATTTCATATCCAACCGAGGAGGTTATCAATTTGGTAACGGAAACCATCCGGGTATGTAGTATTCAAATCCACAGGGCGGCGCTAATCCTGATCATTATCAACTACGTCCCCAGAATAACTCTTTCCGACCAAGAGGTCAGTATCAAAATCAATATCATAATAGACCTGCTCCTCCACAACAACCTGTGCAAGATGCCTATACCGAGTCATTAGCTCAGAAAGCTCTACCACAGTATCCTCAAGAGGGAGTTGTGGATAATCAACAATTGACGAAGTTTATGGATCTTATGACCACTAATATGCATTCCCAGAGTGAGAGGTTACGAGAACAAGAAGCCTCAATTTTTATTTTAGGTACACAAGTAGAACAAATGAATAAAGTTCTAACAAAAATTATGGAACTAAAAGAATTGAAGGCTATCGAAGGAGGTGATGCCAATGTTGGGTTCGAAGCTTGTAAGGCAAATTGCCTTGAGATTGAAGAAAAGAAGGAAGTACCACATGCTGCCGAAAGTGTCGTGGAAGTTCCGAGTACTGAAGAAGAACCAACCAAGTCTAGCCCCGTGGACTCTAACTGTTCTGAGAATGATGTGGAGGAAGATTTAGAAAAATTTGATTTTATACAGATTCTGAAAGATATGCAAGAAGAGATTAGATCGGTTATGGAGTTACAAGCTGAGCGAGCTAAAGATAAAGAGGAAGAAGCCTTAAAAGAACCAAGAGTTGAAGTTGCACCTGCTGTGCAAGAAAAGAAAGAAGAAGAGAAGGTGGAATCGCCACCAGTTGTTCAAACAGTGTCATCAACCATTCCTGATACAAATCTGAAAGGTGACACTGAACTCAAGACATTTGTAGAGGCGTACACTCCTGAGAATATGAACGCCCAGATGCTCAAGATTTTGAAGAAAGGGCTTACACCGCAACAAGTTTTCACGCAAGTTATACCAGAGAAAGAAGCGAGTGTAGAAGCCAAGAGAGAGACTATGAGAGTCTCAAGAAGAGTAAAGAAAGAGTTACCATTGAAGCTCAAAGATCCGGGAAGCTTTAATCTTCCTATTCAAATAAATGGTATGCTCAAGGTGAAAGCTATGTAAGATGTGGGTTCAGGTGTGAATCTTATGCCAAAGTCCGTGTTCGAGAGACATAGACTTCAGATTTCAGAGAAAGCGCCAGTGAAGTTGCAGTTTTCTGACAACTCAGTTACCAAGACATGGGGAACAGTGGAGGACGTCCTTGTCCGATCAGGTAATATCACCATCCCTACTGACTTTTTTATACTTGATTTCAATGCAGATAAGCATGTTCCAATCATACTTGGAAGTCTTTTCATGGACACAAGTCAAAGCATAATCAACTTCCAAGAAGGGGCCATTACCCTTCATGCTAAGAACATATCTGAGACCTTCTATGTCTTGGGTAAGAAACCAAGGAAGTTAGATCCCACCGTTCCTATCATCCACAGCCTTTCACATCACAAAGTCCATAAAGAGAAGATCCATGAAAATCCTGTGGATACTGAGCCAAACATTGAGTTTGGGGTTGGCCATGAAGTTCTATGGAAAGCTCACAAACCCGAAAATAGGCCACGAAGTTACAAAGACTCGTGGATGGGACCATTCATCGTCACTAAGGTTGTTTCAGCTAAGGTGATAGAAATCAGACCCAAAAAGGGGATCAAGCACAGATTAGTTGACGTTGATAGCCTTACTCGTTGTTGGGGAGGCTATATTCGCAAATATTGATAGAGGTAACGCGTCTAACTTTAAAAGACGTTAAATAAAAGTGTTGTATGGGAGACAACCCATAATTTTTTTTTATGTTTTTAATGTATTTAGTTTGTGTTTAGTTTAGTTGTTTTTAGTTGATATTGCATATTTCAAAAAGGTATTAGTGTTCTTGATGTTCAGGTGTTAGAGAAATCGAGTTTTGGGAGAAAAACAAAATTTTTGGGTATATTCATATCAAACCACCGGTATGCCGGTCCTCATGGACGGTAAGCCGGCGGTCAGAAAACCTGTGCCCACGGGTGTTGTCACGTGTCCAATACCGAGAGTCAGCTTTCGAAGGATGCCAGCACCAGTATGCCGGTGAATTCTTCTGGTATGTCGTCCAGATCAAAAACCCGTGCCCACGGGTGTCGCCACGTGTTCATTCCAGAAAGATGGTTTTCAAGAGCTGTCAGCGCCGGTATGCCGGTCAAAACCTCCGGTATGCCGGCCAGACCAAAAACCCGTGCCCACGTGTCCTCGCCTCGGGTATTTTGACGTAACTCGAGATTCAATGAGCAGCAGCACCGGCATGCCGGGCCCTACGACCGGTATGCCGCCAAGCACCGCTGGAGAGAGAAAAAAGCTTCGTTTTCTAGGTTATAAAGAAGAAGAGGTTGGTATATTCCGAATTTTACAATCCTTAAGCCTCTCTTTCTTCTCCAAACCTCTCCCAACTCCATTAAAGCTTCATAAACCTTTCCCAAACATCAAAAACTACCCAATTACCATAAAAACACATCAAATCTTCTCTCAACATCATTACAAAGAAGATTCATTCACCCAAATCTTACCAAAACACATTGAATTGAAGAATCAAAAACTTAAATTTTATAAATTCATCCTACAATTTCTTACATCCATACCAATTCATCAAGAATTAATCTTACCCATATAGAGATTCATCATCAAAACACCTTTCCTAACCCAAATAAATCTTGTTCAACCTATAATCAAGAGTTTCAATTTTCAAGAGTGGTTAAAGCTTTGAGTTGGAGGTTAATTGAGATGACTAAGAGAACAGAAACATTATCTAACAAGAGGGAGATGAAGAAATTCAAGGTATTGGGTCCAATTGAGAAGAAATCAAGTGAGAAAAAATCTAGTTCCAACACAAAGGGTAAAATAGAGATTGTAAAGAGAGGTGAGCTAGCTTCGTTTAATTCTATGGGAAAAAGGGTTCCACTTTTTACCAAGAACAAAACACAACTTCTTCCATTCAAAGGTCCTACACCCTAAGATAAAGAGAAAGCTTCAAAGTACTTGATAGCTTCTGCAAAAAAACAATTAAAGGAACTACCTTTTGCTTATGAGAAAGTATTCGAGGAAGAAGTTGGTAGAGAAGAGTATAAGAGATTATTGGAGCTTGGTGAAAGATTGGGTTGGTCTACATTCATGGTAAGACGTTCTGATTTATGTCATGAGTTAGTTTTAGATTTCTATTTAGGCCTCTTAGCCGAGATAGTGAAGGTTGTGTTCCGATTAGAGGAAAGTTATTTCCTTTCACAGTTGAAGAGATTAGAAACCACTTCCAGATTAAGAAATTCGTTGGACCATGCAAGTATAGTAAAGCGGTGGCTAAATAAAGAATCTTTGATTAGGATTTACTTTTTGAGCATGTTTTAGACAAGGAGAAAGTGCAATCACATAAGGGAGAATTGAAGGCACCTTGGCCTTACAAATATCTTTAACAAGATGCTAGAGTTTAGCACAATTTCCTTATCCCTAACGTGTTTGGAAACACAAGAACTTTGGATGTAACTAAAAAGAACGCCCTACTTTTGGATTGTATTTTGAGAGGAGAAGAAGTGGATGTGGCACAGTTGATCTTTGAGGAGGTGATGCGATTTCCGGTCTCTCATAAATCAGTTTATAATGTTAAATATCCTACTATGATCACATGTCTTGTGCGAAAAGCGAACGTAACATTGGGTGAAGAAGAGAAACTTGAGTTTAAAAAGAGTACTATTGATAATGCTTGGATCATGAAAGTCTTAAGAGGAGTGGGTTCTATGCAAGTCTCAAAAGAAGAAAAGGAGCAAAGTTGGCAAGAGAAGATGGAGGAGCATTTAAACAAATCCGAAGAAACTCAAACTTCCTTAGCCAAAGATATGGCACAAATCAAAGCCAATCAAGTGCAAATCATGACACTCCTTGAGCAATTAAAGAAAGATCAAGCAAATCCTATCTTGGATGTCGATAATGCGAGGCAATAGCCTCGAGAGTATGTTCTCTTTCTTCCTTACCATTTCTGTAAATGCTTTATCTGCTAATTTTAATTTCTTTTTTGAGTTCTTTTTGGAGTCGTGGGGACACGACTCATTTTTGAGTTGGGGATGTGGAGATTCGTTGTTTCTCATCTCCATTTTTCTGTTTTTAGGTAGAAATTAAAATTTTTGATACATGGGAATTAGATGTAGAGTGTGTTTAATAGCTTGAAAGCATAAGCTCAGTGAGTTGATGATAGTAAGTAGTATGTTTATGAGCTATTTTATTTTGTATGCTTTGAGTATTTGCAGGAAAACACATATTGATAGTAAAGAAAAGATTAGTAAGCAATGCGCTAGAAAGTATGTTTGATCTCAGGGAGCCTTGAGTAGTGTGTAGGTCGTGAGATCCAAGCTAGTTGACAAACCCATTTGATGAACGTGCTAAAGGTAAGAGAATAACGAAATTGCATGGTGTAGAAAATTGTTGGCTTATAGCCTCCCTTAATAGGTTGTTTTAATGTGACAAATCCTCTTGTGTTTAGTGTGCTAATTACTCTTGTTTTTCATATTCTATCTTGCACTCTAATTCATCAAAAAGCACTTCTTTATCTTTTAGATCAAAGCTTTATTGTTATATCTTAAGAAACTAATTCTCTTACAAATACTTTTATTCATATCTTTGTGTACATTGAGAATTAGCTTTAGTGATCAACTACAAAGTTTATTAGAATGATGTTCTCTACAACTTTCGTGAAGAAGGTTTTCTGATCCGAGCATCACAGTAAAAGATATACTCTATACATTGAGAAGAAGGTGTTTTAGACCTTTGGTGTGGTAGCCGGAAAGGTATACCGGCGGATTGAGCGGTATACCGTCCGAAGCAAGTGAAATAAGCGAGAGTTCATGCGGTACACCGCACGAGACCCGCGGTGCACCGCAAGTTAGGGTTTTCTGCAGCAAAATGAAGACAAAAATGCATATATCCGTTGGGGATATTAATATATCCGTTGGAGACAATTCTTATGACCGTTGGGAGCATTTTGCAGCTATATATTGAAGGTCTTTCAAGGCTACAATTACACCTTCAACCCATATACACTTAGAGGCTTAATTGTTATCATCCAAGAAGGTGTCAAGAGCTTAAAAAGTCTTATCTACTCAATTAAGGAGTTAATCCAATAAGCCACAAAGTTCTATCTACTCAAAAGGAGTCTTTCATGCTTAAGTGTTATATCTACTCATTAGGAGATTGTTAGCAAAGTAGTTTCACCCCTTAAACACTTTGTATTTATCCTCTTAAGTCTAGCTCTTGTAATAGATAGATTAAGAGAGAATTAGAGTATCGGGAGTATACTCGGTGTCCTTGTGTTGTGATTACACAAGAGTTTCCTTCGTGGTTTCGAAGAGGTTGTCCTTGTGTTGTGATAGCACAAGTGTTTGTCCTTCGTGTTATCGAAGAGGTTGTAAAGGTTATTGTGTTCTCGACCCGGTTAAGAGAGACACGGGAGCTTAGTGAAAAGCTTGAAATCCTAAGGAGGCTTCCTTAGGTAGTGGATGTAGGGAAACCGAACCACTATAAATCGTGTGTATCTTTCTATCCCTACTCTATTTACTTTCCACACTTTATATGTTTGATAATATGCTAGTATGAATATTCTGATATTGATTATCTAGTTTATCTAACATATTGTCTTCTAGAGTAGTAAGAGATTAGAAACTCGTTTTACTTATATCACTTATATATCGAACCTCTTAGCTTATCGATTGTATGATCCCTTAGGAGTTTGATATATTAGTTGACTTAGAAGTTTCTTTCTTAAACTTATAATTGTCCAAAAGATTTTTAATTAGGCATTAATCTTATTAGTAATCCTATTCACCCCCCCTCTAGGACTTTCAATTGGTATCAGAGCCTAACTCCACGTGAATAGCTTAACCGTTAGTAGAGTAAACGATTTGGAATTTAATCTTTTGGAAGAGTTGTTTTCTACACAACCTCCATTTTCTTGTAGGTGGTCGTTACTTTGCTTGGAGGAAACAAATGGAAGAATTAATATACGAAAGAACACTCAAATCTCGAAAAAGGAAAATCCGGTGATTTCTCTTCTTTATCTCATATATAATTTTGCGTTCCTCCTTATGGCTTGTGTTTATAATTATGTTTTGATTGTGATTTGATTAGTTGTGTTTGTTGTTATCATGTTTTATCTTTGGATATTATCTTGTGATACTAATCATTGTTTTAATGTTATTAGTGATATTGCATCTAATTCTCATGAATGATGTTTTTGCACTTTAACTCTTAGAATTTTGGTAATTGCATTTTAGTCCCCAAAATTTTCAAAATTGCACTTTGACCTCTCATATTTATTAAATTCTCCTAAGTGTCATAGTTTGGACTTCATAATCTTTCACATGTAAAATTTGCATTTTTAGATCAAACTTTTGAAAAATTGCATTTTTAGTCCCTACTATGTGAATTTGCTTTTTAGTCCCTCAACTATTATAAATTGCACTTTTTATTCTTACAAGCTTTTATAACTTTCAAAAGTGCCTATTGATTCTTTTTATAGTTGACAAAAGGGGAGAGAGATCAAAGATACTAGTTTACACTTTCAAATCTCAATTTATCTTTGAACACAAATTTGCATTTTCATATGTCTTTGAGTAAGGGGGAGTTTTTTAAAGAAATTGTTTTTCAAAATATTTTTCCAATAATATTTTAAAATTCTCATAGCATTTCAAACATGTTTTTATGCATAGAATTATGGGAAGTTACTCCATTAATTGGTCGTTAACTCATTTGAATGAAATTGTTTAGCCTTACTATCTATATCTTGTGATTGCTCTATTTCGTTTGCTTAGTTCTAAATTTGGATTTTTGGTTTTGAGTTGCTTAAATTATATGTTTCGGATTTTATATTGTTGTGTTGATGTTGCTAACAATATTCTTGATGATATAGGTGTTATTGCACTCTTAGTCCTTGATCCTTTTCAAATTGCATTGTGTTTCCTATAGGTTGAAAAATATTGTTTTGAAGTCCCTATAGTTTGAACAAGTTACACTTAGCTTTCTTATGTTTGAAAATTGCACTTAGGTCCTTAAAGTTTTTCAAAATTGCATTTAGTCCCTAAACTTTTGAAAAATGCATATTGACCCCTATACTTTTCAAAAATTGAATTTTACTCCTCTAAATTCTTAAAAATTATTTTAATGGTAAAAGGGGAGAAATCTTAGGTCAAATTTTTTCAAAATTGAAACAAACACTCTATGCTTTTTTGTGAGGGGGAGTTTTTCTTAAATTATCTTTAAAAACTCAAATGCTTGGTTAATCGTTTGTACTAATCGTTTATCTCATAATTGCACTAATCGTTTATCTCATAATTGCACTAATCGTTTGCGTTTATAGAAAGCTTATAAGATGATAATCTTCCGATCTAGAAGTTGGTAAAACGTTCTTATCCCTTATCTCTTTCTTTCATCTTGTTTCATGCTTTACATTGATAATCTTTATGCATTTCAAAATTAAAATGTTTTAATTGCTCTTAACCCTAGATCTCTTTATGTTGTTTTTCAAAATCTATTCACTTGAGTTTTAGCTCTTCTATGTTTAGTTGCTTGATATTATTTTATTATCCCGTCTTTTTGATGAAGACAAAGGGGGAGAAATATGTGCACTAAAACTTTCAAAATTGCACTTTTTAATACTCACAAATGCATTTCATATCTTATATTCATTTTTACTTAAATGCTTATTGTGAGGGGGAGCAAAATTTCATAAGAGCTTAAACTTTCATATCATTCCTAAGGTGTTTTAGTGAAGGATTTGTCATCATCAAAAAGGGGGAGATTCTTGGCTTATAGCCTCCCTTAATAGGTTGTTTTAATGTGACAAATCCTCTTGTGTTTAGTGTGCTAATTACTCTTGTTTTTCATATTCTATCTTGCACTCTAATTCATCAAAAAACACTTCTTTATCTTTTAGATCAAAGCTTTATTGTTATATCTTAAGAAACTAATTCTCTTACAAATACTTTTATTCATATCTTTGTGTACATTGAGAATTAGCTTTAGTGATCAACTACAAAGTTTATTAGAATGATGTTCTCTACAACTCTCGTGAAGAAGGTTTTCTGATCCGAGCATCACAGTAAAAGATATACTCTATACATTGAGAAGAAGGTGTTTTAGACCTTTGGTGTGGTAGCCGGAAAGGTATACCGGCGGATTGAGCGGTATACCGTCCGAAGCAAGTGAAATAAGCGAGAGTTCATGCGGTACACCGCACGAGACCCGCGGTGCACCGCAAGTTAGGGTTTTCTGCAGCAAAATGAAGACAAAAATGCATATATCCGTTGGGGATATTAATATATCCGTTGGAGACATTTCTTATGACCGTTGGGAGCATTTTGCAGCTATATATTGAAGGTCTTTCAAGGCTACAATTACACCTTCAACCCATATACACTTAGAGGCTTAATTGTTATCATCCAAGAAGGTGTCAAGAGCTTAAAAAGTCTTATGTACTCAATTAAGGAGTTAATCCAATAAGCCACAAAGTTCTATCTACTCAAAAGGAGTCTTTCATGCTTAAGTGTTATATCTACTCATTAGGAGATTGTTAGCAAAGTAGTTTCACCCCTTAAACACTTTGTATTTATCCTCTTAAGTCTAGCTCTTGTAATAGATAGATTAAGAGAGAATTAGAGTATCGGGAGTATACTCGGTGTCCTTGTGTTGTGATTACACAAGAGTTTCCTTCGTGGTTTCGAAGAGGTTGTCCTTGTGTTGCGATAGCACAAGTGTTTGTCCTTCGTGTTATCGAAGAGGTTGTAAAGGTTATTGTGTTCTCGACCCGGTTAAGAGAGACACGGGAGCTTAGTGAAAAGCTTGAAATCCTAAGGAGGCTTCCTTAGGTAGTGGATGTAGGGAAACCGAACCACTATAAATCGTGTGTATCTTTCTATCCCTACTCTATTTACTTTCCACACTTTATATGTTTGATAATATGCTAGTATGAATATTCTGATATTGATTATCTAGTTTATCTAACATATTGTCTTCTAGAGTAGTAAGAGATTAGAAACTCGTTTTACTTATATCACTTATATATCGAACCTCTTAGCTTATCGATTGTATGATCCCTTAGGAGTTTGATATATTAGTTGACTTAGAAGTTTCTTTCTTAAACTTATAATTGTCCAAAAGATTTTTAATTAGGCATTAATCTTATTAGTAATCCTATTCACCCCCCCTCTAGGACTTTCAAAAATGATTAAGGCAGTTCTTTCATATTGAAGCTCCTTGAAGCCTTTCTATACATTTTTACCCTGTTATTTGATTTAATATTTTATATCCTTCTCAGCCCCTTCTAGCCTTTCTAAAGCCTTTTTATTAACCACATTATAAGCCATATCCCTTTAGATTATAGGACTTTTCCATATGACCCGCACTCGAATCGCGATGCATAGACAGTTGTTTTATAGCTTGAGTTTGGGGTGGTGGGTCCACCATTATGGGTAATATTATTGGGTTGGGATTTTTGAGCTTATTAATTATGCTCTGTTATTATATTGATGATGATTCACAGGTTTATATTGTAACCCTTTTGCCGGGGTAATAGTGAATGAAAAAGAAACTACGAGCTAAGATTGAAAAGAAAAAAAATATATATATATATGAAAAAAATAGCGTGATATCTTGAACATGAAAAAGAGAGTTATAGCTATACAAAAGAAAAAAAGAAAAAATGATTTGAAAAGAATATATATATTCGGACCGGCAAAGTGGAATTTTTAAGTGAACATCTTTATGCTTTAATTAGGTTATTGGGGATGCTACTTTTTGCATCAAAGAAATCATTGGGTTGAGTGAGAAAAGCTTTATGAGAGTAACTCAAGCTCTAGGGCGATTCGTTGATGGCTAGTGAGGAGAGAGCCAAAAGCTCACTCTAACTTATCCAAATATACTATCATACCGTCCCTAAGCCAACATTACAACCTTCAAGACCTTTTGATTCTTTGCTATGTAATCGAGAAGTGATTGAGCCAATAGAGAGTAGTTAAGTGGATCTTTGGAAACTAGTGAAGTTCGATGAACAATCTATAGCTTCCTTGGTGAACTGAGTAAAGTTCCTCTCCTTCTTACATTAGGAAGCTAATCTAATCTTGAATTCAAACCGTGTTGACAGTGGATATGAGAAGTGTACAGGTATGTAGTTTGTAAATATCATTACATGAAATTTTCTGATTAGTGCTTTATGTCTATTCTATATATTTCGCTATCTCCTTTCGCATTGTGTTAAAATGACCTAGGTGTGTATTTATAGATTTCCCTTTGTTTTTATCTTTATTGTATCGAGACGATACAACTTTGAGTTGGGGGTCTTGATGTCTCCTCATTTGTCATGAATTAATATTAAGATGAGACATCATTTTTAGTGATTTAGAAGTCTTTCTATTCGATTTTCTTGTGAATTATTACACTTTCCTATTTCTAGTCTTGATTTAGTAAATAATTATATTTAGAGCATATTGGGTTTAATTATTTATTTAGTGTGAAGCTTTAAAGATAAATATGGAGATTAACTAGATTCCAAGTCAAAGACTAAGAGATAAGGAAAGAAGATAAGCATGGAAACTAAATATAAGGAAACAAGAGCTAAAAGTATGAAAAAGAAAAGCTGCCAAATAAATATGAATTTCACCACCCACGACCACAAATCAGCTTATATCACAAACTCGGTGAGTAATTTGGAAGAACGTTCAAGAGAAAAGTTAAAGATCTTTCCGAGACGATGAATTTCGACTACTCATACGCGTCAAACGGATATGAATTGAAGCGGTTAGGTCCAAAACAAAAACGGGTCTGATCTTATATTTTAGGGTTACGAATTTGAGTTGGGCTAGGAGTCCAATACTTTCCTTCTCCTTCAAGAAAACGAATTAGGGCTTATCTACACCTATAAATACACTCTTATATCACTTGTAAATCACCCTTGCTCATCCTTGACTCATAGTTATTAGTCCTTAGGTTTATTATCATCAGAATTATTGTAGAGAGCAAGATGAAGTCTTTCATTATTTCTTTTAGTTTATTTCCTTCAGGTATGAACTAATTTTCCCATATCTTGGGTTTTGCATCATGCATAATCTATGAATTCTATTTTCTTTCTATCTAAGTTTCATTGGGAATTATATGTTTTAATCTGATATTAGCTGCTTACCTATATATTTGTTTATGTGTTTAGAATTATTGCCTATCCTAGAACTGATCACTTTAGGATTTCTTAATAGTAGTTAGATGTTCACCTTAAATGGGTGTCTAATTATTGAAACACCACATAAACGTCTAGTGTCGATATTGGTCTTGACAACACTAATTCTAACTAGATAGTCATTAGGGTATATTTTAATCACTATCACCATGTTTGGAATTGAATTGCTTAAGACCTTGGTTGCGCTTGATAACACTAAGTCTAGGATGCCTCGTGGTGTGTCTGTAGCCCCCTTAGTCGCTCTCCAGGTCTAAGAGAGGGAATTTAGAATCCTGACTAAGTATCTAAGAGCTAAATATCTCCCTTATTAACTAGAATTTGATAGAAAGAATTGGAAGGATTAGTGCATACTAGCAAGAGCTAAGCTATACTTCTCATCTCATATTTCTTATCTTTTATTTTATTGTCTTTATTTTCATTAGTTTAATCATTAATCTCTCAATCGTTCCTATTTATTTTCTGACTTTTAATTAATTACTTCCTACTCTTAGTTATTGCTCATCACGTATAACACACTAAGTCCCTGAGAACGAATCTTCTTATCACTAGAACTTGCATACGTCCTGTAATACTTGCAGTACCGTGCTTGTCTAGGGTGCTTTAATGCAATTATTTTCAGCGTTTATTTATCATATTTTTATAACACCCTAGGCGACACCACATCTCAATTGACCCCCAACTCAAAACTTTAACCACTCTTGAAATTTGAAACTCTTGATTATTGGTTGTACAAGCTTTATTTGGGGTTAGGAAATGTGTTTTGATGATGATCCTCTATTTGGGTAAGACGGATTCTTGATGGATTGGTATGGATTTAAGAAATTGTAGGAGGAATTTCTGAAATCTAAGTTTTTGATTCTTGGTTTCAATGTGTTTTGGTATGATATGGGTAGTTGAATCTTCTTTTGTAATAATGTGGAGGGAAGATTTGATGTGTTTGTATGGTGATTGGGTAGTGTTTTGATGTTTAGGGAAGGTTTGATGAAGCTTTAATGGAGTTGGGAGAGGTTTGGAGAAGAAAGTGAGGCTTAAGGATTGTAAAATTCGTAATAAACTAACCTTCCTCTTCTTTATAGCCTAAAATTCGAATTTTTTCTCTCTCCAGCGGCGCGGGGCGGTATACCGCCGTTATGGGCCGGCATATACCGGTGAGCTGCTCTTTGAAAAATTGTCTTCGGCAAAAAACCCTCTTCGCAAACCCGAGGCCTCGTGTTTTTGTCTAACCGGAAATACCGGCGGTATGGGCCGGCATATTGGTGCGGTAAGCTTTCGAAAATCCCCTCTCGGCAAAGAACCCGAGGCCTCGCATTTTTCACCCGCCGGCTTACCGGTCGTGTGACCGGCATACCGGTGGGTAGATCTGAATATGCTCAAAATTTTCGTTTTTTATTTTACCTCCATATCTATTTTTCTCCACTCTATTAGATAGATCTCGAAAAAATATGCGATTTAGTCTCGAGAAAAAGTGAATTCCGATACCCGAGCGCAAAGTTCGAAGTTTTTGTAAAACTTTCTCGCACTGATAGGTGCGGTGCATCACAAATACCTGCGGTGTACCGCGAAAAAGTTCTGTCCAACTATTTTTAACTCCGAAAATTTTCCACTTTTTCACCCCAAACTCGAACCCTTGCAAACCTAAACATCAAAAATACTACTACCTTTCTCAAATACGCAATATCAACTAAAAACAACTAAACATGAATTAAAACATAGAAACATAAAAAATTGCGGGTTGTCTCCCGTACAACACTTTTATTTAACGTATTTTAAAGTTAGACGTGTTACCTCAGTCATGGTTGAACATCACCTCCACAACAACAAGCAAGTTTATTAACATTTGGCATGCGAAATTTGAATCCCTTGCCTTTTACTCCCACGAACTTTTCAGATCTATTCTTTGTAGCAATGGATGGTTTCATCCAAAAGTTTTGGGATGTACGCTCGTCTTGTGGTAATTTTAGTTCGTTTGTAGCATTACACTCCTCTGGCAATCCATTCATCTCTTCAGTTTCTAAACTTCGTTTGTTAGAAAGAATGTCCTTCATGAATTTAAGATATTTTGGCATTCTTGTGAGAGCTTCTACAAACGGGATATTGATATTTAACTCGTTGGTGGTCCTTTGTGTGTTCTAAAATTAATGCAAAAAGTAATTGAACCACAACCGCAAGTGTACGGTTGTCCCAAGTAGTAATAATGATTCTAGGATCGTTCGCAGGGACGGTTTGGTTAACTACAATGCTTATCAGATAATGATTGGTTGCACTTATGAAAGCAATTAAAAGATATAATGATTGATTGGTTGTTTTGTATTAATCCTAAGTATGAAAAGACTAAATAGAAAATGCAAGTAAATATTAAAACAAAAGTAAATGAAGATGAAACGCAAATATGAGAAGGCAGTACTTGAGAGACGCAAGGGATCCTCCTAATTCTATTTCATAACATATGTTGTTTAAGGGTTAAATTGGTCAATCGACATTGGTCGGGATTCTAAATTCCTTATACCCCCGTCAGGGTGGACTATAAGGCTATTCTAGAGTGTCACTAGTCCCGTCAGGGTAAATATGATCCACTTTCGAATGATTAAGTAAATTTACCACATTGGCCCTAAAATTAACTAAACTCGTCAGAGTCAAATATTTTCGATTTTAGATTGAGTAATTAAGTCCATACCTAAACCCTCCGTCAGGATGATCCACACGCCACATATGTGGAATAGCCTAGATACTAACAACTGTTCTTAGTTGATCACTCCAAAAACAGTAAATAATCTTAAATTACAGAATAATGTAAAAGCCCCAATTTAATTTAATTTAGAAAAACCCAAATTCAGACATATGAAATTTAACTGAATAGGGATTCACCCATTATGCATTCTCAAGTACTTAAAAGAAATTATCTCATGCTAATAGAAAGTAAAACTAAATCAAAAGAAAGGGAACTCATATTGTTTTACAGAATTAAAAATAAAGAAAACCTAATTTCCGGAATTGGATTTGGCTGAGAATGGAGATATAGACACTCTCCAGCTCTACAGCTTTCTTCTTCTTCCTTCGTTGACTTCTCTCTGATGCTTCTGCTTATGAATAATAAGTTGTATGAAAAATAGAAGTCCAAAGCCCCTTTTATACTAATAAAAACGGATTTGTCCTTGGGCTTAAGATTAAATCACTAATTAAAAGCCCAAGTCCATTTTCTAGGCCCAAAACCCCGTAACTGCTGCACCACCTCCACTAAAACGGCTCTAGCCGATTCTTTATAACTCCGATTAACCTGAAATCACTTGCTAAATTTTCGTAACTCGATAAGGAACATATTCTCTTCAAAGGTCAGCGGCTAAATCAACTCGTAAGTGCCTCGAAATTAGCAATCGTTGGCATGTTTTCCAGATTTGCAACTCAAAAAATATTGTTCTTTCGGGATTTATCTTCAAGCTTTGACTCCATATCATGATCTTTGACTCTCTTCTCGGATTCCTTTCCTAGCTAATATTCAAAACCTACAAAATTTTCACTAAAATACACAAGATTACGCGCAAAAGTTTAATAAATCAAAAATACTAGAAATAAAATAGGAATTCCGGATTATTGCATTTTTAACTCAAAAGTCTATCAAAATATTCAATTAAACATAAAAAATGATGTCTCCCAAGGGTCTAAAATAAGAACAATTAGGGAGACATCAAGACCCCCAACTCAAATCTTTGTCGTCCCGACAAAGCAAAACAAAACAAAGGGGTAGAAGTAAACGTAAGAACAAGTAGAAGCTAGCAAATACACCTAAAGCAATTCTCAAGACAAATCTCATATAGCAAACTCTAGAAATTAATATACACATACATCTATAATGAAAAATCAAACATAAATAATCTCAATCATAAAATTAAAGTTGCAATGCTTGAAGGTTACACTTGTACTCATCTCTGTATGATGGCTATAGGGTGGTCATTAATCCTAACTCATTTTGAACGCTCCACCTAGTATATTTCCTATCAACAGAATCATAAATTCACTATGCACTTAGGAATCACGAGGTCTTTATGGTTTTAATATTGGCTTAAGGACGGTGTGGATGTATATTTGGTAAATTTGAAGTGAGCTTTTGGCTCTCTCCTCACTTACCATCAACAAATGTCCTCGAGCTTGAGTTTACGCTAAAAAATGTTCTCACTCACCCATTCACGCAACAATTTAGCGTCTCATGTCAACCCATTACAAATAAGATGATTTTTCAGAAAAATTCCACTTTGCCGGATGTTTTATTCATTCATATTTTTCTTTTTCTTTTCTTTTCTCTTTTTTTTTGTACAGATGCAAACCGGGTTCCCGGTTTTGACGAAATCGAGTTCCCGGTTTCTACTGTATAGATTTTCGAAATTTTTCATTTTTTCTTTCTTTTTCATTTTTTTTTCATTCCCGGCAAAAGGTTACAAGTATATATCATCTGCAATTGTGCCACAATACAAGGCACATCAATCCCTACCCAATAAATTCCCCATAAGTGGACCCACCACCCCAAACTCAAGCTCGAGACATGTCTCAGGATCGTGATTCAAGTGCGGGTCATATGGTCATGCCTAATAATCTAAGGGATAATGTATTATATCATGGCTACAAAGAAAAGGCTAAAGGCTCAAAGTGGGCTAAGACGGATAAAATTAATATAAGGGATAAAAGGCTAAAAAGGTCACAAATGGCTAACAAAGAACTGCCCCTATCATTTTCCTAAGAACATAGCTCGTCTTTAGTTCATATCTAGGTGGGTTCTCTACTAATTAGGCTTCCACGTTCTACACACCAAACATATTCCTTGAGTACAAGCTTACTTCATTTGCATTGTTCATTAATTTTTCCTATAAATGTGTTTTATATTAATCCCTAAAGTCCACTATTTACTATCATAGATTCATCAAAAGTATGCTTAAAGGGATATTTAAAATTTTCTACAGTCAAATGCAACTCCGATAAATCTTTTATTGAAAGCAAATAAAAACAAATAGCACATAAAAACTGGGATGAGGCAACAAATCCCACCCCAAACTCAAAAATGAGCCGTGTCCCCACGACTCGAAAAAGACTCAAAGCAATTAAACTAATCTACACTAAAAAGGAAGGATTAGAAAACGTATCTTAACCAGCACGTGGCTGGTTACCGGTGTTGCGTTCTGAACCTTTATCTCGCGTAAGAGCATCATAAATCGCGTTTTGAAGTGTGTTTACGCCTAAGATCAAAGTTCGAATAAGGTCCAATTCTCTTGTAATGTTTCCTAAGGTAACAATCATCTTCTCTTGATTCTCTTCCAACACCCATATTTTGGATTCCAACTAAGGAGCATTCTTCGCTTTCTTTGGTGGAGGAGCTCTAGGAGGTTTCGTAGCTCGTGTTGCTTCGTCATGGATATTCTGAATCGTAGTCAATGCCATGCTTACTCCAACTGTCACAACGTCATCCTCTGCGTTCCTACGCGGAATTTTTGCATCTAGGCACAATTTAGTAATAGTACAAGGAAACTTGAGATTCTGTTGTTTCATCGGCGCTCTCACGAATTCCATGATGGTTTCATAAATAATCTTAGCAACATTCATATGTTTCTTCTCAATAATACACTTGATAAAAATTATATTCTCCTTCTTCAACTCGGATGTGTGTTTAATTCCATAGAAAGTAGGTATTATAAAACGAGACCAAACCTTCGCACTAGGTGTCAAATTACTGTTGTAAAACTGTCCAGAATATCTTTCTCCTTCTGGAATTGGGCTAGCCCCATTAATAAGCACAGTTCCCCAAAGGGATTCATAATCGAAAGAAGGGTCACTAAGGGTTTCTTGGAACGGACATAATCCAGTAAAGTTGGGTAATTTCAAAGATTTCCGAGTAAGTTCAATAGAGAAAGGAACTACCTTTTTGAAAATTTCAATTGCCTCACGGGAAAGGGCTAAACCTTCATAAAATTCTCACACAAAAGTAGGAATAAACTCAAGCTTCCTTTCTCTTAATTCTCTCCAACCAAACTTGTCACAAACAACAGGATATTCTCTATGAGCACTACTCATAATATTCTTAGGAAAGTCCATCTCTTCACCAAACTTCAAAAATTCAATTCTTTCACGAACCTGTTCATTCCATGAAGTATAAACCCTCTTAGGCTTTTGGGCCCACATCTTTCTTCGCGGAGGTTTCTGTTGAATTGGTACTTCTAGAACTTCTTGTTCAGTTTCATCCTCAAGTTCTTTCTCAATCTCATCTTCATGTTCATCCTCAGTTTCTGGTTCATCAATTAATCTTCTCCTCTTACCTGTGATTTCTTTCTTCTTGGGAGCAAGCTTAACCTCTTCAGTATTTATTTTAGGACGCGAATCAGGAATCTCAATAGCTTGTTCTTGAGTACCACCAATAGTGGTCTTCTTCCTAGGAGTAGTTCTTCGGAAATCACCGGTTCTGTTAGTCATCTCTTTCCACCACAAACTCAAAACTTCAAATAGTGAGAAGCTAGAGAAAAGCTTAGAACTTTGATGTTTTGAGGCTTAGGAATTGAAGATTAAGGTGGAATATGAAGTGGATAATGGTTAATTTCCGTGGGAGAAGAAGGAATTGGTTTAATTAAAAGATTTGGTGAAGAACAATCTTGGTGGAAAACTAAGGATTTGATGATATTTTGGAGAAGAGGTGAGTTGATTTTGTGTTTTCGTGATGAAAGAGGGTAAGATTTGAATATATATATATATATAGTATTAATGATGATTTTCGGAGGTGGGAAGTGTGTGGGAGCGTTTTTGGTAAAAACTTGCAGAAGAGGCTAAGAAAACTAGGTTAAGGAGGCAAAAACCGCCTCTCACAGTTGAAAACCGGGTTCCCGGTTTCGAAAATCCAGGTACCTGGTTTCGCGTCGCTGTGTCGGCACGAAAACGACTAATTTTCTTTTTAATTACCTCAATGCAAATAATGGATGGACCCCAAAACGCTGGGTCAGAGAGCACCCCTTCGAAACCGGGTTCCCGGTTTGTGCTAAACCGGGTACCCGGTTTGTTACGCTGATGTGGGTTGACACGCATGTGGTGACGCAGCAAATGGTGGGACCCAGTACGCTGGGTCAGAAAGGTCAAAATGTACAGCACCGAAACCGGGTTCCCGGTTTTGCGAAATCCGGGTACCCGGTTTCCGTCAAGATCGAGGATGAACACGCAGCAAAAGGCTGCCTTCCAAGACGCTGGGTCAGAAGCTCCAAAAATCACAGCTCATGAAACCGGGTTCCCGGTTTTGAGAAATCCGGGTACCCGGTTCGTGACGCTGTGTCGTGAACCAAGACGCCATATCTTGCATGTGGGAGGTTGGTACCAGCTCCAAAACCGGGTTCCCGGTTTTTGCGAAACCGGGTACCCAGTTTCTCCTGGACGACCAACCTATTTTTCCTCTATTTTCGCCCTTTCGACCCCAAACTCATGACCTTTTTACCCCTGAAATCATCAAAACAACTACCCTCCCTCATTTCTTAATAATAAACACTAAAATTTAATTAAACTAATTTACACTGCAAAAATTCAAAAACTCAAACTAATATACAAAGAATTGGCTTTTGTTTAACGCCGTTAAGCTCGACGGGTTACCTCACGCTTCTAAGGAGTCTCAAGGAGATACATGACCATTAGTGGTTCACAAGAACAAGCTATTGAGATTCCTGATTCGCGTCCTAAACGAAAAATTAACGAAGTTAAGCTTGATTCTAACAGAAAAGAAATCACAGGTCTAAAGAGGAGATTGATTGATGAGATTGAAAGTGAGATGGAACCAGAAGAGGAAATTGCGAAGAACATTGAGAAGGAAACTGAACAAGAGATTCCGGAAGCAACTGTTCAAAAACCCCCGCGTATGAAGATGTGGGCCCACAAACCTAAGAGGGTTTACACTTGTTGGAATACTCAGGTTCGTGAAAGAATTGAATTTTTGAAATTTGGTGAGGAGACGAATTTTCCTAAGGGTATTATGAGTAGTGATTACAAGGAATATGCTGTGACATGTGCTAAGTTTGGTTGGAAAGAGTTACAAGAAAGGAAGCTTGAGTTTATTCCTACTTTTGTGCGAGAATTTTACGAAGGTTTAGCTACCTCACATGATGCCATTGATATCCGCAAAAAGGTAGTTCCTTTCTCTATTGAACGTATTCGGAAATCATTGAAACTACCCAATTTTTCTGGAACATGCCCCTTCCAAGAAACTCTTAATGACCCTTCTTTTGATTTTGAGTCCCTTTGGGGGACCGTGCTTGTTAATGGGACTAGCCCGATTCCTGAAGGTGAAAGGTATCCTGGACAGTTTTACAGCAGTAGTTTGACACCTCGTGCTAAGGTTTGGTCTCGTTTCATAATACCCACTTTCTTTGGTATTAAACACACTTCCGAGTTGAAGAAAGAGCACATATTTGTTATTAAGTGTATTTTGGAGGAGAAACCATTTAATGTTGCCAAGATCATTTATGATACAATCATGAAGTTCGCGAAATCACCAATGAAACAACAAAATCTGAAGTTTCCTTGTACTATTACTCAGTTGTGTTTAGACGCAAAGATTCCGCGTAAGGACGCAGATATTGATATTGTTTCAGTTGGTATGAGTATAGCTTTGAGCACAATCAAGAACATCCATGAAGAGGCAACACGAGCTACGAGAAGTCCCAGAACTCCTCAATCAAAGAAAGCGAAAACTGTACCTGAGTTGGAAGCGAAGATTCAGGTGTTGGAAGAGAATCAGGAGAGGATGATTGCTACCTTGGGAAACGTTACAAAAGAATTGGACCTGCTTCGAAATTTAATCCTAGGCGTAAATACACTTCAAAACGCGATTTATGATGCTGTTACGCGAGATAAAGGTCCAGAACGCAACACCGATAACCAGCCTCGCGCTGGTTAAGATACGTTTTCTAAACTTTCCTCTTAGTGTATATTAGTTTAAATGCTTTATTGAGTCTTTTCGAGTCGTGGGGACACGGCTCATTTTTGAGTTTGGGGTGGGGTTCGTTGCCTCATCCCAGTTTTTATGTGTTATTTGCTTTATTTGCTTTCAATAAAAGAATTTTCGGAGTTGCGTTTGACTATAGAAATTTTTAAATATCCCTTTAAGCATACTTTTGATGAATCTATGATAGTAAATAGTGGACTTTAGGGATTGATATAAAACGCACTTACAATTGCATGCGAACATAGGTAATTGATAGGAAAAATTAATTAACAATGCAAATGAAGTAAGCTTGTACTCAAGGAATATGTTTGGTGTGTAGAACGTGAAATCCTAATTAGTAGAGAACCCACCTAGATATGAACTAAAGACAAGCTATGTACTTAGGAAAATGATAGGGGCAGTTCTTTGTTAGCCATTTGTGCCTTTTTAGCCTTCTATCCCTTGTATTAATTATTATCCGTCTTAGCCCACTTTGAGCCTTAGCCTTTTCTTTGTAGCCATGATATAAGCCATTATCCTTTAGATTATTAGGCATGACCATATGACCCGCACTTGAATCACAATCCTGAGACATGTCTCGAGCTTGAGTTTGGGGTGGTGGGACCACATATGGGGAATTTAATGGGTTGGGATCGATGTGCTTTGTATTGTAGCACAATTGCAGATGATATATACTTGTAACCCTTTGCCGGGAATGAAGAAAAATGAAAAAGAAAGAAAAAATGAAGAAATTTGAAAAATCATACAGTAGGAACCGGGAACCCGGATCCATCAAAACCGGGAACCCGGTTTGCTTCTGTACAAAAAAAAAAAAAAAAAAAAAAAAAAAAAAAAAAAAAAAAGAAAAAAAGAAAAAAAAGAAAAGAAAAAGAAAAATACATATGAATAAACACCCGGCAAAGTGGAAATTTTCTGAAAGATCATCTTGTTTATAGTGGGTAGACATGGGACGCTAAATTGTTGCGTATATGGGTGAGTGAGAACATCTTTTCGAGCGTTAACTCAAGCTCAAGGACACTGTTGATGGTAAGTGAGGAGAGAGCCAAAAGCTCACTTCAAATTTACCAAATATACATCCACACCCGTCCTTAAGCCAATATTATAACCGTAAAGACCTCGTGATTCCTAAGTGCATAGTGAATTTATTATTCTGTTGATAGGGAATATACTAGGTGGAGCGTTCAAAGCGAGTTAGGATTAATGACCACCCTATAGCCATCATACAGAAATGAGTACAAGTGTAACCTTCAAGCATTGCAACTTTAATTTTATGATTGAGATTATTTATGTTTGATGTTGCATGATTAGTGTATGTGTATATTAGTTTCTAAAGTTTGCTATATGAGATTTATTTTGAGAATTGCTTTAGGGTTTATTTGCTAGCTTCTACTTGTTTATACGCTTACTTCTACCCCTTTGTTTTGTTTTACTTTGTCGGGACGACAAAGGTTTGAGTTGGGGGTCTTGATGTCTCCCTAATTGTTCTTATTTTCGACCCTTGGGAGACATCATTTTTTGTGTTTATTTACTTAATTTGATAGACTTTTGGACTAAATTTGCAATAATTCAGAATTTCCTTTTTATTTCTAGCATTTTTAATTTATTAAACTTTTGCGCGTAATATTGGTATTTTTAGTGTAAAGTTTACAGGTTTTAGATGTTAGCTAGAAGAGGAATCCAAAGGAGAAAGTCAAAGATCGTGAATTAGAGTCAAGACTTGAAGACAAATCCCGAAATATTATTTTTAGAGCTGAAAATCCACTTTCCAGGCCATAGATTGCTGATTTCGAGGTACTTAAGCGATGATTCAGCTGTTGACCTTTGAAGAGAAATCATTCCTTATCGAGTTACGGAACTTTAGCAACTGGAATGAGGTCAATCGGAGTTGTAACGCATCGGGAAAAGCAGTTTTAGTGAAGGTGTATCAGCAGTTACGGGATTTTGGGCTTAGAAAGTGGGCTTGGACATTTAATTAATATTCTATTTTCTGGTCCAAGCCCTAAAACGAATTTATGCTTATAAAGGGAGGTCTGGACTTCTATTTTTCACACAATTCACTTTCCACAAGATTAAAAACACCAGAGAAGCTACAGCAGGAAGAAAGGAGAAGCTACAAGAGCTGGAGTGGGTCTATAGCTCCGTTCGTAGTCATTCTGATTCCGAAAATTAGGTTTTTCTTATATTTTAATTTTGTAACGAATATGAATTCCATTTCTTTTTATTTTGTTTTTAATTTTATTATGAGCTAAATTTCAATTAGTGCTTGAGAACAAAACAATGGGTGAATCTTGATTTTATCATTATAACGAATGTTGAATTTGGGTTTTTATTGAATTAAATTAAATTAGGGCTTTTACTCTTTTCGACAATTTGTGAATGTTTACTGATTTTAGAGTCGCGAACTAAAATTAGGTATTAGTATCTAAGCTATTCCATATATGTGGCGTATGGATCATCCTGACGGGGGGTTTAGGTACAGAAATAATTGTTCAATCTAGGATAAAAACTATTGATTCTGACGAACTTAGTTAATCCTAGGGCCAATGTGGTAATAAATCTTAATCATCCAACGGTGGATCATATTTACCCTGACGGGACTAGTGACACTTTAGGATCGCCTTATAGTCCACCCTGACGGGGGTATAAGGATATTAGAATCCCGACCATTGTAATTGACTGATTTAACCCTTAAACAACATAAGTTAGAAAGTAAAATTAGGAGGATCCTTGCGTTCTCAAGTACTACATCTCATATTGCGTTTTCATACATTTTACTTGCGTCTTATCTTTTACTTGCATTATTATTTTATCTTTCATTTAGTTATAATAAACAAAACCAAAACAAACAATTTATCCTCTTTCATTTTCATAAGTGCATCAATCGCTATTTGCATAAACATTGTGATCAACCATCCGTCCTTGGAACGAATCTGATTATCAGAATTACTACTTGGGACAACCGTACACTTGCGGTTGTGGTTCGATTATTATTTGCATTTATTTAGAACACACAAAGGACCACCAAGTTTTTGGCGCCGCTGCCGGGGACGGTAGCGTGTGACCACGGTGTTTATCCTTTAGTGATAAGTGCATTTATTTTATTTTATCAGTTTTACGCTTTTTGTTTGTTAGCTTTTTCAGGTTTTTAGGTTTGGTGTATGCGAAGAAGGCTATTCAAGGATCTAGAGCCAACACCTCCGATCCTTAGTAATCCAGAATCGTTGATCAGACTTGCGAACAGAAGAAGAAGAGAACGAGAAGCTTTAGAAGTAGAAGAATTAAGTAACAGAATGGAGAATATCATTATTCAAGGTCAACAGAATGGACAAGGCCAGTTAGATGCTAATGGCCAACCTTTAGCTCCAGGCGTTATTCCTCAAGTTCAACCACAAAATCCTAATCCTCCAGTCCAGATAGTGATGAATCATGATCCGTGGTTTACTAATGGTCCTCCAGAAGTTCCATTCCGTGCTCCAGCTATAGGAGTAGGTGCTCCAGATATTAATGTTCCGCGTTTCCGTCCAGATTCGGGTATGTTAGCTCAGTTCCAGAATTTTGGTAATTTTCGTGGTAGACCATCAGAAGATCCTCTTAGGGCAGTACAGAAGTTCAAACAGATATGTGATTCTTATATCACACAAGGTGTTTCGAGAGAACAGATGTATTTTGCTGCTTTTAAGTTCTTTGTTACTGAGGGAGCAAGTGAATGGCACGATACGCAAGATCCTACGAAGATTACTAATTGGGACCAATTAGAGATTGCTTTCTTTGACAGGTATTACCCAAGTAACATGAGGTTAGATGCTGAATTAGAATTGACGCATTTCCGTCAAGAATATGATGAAACTTTGGGTAAGAGTTGGACAAGATTTCAGATGTGTTTGCGTAAAGTTCCCAACCATGGCTATTCAGAACAACAACAGCTTAAGATCTTTTATAGAGGCCTTGATGGGAATTCGAGAGAGAAGTTGGATACGCTATGTGGAGCAGGTTTTCTTCAAGTTCAACCCGCTCATGCAAAGATTATCCTAGAGAGAACAGTCAAGAATGAAGTTGGGTGGAATTCCGTAAGAACACCAGTTAAGGGAGTGAATAATGTTGACATAGAAGAAAAATTTGCTACGTTTGAGACTAAGATTCAGAACACTTTAGAGCAACAATTGAAGCAGCTTACTCTAGCTGTAAAAGAAGGATTTTCGGGTAAGAAGGTAGCTGTGCATGCTGCACAAGAGGTTTATATGTGTTCGATTTGCAGAATAGATGATCATGATGAGGAAAATTGTCCGAATAACCCAGAATCCGTGATGTTTATGTCCAATAGAGGAAATTTCAATTCAAGTGGTAATGGATATCAGCCTAACAGAAACCATCCTGGGTTTCAATACTCAAATCCTAATGGGGCAGCCAATCCTACCTACGCGTATCAGCCGCGTCCTCAAGGCAACAACTATAATCCAAGACCACATAACAATCATCAAGGAGGACAGAATCAAAACAATTATGTGCAAAGACAAGCTCCTCAAAATACCTACGATGAGAATTTAAACCAGAAAGCTCTACCTGCCCATCCACAAGAAGGAGTAATTACCCTTCAGAAAACCGTTGAAAATTTGATTGCTCTTCAAACACAAGCGTTGGAACGTCAAAACGCAGCTGAAGCAAATATGAAGATTTTCCAGAATCAGATAAGTCAAATTAATAAACAGCTGAATCAGCGTCCACAAGGGCAACTTCCTAGCGATACGGAAAATCCAACACAACATGAAGATTGCAAGGCTGTTACATTAAGAAGTGGTAAGAACCTTCCTCCACCTCCTTTCCCCGTTATGAAAGAGAAAGAAGTTACAAGAAAAGAAAAGGAAGTGGGTGAGAAAGAGAAAGAGAATGAGAAAGATAGTGAGGTTGAAGAGATAGAAAGACCAAGAGAAATTCCGAAAAAGAGAGATGAAATTGTAAGCAATCGCCCTCCACCACCGTTTCCATCGCGAGTTCTGAAAAAGGGAGATATGGGTGATTTTCAGAAATTCTTCAATAGAGTGAGGGGTTTGAGTATTAATATTCCGTTACTTGAGGCAATTCGAGATATTCCTAAGTATACGAAGTTTTTGAAGAGGGCCCTCACTAATAAAAGGCCCTATTGTGATAATGAGATGATTGGCCTTCCTGAAGAGTGTAGTGCGATTTGTCAGAGTAAATTACCTCCGAAGTTAGTTGATCCGGGGAGTTTCACGATTCCCATATCGATTGGAGAAGAATGGAAGGGAAAGGCGCTATGCGATTTGGGGGCAAGCATAAATTTGATGCCCAAGTCAGTCTTTGATAGGCTTAAAATTGGAAATGCAAGACCCACCTCTATGGTCTTGCAAATGGCGGACAGGTCTCTTGCTCATCCTAAAGGCCGTATTGAGGATGTCCTTGTTAAGGCAGGTACACTTATATTTCCTGTTGATTTCGTAATTCTTGAATACAATGCAGATAGAAATGTCCCCATTATTTTGGGTAGACCCTTCCTAGCTACAGGGAGGACATTGATCGATGTAGAGAATGGCGAATTAACGATGAGGATACAAGATGAGGAAGTGAAATTCAAGGTATTTCGAGCTATGAAATTCCCAGATTCTCAGGAAGATTGCTTCAGAATGGATGTAGTAGAGCAAGCATCGCAAGAGGTATTTAATTGCTTAAATTTTGATGATATCTTGCAGGCTGCTTTGACATTAGATTCACCTGAGATGATGGAGGAGCTTACAGAAACAGTGGCAGCTCTAAATTCTGAAAATCCGAAGTATAGGCGTCTTGCCTATGAACCTGTGAGAGAACCGGGGGAGATTATTCCTAAGAAGACACCTTCAATTGAATCTCCTCCGGAGTTGGAAGAAAAACCATTGCCAGCACACTTGAGGTATGCTTATTTGGGTACTAATGAAACTCTACCTGTCATTGTTTCAGCTAATTTAACAGGTCCTCAAGAAGATAAACTGTTGCGTGTGTTAAGAGCCAACAAAGAAGCAATAGGTTGGACAATTGCTGATATCAAAGGCATTAGTCCATCCTATTGTCAACACAAAATCATACTAGAAGATGTTAATGCACGCTCAGTTGAAGGTCAGAGAAGATTAATGCCAGCTATGAAAGATGTGGTAAAGAAAGAGGTGATCAAGCTTTTAGATGCGGGGATTATTTATCCCATTTCGAGTAGTGAATGGGTGAGTCCGGTTCAGTGTGTACCGAAGAAAGGAGGAATTACAACAGTTCTTAATGATAAAAATGAAGCGATTCCTTCAAGAACGGTAGTTGGATGGAGAGTTTGCATGGATTACAGAAAGCTGAACAAGGCCACCAGAAAAGATCATTTCCCCTTGCCCTTCATCGATCAGATGTTAGACAAATTAGCCGGAAGAGAGTACTATTGCTTCTTGGATGGTTACTCCGGGTACAATCAGATTTACGTGGCTCCAGAAGATCAACATAAGACTACCTTTACATGCCCATTTGGTACTTTTGCATATCGCAGAATGCCATTTGGGTTGTGTAACGCTCCCGCTACTTTTCAAAGGTGTATGATGGCCATCTTCTGGGACATGATAGATAACTTCCTTGAAGTGTTCATGGATGATTTCTCCGTGTTTGGTGATGATTTTGATATATGTTTGGATAACTTGGAGAAAGTGTTAGTGAGATGCAAGGAAACAGATTTGGTGCTCAACTGGGAGAAGTGTCATTTCATGGTTCGCGAAGGTATTGTTCTGGGTCACAAAGTTTCGAGTGTTGGTTTAGAGGTTGATAGAGCAAAGATAGAGGTAATTAAAACTCTTACCCCTCCTGTTTCTGTTAAAGGGGTAAGGAGTTTTCTTGGCCATGCTGGCTTTTATAGGCGCTTTATTAAAGATTTTTCTAAGATTGCTAAACCGTTATGCAACTTACTCGAAAAGGATTGCAAATTCCTTTTTGATGAAGCTTGTTTAGCGGCCTTCAAAGCAATCAAAGAAAAGCTTATTTCTGCTCCTATAGTGTTACCTCCAGATTGGAATTTACCGTTTGAAGTTATGTGTGATGCGAGTGATTTGTGTATGGGAGCTGTATTAGGACAGAGGAAAGAGAAAGTTTTTCATTCTATTTACTATGCTAGTAAAACTTTTAGTGGTGCTCAGATTAATTACACAGTTACAGAAAAAGAGTTGCTAGCAGTTGTATATTCATTTGATAAATTTCGCTCTTATCTTCTTGGAGCGAAAGTTATTGTTTATACAGATCATTCCGCGATCAGATTTCTTATGGAGAAGAAAGATGCGAAACCAAGGTTAATCAGATGGGTGTTATTGCTTCAAGAGTTCGATTTAGAAATCAAAGATAGAAAGGGTTGTGAGAATCAGGTTGCAGATCATCTATCGCGTTTAGAGGGTTCAGAGATGAATAGTGGTACTGAAGCAGTTAGAGAAGAGTTTCCTGATGAGAGTTTATTCGTTGTTCGAGATTATGAGGCTCCGTGGTATGCAGATATTGCGAATTTAGTGGTGAGTGGTGTTTTTCCTGAAGGTTCTACTTATCAAGAAAGAAAGAGGTTAGCTCATCGTGCTAGACAGATCTTTTGGGAGGATCCGTTCCTCTATAAAGTTTGTGCTGACCAAATGATACGAAGATGTGTAGCAAGGGAAGAGACTCAAGCCATTATAGCTGGATGCCATGATTCATTATATGGAGGACATTTCAAAGGAGACAGAACTGCTGCAAAGGTATTTCAATCAGGTTTTTACTGGCCTTCTCTTATAAAAGATTGTCATGAATATGTTAAGAAATGTACGAGATGCCAGTTTACCGGAAACATATCTAAGAGGGATGAGATGCCGCGTAATAATGTGTTAGAGGTTGAGATATTCGATGTGTGGGGAATAGACTTTATGGGTCCCTTCGTTCCTTCAAATGGTAACCTCTATATCTTATTAGCTGTTGATTATGTATCTAAGTGGGTAGAAGCGGTGGCTTTACCTACTAATGATTCACGAGTGGTGATCAAGTTCTTGAAATCACATATTTTCACTAGACATGGCACACCTAGAGTGATTATTAGCGATGGAGGATCTCATTTCGTTAATAAATATCTGAAGACTATTCTAGAGAAATATGGAGTTAGACACCGTGTATCTACTGCATATCATCCACAATCCAATGGTCAAGCTGAAGTTTCGAATCGTGAAGTCAAATCAATCCTAGAGAAAACCGTTGGTCCTACAAGAAAAGATTGGTCAATGAAGTTAGATGATGCGTTGTGGGCCTATCGTACTGCGTTTAAGACTCCAGTTGGTGCATCTCCCTATCGTATGGTGTATGGTAAGGCTTGTCACTTACCTTTAGAGCTTGAAATGGGTGCCTATTGGGCAATTGCGCAGTTGAACTTAGATCCTATCTTAGCTGGAAAGAATCGTATGATGAAGCTTAATGAACTTGATGAATTCCGATTGCATGCTTATGAAAATGCTAAACTTTACAAAGAAAACACAAAGAAATGGCATGACAATCGGATTCGTCCAAAGAACTTTGAAGTGGGGCAAAAAGTATTAAAGTATAATTCAAAGTTCAGCAATTTTCCGGGTAAGTTAAGATCTAAGTGGTCAGGTCCATACATTGTGACCAAAGTTACACCTCATGGGGCGATAGAAATAGAACATCCGCTAGAGACCCGTACCTTTATGGTCAACGGTCACAGACTGAAGATATACCATGGAGGTGAAGATACCAATCGCGCGGAAGATCCACATCCCGGGGAGGTCATGTACCTCCGCGAGACTCCTTAGAAGCGTGAGGTAACCCGTCGAGCTTAACGACATTAAACAAAAGCCAATTACTTGTATATTAGCTGAGTTTTTACATTTTTGCAATTTAGATTAGTTTGATTTTCGTAATTTTATTGTTCTTATTAAGAAATGAGGAAGGGTAGTTGTTTTTGATGATTTCAGGGGTAAAAAGGACTTGAGTTTGGGGTCGATTTGGCGAAAACAGAAGAAAAAGAGGTTGGGGGACCCGGTTTTGGAGCTGGTACCAACCATTTTAACGCAACACTTGGCGTTTTGGGGTAATATCACAGCGTTGGAACCGGGAACCCGCATTTGGCGAAACCGGGTACCCGGTTTCGGTGCTGTGATTTCTGAAAATCTCTGACCCAGCGTTTTGGTGGCTTGCGTTTTCGTGCGTTTTGATTCGCGCCATCGACACAAATCCGGGTACCCGCATTTGGCAGAACCGGGTACCCGGTTTCGGAGCTGCTGTTGGTGAAATTTTCTGGTCCAGCGTTTCAGGGTGCTGCGTTTTGGCGCGTTTTCATTCGCGCCATCGAGAAAATCCGGGAACCCGCATTCCACAGAACCGGGTACCCGGTTTCGGCGAGCAAAATCCCTGACCCAGCGTCTTGGGATCCAGCGTTTTGGTGCGTTTTGAAAAAAAAAAAAAAAAAAAAAAAAAGTCCACAATTATTTTTCCGCGCCGTCACAGCGACGCGGAACCGGGATCCCGGTTTGCCAAAACCGGGAACCCGGTTTGCCAAAACCGGGAACCCGGTTTGAAAGCTGTGAGAGGCGGTTTTGAGGTGTTTTAACCTAGTTTCTTAGCCTCTTTTGCAAGTATTTACCTAAAACGCACCAATAGCCTCCCCACCTACGAAATTCATCTACCAAAACACTATATATCATCAAATCCTACCCTCTTTCACCACAACAACATAAGATCAACTCACCTCCTCTCCAAAATAACATCAAATCCTTAGTTTTTCCCAAGATTCTTCTTCATCAAATCCTAAACTAAAACCCAATTCTTTCTTCTCCCATTCAAATTAATCAAGACCCATATCATATTCACCCTAGTTCTTCAATTCCTAAGCCTCAAAACATCAAAATTCTAAACTTTTTCTCTAAGTTCTTCATTATTTGAAGTTTTGAGTTTGGGGTGAAAAGAGATGACTAACAGAACCGGTGATTTTCGAAGAACTGCTCCTAGAAGAAAGACCACCATTAGTGGTTCACAAGAACAAGCTATTGAGATTCCTGATTCGCGTCCTAAACGAAAAATTAACGAAGTTAAGCTTGATTCTAACAGAAAAGAAATCACAGGTCTAAAGAGGAGATTGATTGATGAGATTGAAAGTGAGATGGAACCAGAAGAGGAAATTGCGAAGAACATTGAGAAGGAAACTGAACAAGAGATTCCGGAAGCAACTGTTCAAAAACCCCCGCGTATGAAGATGTGGGCCCACAAAGCTAAGAGGGTTTACACTTGTTGGAATACTCAGGTTCGTGAAAGAATTGAATTTTTGAAATTTGGTGAGGAGACGAATTTTCCTAAGGGTATTATGAGTAGTGATTACAAGGAATATGCTGTGACATGTGCTAAGTTTGGTTGGAAAGAGTTACAAGAAAGGAAGCTTGAGTTTATTCCTACTTTTGTGCGAGAATTTTACGAAGGTTTAGCTACCTCACATGATGCCATTGATATCCGCAAAAAGGTAGTTCCTTTCTCTATTGAAAGTATTCGGAAATCATTGAAACTACCCAATTTTTCTGGAACATGCCCCTTCCAAGAAACTCTTAATGACCCTTCTTTTGATTTTGAGTCCCTTTGGGGGACCGTGCTTGTTAATGGGACTAGCCCGATTCCTGAAGGTGAAAGGTATCCTGGACAGTTTTACAGCAGTAGTTTGACACCTCGTGCTAAGGTTTGGTCTCGTTTCATAATACCCACTTTCTTTGGTATTAAACACACTTCCGAGTTGAAGAAAGAGCACATATTTGTTATTAAGTGTATTTTGGAGGAGAAACCATTTAATGTTGCCAAGATCATTTATGATACAATCATGAAGTTCGCGAAATCACCAATGAAACAACAAAATCTGAAGTTTCCTTGTACTATTACTCAGTTGTGTTTAGACGCAAAGATTCCGCGTAAGGACGCAGATATTGATATTGTTTCAGTTGGTATGAGTATAGCTTTGAGCACAATCAAGAACATCCATGAAGAGGCAACACGAGCTACGAGAAGTCCCAGAACTCCTCAATCAAAGAAAGCGAAAACTGTACCTGAGTTGGAAGCGAAGATTCAGGTGTTGGAAGAGAATCAGGAGAGGATGATTGCTACCTTGGGAAACGTTACAAAAGAATTGGACCTGCTTCGAAATTTAATCCTAGGCGTAAATACACTTCAAAACGCGATTTATGATGCTGTTACGCGAGATAAAGGTCCAGAACGCAACACCGATAACCAGCCTCGCGCTGGTTAAGATACGTTTTCTAAACTTTCCTCTTAGTGTATATTAGTTTAAATGCTTTATTGAGTCTTTTCGAGTCGTGGGGACACGGCTCATTTTTGAGTTTGGGGTGGGGTTCGTTGCCTCATCCCAGTTTTTATGTGTTATTTGCTTTATTTGCTTTCAATAAAAGAATTTTCGGAGTTGCGTTTGACTATAGAAATTTTTAAATATCCCTTTAAGCATACTTTTGATGAATCTATGATAGTAAATAGTGGACTTTAGGGATTGATATAAAACGCACTTACAATTGCATGCGAACATAGGTAATTGATAGGAAAAATTAATTAACAATGCAAATGAAGTAAGCTTGTACTCAAGGAATATGTTTGGTGTGTAGAACGTGAAATCCTAATTAGTAGAGAACCCACCTAGATATGAACTAAAGACAAGCTATGTACTTAGGAAAATGATAGGGGCAGTTCTTTGTTAGCCATTTGTGCCTTTTTAGCCTTCTATCCCTTGTATTAATTATTATCCGTCTTAGCCCACTTTGAGCCTTAGCCTTTTCTTTGTAGCCATGATATAAGCCATTATCCTTTAGATTATTAGGCATGACCATATGACCCGCACTTGAATCACAATCCTGAGACATGTCTCGAGCTTGAGTTTGGGGTGGTGGGACCACATATGGGGAATTTAATGGGTTGGGATCGATGTGCTTTGTATTGTAGCACAATTGCAGATGATATATACTTGTAACCCTTTGCCGGGAATGAAGAAAAATGAAAAAGAAAGAAAAAATGAAGAAATTTGAAAAATCATACAGTAGGAACCGGGAACCCGGATCCATCAAAACCGGGAACCCGGTTTGCTTCTGTACAAAAAAAAAAAAAAAAAAAAAAAAAAAAAAAAAAAAAAGAAAAAAAGAAAAAAAAGAAAAGAAAAAGAAAAATACATATGAATAAACACCCGGCAAAGTGGAAATTTTCTGAAAGATCATCTTGTTTATAGTGGGTAGACATGGGACGCTAAATTGTTGCGTATATGGGTGAGTGAGAACATCTTTTCGAGCGTTAACTCAAGCTCAAGGACACTGTTGATGGTAAGTGAGGAGAGAGCCAAAAGCTCACTTCAAATTTACCAAATATACATCCACACCCGTCCTTAAGCCAATATTATAACCGTAAAGACCTCGTGATTCCTAAGTGCATAGTGAATTTATTATTCTGTTGATAGGGAATATACTAGGTGGAGCGTTCAAAGCGAGTTAGGATTAATGACCACCCTATAGCCATCATACAGAAATGAGTACAAGTGTAACCTTCAAGCATTGCAACTTTAATTTTATGATTGAGATTATTTATGTTTGATGTTGCATGATTAGTGTATGTGTATATTAGTTTCTAAAGTTTGCTATATGAGATTTATTTTGAGAATTGCTTTAGGGTTTATTTGCTAGCTTCTACTTGTTTATACGCTTACTTCTACCCCTTTGTTTTGTTTTACTTTGTCGGGACGACAAAGGTTTGAGTTGGGGGTCTTGATGTCTCCCTAATTGTTCTTATTTTCGACCCTTGGGAGACATCATTTTTTGTGTTTATTTACTTAATTTGATAGACTTTTGGACTAAATTTGCAATAATTCAGAATTTCCTTTTTATTTCTAGCATTTTTAATTTATTAAACTTTTGCGCGTAATATTGGTATTTTTAGTGTAAAGTTTACAGGTTTTAGATGTTAGCTAGAAGAGGAATCCAAAGGAGAAAGTCAAAGATCGTGAATTAGAGTCAAGACTTGAAGACAAATCCCGAAATATTATTTTTAGAGCTGAAAATCCACTTTCCAGGCCATAGATTGCTGATTTCGAGGTACTTAAGCGATGATTCAGCTGTTGACCTTTGAAGAGAAATCATTCCTTATCGAGTTACGGAACTTTAGCAACTGGAATGAGGTCAATCGGAGTTGTAACGCATCGGGAAAAGCAGTTTTAGTGAAGGTGTATCAGCAGTTACGGGATTTTGGGCTTAGAAAGTGGGCTTGGACATTTAATTAATATTCTATTTTCTGGTCCAAGCCCTAAAACGAATTTATGCTTATAAAGGGAGGTCTGGACTTCTATTTTTCACACAATTCACTTTCCACAAGATTAAAAACACCAGAGAAGCTACAGCAGGAAGAAAGGAGAAGCTACAAGAGCTGGAGTGGGTCTATAGCTCCGTTCGTAGTCATTCTGATTCCGAAAATTAGGTTTTTCTTATATTTTAATTTTGTAACGAATATGAATTCCATTTCTTTTTATTTTGTTTTTAATTTTATTATGAGCTAAATTTCAATTAGTGCTTGAGAACAAAACAATGGGTGAATCTTGATTTTATCATTATAACGAATGTTGAATTTGGGTTTTTATTGAATTAAATTAAATTAGGGCTTTTACTCTTTTCGACAATTTGTGAATGTTTACTGATTTTAGAGTCGCGAACTAAAATTAGGTATTAGTATCTAAGCTATTCCATATATGTGGCGTATGGATCATCCTGACGGGGGGTTTAGGTACAGAAATAATTGTTCAATCTAGGATAAAAACTATTGATTCTGACGAACTTAGTTAATCCTAGGGCCAATGTGGTAATAAATCTTAATCATCCAACGGTGGATCATATTTACCCTGACGGGACTAGTGACACTTTAGGATCGCCTTATAGTCCACCCTGACGGGGGTATAAGGATATTAGAATCCCGACCATTGTAATTGACTGATTTAACCCTTAAACAACATAAGTTAGAAAGTAAAATTAGGAGGATCCTTGCGTTCTCAAGTACTACATCTCATATTGCGTTTTCATACATTTTACTTGCGTCTTATCTTTTACTTGCATTATTATTTTATCTTTCATTTAGTTATAATAAACAAAACCAAAACAAACAATTTATCCTCTTTCATTTTCATAAGTGCATCAATCGCTATTTGCATAAACATTGTGATCAACCATCCGTCCTTGGAACGAATCTGATTATCAGAATTACTACTTGGGACAACCGTACACTTGCGGTTGTGGTTCGATTATTATTTGCATTTATTTAGAACACACAAAGGACCACCAATCTTCCAAGCGGTTGGTATCTTCACCTACATGGTATATCTTTAATCGATGACCGTTCACCATGAAGGTACGGTTCTCTAGTGGATGTTCTATTTCTATCGCCTCATGAGGTGTAACTTTGGTCACAATGTACGGACCCGACCACTTAGATCTTAACTTACCCGGATAATTGCTGAACTTTGAATTATACTTCAATACTTTTTGTCCCACTTCAAAGTTCTTTGCACGAATCCGATTGTCATGCCATTTCTTTGTGTTTTCTTTGTAGAGTTTAGCATTTTCATAGGCATTCAATCAGAATTCGTCAAGTTCATTTAGCTTCATCATACGATTCTCTCCGGCTAAAGTAGGATCTAAGTTCAACTGTGCAATTGCCCAATAGGCACCCATTTCTAGCTCAAGAGGTAAGTGACAAGCCTTACCATACACCATACGATACAGAGATGCACCAACTGGAGTCTTAAACGCAGTACGATAGGCCCACAACACATCATCTAACTTCATTGACCAATCTTTTCTTGTAGGACCAACAGTCTTCTCTTGGATTGATTTCACTTCACGATTCGATACTTCAGCTTGACCATTGGATTGTGGATGATATGCAGTAGATACACGGTGTCTTACTCCATACTTCTCTAGAACAGTCTTCAAATATTTATTAACGAAATGAGATCCTCCATCGCTAATAATCACTGTAGGTGTACCATGTCTAGTGAAAATATGTGATTTCAAGAACTTAATCACCACTCGTGAATCATTTGTTGGTAAAGCCACAGCTTCTACCCATTTAGACACGTAATCAACAGCTAATAAGATGTAGAGGTTACCATTTGAAGGAACGAAAGGACCCATAAAATCTATACCCCAAACATCGAATATTTCAACTTCTAACACATTATTACGTGGCATCTCATCCCTCTTGGATATGTTTCCGGTAAACTGGCATCTCGCACATTTCTTAACATATTCATGACAATCTTTCACAAGAGTAGGCCAGTAAAAACCTGATTGGAATACCTTAGCAGCAGTTCTGTCTCCCTTGAAGTGTCTTCCATAGAGTGAATCATGACATCCAGCTATAATTGCTTCTGTTTCTTCCTTGGCTACACATCTTCTTACCATTTGGTCAGCACAAACTTTGTAGAGGAAAGGATCCTCCCAAAATAATTGTCTAGCACGATGAGCCAACCTCTTTCTCTCTTGATAAGTGGATCCTTCAGGAAAAGAACCACTTACAACTAAATTCGCAATATCTGCATACTAAGGAGCTTCATAATCACGAACAGCAAATAAACTCTCGTCAGGAAACTCTTCTCTAACTGCTTCAATACCATTATTCATATCTGAACCTTCAAGGCGCGATAGATGATCTACAACCTGATTCTCACAACCCTTTCTGTCTTTAATCTCTAAATCGAATTCTTGAAGTAATAAAACCCATCTGATTAACCTCGATTTAGCATCCTTCTTTTCCATAAGATATCTAATCGCTGAATGATCTGTATAAACAATAACTTTCGCTCCAAGAAGATAAGAGCAAAATTTATCAAATGAATACACAACTGCTAGCAACTTTTTCTCTGTAACTGTATAATTAACTTGAGCACCATTGAAAGTTTTACTAGCATAGTAAATCGAATGAAAAATATTCTCTTTTCTCTGTCCCAATACAGCTCCCATACACAAATCACTCGCATCACACATAACTTCAAACGGTAAACTCCAATCTGGAGGTAATACTATAGGAGCAGAAATAAGCTTTTATTTGATTGCTTGAAAGGCCGCTAAAAAAGCTTCATCAAAAAGGAATTTGGAATCCTTTTCAAGTAAGTTGCATAACGGTTTAGCAATTTTAGAAAAGTCTTTAATGAACCGCCTATAAAAGCCAGCATGGCCAAGAAAACTTCTTACCCCTTCAACAGAAACAGGAGGGGGAAGAGTTTTAATTACCTCTATCTTCGCTCTATCAACCTCTAATCCAATACTCGAAACTTTGTGATCCAGAACTATACCTTCGCGTACCATGAAATGACACTTCTCCCAGTTTAAGACCAAATCTGTTTCCTTGCATCTGACTAACACTTTCTCCAAGTTATCTAAACATCGATCGAAATCATCACCAAACACGGAGAAATCGTCCATAAAAACTTCAAGAAAATTATCGATCATATCCCAGAATATGGCCATCATACATATTTGAAAGGTAGCAGGTGCATTACACAACCCAAATGGCATTCTGCGATATGAAAAAGTACCAAAGGGACATGTAAATGTTGTTTTATGTTGATCTTCTGGAGCCACGTAAATCTAATTATACCCAGAATAACCATCTTGGAAACAGTAATATTCTCTTACAGCTAATTTATCTAACATTTGATCAATGAAGGGCATAGGGAAGTGATCTTTCCTGGTGGCTTGTTCAATTTTCTGTAATCCATGCAAACTCTCCAACCAACTACCGTTCTTGTAGGAATCGCTTCATTTTTATCATTAAGAACTGTTGTAATTCCTCCTTTCTTTGGTACACACTGAACCGGGCTCACCCATTCACTACTCGAGATGGGATAAACAATCCCCGCGTCTAACAACTTGATGACTTCCTTCTTCACTACATCCTTCATAGCAGGCATGAGTCTCCTTTGAGCTTCAACTGAGCGTGCGTTATCATCTTCCAGTATGATTTTGTGTTGACAATAGGAGGGACTAATGCCTTTGATGTCAGCAATTGTCCATCCTATCGCCTCTTTGTTGGCTCTTAACACACGCAACAGTTTATCTTCTTGAGGACCTGTTAAATTTGCTGAAACAATAACATGTAGAGTTTCATTAGTACCTAAATACGCATACCTCAAGTGTGCTGGTAATGGCTTTGCTTCCAATTCCGGAGGAGATTCAATTGAAGGCTTCTTTTTAGGAATTATCTCCCCCGGCTCTCTCACAGGTTCATAGGCTAGACGCCTATACTTTGGATTCTCATAATTAAGAGCTGCCACTGTTTCGGCAAGCTCTTCCATCATCTCATGTAAGTCTAATTTTAAAGCGGCCTGCAAGATATCATCATAATTAAAACAATCAAATACCTCTTGCGATGCCTGCTCAACTACATCCATTCGGAAGCAATCTTCTTGAGAATCTGGAAATTTCATAGCTCGGAACACATTAAACTTGACTCCCTCGTCTTGGATCCTCATCGTCAATTCACCGTTTTTTACATCAATCAAAGTACGCCCCGTGGCTAGGAATGGTCTTCCCAAAATAATGGGGACGTTAATATCTGCGTCGTAGTCAAGTATAACGAAATCAACGGGAAATACTAACGTACCTGCCTTAACAAGGACATCTTCAATTCGGCCTTCTGGATGTGCAAGAGATCGATCCGCCATTTGCAAAACCATAGAAGTAGGTCTTGCTACTCCAATTTTTAGCATATAAAAGATCGATTTGGGCATAAGATTTATGCTGGCACCCAAATCGCATAGTGCTTTACCTTTCCATTCTTCTCCAATCGATATCGGAATTGTGAAACTCCCAGGATCAAGTAACTTTGGAAGCAATTTACTTTGACAAATAGTACTACATTCTTCAGGAAGACCAATCATCTCATTATCACAGTATGGCCTTTTGTTAGTGAGGGCTCTCTTCAAAATTTCGTGTACTTAGGAATATCTCGGATAGCTTCCAACAACTGAATGTTAATACTAAGGCCTCTCACTCTATTAAAGAACTTTTGATAATCCGCCAAATCACCCTTTATCTGAACTCGAGATGGAAACGGTGGAGGAGGGAGATTACTCATAACATCATCTTTCTTCTTTGGAATCTCACTCGGCCTCTCTATTTCTTCAACCTCAACATCTTTCTCTTTCTCACCCACATCTTTTTCTTTTCTTGGAACTTCTTTCTCTTTCATAACAGGAAAAGGAGGTGGAGGGAGGTTCTTACCACTTCTGAGAGTAACAGCTTTGCAATCTTCATGTTGTCTCGGATTTTCTTACAACTCCCTAGTGACACAGAAAATCCGAGACAACATGAAGATTGCAAAGCTGTTACTCTCTGAAGTGGTAAGAACCTCCCTCCACCTCCTTTTCCTGTTATGAAAGAGAAAGAAGTTCCAAGAAAAGAAAAGGATGTGGGTGAGAAAGAGAAAGATGTTGAGGTTGAAGAATAGAGAGGCCGAGTGAGATTCCAAAGAAGAAAGATGATGTTATGAGTAATCCCAATTTGTTATCTTCGTAGGGTCTTGTGTATCGTGCCATTCACTTACTCCATTAATAACAAAAAATCGAAACGCAGCAAAATACATTTGTTCCTTTGAAACTCCTTGTGTGATGTAAGAATCACATATCTGCTTGAATTTCAGTACTGCTCGAAGGGGATCTTCTCCAGCTTTACCACGAAAATTTCCAAAACTTTGGAATTGCGCTAACATACCCGAATCTGGACGAAATCTCGGAACATCTATATCTGGAGCACCTACCCCTAGAGCAGGAGCACGGAATGGAACTTTTCTGAACCGTTTACAAACCAGGGATCTTGATTATTTGCCATTTCTTTTTGTTCTCTTCTTTTTTTGTTTGCAAGTCTGATTAACGAATCTGGATTATCAAGGATTTGAACTGGTGGTTCAAATATGAGCCTTCTTCGCATACACCAAACCTAAAGAAATTTTGAAAGAGAAGAACAAACAGAAAGCGTAAAACTAATAAAAATAAAAATAAATGCAACTATCACTAAAGGATAAACACCGTGGTCACACGCTACCGTCCCCGGCAGCGGTGCCAAAAACTTGGTGGTCCTTTGTGTGTTTTAAAATAAATGCAAAAAGTAATTGAACCACAACCGCAAGTGTACGGTTGTCCCAAGTAGTAATAATGATTCTAGGATCGTTCGCAGGGACGGTTTGGTTAACTACAATGCTTATCAGATAATGATTGGTTGCACTTATGAAAGCAATTAAAAAATATAATGATTGATTGGTTGTTTTGTATTAATCCTAAGTATGAAAAGACTAAATAGAAAATGCAAGTAAATATTAAAACGCAAGTAAATGAAGTTGAAACACAAATATGAGAAGGTAGTACTTGAGAGACGCAAGGGATCCTCCTAATTCTATTTCATAATATATGTTGTTTAAGGGTTAAATTGGTCAATTAACATTGGTCGGGATTCTAAATTCCTTATACCCCCGTCAGGGTGGACTATAAGGCTACTCTAGAGTGTCACTAGTCCTGTCAGGGTAAATATGATCCACTTTCTAATGATTAAGTAATTTTACCACATTGGCCCTAAAATTAACTAAGCTCGTCAGAGTCAAATAGTTTCGATTTTAGATTGAGTAATTAAGTCCATACCTAAACCATCCGTCAGGATGATCCACAAGCCACATATGTGGAATAGCCTAGATACTAACACCTGTTCTTAGTTGATCACTCCAAAAATAGTAAATAATCTTAAATTACAGAATAATGTAAAAGCCCCAATTTAATTTAATTTAGAAAAACCCAAATTCAGACATATGAAATTTAACAGAATAGGGATTCACCCATTATGCATTCTCAAGTACTTAAAAGAAATTAGCTCATGCTAATAGAAAGTAAAACTAAATTAAAAGAAAGGGAACTCATATTGTTTTACAGAATTAAAAATAAAGAAAACCTAATTTCCGGAATTGGATTTGGCTGAGAATGGAGATATAGACACTCTCCAGCTCTACAGCTTTCTTCTTCTTCCTTCGTTGACTTCTCTCTGATGCTTCTGCTTATGAATAATAAGTTGTATGAAAAATAGAAGTCCAAAACCCCTTTTATACTAATAAAAACGGATTAGGCCTTGGGCTTAAGATTAAATCACTAATTAAAAGCCCAAGTCCATTTTCTAGGCCCAAAATCCCGTAATTGCTGCACCACCTCCACTAAAACGGCTCTAGCCGATTCGTTATAACTCCGATTAACCTGAAATCACTTGCTAAATTTTCGTAACTCAATAATGAACATATTCTCTTCAAAGGTCAGCAGCTAAATCAACTCGTAAGTGCCTCGAAATCAGCAATCGTTGGCCTGTTTTCCAGATTTCCAACTCCAAAATATAATTCTTTCGGGATTTATCTTCAAGCTTTGACTCCATATCATGATCTTTGACTCTCTTCTCGGATTCCTTTCCTAGCTAATATTCAAAACCTACAAACTTTTCACTAAAGTACACAAGATTACGCGCAAAAGTTTAATAAATCAAAAATACTAGAAATAAAATAGGAATTCCGGATTATTGCATTTTTAACTCAAAAGTCTATCAAAATATTCAATTAAACATAAAAAAATGATGTCTCCCAAGGGTCTAAAATAAGAACAATTAGGGAGACATCACTCGTTCACCATGTCAAGGAACTTCTTGAATTCTTTTTCTTTGTTCTGCTTTTTGACACGTGACGGGAATGGTAGTGGCGGACGTGTGTTGGTTACCACAGGGCTCTCTTTATTTTTTGTTGTCTTCTCTGGGACACTCTTTTGTTCAATTACCTCATCAACCTTGTCTTTAATAGTTTCTTCAACAACTTTTTCAGGAATAGAGGTTGATTCTGGTTCTACTCTAGGCGGAGGTAATTGTTTTCCACTTCTTAATTCAACTGCATGACAAGCATCATCTTGTGGAGTAATAGTATCACTTGGGAGTTGCCATTTTGGCCTATTTTGCAATGTACTCGCTATGTGTGACAGTGTATGCTCGAGATTCTTGATTACCTTGGACTGGGTTTGGATTCTTTGCTGGCTCATCTTCATATTTTCTTCAACTACTTTCATCATTGCAGCCATACGTGAATTCAAACTCGAAGGTTGTATTTTTGTAGCTTGTTGCATTGAATATTGAGGTGGTTCTTGATAAGCTTCTCTGTAAATTGGCGCTTCTTGGTAAATTTCTTTATAGATCGGCGCTTCTTGATAGATAGGTTGTAATGGATAGTAAGATTGAGGTCGAGGTTGATAATAAGTCTCTTGATTTCCGACCCAATCTTGATTCTGTGGGGACTGATAATTAGCGTAATTTCCTTGAGGATGATAATAAACTTTAGAATAATGGTTTCTTTGATGAGATACGAAGGAAATCGAAGCTATATTATTCATTCAATTCTCCCATGAATGGTTTCTTGCTCCACAACCTGGACATAAAGGTAAAGTATGTACTAGATTCAGCTGAGCTATTGTTCGCGCTTGTTCTCGTAATTCCTTGAGTTGTTGGTTTAGCTCCTTGAGCCTTAGAGATTCTAAGGTCTCTTCTTGTTTCTCTGTTTCAATCGGGAAACTTCTCTCGGTTTCATGAACTTTCTCCATAATATTTTCAGCTTCTTTAGGATCTAATAATACGAAACTTTTATCTCATAACAAATCTGCTCTTCTTCTGGACTCGTTATTGAGTCCTCCATAGAACATGGTTAATGAATATTCTGGCGATGATACATGGAATGGTCATCTCGCCTTCATCTCATTAAAACGTAACCATGCTTCACCAACACTCTCTCCGTCTTCCTGCATAAATTGTTTGAGCTCCAACATATCTTTTAATTTTCTACTAACCGGATAGAATCGGTATAGGAATTTGGATTGAAGCTTGTCCCAATCTGGAATAACATCAGGGTGTTGGGTATCGTACCAAGCGCTTGCACTTCCGATCAAAAAGAACTGAAACATAATGTAATACATCTGCTCCATTGTAACGCCTCTTGTGATATAAGCATCACAGATCTGCATAAATTTCTGAACATACCGGACCGAATCTTGTTGTGCAGCACCTCTAAATTGTCGATAACTCGCAAATTGCACTATCATGCCTGGATCTGGTCTAAATTTAGCGGCTTGGATTTCTGGAGTGCGGATTCCTCGTGGTAGCACTCTGAATGAGATGGGAAGATCAAGTCTCCTCACGCTTTCGATCTGTAAAATCTGTAAAACAAAACTAAAAAGAAAAGTGTAAAATAGAACTAACTAAAATATAAGCACTAAATAAATGCACAAGGACTAACGATGTAGTCCCCGGCAGCGGCGCCAAAAACTTGGTGTCTCCTAAGGTGTGATAAAATAATGATATAAATGAGTGTAAATAAACACCCTAGACTGAGCACGATTCTGCAAGTATTACAGGACGTATGTGATGTCTCCCTAAATGTTCTAATTTTATACCTTTGGGAGACATCATTTTTTGTGTTTATTTGACCATTTAGATAGACTTTTGGTGCTAATATGCAATAATCCGGTATTTCTATTTTATTTCTAGTAATTTTGATTTATTAAACTTTTGCGCGTAATATTGGTATTTTTAGTGTAAAGTTTACAGGTTTTAGATGTTAGCTAGAAGAGGAATCCGAGGAGAAAGTCAAAGATCGTGATATAGAGTCAAGACTTGAAGATAAATCCCGAAGATATTATTTTTTAGAGCTGAAAATCTGTTTTCCAGGCCATAGATTGCTGATTTCGAGGTGCTTAAGAGATGATTTAGCCGCTGACCTTTGAAGAGAAAACATTTCTTATCGAGTTACGGAACTTTAGCAACTAGAATTAGGTCAATCGGAGTCATAACGAAGTGGGAAAAGCCGTTTTAGTGAAGGTGTATCAGCAGTTACGGGATTTTGGGCTTAGAAATTGGGCTTGGACATTTAATTATTGATTTATTCCTAAGTCCAAGCCCTAATCCGTTTTTAACATTATAAAAGGGCTTTAGACTTCTATTTTCACACATCCTTTTCATAATACAACAATACAACATACGCTTAAGAGTCAGACACCAGAGAAGAAGCTAGAGGCAGGAAGGAAGAGAAGAAGCAAGAGCCGGAGACGGTCTATATCTCCAATTCTCGCCCAATTCAATTCCGTAATTAGGTTCTTCTATTTTATTCTGTAAAACATGATGAACTTATTTATTCCTTTAGTTTTTGTCTTTTCAATTATTATGAGCTAAACTTAATTAGTGTTTGAGAACGCATAATGGGTTAATCCCAATTTGATTTCGTTTTATACATTTGGATTTGGGATTATTATTATTTAAATCAAATTGGGTAAATTGTATTTTTCTTTAATTTGCACTTTATTTACTATTATTGACCTGATCAATTAATAATAGGACTTAGTATCTAGGCTATTCCAATTAGTGGCGATTGGATCACCTTGACGGGGGGTTTAGGTACCGAACTAGTTAACGAATGTAGGTTAGAAATTATTTGACTCTGACGAGCTTAATTAAACCTATGGCCTATTGGGTAATTTACATTTAAACACTTGAGAGTGGACTATAATCACCCTGACGGGGTTTGTAGCATTTGAGAGTTGCTCCTTAGTCCACCCTGACGGGGGTAAGGAGAATATAGAATCCCGACCAATACAAATTTACCAATTTGCCCCTTAAACAATGTATGAAATGAATGATAGTTAGGAAAACCCTTGCGTCTCTCAAGTACTGCCTGCTCATACTTGCGTATCACTTTTATTTACTTGCGTCTTAGTTAGTTATTTATATTTTCGCATTAGTCTTTCATACTCAGGATTAATATAAACCAACCAATCAATCAAAATATCTTTTACTTGCTTTCATAAGTGCAACTAATCATTACTTGATAAGCATTGTAGTTAACCAACCGTTCTTGGAACGAATCTGTTTTATCAACTATATTACTTGGGAAAACCGTACACTTGCGGTTGTGGTTCTCTTTACTTATTGCATTTATTTTTAGAACACACAAAGGACCACCAAGTTTTTGGCGCCGCTGCCGGGGACGGTAGCGTGTGACCACGGTGTTTATCCTTTAGTGATAGTTGCATTTATTTTTATTTCAGTTTTACGCTTTTTGTTTGTTCATTTCTATTCAGGTTCTTAGGTTTGGTGTATGCGAAGAAGGCTATTCAAGGATCTAGAGCCAACACCTCCGATCCTTAGTAATCCAGAATCGTTGATCAGACTTGCTAACAAGAGAAGAAGAGAACAAGAAGCTTTAGAGGTAGAAGAATTAATTAACAGAATGGAGGAGATAAATCTTCAGAATCAACAAAATAATGGACAAGATCAATTAGGCGCAAATGGCTAACCTTTAGCGCAACCTATTCCTCCAATTCCGCCACTGAATCCTAATCCTCAAGTTCAGATAGTGATGAATCAAGATCCATGGTTTGTTAATGTTCCACCAGAAACTCCATTTCGTGCTCCTACTATAGGAGTAGGTGCTCCAAATATAGATGTTCCAAGATTTCGTCCAGACTCGGGTATGTTAGCTCAATCCAAAATTTTGGAAATTTTCGTGGTAGACCAGGAGAAGATCCTATCCGAGCCGTTCAGAAATTTAAGCAGATATGTGATTCTTACATCACACAAGGAGTTTCAAAAGAACAGATGTACTATGCTGTGTTTCGATTTTTCGTTATAGATGGAGCGAGTGAATGGCACGATACGCAAGATCCTACGAAGACAACAAACTGGGACCAATTAGAAACCGCTTTCTTCGAGAGATTTTACCCAAGTAACATGAGGTTAGATGATCAACTTGAATTAACACATTTCCGTCAAGAGTATGATGAAACTTTGGGTAAAAGTTGGACAAGATTTCAGATGTGTTTACGAAGGGTTCCCGATCATGGCTTTACAGAACAACAACAACTAAAAATATTTTACAAAGGCCTTGATGGAGCTTCAAGAGAAATATTGGATTGCTATGTGGTGCGGGATTTCTTCAAGTTCAACCCGTTCATGCAAAAATCATCCTAGAAAGAACAGTAAAGAATGAAGTTGGGTGGAATACCGTAAGAACACCAGTTAGAGGAGGAGTTAATAATGTTAATGTCGAAGAAAAGTTTGCTACGCTTGAGAATAAGATTCAAACCACAATAGAGCAACAGTTGAAACAGCTTACACTAGCTGTAAAAGAGGGATTTTCGGGTAAGAAGGTAGCCGTGCAAGCTGCACAAGAAGTTTATATGTGTTCGATTTGCAGGGTAGATGACTGGTGGTCCTTTGTGTGTTCTAAAATAAATGCAAATGTAAATCGAACCACAACCGCAAGTGTACGGTTGTCCCAAGTAGTAATACTGATAAATCAGATTCGTTCCAAGGACGGATGGTTGATCACAATGTTTAGCAAGTAGTGATTGATGCACTTATGAAAATGAAAGATAATAAATTGTTTGTTTGGTTTTGTTTATTATAATGACTAAATGAAAGACAAAATATTAAATGCAAGTAAAAGATAAGACGCAAATAAAATGAGTAAAAACGCAATATGAGATGTAGTACTTGAGAACGCAAGGATCCTCCTAATTTTACTTTCTAACTTATGTTGTTTAAGGGCTAAATTGGTCAATTACAATGGTCGGGATTCTAAATTCCTTATACCCCCGTCAGGGTGGACTATAAGGCAATCCTAGGGTGTCACTAGTCCCGTCAGGGTAAATATGATCCACCTTTAGATGTTTAAGTTTTATTACCTCATTGGCCCTAGAATTAGCTAAGTTCGTCAGAATCAATAGCTTCTATCCTAGATTCGAATAAATGGTTCTGTATTTAAACCCTCCGTCAGGATGATCCAATTGCCACTAATTGGAATAGCCTAAATACTAACACCTGTTCTTAGTTAGCTACTCTAAAAACAGTAAAATAATCTCAATTTATTGAAAAGAGTAAAAGCCCTAATTTAGTTTAATTCAATAAAAACCCAAATTCAACATTCGTTAATTAATAAGATTGGGATTCACCCATTGTTTGTTCTCAAGCACTATGAAAAGCTTAGCTCATATTAAAATTAAAAACTAAATTAAAAATAAAGGAATTCATATTTGATTACAAAATTAAAGATAAGAAAAACCTAATTTCCGGAATAGGAATGACTACGAACGGAGATATAGACCCTCTCCAGCTCTTGTAGCTTCTTCTTCTTCCTTCCGTTGACTTCTCTCTGGTGTTTAATCTTGCAGAATGTGAATTGTGTGAAAAATAGAAGTCCAGACCTCCTTTTATAAGTAAAAATTCGGACTAGGGCTTGGACCAGAAAATAAAAGCCTAATTAAATGTCCAAGCCCACTTTCTAAGCCCAAAATCCCGTAACTGATGATAGGCCTTCACTAAAACAGCTTTTCCCGATGCGTTACAACTCCGATTGACCTCATTCCAGTTGCTAAAGTTCCGTAACTTGATAAGGAATGATTTCTCTTCAAAGGTCAACAGCTAGATCATCGCTTAAGCACCTCGAAATCAGCAATCTATGGCCTGGAAAATGGATTTTCAGCTCTAAAAATAATATCTTCGGGATTTCTTTTCAAATCTTGACTCTATCTTTTGATCTTTGACTTTCTCATCGGATTCCTCTTCTAGCTAACATCTAAAACCTGTAAAATCTTCACTAAAAATACCAATATTACGCGCAAAAGCTTAATAAATCAAAAATGCTAGAAATAAAAGAGGAACATCATATTATTGCATATTTAGTCCAAAAGTCTATCAAATTAATTAAATAAACACCAAAAATGATGTCTCCTAAGGGTCTAAAATAAGAACAATTAAGGAGACATCAAGACCCCCAACTCAAACCTTTGTCGTCCCGACAAAGCAAAACAAAATAAAACGAGGGGTAGAAGCAAACGTATAAACACATAGAAGCTAGCAAATAAACCCTAAAGCAATTCTTAAGATAAATCTCATATAGAAAAACTTTAAAAACTAACATCTACATACACTAATCATGCAACATCAAACATAAATAATCTCAATCATAAAATTAAAGTCGCAATGCTTGAAGGTTACACTTGTACTCATCTCTGTATGATGGCTATAGGGTGGTCATTAATCCTAACTCGCTTTGAACGCTCCACCTAGTCTATTCCCTATCAACAGAATCATAAATTCACTATGCACTTAGGAATCACGAGGTCTTTACGGTTATAATATTGGCTTAAGGACGGGTGTGGATGTATATTTGGTAAATTTGAAGTGAGCTTTTGGCTCTCTCCTCACTTACCATCAACATTGTCCTCGAGCTTGAGTTAACGCTCAAAAAGATGTCTCACTCACCCATTACGCAACAATTTAGCGTCCCATGTCTACCCACTATAAATTAGATGATTTTTAGAAAAAATTCCACTTTGCCGGGTGTTTTATTCATTCATATTTTTCTTTTTATTTTCTTTTCTCTTTTTCTTCTTCTTTTTTTTTTGTACAGAGGCAAACCGGGTACCCGGATTTTGGAAACCGGGTCCCCGGATCCTACTGTATTGATTTTCAAAAAATTTCATTTTTTTTCTTTCTTTTTCATTTTTCTTCATTCCCGGCAAAGGGTTACAAGTATATATCATCTGCAATTTGTGCTACAATACAAAGCACATCAATCCCAACCCATTAAAGTCCCCATATGTGGTCCCACCACCCCAAACTCAAGCTCGAGACATGTCTCAGGATTGTGATTCAAGTGCGGGTCATATGGTCATGCCTAACAATCTAAGGGATAATGGTTTATATCGTGGCTACAAAGAAAAGGCTAAAGGCTCAACGTGGGCTAAGACGGATAATAATTCATACAAGGGATAGAAGGCTAAAAAGGCACAATTGGCTAACAAAGAACTGCCCCTATCATTTTCCTAATTACATAGCTTGTCTTTAGTTCATATCTAGGTGGGTTCTCTACTAATTAGGATTTCACGTTCTACACACCAAACATATTCCTTGAGTACAAGCTTACTTCATTTGCATTGTTCATTAATTTTTCCTATTAATTACCTATGTTCGCATGCAATTGTAAGTGCGTTTTATGTTAATCCCTAAAGTTCACTATTTACTATCATTGATTCATCAAAAGTATGCTTAAAGGGATATTTAAAAGTCTCTATAGTCAAACACAACTCCGAAAATTCTTTTATTGAAAGCAAGTAAAACAAATAACACATAAAAACTGGGATGAGGCAACGAACCCCACCCCAAACTCAAAAATGAGTCGTGTCCCCACGACTCGAAAAGACTCAATAAAGCAAATACACTAATATACACTAAATGAGAAGGATTAGAAAACGTATCTGAACCAGCTCGAGGCTGGTTTTCGGTGTTGCGTCCATGAACTTTATCTCGCGTCTAGACATCGTAAGTTGTTCTTGGAACAAATAAAGTTCAACTTGTTTGTAACGTTTCCCAAAATATCAATCATCGCATCCTGATTCTCTTTCAACACCTTGATTTTTCGATTCCAACTCAGTATCGGATCATCTTCTTCCTCACTTTCAGGTTCCTCAATCACTTTCCTCTCCTTCGGATTAGCTTCAATCGTAACCTTGTGTTTGAATGCGAATTAGGAATCCCAAGAGCTTGTTCTTGAACGGCACCAAAAGTGTTATTTCTTGGATAATTCCTTCGATAAGCACACATGACAACGGTTTTGATAGGCATCTCTTTCCACCCCAAACTCAAAACTTCAAATAGTGAGAAGCTAAGGCTTAGAACTTTGATGTTTTGAGGTTTAAGACTTGAAGATTATGGTGGAATATGAGATGGGTAAAGGCTAATTGATGCGTGGGAAGAGGGAATTGGATTTAATTTGAAGCTTGAATGAAGAACAATCGGAGGAAAGTGGGAGTTTTATCGTATTTTGGATGGGAGATGAGTCGATTTCATGGTATTGTGATGAAAGAGAGTAAGATTTGAGGATTGTGTGGTTGTAGATGATGATGTTCAGGAAATTCTGGGTTTTGGGAGTGTTTTTGGAGGCTGGTTTGAAGAAGGAGGTAAAAATATAGGGCTAAAAAAAAACTGAAAACGGACCTGGCACAGATGCAAACCGGGTTCCCGGTTTCGAAAATCCGGGTACCCGGTTCCGCGTCGCTGTGACGACGCGAAAAAAATAAAAATACTCTTTTTTTTTTTTTTTTTACCTCGAGACGCCCCAAGACGCTCCAACCCAAAACGCAGGGTCAGAGTGCCACCCTTCGAAACCGGGCGCCCGGTTTTGTGAAATGCGGGTACCCGGATTTTGTCGATGGCGCGAATGAAAACGCGCCAAAACGCCACTAGTCAAGACGCAGGACCAGAGTCCTTGGAATTTTACAGCTCCGAAACCGGGTACCCGGTTTCGCCAAATGCGGGTACCCGGATTTGTGTCGATGCGCGAATCAAAACGCTCCAAAACGCAGGTCACCAACACGCAGGGTCAGACTCTTCAACTGTTACAGCACCAAAACCGGGTTCCCGGATTTCGCAAACCGGGTACCCGGTTTCGACGCTGTTGTCGAACCCCACACGCCACGTGCTGCGTTTGAAGAGGGTGGTACCAGCTCCAAAACCGGGTTCCCGGTTTTGTTAAACCGGGTACCCGGATTCTCCTGGACATCCAACCTCTTTTTCTTCTGTTTTCGCCAATTCGACCCCAAACTCAAGTCCTTTTTACCCCTGAAATCATCAAAAACAACTACCCTTCCTCATTTCTTAATAATAAACACTAAAATTACGAAAATCAAACTAATCTAAAATGCAAAAATTTAAAAACTCAGCTATTATACAAGAATTGGCTTTTGTTTAACGTCGTTAAGCTCGACGGATTACCTCAGTCATTAGTCATTGACATAACCTCCCCAGCAGTGAGTGAGGTTGTCAATATTTGCAAGTCGAAATTTGCATCCCTTCCCTTTTATGCCCACTAGTTTGTCTGAGATAACCTGCGCGACCATGAATGGTCCTATCCAAGAACTTTTTGATTCACGTACCTTTGAATGGGGGTTCGGTTTCTTCATAGCTACTTCTTCACCTACTTTGAACCCCTTTTTCTTTCTCTCTTTCTTAGGTTCCTTCGGAACCTTCGTGGCACGTGTTTTCTCTTTCTTCTTCGCATGATTGAGTTGTGGATCTTTGGGGTATGGAGGAGCTTTAATTGGTGGTTTCTTTCGTAGCTCTTTCTCCTCCACCCCTAAAGTGTCCACAACACTAATTGGCTTTGTTCTTACCGGTTCCATTACTTCTACACGAAAACATTCATCCTTGGAATCCGGAAACTTCATAGGTCTGAACACGTTGAATTTCACCTCCTCGTCTTGGATCCTCATAATCATTTCTCCATTTTCTACATCAATAAGGGTACGCCCCGTGGCTAGGAATGGTCTTCCCAAAATAATGGGGACATTCCTATCCGCGTCGTAATCAAGAATAACGAAATCAGCGGGAAAAATTAACGTACCTGCCTTAACGAGGACATCTTCGATTCGGCCTTCCGGATGTGCAAGAGATCGATCCGCCATTTGCAAGACCATAGAAGTGGGTCTTGCTTCAATATTAAGCTTATCAAAGACTGATTTGGGCATCAAATTGATGCTTGCACCTAAATCGCATAGCGCTTTTCCTTTCCACTCATTACCAATAGATATCGGAATTTTAAAGCTCCCAGGATCAACTAACTTTGGAGGTAATTTACCTTGACAAATAGCACTACATTCCTCAGGAAGACCAATCATCTCATTATCACAATATGGCCGTTTGTTGGTGAGGGCTTTCTTCAGAAACTTAGCATACTTGGGTATATCTCGAATAGCTTCTAACAACGGAATATTTATGCTAAGACCTCTTATTTTGTTAAAGAATTTTTGATACTCACCCATATCACCTTTCTTTTGAACTCTTGATGGAAATGGTGGAGGTGGACGATTGATTATAGTCTCATCTTTCTTTTTCGGAACCTCAACAGGCTTCTCCACTTCTTCTACTTCAACTTCTTTATCTTTATTCACCACCTCTTCTTCTTTTCTAACTTCTTTTTCTTTCATAACCGGAAAAGGAGGTGGAGGAAGGTTCTTACCACTTCTAAGATTAATAACTTTACAATCTTCGATTTGTAATGGATTCTCAGTATCACTAGGAAGTTGTCCTTGCTGACGTTGATTGAGCTGTTTATTGATTTGACTCAGCTGATTTTGGAACATCTTCATATTTGCTTCAAGTGCATTTTGTCTTTCTATAGCTGCGTTCTGACGTTCTATCGCTGCATCCTGACGCTCCATCGCTGCGTTCTGACGTTCCATTGCTTGTGCTTGTAGAGCGATTAAACTTTCAACTGTTTTCTGAAGGGTATTTGCTCCTTCTTGTGGATGGGCAGGTAAAGCTTTCTGGTTCAAATTCTCATCATAAGTATTCTGAGGAGCTTGTCTCTGTACATAATTTTGATTCTGTCCTCCTTGATAGTTATTGTGTGGTCTAGGATTATAGTTGTCACCTTGGGGACGCGGCTGATACGCATGTGTAGGATTGGCTGCCCCATTAGGATTCGAATATTGAAACCCAGGATGGTTTCTGTTAGGCTGATACCCATTACCACTCGCATTAAAATTACCTCTGTTGGACATGAACATCACTGATTCTTGATTACTCGGACAATTCTCCTCATCATGATCATCAACTCTACAAATCGAACACATATAAACCTCTTGTGCAGCATGCACCGCTACTCTCTTACCCGAAAATCCTTCTTTTACAGCTAAAGTAAGCTGCTTCAATTGTTGCTCCAAAGTGTTTTGAATTTTTGTCTCAAAGGTAGCAAGTTTCTCTTCTATGTTAACATTATTAACACCCTTAACAGGTGTTCTCTCTGATTTCCACCCAACCTCATTCTTGACTGTTCGTTCTAAAATAATTTTGGCATGAGCGGGTTGAACTTGAAGGAAACCTGCACCACATAATGTATCTAACTTTTCTCTCGAAGCTCCATCAAGGCCTCTATAAAAAATCTTTAACTGTTGAAATTCTGAAAAACCATGGTTTGGAACTCTACGCAAACACATCTGAAATCTAGTCCAACTCTTACCCACAGTCTCATCATATTCTTGACGAAAATTAGTCAACTCCAATTCAGCATCTAACCTCATATTACTCGGATAATACCTGTCAAAGAAAGCAATCTCTAATTGGTCCCAGTTGGTTATCTTCGTAGGATCTTGCGTATCGTGCCATTCACTCGCTCCATCAATCACAAAAAATTTAAACGCAGCAAAATACATCTGTTCTCTTGAGACTCCTTGTGTGATATAAGAATCACATATCTGCTTAAATTTCTGTACCGCTCTAAGAGGATCTTCTGATGGTCTTCCACGAAAATTTCCAAAGTTTTGGAATTGAGCTAACATACCCGAATCTGGACGAAATCGCGGAACATTAATATCTGGAGCACCTACTCCTATAGCAGGAGCACGGAATGGAACTTCTGGTGGACCATTAGTAAACCATGGATCTTGATTCATTACGAACTGGACTGGAGGATTAGGATGTGGTGGTTGAACTTGAGGAATAATGCCTGGAGGAGCTAATGGATTGCCATTTTCGTCTAGTTGACCTTGTCCATTCTGATGATCTTCCTCCATTTCTGAAACTTCTTGTTCTCTTCTTCTCTTGTTCGCAAGTCTGATCAACGATTCTGGATTACTAAGGATCGGAGGTGCTGGCTCTAGATCCTTGAATAGTCTTCTTCGCATACACCAAACCTAAAAACCTGAGAAAACTAAACAAGCAAAAAGCGTAAAACTGATAAAAACAAAAATAAAAATAAATGCACTATCACTAAAGGATAAACACCGTGGTCACACGCTACCGTCCCCGGCAGCGGCGCCAAAAACTTGGTGGTCCTTTGTGTGTTCTAAAATAAATGAAAATGTAAATCGAACCACAACCGCAAGTGTACGGTTGTCCCAAGTAGTAATACTGATAAATCAGATTCGTTCCAAGGACGGATGGTTGATCACAATGTTTAGCAAGTAGTGATTGATGCACTTATGAAAATGAAAGATAATAAATTGTTTGTTTGGTTTTGTTTATTATAATGACTAAATGAAAGACAAAATATTAAATGCAAGTAAAAGATAAGACGCAAATAAAATGAGTAAAAACGCAATATGAGATGTAGTACTTGAGAACGCAAGGATCCTCCTAATTTTACTTTCTAACTTATGTTGTTTAAGGGCTAAATTGGTCAATTACAATGGTCGGGATTCTAAATTCCTTATACCCCCGTCAGGGTGGACTATAAGGCAATCCTAGGGTGTCACTAGTCCCGTCAGGGTAAATATGATCCACCTTTAGATGTTTAAGTTTTATTACCTCATTGGCCCTAGAATTAGCTAAGTTCGTCAGAATCAATAGCTTCTATCCTAGATTCGAATAAATGGTTCTGTATTTAAACCCTCCGTCAGGATGATCCAATTGCCACTAATTGGAATAGCCTAAATACTAACACCTGTTCTTAGTTAGCTACTCTAAAAACAGTAAAATAATCTCAATTTATTGAAAAGAGTAAAAGCCCTAATTTAGTTTAATTCAATAAAAACCCAAATTCAACATTCGTTAATTAATAAGATTGGGATTCACCCATTGTTTGTTCTCAAGCACTATGAAAAGCTTAGCTCATATTAAAATTAAAAACTAAATTAAAAATAAAGGAATTCATATTTGATTACAAAATTAAAGATAAGAAAAACCTAATTTCCGGAATAGGAATGACTACGAACGGAGATATAGACCCTCTCCAGCTCTTGTAGCTTCTTCTTCTTCCTTCCGTTGACTTCTCTCTGGTGTTTAATCTTGCAGAATGTGAATTGTGTGAAAAATAGAAGTCCAGACCTCCTTTTATAAGTAAAAATTCGGACTAGGGCTTGGACCAGAAAATAAAAGCCTAATTAAATGTCCAAGCCCACTTTCTAAGCCCAAAATCCCGTAACTGATGATAGGCCTTCACTAAAACAGCTTTTCCCGATGCGTTACAACTCCGATTGACCTCATTCCAGTTGCTAAAGTTCCGTAACTTGATAAGGAATGATTTCTCTTTAAAGGTCAACAGCTAGATCATCGCTTAAGCACCTCGAAATCAGCAATCTATGGCCTGGAAAATGGATTTTCAGCTCTAAAAATAATATCTTCGGGATTTCTTTTCAAATCTTGACTCTATCTTTTGATCTTTGACTTTCTCATCGGATTCCTCTTCTAGCTAACATCTAAAACCTGTAAAATCTTCACTAAAAATACCAATATTACGCGCAAAAGCTTAATAAATCAAAAATGCTAGAAATAAAAGAGGAACATCATATTATTGCATATTTAGTCCAAAAGTCTATCAAATTAATTAAATAAACACCAAAAATGATGTCTCCTAAGGGTCTAAAATAAGAACAATTAAGGAGACATCAATGACCATGATGAGGAAAATTGTCCGAATAACCAAGAATCCGTGATGTTTGTCTCCAACAGAGGGAATTTTAATTCGAGTGGTAATGGATATCAGCCTAACAGAAACCATCCTGGGTTTCAATACTCAAATCCTAGTGGGGCAGCCAATCCTACATATGCGTATCAGCCTTATCCCCAAGGTAACAATTTCAATCCAAGACCACAAAATAATTATCAAGGAGGACAGAATCAAGGAAATTATGTTCAGAGACAAGCGCCTCAAAACACCTACGATGACACCATGAACCAAAAAGCCTTACCTGCCTATCCACAAGAAGGAGTAGTTACCCTTCAGAAAACCGTAGAAAGTTTAATTGCTCTTCAGACGCAAGCTATGGAACGTCAACAAGCATCTGATGCAAACATGAAGTTATTACAGAATCAGATAAACCAAATTAATAAACAACTGAATCAACGTCCGCAAGGGCAACTCCCTAGCGATACTGAAAATCCGATACAAATCGAAGATTGTAAAATCATCTCTCTCAGAAGTGGTAAAAACCTTCCTCCACCTCCTTTTCCTGTTATGAAAGAGAAGGAAGTTGCTAGAAAAGAAAAGGATGTGGTGGATAAAGATAAAGAAGTTGAAGTAGAAGAAGTGGAGAGGCTTGTTGAAATTCTGAAAAAGAAAGATGATACCATAATAAGCCGTCCTCCTCCACCATTTCCATCAAGAGTTCAAAAGAAGGGTGATATGGCTGAGTATCAAAAATTCTTTAACAGGGTAAGAGGTCTTAGCATAAATCTTCAGTTATTAGAGGCTATTAGAGATGTACCCAAGTATGCTAAGTTTCTGAAAAGAGCCCTCACCAACAAACGGCCATATTGCGATAATGAAATGATTGGCTTACCTGAAGAATGTAGTGCAATATGTCAGAATAAATTACCTCCGAAACTAATCGATCCTGGGAGCTTTACAATTCCGATATCAATTGGTAATGAGTGGAAGGGAAAAGCGTTATGCGATTTGGGTGCAAGTATTAATCTTATGCCCAAATCAATATTTGATAAGCTTAATATTGAAGCAAGACCCACCTCTATGGTCTTGCAAATGGTGGATCGATCTCTTGCACATCCAGAAGGCCGAATCGAAGATGTCCTCGTTAAGGCAGGTACGTTAATTTTTCCCGCTGATTTCGTTATACTTGATTACGACGCGGATAGGAATGTCCCCATTATTTTGGGAAGACCATTCCTAGCCACGGGGCGTACCTTGATTGATGTAGAAAACGGAGAAATGATTATGAGAATCCAAGACGAGGAAATGAAGTTTAACGTGTTCAGACCAATGAAATTTCCAGATGCAAAGGAGGATTGTTTTCGTGTAGATGTTGTTGAACAGGTACTAAAAGAGCCAACTAAGGTTGTGGAAACCTTGGGAGTGGAGGAAAAAGAGCTAAGAAAAAAACCACCGATCAAAGTTCCTCCAAATCCTAAGAGAAATCCACCACTCAATCATGCGAAGAAGAAAGAGAAAACAAGTGTCACGAAGGTTCCAAAGGAACCTAAGAAGGAAAGAAAGAAAAAGGAGTTCAAAGTAGGCGAAGAAGTTGCTATGAAAAAGCCTAAACCTCCTCCAAAGACATGTGAATCAAAGAACTCTTGGCTCGGACCATTCGTGGTTGCAAAGGTTATCTCAGACACACTAGTGGGAATAAAAGCTAAAGGATGCAAATTTCGAGTCGCTAATATTGACAACCTCACTCACTGTTGGGGAGGTTATGTCAATGACTAAAGAATGAGGTAACCCGTCGAGCTTAACGACGTTAAACAAAAGCCATTTCTTGTATATTAGTTTAAGTTTTTATTTTTCGTAGTTTAAAGTAGTTTGATTTTCGTTAATTTAGTGTTTATTATTAAGAAATGAGGAAGGGTAGTTATTTGTGATGATTTCAGGGGTAAAAGGGTCATGAGTTTGGGGTCAAAACGAGGAGAAAACGAAAAATTATGGAGTCAACAGCAGGTTTGACCGGCTAGCCGGCGAGCTGGCCGGCATACCGGCCAAAACGAGCTGATGACCCCAAACCTTCTGACCACTGCGTCAGCAATGACGCAGCACTGCTGCGTCACGATTCGCGCCAGCGGGATTCACCGGCATGCCGGTCAGATGACCGGCTAGCCGGCCAGCGAAAGGAAGGGTTCTGATCACTGCGTCAGCGATGACGCAAGCACGCTGCGTCTCCATTCCCGCCATCGACATGCCGCCGGCATGCCGGCGAATCCGCCGGCTAGCCGGCCGAGGAATTCAAGGTTTCTGATCACTGCGTCAGCGACGACGCAAGGAGGCTGCGTCAGGGGGTAAAAAAAAATAGTAAAATTTTCATTTTCGAAATTTATTTTTCCGACACAGTGACCGGCTAGCCGGTCAGCAGCTGTGTTATGCGATTTTAAGGGATCAAACCCTATAATTTTTTTACCCTCTTTCCCAAGCCTACCTTTTATTACGAATCCTAGCCTCCAACTACTCCTAGAATCATCATCAAAACAACATTACACCATCAATCCTTCCCTCTAAACATCATCCAAGCTCACAATCATACCATAAATTATCCAAAATACCAACGTTTCACACTTTAATCCGAAGTTTTCTTTCACCAAAGCTAAATTTTATACATTAAACCTTTCCCAAACCTTGAAATATCCATGACCCAGCTCTAAACAATCCATAATTCAAACCCAAACCTTCAAGAACATTAAAATCACAATTTTATCCAAACCTTTTGAGGGTCTTGAAGCTTTGAGTTTGGGGTCATCAGAGATGACCATGAAGGTTGGAAAAGGTACGAAGAACATGGTGGAGAAAGAGAATTGGGTATTAGGGGAAGATCTTAATAGAAGAGATGATGCTTAGAGGGCAAGTAATACATGAAAACGTGGGAAATTTGAAGAAGTTCGAGGTGATGAAGAATACTTTAAACGCAACCATTGATGAAGAAGAATTCAAAACCTCAACTTGGACGCAACACCGACACCAGCCTTGCACTGGTTAAGATACGTTTTCTTTCCCTTCTCATTTAGTGTAGATTATTTTATTGCTTTGAGTCTTTTCGAGTCGTGGGGACACGACTCATTTTTGAGTTTGGGGTGGGGTTCGTTGCCTCATCCCAGTTTTTATGTGTTTATTTGTTTTAATTGCTTTCAATAAAATAATTAGGAGTTGCGTTTGACTGTAGAAGATTTTAAATGTCCCTTTTAAGCATACTTTTGATGAATCTATGATAGTAGATAGTGGACTTTAGGGAATAACATAAAACGCACTTACAATTGCATGCGAACATAGGTAATTGATAGGAAAAATTAATGAACAATGCAAATGAAGTAAGCTTGTACTTAAGGAATATGTTTGGTGTGTAGAACGTGAAATCCTAATTAGTAGAGAACCCACCTAGATATGAACTAAAGACAAGCTATGTACTTAGGAAAATGATAGGGGCAGTTCTTTGTTAGCCATTTGAAGCCTTTTAGCTTGCTATCCCTTATTATAATTTTATCCGTCTTAGCCCAATTTTGAGCCTTAAGCCTTTTCTTTTGTAGCCACAATATAAGCCCATTATCCTTTAGATTATTAGGCATGACCAAATGACCCGCACTTGAATCACAACCCTGAGACTTGACTCGAGCTTGAGTTTGGGGTGGAGGGTCCACATTTTGGAAATTACATTGGGAAGGGATTATATGTGTTTGTATTGAGGCACAAAAATATAGATGATATTATTATTTGTAACCCTTTGCCGGGATTTGAAAAGAAAAAAAAGAAAAAAAATATATATTATAAGAGACATGACCTTTCACATCAAAACGAGGGTCATGGGTATCTTGTACAAAAAAATGAAAAAAAAAGAAAACAAAAAGAAAGAAAGAATAAAATAAACCGGCAAAGTGGAATATTTTTGGAAATCATCTTAGTTTTCATTGGGTTGACATGGGGACGCAACATTAGTGCGTCAATTGGGTGAGTGAGAACATTTTTTAGCGTAAACTCAAGCTCGAGGACATTGTTGATGGTAAGTGAGGAGAGAGCCAAAAGCTCACTTCAAATTTACCAAATATACATCCACACCGTCCTTAAGCCATTATTAAAACCATAAAGACCTCGTGATTCCTAAGTGCATAGTGAATTTATGATTCTGTTGATAGAGAATACACTAGGTTGAGCGTTTAAAGCGAGTTAGGATTAATGACCACCCTATAGCCATCATACAGAGATGAGTACAAGTGTAACCTTCAAGCATTGCGACTTTAATTTTATGATTGAGATTATTTATGTTTGATGTTGCATTATTAGTGTATGTATATGTTAGTTCTTAATGTTTGCTATATGAGATTTATCTTTAGCATTGCTTTAGGGGTTATTTGCTAGCTTCTATTTTCTCTTGCATCTACTTCATTCCCATTGTTTTTAGTTTTGCTTTGTCGGGACGACAAAGGTTTGAGTTGGGGGTCTTGATGTCTCCCTAAATGTACCTTTGGGAGACATCAATTTTGGTGTTTATTGACCATTTAGATAGACTTTTGGTGCTAATATGCAATAATCCGGAATTTCCATTTTATTTCTTGTAATTTTGATTTATTAAACTTTTGCGCGTAATATTGGTATTTTTAGTGTAAAGTTTACAGGTTTTAGATGTTAGCTAGAAGAGGAATCCGAGGAGAAAGTCAAAGATCGTGATATAGAGTCAAGACTTGAAGATAAATCCCGAAGATATTATTTTTTAGAGCTGAAAATCTGTTTTCCAGGCCATAGATTTCTGATTTCGAGGTGCTTAAGAGATGATTTAGCCGCTGACCTTTGAAGAGAAAACATTTCTTATCGAGTTACGGAACTTTAACAACTGGAATTACGTCAATCGGAGTCATAACGAAGCGGGAATATCCGTTTTAGTGAAGGTGTATCAGCAGTTACGGGATTTTGGGCTTAGAAATTGGGCTTGGACATTTAATTATTGATTTATTCCTAAGTCCAAGCTCTAATCCGTTTTTAATATTATAAAAGGGCTTTAGACTTCTATTTTCACACATCCTTTTCATAATACAACATACGCTTAAGAGTCAGACACCAGAGAAGAAGCTAGAGGCAGGAAGGAAGAGAAGAAGTAAGAGCTGGAGACGGTCTATATCTCCAATTCTCGCCCAATTCAATTCCGTAATTAGGTTCTTCTATTTTATTCTGTAAAACATGATGAACTTATTTATTCCTTTAGTTTTTGTCTTTTCAATTATTATGAGCTAAACTTAATTAGTGTTTGAGAACGCATAATGGGTTAATCCCAATTTGATTTCGTTTTATACATTTGGATTTGGGATTATTATTATTTAAATCAAATTGGGTAAATTGTATTTTTCTTTAATTTGCACTTTATTTACTATTATTGACCTGATCAATTAATAATAGGACTTAGTATCTAGGCTATTCCAATTAGTGGCGATTGGATCACCTTGACGGGGGGTTTAGGTACCGAACTAGTTAACGAATGTAGGTTAGAAATTATTTGACTCTGACGAGCTTAATTAAACCTATGGCCTATTGGGTAATTTACATTTAAACACTTGAGAGTGGACTATAATCACCCTGACGGGGTTTGTAGCATTTGAGAGTTGCTCCTTAGTCCACCCTGACGGGGGTAAGGAGAATATAGAATCCCGACCAATACAAATTTACCAATTTGCCCCTTAAACAATGTATGAAATGAATGATAGTTAGGAAAACCCTTGCGTCTCTCAAGTACTGCCTGCTCATACTTGCGTATCACTTTTATTTACTTGCGTCTTAGTTAGTTATTTATATTTTCGCATTAGTCTTTCATACTTAGGATTAATATAAACCAACCAATCAATCAAAATATCTTTTACTTGCTTTCATAAGTGCAACCAATCATTACTTGATAAGCATTGTAGTTAACCAACCGTTCTTGGAACGAATCTGTTTTATCAACTATATTACTTGGGACAACCGTACACTTGCGGTTGTGGTTCTCTTTACTTATTGCATTTATTTTTAGAACACACAAAGGACCACCAGTATGCAAGTTTTAATGATAAATAGATTTCGTTTCTCAGAGACTACGAAAATTAGGAAGAACTTATGCAATTTATCTAGTGCAAATATGAAAGCTAGAATAATAATACGCAAGAAAAGAAAAGATAGATAAATTTTTATTTGGTTTTTATAAGATAAAAATAACTACTAAATTAAAGACAGAAAGTAAATAAGCAAAGAGAAGATAGTTTGAAGGTTTAGCCTGAGACACTAGCAAGTAATCCCCACTAGTTTTGTCCATTCTAAACATGTAAGGGAGAATCATGTAGTATTTCAATAATCGGTTTCAATCGCGAGGTAGTTTCATATAGGGTTTAACCTGTGTCAATAAGGGACCTAAGCAAACTTTTCCTACAAATTGATTAATGGCAATACACCAAACCTTAATGATTATCTAGATCGGCTGGGTTGTCGGACCATCCTTACACTAGACGTTATGTGTTGGTTCCATAGTAAATATGCTTTGACTATTTACTATCTACTACTATTAAGGTAATCATATACGTTGCAATCGCAAGGAAAACAAATAATAAATCAAAACACATAAACAAAGAAATAAAACATGGATTCAATTTCTCCCAAATTAGATAGATGTTAGACAATTCTAGGGTTCATACATATATGCTAAATCTCAATGCTAAAACAATTTAATTCATACTAAGAAAAGAAAAGAAAACAATTATAGAATTGAAGGTTGAAGAAGACATAATTGATGCACAACTCCTTCCAGACTTCTCTTCTTGTGTTGCAGCTTCAACCTGGCCTAAGGTCTGGTCAAGGATGATTTTATAATGATAAGAGGGTGTATTTATAGGGTATAGGAAGACCTAATTCGTTTCTTGTAGTATAAGATAGGTTTTGGACTCCAAGCCCAACTCAAATTCGTAGCCCTAAAATATAGAAAAGGTAAGATTTTGACGTTGTTTTGTTTTGGCCGTAACTGATTCAATACTTATCCGTTTGACGCGTTCCAATAGTTGAAACTGATCGTCTGGGAAATCTCTTTAACTTTGATTTAGACCATTCTTCCAAATTCCTAGGCAATCTTGAGATATAAGCCCTTTTGTGGTCGTAGCTGCTGGAATTCAGATTTATTTGGCTACTTTATCTTTTCTTTTTTCATATTTCTCGCCTTTATCTCCAATTTCCATGTTTATCCTCTTTCCTTTATCTCTTAAAATTAAATTGGCCTCTAATTAATTACCATATATCTTTAAAGCTTCACAATTAACAAACAATTAAACTCAATATGCTCTAAAAATAATAAATAATTAAATCAAGACACAAAATAGAAAAGTGTACTAAATAATGAGAAAATAAACCTATATCCTAATAAATACACCTAAAATGATGTCTCCGACTAATAATAAATCATCACAAATGGGGAGACATCAACGTGTTATTTTTTTATTTGCTTTCAATAAAATTAATTAGGGATTGCGTTTGACTATAGAAGATCTTAAATGTCCCCATTAAGCATACTTTTGAAAAATCTATGATAGTAAATAGTGGACTTTAGAAGTTAGTATAAAATGAAATTTAATTGCATGCAAACATAGGTAATTGATAGTAAAAATTGATGAACAATGCAAAAGAAGTAAACTTGTACTTAAGGAAAATGTTTGGTTTCTAGAACGTGAGATCCAAATTAGTAGAGAACCCACTTAGGTATGAACTAGAGGCAAGCTATGTAATTAGGAAAATGATAAGGGTAGTGCTTTGTTAGCCATTTGAGACCTTTTTATCCTTCTATCCCTTGTATTAATTTTATCCTTCTTAGCCTAATTTTGAGCCTTAAAGCCTTTCTTTTGTCGCCACGATATAAGCCCATATCCCCTTATTTTAGTAGGCATTTCCATATGACCCGAACTTAAATCACGATCATGAGACCTGTCTCGAGCTTGAGAGTTTGGGGTGGTGGGTCCATCTATGGGTAATTACATTGGGAGGGAATGATATGTGTTCGTATTGAGGCACAATTTCAGATGATATTATTATTTGTAACCCTTTGCCGGGACTTAAAAAAAACGAAAAAGAAGTCAATACAGTATATAACCTAGAACCTGGTTGTCGGATGTACAAAAAAAATGAAAAAGAAAAATAAAGAAAGAATAAAATATCCGGCAAAGTGGAAGTTTCTGAAAATCATCTTAGTATCAATTGGGTTAACATGGGGAGGCTAAATTAGTGCATCAAATGGGTTGAGTGAGAACATTATTCGAGTGTAACCTCAAGCTCTTGGACAGTTGTTGATGGTATGTGAGGAGAGAGCCAAAACCTCACTTCAAATTTACCAAATATACTTACCACACCGTCCCTAAACCTACACTAAAACCGTAAAGTCCTCGTGATTCCTAGGTGCATAGTGAATTTATAATTTAGCTAATAGGGAATATATTAAGTGGAGCGTTCAAAGCGAGTGGGGATCAATGAACACCCTATAGCCATCATATTGAGATAAGTACAAGCGTAACCTTCTAGCATTGTGAAGCTAATTTTAAGATTGATATAATTTGTGTTTAATTTTGCATGATAAGTGTATGTGTATATTAATTTCTAATTTTTTTCTATATGAGGTTTGTTTTAAGTGTTGTTTTGGGTGTATTTACTAGCTTCTGCATTTCTGCATTTACCTTAGACCTTTGTTTTTATTTTACTTTGTCGGGACGACAAAGGTTTGAGTTTGGGGTCTTGATGTCTCTCTTTTTTTTCTAATTATATGCCCTTAGAAGACATCATTTTGGGTGATTATTTGACTAATTTGATAGACTTTTCATGTTAATTCGTTACACTTTATATTCCCTCCTTGGATTTTAGTATTTTTCATTTATTAAGCTTGTTCACATTTAATGGGTTGTTTTAGTGCAAAGTTTGTAGGTCCATGATTTTAGCAAGGAGAGGAATCTAGAATTAAAGTCTTAGATCGTGGAAAGAAGTCAAAGGCGAGAAGAAATATACCGAAGAGTTGATAAGTTGAAGCTGCAAATCTGGAAGGCTGATGTTGATTGTTGATTTTGAGCTACTTAGACATAGATTCTGCCTCTTCGTTGTAAAGAAGATTTATTCCTTATTGAGTTATGAAGATTTAGTAACTTGAACGGGTCAATTCGGAGTTGATTTGAGAAAGTTGCAGCCGTTTTAGTGAGGTAGCACACCAGTTATGGGATTTTAATTAGAAGATTGGACTTGGGCCATTTAATATTCCGCTAATCTACTTAAGTCAAGCCCAAGTCCGATTTTAGCATTATAAATAGAACTTTTGACTCTTATTTTTAGACACAACTCAATTTACACAAGTCAGAAACGCCAGAGAGAAAGTCAGAAGCAAGGAAAAGGAGAAAGCTAAGAGCTGGAGGAAGTCATTTTCTCCAAATCGCAGCCAAACCCAATCCTCAATTAGGTTTTCTTAATTCTGTAATAAACAAGACTTCATTTATTTTTGTTTCTTTAGTTTTTAATTCTGTTATGAACTAAATTCATTTGTAATTGAGAATCGCGAATTGGGTTGAACCCTAACTAGATTAGTTAATGTTTTTCTAATTTGGGATTTAGTAATCTAAATTGAATTTGTTATTTTATGTTAGCTTTTATTTTATTCTTGAATTATTATCTTTAGAGTCATGAACTAAGGGTAATTGTTAGTATCTAGGCTATTCACTATAGTGGTGTAGTGATCACCTTGACGGGGGGTTTAGATACAGACCTAGGTAAGTGTCGGTGGTATTCGCCAATGACCTTGACAGGCTTGACTAGCCAATAGCCAATGAGGTAAAGAACTTGAACCATTTGAAAGTAGTTGTAATCATCCTGGCGGAGTTTATAATACCGTCGGAGAGCTCTTAGGTCCACCCTGACGGGGGCTAAGAGACTTTAGAATCCCGAGTAGCATAAATATAACAATTCAGCCCTTAACAGAAAGCATTTATTAAAAGGTTTTAGGTGAAACCCTTGCGAGATTCAAGTACTACTTCTCATCTTGCGTCCAACTATTCTACTTGCATTATTTTCATTTCATTTTAATTAATTTAGTCTTTAATTTATTTTTGCATCATAGTTCTTAAAAAAACCCAAACAAACTTTATATCATTTTTCTGTACTTGCAATTATTTCACTATTTGATCCACACCTGAGTTGTACCTAATCCGTCCCTGCGAACGCATCCGATTTATTATTTTATTACTTGGACAACCGTACACTTGCGGTTTGTGAGTCCTTAATCTTTACGCTTTATTTTATAACACCACAAGGACCCACTAGAAGGTAAGCAGGCAGATTCAGACATGGATGGTAGAGTTGTAAGGATCGGGGTTAATGACTTAGAGGTAGGAGGTAGGAATGGAGTGGATTAGGTGGGTAATGGAGCTAGTGTTTTGCCCAGGGACCAAATAGCAAATATTTCTAGGTTGGGATGTACTGAGAAAGCTGCTGCTGTGGACTCGCACAAGTCATCCATGTCTTTAGTTCCGGGTGGAAACTCTGAGCAGGTACTCCGTCCAGCACTTCAACTGGTCCCTAATCCGATCTCGGAAGAGGACTCCCGTGGTGATGAACCTGCAACAGGTTACTCAAGCTCGAACATCAGTCTCATTCGCAAAAACCAAGAATTACAGCAAAGGTCCAGCGCCCGAGTTGTAGAGGAGTAGAAAACGGGTGAACTTGCACTCATGGATTTTTTTCTCGGATAGCCCGATGCTCCGATATTAAATATTTTCACCTTGATAATTCCGAAGATAATGTGCAACCTAGATAAAACGACATTCGAATAGAGTCTGTCCTAACTGGAGAGGTTGGTATGGATTTAAAGGAGGGAGAGCTATTCCGGGTCTAATCCATGCCTCGTGTCCTCTCTTTGGGTTATTATTTCTTCCATTTATTTTGTTTATTATGTCTTTTAATTCTGATAATTTCACTGGGGGTTGGTCTATGGCTAATCACCAGGTTAATATTTTTTTGGAATTGTAGAGGATCTAATAGTGATGATTTCAGGAAATCTTTTAATGATCTTAGACAACTTCATAAGCCTCTTTTATCGGTTGTGGTCGAGAACAAGGCAGCGGGATCAGATGTTACTAGAATCATTTAATCTCTCCAGAGGGCAAAGTCAATCCGCGTTGAGGCAGTTAGCTTTTCTGGAGGGATTTGGATACTCTAGGACAATACGGATATATCAATCCAAATTTTATCGGCTTGCAAACAGGTAATTAATATTCGTGTTTCCAGACTCTCATGTAATTCTTGGATTCTTTGTGCAGTTTACGCGAGACCTAAAAGCTAAATAAGAAATTATCTCTGGAATGCACTAGAGGAAGCGGCTGATTCTGTAATGGAACCCTGGTTAGTAGTTGGTGATTTTAATCAGATTGGACTCTCTGAAGATGTTATAGGGGGAGTTGGTATGAATAGACAAATGGTGAAGTTCGAGCGGTGGAGAGATAGGTGCGGTTTGGAGGACCTTGGTTTTGAAGGGCCAAGATTCACATGGAGTGACTCTTGGAATACGGGTATGAGTATGTTTAAACGGTTGGATAGAGCCTATGGGAACCGCCTCTCGGTTGATACTTTTGGAAATACTAAAGTCAAACACTTTCCGCGTGTCCACTCGGATCATGCACCCATCCTTATCGGGTTATACGATTCACTAAAGGTTAAGACTAAGAGTAGGCGTTTCCGGTTCGAGGCGGCGTGGAGTCACCACGAGAGTATCATGAGATTGGTAGAAGATACTTGGGTTAAGGAAGGTCTTACGCTTGGGGAAAATATTGAGATGTTAAAAGAGACACTTGAAACTTGGAAATTTGAGGTTTTTGGAAATATTTTTAGAAAGAAGAACAGGTTCATGGCTCGGATTTTAGGTATTCAGAAGGCGTTGCAATCTTCATATAATTTGTCACTTGTACAATTGAAAATGAGATTAAAAAATGAATTCGAAAGTATCCTTAAACAAGAGGAAGTGCATTGGTTTCAAAATACAAATACGGAATGGGTCAATTCAGGGGAGCAAAATACAAAATACTATCACCTAGTTGTGCAAGTTAGAAAAAGGGGCAGTAGCGAGTTGCGCTTGAAGAACGGTAATCATGAGTGGATAGATGATAGCGAGACTGAAAAGGTTTGGGTGCGTGAATTTTTTCAAGATATATTCTCATTCGGAGAGGAGAGCCAGGAACAGTTTTTCTTACCGCGACTTCCGTCATTTGAGGAGACTAATATAGATGCCCTTGGTTAGGGCTGCAAACAAAGCGAACCAAACCGAACTTTAGCTTTCTTGAGTTAGTTTGCTAATATTTTAGTGAGCTTGAGCTTGGTTTGAGTTTGAAACGTACCGAGACGAATCAAACTTTAGCTTTCTTAAGCTTGGTTCATTAACTAACAAGACAAACTCAAACAAACCCTTAGCTAACTCAAACTCGAGCCCTTGGTGAGAGTATCGGTTCATTTGCAGCCCTAGATACTAGTAGTATATTTATTAGATATAAAATATATACTTATTAGATATAAAATATTTTAGTTATGATTAATTACATAGACAAAAGTTTTATGTATTTTTGACTTTTTGCACACACATATATATATATATATATATATATATATATATATATATATATATATATATATATATATATATATAATTTTTTATTTAATATATCTACCAAGCCTGTTAACGAGCTCTTAAAGAACTCTTAACAAATTGTCGAGCTTAACGAGTCGAGCTTATATAGGTTTGAGTTTGTCTCGTTTAGTAAACGAGCTTGAATTTAAAGCTTGAGCTTGGCTTGTTTAATTGAAAATCCAAACTCAAACAAACTCTTAGCGAACTCAAACTCGAGCCCTTGGTGAGAGTATCGGTTCATTTGCAGCCCTACCCATGGTTGCATGGTTTCGGACGATGAAATTCAGATAGCTGTCTTTCAAATGTCACCTCATAAGGCCCCAGGTCTGGATGGTTTGACCGCAAGTTTTTACCAGAAGTGTGGGGAGATCGTGGGGTCCACAGTTTGTAGTATGATCCGAACAGCACTGTAAGAGGGGAGATTTCTGAAGGAGGTGTTGGGCACTTTGATTCACTTTATACCTAAGACTAATAATCCCGAGATTATTTCTCAATTCAGGCCGATTAGCTTAATTAATGTTAGTTATAAGATTTGAATGAAGGTCTTAGTGAATCGTTTACGTAACACTCTCACAACTTATATTGGGCCTTTCTAGAGTAGCTTCCTACCACAGCGCTCTACCATTGATAATGTGGTCCTGGTTAGCGAAGTGAATCATGTTCTTCGACATTGTAAAGGAAAGAAAAGTTTTATGGATGTTAAAGTATACTTGGCCAAGGCATACGATAAAGTGAGTTGGGATTTTATCAAGGACTTTTTGGAGGCACTAGGGATACCTGACATGTGGGTTTCCCTTGTCATGGGAGGAATGGAAGATAATGAGTTTAGCGTGTTGTGGAGGGGATCTCCCCTTCCCCCTATCAAACCTAGGCGGGGGATTCATCAAGGTCGACCCGTATCACCTTATTTGTTTGTAATTTGCATGGAGCGGTTATCTATACTCATACATCAGCTTGTGGAAGGAGGATATTAGAAACCTATTCGACTAAACTCAAGGGGATTCCTATCTCATATATATTTTTGCGGATGAACTTATTTTATTTTTGGAATTGTCCAATCATGGTTTTGATGTTTTGCAGGTTACATTAAATATTTTTTGTCAAATGCGGGTCAGATCATTAGTAAAGAGAAATCAATGATCTATTTTTCTCAGAATGTGGACGAAGAGTTGGCTTCTAGTATTAAGAATAAGAGTGGTTTTCAAAGAAGTGATGGGTTGGGAAAATACTTAGGTGTCTTTATTCTATCCAGATGAAGGCCAAGTAGTTTCTACGGGGAATTCATTAATGATCAGCGGGGAAAGCTAGCGAAATGGAAGGGTAACACTTTATCTTTAGCTGGTCGTATAACATTGGATCAATCTATTCTAAGTATGGAGTCAATATACATTATGCAAGTGGAAAAGTTACCTATCTATGTGTGTGAGGATATCGATAAAATTAGACGGGAATTCATATGGGGAATCACGGAAGATCAGAAACATATCGATTGCGTTGCTTGGAAGGATTTGTGTAAACTAAAAAACATGGGTGGTCTTGGTTTTTGTTTAGATGAGGATATGAATAGAGTATTGTTGGGTAAGTTGGGATGGATAGTCATTCATGATAATACTACTTTGTGGTCGATAGCTATGAAACAAAAGTATTTCAAAATCAGTTGTCATCATTACGTGTCCAAAACTAGTGTCTCAAGAACAAGTAGAGCCATTATGGAAGGTTTTGTCGTAGTTAAACGGGGATCCCAATGACTTTTACATGATGGTGGGTGCGTCCTTTTCTGGCTAGACTTGTGGAGTGGTGTTTATCCTTTGATCGGATGTGCTATTGGTTTGGTTGACGAGGGGGAAAGGTTCAAAAAAGATGAGGATTATATGTTGAGAGATGGTTCTTGGTATTGGAATAAGTTTCAGCATTTACTTCCGGCCTCTAAGCTTATGGAGCTCACGCGAATAGGACTTTCGAGGGGTGATGGGAATCTAGATAAGCTATCTTGACTTCATGATATTCATTGACTTTACACGGCCAAATCGGCATTATGGGATGCTGCGCCTAGTAATTGGGTTATTGGGATTAACTGGGACAGAGTGTGGAAATTAAAATGTCCACAGCGTATAAGAGTATTAGTGTGGAGGGCGGTACAAGAGAGAATTGCGACACGGGGAAATCTTTGCCGAAGAGGAATGGATTTATCCGGGATGTGTCCGCTATGTGGAGTGTTGGGAGAAAATGCGATTCACATTTTTCGAAATTGTGTTGTCATCAAGTGTGTATGGGATTTGGTCAGAAGGGAAGTTTTAGCTAATAAGGATGGTGCTGGTGATGTTGACCCACATGTATTTAGTAGCGCTTCTATTAACCTTGATTTTGCAGAGACTTCAAGTGCAAATTTCCAAAAATTTGCTACTGCACCTGATGGAGTGCTAGGGCACGACAGAGGTCCTTTTTTCCAGCAGATCAGTGAGTCGAACCTTCAGCAGCAGGAGCACTTGAGACTGGTAATGGTCACTTTGTTATTTCAGCAACAGTAGCACCCGAGAAGCAGCCCTTCTGATGATCCGTCAGCAGCTCCAGGAGGTATTTGTTAGCCTTACCCTATTTTTATTCCCGTTTTAATATTCGACAAATCATTCTTTAACTAAAATTCATTTGATATCACTTTTAAATGTTTTTCAAAACCCCTCATTAGATTAGTTATCTTTAATCCTTGATCTTGAGCTTCATTAGAACAGTGTCGCGGTACACCGGACAACACCTGCGGTACACCGCAGTACCACGGACCAAAGGCGCGGTGCATAAGCTAGTCCGAACAAAAAGCAAGATAATATGCGGTACACCGGACTGAGGCGCGGTACACCGGACCAAGGCTGCGGACCAGGAACACGGTGCATGGGGTAGCCCGTCAGTATGCTATGAAATCAACACGTTGAGTAGTGCGGTACACCAGACCATATCCGCGGTACACCGCAAGAAAGGGTTTCTGCACTATTAGAAGAGGACAAAGCTTATATCCGTTGGAGTTTAAATCTGTCCGTTAGAGAGAAGCCTTTTGACCGTTGGAAGCTTATTTTAGCTATAAATTGAAGCTCATTCAAGACACGACTCATCCCTTCCATCTACCAATCTTAAGAGCAATTAATATTATCATTCAAGAAGGTTTCAAAGGAGCATTCAAGTCATATTCATTCCTCAAGCTACATAGTTTATATCCACTCATTTAGGAGTCTAGTTACAAGCTATTATAACACCCCTAAACACTTTTCCTTTCCTCTTAGTTCTTGTAATAGATTAAGAGAGTAGTGTGAGTATAGGTTCTATACTTGGTTCCTTGTGTTGGTGATAACACAAGTGTATTTCCTTCAAGGTTTTGAAGTGGTTGTAAAGGGTTTGTAATCTCACCCGGGTTAAAGAGTTACGAAGATTAGTTGAGAATCTTGCAAATCCTAAGGAGGCTTCCTTAGGTAGTGGATGTAGGGAAACCGAACCACTATACATCGTTGTGTATCTTCTATCCCTACACTCTTTACTTTTCCGCACTCTATATGCTTGATAAATGCTTACATGAATAGTTTGATAATATTGTCTTTTAGGATTATCTAGTTCTTGACTATTTAGTTTGCTAAAACAATAGGATTCAAATTAGCTTTTAATTTTATTTACTTGAAATAAAATTAGCCGATTAATTTCCATTGTCCTATTCAACCCCCCTTCTAGGACGCATATAGAATATCAATTGGTATCAGAGCCTAGCTCTATTGTACTTAATCGTTTCTAGAGTTAATACGATATGGACTCTAATCAACCGGAAGGTTCATGTTCTACTAGACCTCCGCTTTTTGTAGGAAAAGATTACTTTGGATGGAAAAAGAAAATGGAAATTCACGTCAAAGGAATTGATTACTTTTTGTGGCTTGCTATCAAGAAGGGTCCTTACATTCCTTATGTTGATGGTAGTCAAACGGAGGAGAAAGATGAAGATGATTACAATGCTCAAGACATAGCCAAACTCACCAAAAACAACAAAGCTATGAACATACTCATAAATGGTTTGAGTGTCACGGAATATGCTAGAGTGAGTGAATGCAATTCGGCTCATGAAATGTGGCAACTCTTGGAGCTATCATATCAAGGAACGGAAGATGTCAAGGAAACTAAGATTGGTCTTTTTATCACTAAGTATGAGCTATTTCGTATGGAGCCTGATGAAGCTTTAAATGATATGCATCAAAGATTTTCTAACATTGTCAACACCTTGAAGACTCTTGGTCAAGAGTACACCAACAAAGAACAATGCCGAAAAATCTTATTTGCTCTTCCAAAGAAATACAAATCAAAAATCAACTCCATAAGAGATACTAAAGATCTTTCAAAAATGACGGTTTATGAACTCATTTGCAACCTCATGACGGAAGAGCTCGTGCTTGAAGAAGAAAAGATAAGAGATGATGAGGAGAAGAAGATTAAGAAATCCATTGCCTTCCATGCCTTGAGTAGCAAGTTGAAAGAACGAAAAGAAAGGAAGGAAAGTGAAGAAGAAGAAAACTCACATGAAGAAGAAACTAGTGAAGATGAAGGAGTAGCTATGTTGGCAAGAGATATGAAAAAATTTATGAGATACAAACGCTTTGCCAAGAAAGGAAATTCTTCCATACCATATAAGAAGAATGTTAAAGCTATCAAACAAGATGAACCCACTTGCTATCATTGCAAGAAAGTTGGTCACATCAAAACTTATTGTCCTCTTCTTCAAAAGGAGAAACCAAAGAGAGCAATTCATGCTAATATCACTTGGGATACTCAAAATTCGGATGAAGAAGAAAGTGATAATGACAATGTTAATCTTGTTGCCTTTATGGGAGAACTTGAAAATGATGAAGATACTTCTTGGGATGATGATCATACCGGTTCAACTCACTTTGCTTTTATGGCAAATCATGATGAGGTAACTCCTAAATCTAAACTTTCTTTATCTAATGATGATGCTAGTGAGCAAGATATTCATGAGGCATTTGATTCTCTTTACAATGATTTTTTAAACTCTATTGAAACAAACAAAGTTTTAACAAAAGATTTAGAAATTGAAAGAAATAGAAGTAAAGAGATTTTAAAAGCTTTGGAAGATTGTCAAAATCTTAGTGATGAATGTATAGATGAAAATGAGAAACTTCATCTTATTGAGAAAAGTCTTTTGGAAGAAAAAGCTTTGTTAGAGAAAAAGATTGAGGATCAAAATGCTATTATTTTAAGATTTACAAATGGGCAAGAAAACTTGGATTTGATTTTAGGTTCTCAAAAATTGGATTTTGAAAAAAGTGGTGTTGGATATGATCCATCAACTAAACAAAAACTTTTGAAAAATGTATTTGTAAAATAAAAAATTTCAAATGCTATTTCGTCTTCTTCAAAATCTTCTATCACTTGCACTTATTGTGAAAAACTTGGTCATAATGCATCTCATTGTTACTATCGAAAATTATTGGATTTGGGATCTCTTGTGCCACTTTGGAAAGGCCTATATGGGCTATAAAAAGAAAATCCACTAACCCTCATGGACCCAAACCAAATTGGGTACCTAAAGCCTAAATTATTTTTGTGTGTAGGGATTGAGCATCAAGAAGCAAAATATATGGCTCCTTGATAGTGGATGCTCAAGACATATGACCGGGAATCCTTCATTATTTACACATCTCTATAAAACAAAAGGTGATAGAGTTACTTTTGCCGACAATACTAAAAAACGTGTTTTGGGTAAAGGTGATATTGGTAATATAAATTCTTTACTTATTTCAAATGTTTTGCTTGTTGAGGGTCTTTCTTTTAACTTGCTTAGTATTAGTCAACTTTGTGATGTTGGTTATTGTGTTAAATTTGAAGCATCTAGATGCATTGTTTTAAAAAATGATGAGTTAGATACTATCTTTATTGCTAAAAGATCGGATAATGTTTTTGTAGTTGATCTTGAGAGGTGTCAACATATAAAATGCTTATCCGTTGTTAATGATAGTTGGCTTTGGCATAGACGTTTAGGACATGCTAGCATGGATTTAATTTCAAAATTGTCTAGAAAAAATCTTGTTGTTGGTTTGCCTATTTATAAATTTGATAAAGATAAACTTTGTGATGCATGTCAACTTGGTAAACAACATCGTTCATCTTTTAAACCCATAAATAAGGTCATCACCATTAGGCCACTTCAATTATTGCATATGGATCTTTTTGGTCCCGTTGATGTCACTAGTCTAGGAGGATCTAGATATGTCTTTGTTGTTGTTGATGATTACACTAGATATACATGGGTGATGTTCCTTGCTTTAAAAAATCAAGCCTTCAATGAATTTGCAAAACTTTTTAGAAAGGTGCAAAATGAGAAAGGCTACTCTATTACATGCATTCGTAGTGATAATGGTAGTGAATATGTGAATTCTCCTTTTGTGCATTTTTGTGATGAATTTGGCATTGAGCATAATTTTTCGGCTCCTAGAACTCCCCAACAAAATGGGGTAGTAGAAAGGAAAAACCAAACTCTACAAGAAATGGCTAGAACAATGCTAAAAGAACATAGCTTGCCTACATACTTTTGGGGTGAAGCCGTTCATACGGCTTGTTATGTGTTAAATAGAGTTCTAATTAGACCCCTCATTAAGAAAACCCCTTATGAGCTTTGGAATGGTAGACCACCAACTATTGCTTATTTTCGTATTTTTGGGTGCAAATGTTTTATCTTAAACACTAGGGATTATTTGGGCAAATTTGATGCAAAATCAGATGAAGGTATTTTTCTTGGTTATTCCACTAAGGGAAAAGCCTATCGTATTTTCAATAAACGCACTCGTACCATTGAAGAATCTATGCATGTTGACTTTGATGAGACTAACCCTTTTTGTGTCAAGAGAGTAGTAGATGTTGATTTACATGAAGATACTCCACAAGATCAACCCTTAGAATCTCCTACTCAAGAATTAAAATCTCATGATGAATCTCTTAAGGAAAATGGTCAACTCTCAAATGAAGCTAGTACGGATTTACCAAAGTGTTGGAAAAATATCAAAGATCACCCAAGTGAATTAATTCTAGGTGATCCAAATGAAGGTGTTACCACTCGTTCTCGTATAATTGCTCTATGTGCTCATCAAGCATTCTTATCTCAAACTGAGCCCAAGAATATTAAAGAAGCCTTGCTAGATGATCATTGGATAAATGCTATGCATGAGGAATTAAATCAATTTGAGCGTAGTAAAGTTTGGACTTTAGTTGAGAAACCAATTGGCCCTACTATTATTGGCACAAAGTGGGTGTTTCGCAACAAGCTAGATGACACCGGTATAATCACTAGAAACAAAGCAAGGTTAGTTGGTCAAGGATATAATCAAGAAGAAGGTATTGATTTCGATGAAACTTTTGCTCCGGTAGCTAGACTTGAATCTATTCGTATGTTACTTGCTTTTGCTTGTTATATGAATTTTAAACTTTACCAAATGGATGTCAAAAGTGCTTTTTTAAATGGTTTTATAGATGAGGACGTTTTTGTTAAACAACCACCGGGTTTTGAAGATCCAAAATTTCCAAATCATGTTTTTAAACTTTCAAAAGCTTTATATGGTTTAAAACAAGCACCTCGTGCTTGGTATGAACGTTTAAGCAAATTTTTATTAGAAGATGGTTTTAAACGAGGAAATATTGACTCCACCTTATTTATAAAAAGGTCTTCAAAAGATATCCTTCTTGTTCAAATTTATGTGGATGATATAATATTTGGTGCTACTAATGAAAATCTTTGTGAGAATTTTTCTAAAAGCATGCATAAGGAATTTGAGATGAGCATGATGGGAGAATTGAATTACTTTCTTGGACTTCAAATCAAGCAAATGAAGGATGGGATCTTTGTAAATCAAGTCAAATACACAAAAGAATTGATCAAAAAATTTGGACTTGAAGATGCAAAGGAAATTGGAACTCCAATGAGCACATCCACAAAATTAGACAAAGATGAAGATGGTAAGGATATTGATGAGAAAACATATCGAGGTATGATTGGTAGATTACTCTATTTAACCGCTTCTAGACCCGATATTATGTTCTCCGTGTGTCTTTGTGCTAGATTTCAATCCTCTCCTAAAGAATCTCATCTTAGTGCCATTAAGCGTATTTTTAGGTATTTGAAAAGAACCCTAAGTCTAGGACTTTGGTACCCAAAATTTACCTCTTTTGAACTAATAGGTTATTCGGATGCCGATTATGCCGGTTGTAGACTTGATAGGAAGAGTACTAGTGGAAGTTGCCAATTCTTAGGTCAATCCCTTGTATCTTGGTCTAGTAGAAAACAAAATAGTGTTGCTTTATCCACGGCCGAAGCCGAATATGTTGCGGCCGGAAATTGTGTGACTCAAATTCTTTGGATGAAACAAACATTACTAGATTTTGGCCTAGAGTATGATTGTGTTCCAATTCGTTGTGATAACACTAGTGCTATCAATCTTACCAAAAATCCTATTCAACACTCTAGAACGAAACACATAGAAATCCGTCATCATTTTATCTGTGATCACACTCAAAAAGGGGATATTGTACTTGAATTTGTCACTTCGGAAAATCAACTAGCCGATATTTTTACCAAACCTCTACCCCAAGATCTTTTTGAGAAAATTCGTTGTGAGATTGGCATGCAAATTCTCTAACCTTCTTATCTTGCCATTATTGTTAGTGCTTTTTGTGTATATTATCTTGTTGCTAATATTTTCTTGGTGTTATAGGGTCCTTGAAGCTTCTAATTGTTATCCATTTACTCCTTTAGCCTTTGTTTTTACTTAAATTTTCAAAAATCGTACCAATGGTTCTTTTTGTTGTTGACAAAGGGGGAGAAATTTTAGTTAAACTTTTTCAAATGCATTTTGTGAGGGGGAGTTTTTCTAAAAACTCTAGAGATTAGCTTGAGGGGGAGTTTTTGATTAAAACTTTATCTAAGGCATCTTCAAAAGTTTATGATTTGTCAAACATCAAAAAGGGGGAGATTGTTAGCCTTACCCTGTTTTTATTCCCGTTTTAATATTCGACAAATCATTCTTTAACTAAAATTCATTTGATATCACTTTTAAATGTTTTCCAAAACCCCTCATTAGATTAGTTATCTTTAATCCTTGATCTTGAGCTTCATTAGAACAGTGTCGCGGTACACCGGACAACACCTGCGGTACACCGCAGTACCACGGACCAAAGGCGCGGTGCATAAGCTAGTCCGAACAAAAAGCAAGATAATATGCGGTACACCGGACTGAGGCGCGGTACACCGGACCAAGGCTGCGGACCAGGAACACGGTGCATGGGGTAGCCCGTCAGTATGCTATGAAATCAACACGTTGAGTAGTGCGGTACACCGGACCATATCCGCGGTACACCGCAAGAAAGGGTTTCTGCACTATTAGAAGAGGACAAAGCTTATATCCGTTGGAGTTTAAATCTATCCGTTAGAGAGAAGCCTTTTGACCGTTGGAAGCTTATTTTAGCTATAAATTGAAGCTCATTCAAGACACAACTCATCCCTTCCATCTACCAATCTTAAGAGCAATTAATATTATCATTCAAGAAGGTTTCAAAGGAGCATTCAAGTCATATTCATTCCTCAAGCTACATAGTTTATATCCACTCATTTAGGAGTCTAGTTACAAGCTATTATAACACCCCTAAACACTTTTCCTTTCCTCTTAGTTCTTGTAATAGATTAAGAGAGTAGTGTGAGTATAGGTTCTATACTTGGTTCCTTGTGTTGGTGATAACACAAGTGTATTTCCTTCAAGGTTTTGAAGTGGTTGTAAAGGGTTTGTAATCTCACCCGGGTTAAAGAGTTACGAAGATTAGTTGAGAATCTTGCAAATCCTAAGGAGGCTTCCTTAGGTAGTGGATGTAGGGAAACCGAACCACTATACATCGTTGTGTATCTTTCTATCCCTACACTCTTTACTTTTCCGCACTCTATATGCTTGATAAATGCTTACATGAATAGTTTGATAATATTGTCTTTTAGGATTATCTAGTTCTTGACTATTTAGTTTGCTAAAACAATAGGATTCAAATTAGCTTTTAATTTTATTTACTTAAAATAAAATTAGCCGATTAATTTCCATTGTCCTATTCAACCCCCCTTCTAGGACGCATATAGAATATCAGTATTTCAAGCTTAGTTTTGCAAGGGATGTCTAGTTCACGTGGAATATCATGGAGTGTGTTTTTTGGGTCACTGATCAAGGTTATTTGGAAGGAAATAAATAATGTGGTATTCAATGGATAGGTTTTCCCAATGGTAAAAGCTGTCGTCAACAAAGCAAAGTTTGCGGCGATTAATTTTGCACGAGTTTGGGGGCAAGTTCCGGGTAGTGATATCATCAAGCAAAGAGCTCAAAACCTCATTGGGTGGACTAAATCAACTAGAGGGTTGAAATTAAACACCGATGGGAGCTGTAATAAGTGGCGTCATGTTGGAGGAAGGGGTGGCATTGTTCGAGATAAGGCGGGTAATTGGATATGCGGGTTTTCTATGCGGATTAATCATGAGGTACCTGTTATTGTGGAACTTATTGTGTTAAGTGAAGGATTAGTCATGGTGGAGAGCCTAGGTATGAAAAAGGTGGAGGTGGAGGTGGAGGTGGAAGTGGATTCATGGGAAGCTATTGAGATCATTAGAATGATAATACTGGTAGAGGTCTCGCGGTATTTTGGATTCAGCAAATTCGAGATTGTCTGCAAGAAACTCAACATTTGTACTGAAAGGAATTTTTAAGGAAGGAAACTCATGTGCAGATTGGCTTGCAAAAAAGGGTATGTCACAAGTTGATCAATTTTGTCGGCATAATGATCCTCCTCTTGGATTATGGAGTAGTTTTACGCGTGACCGGATGGGATGGAAGGCACCACGTCTGATCTACAATCCGGGCTTGATCGATGAGGTGCTTGATTAATTTTTGTGTTCAACACGATCCTTTTTGGATCTCCCGTGTAATAAATAATATATAAAAAAAGTTAATATATATTCGAAATTATTTATATAAACACAAAATCTAAAATGCCTTAAATCATAAGGTTATGTTTGGATTATGATTCATGATAGGAATTTGGGTAAAATTATAAAACTCATGTAGAAATTTGGGATATATAGGAAAACTTATGAAGACAGATGGATTTAACTCTTAATATGTGCATCGTGCCACTGCTAAAATTGAGATTTTAATTTTAAGGAAGTTGTAGTTGGGACTAGATAGTCGCTCACCACAGTTGAGCTGTAATTACACAATGTCAAGCTTTATAAGGCGCCCTCTCCACTCCAACTTTTATTCATTATCTACAGGGGTCAACAAACAACGAACTGCACTATATACCGACAAATAGAGGAGAGATAACAACTTTGCAATATAGATTGGGCAAGTCATTTACAGCCTCGAATTACAAGCACTTCCAAGATTCATCTTGCGTTGAGTTATTAGGAATTAGAAGACCGACCATTCATAAATTGATACACATTTCTAGATGTTGGTAAGAATTTGTCTATAAAATATTGTTGTTTTCATATATGAAGGCCTAACTTCAAGGCTTAACTATACCTTGTGGCATTGATGATGTAGGCTGACGAAATGTCGCTGCTTCTTGAGCTTTGTTTACATAGCTCATATCGGGTTCATCAGATCCATCTATTGCTGGTTTTATAACAGCAATAAAAAGTATGTTATAAAATATAGTAAATAGAACAAGAACAATAGATGTATTCGTCAAAAACGATCCTGAGATTTCTGGAACTTCTTCTCTCATCCGAGGTTCTTCTGCGAGGTTCAAATCCGAAACTGCAAGTGTTTCCCAGAAAAACAAACATAAGAAAATACTATATATGATTTTGACCAAACAACTAACCTTAAAAGTTAATAACGATATATAATAGAGCAGAAAGAAACGATACCAGGTCTAATCTTGGGAGAGTCGAGTTGTTTCTTGGTAGCTAGAGACTGAAATTGTTCATCAAGCTGTCTAAGAGCTTCACGAGCCTTATATGTGTCAACCTCAAACTCAGACTCTGACTCTGACTCTGACGAAGCAGAAACGATACAAGAGTTAGTGTTTCTCCTTTTCTTACTTACTTCATTATTAACAAAAGTGGTTGTTGATCTCTTTTGCAGCTTGTTAATTAGAGATGTAGATAGAGGAGACTGTAATGAGTTTGCTTGAGCCTGAGGCGGATAAACCATTTGATGAAGATGAAGAAGCATTTGGATGGAAGGAAACACTATCTCTTTTTCCTTTTTTCTTTTTTGTGTCTCACAAGAACAGCTGCCAAGAGAAATAGATAATGTATTAGTCTACCTATTTTAAAATTAAAAAATCAAATTCTATTTTTTTATTTTTTATTTTTTGGTCACTAGAAAGCTGTAAAAAGCAGTAAAAGAGTCGGATAGGTCCCGGTATTTCAACCGATTCTCATCCTATTCAATCGTTCCGTAAGACGTATCGCTTCTTCTTGAGAGAATTTGGCCCCGTGTCTAGCTAATTTTGCAAGATGGTCCGCCTGACTATTGCACCTTCTGGGAATGAACCTGAAGGACATTGGTCCGGCTTCTTCCGCTAATCGCCTAACCTGGCGAATGATCGGTTGAATTGTCCATCGTGCCACTGACACCATCAAATTCTATTTTCAGCCAAGACTTATGGACTAAAATACCTATCTTTCAAAAATATTAGCTAAACATATTTAAAAATGCTATTTTTAAATTATTACACATATTCTGAGAGATAGTTTATAGATCTTAAAAATAATTTAGATATTTAAAATAAACTGAATTTTTATCTGGCCATATAATAAAATAAAATTTTATTTAAAATGTTCAAAATATCTTTTAAATCTATTAAATATCGCACAAAAATTAGTAAAATAGTTTAAAAATAAAATGTTTAAATATGTTCAATCTAAAATAATACTTTGAAAAATATTGTCTAAAAATATTTTCAAACCATAACTAATAGCTTAAAAATAGATTTTTTTTATAGTATCATGAATTTGAAATATATATATATATATAATTTCATAAGCATGTAAATTAAATAAATTAAAAAAAGAAGGTACAAGAGTCAATCTGATCCTGATCCCAAATCGATTATACAGTTTTCATAAAGACTTGATCAGATGGAAGACATGACAAGCATTTTCTGAAATACCAAGCTCACATAAGGTTCTAAATGTTTTGCAGGTATCAAATATATTCCAACCACTTGCCGAAAATCAGATTCTTCCGGTGTGTTTTACCATAAATGGACATAACTTTACTATAGGCTATTACATAGCAGATGATTGATGTCTCCTCATTTGTGATAATAAAATATACTTCTGAGACATCATTTTAGGCTTATTTATTAGTTTATAGGTTGATTTTAGCTTAGTTTAGTGCACTTTTCTATTTTGGGTCTTGATTTAGTAACATAATATTTTTAGAGCATATTGGGTTTAATTGTTTATTTAGTGTGAAACTTTAAAGATAATTATGGAGATTAATTAGAGTCCAAGTCAAAGACTACAACTTATGGAAAGAGATTTGCATGGAAATTGGAGATAAGGAAACAAAAGCTAAAAAGATGGAAAAGGAAAAGCTGCTTAAATCTGGGATTCTGCATACACGTCTAAAGATGTGCGTTTTTACATAAGAAATAGGCTTATTTTGGTAATTTCCTTCTTAAGGCTCAAGATAATTCTGTTGCGATTCTTTTGGTATCTTATGCAGCTCAATCCGACCAATAACGAAGAAGATACGCTCAAAACGGTCCAGCAGTGTTTATCTTTATTTCCTTACGAATTTGAGTTGGGCTAGGAGTCTATTACTTAACTTATCTCTAAAGAAACGAATTAGGTCAACCCATACACTATAAATACAGCCTCTTATCACTCTTAAATCATCCTTGGTGAAACCTTAAGCCAAGAGGAAGCTTACAACACAAGAGAGAAGTCTGGAAGGAGCTGTTCATCACAATGTCTTCTTCTACCTTTAGATTTGTAATTTCTTTCTTTTCTTTCATGAACTAAATTTCTTTAGCTTGAGTTTTAGCATATATGTATGAACCCTAGTTTTGATTGACATCTATCTAATTTGGGAATTTAATGTTTTAAATAGAATTATAGTTTTTATTCTCTGTTTATGTGTTTGGATTTATATTCTGTGTTCTTGTGGACTGCAGCCATTTGAATTATCATCTAGTAATTAGGTCACCATTGACAACGGTGTTTAATTGCATGTTTAGCACATAACGTCTAGTATTAGGTCTGACCTGACAACCCAACCTAGCTAGATAATCACTATGGTTTAGTTCTTGTGACTATTTACCAATTACAGGAAAAGTTTGCTTAGGAAGCCTTATTGACACAGGTAAATCCTATTTTAAACTACCGATAGCGAATTGGGACCGATTAGGGAAATACTACATAATTCACCTTTACATGTTTAGAACGGCAAAACTAGTGGGGATTACATGCTAATAACTTAAGCTATATTCTCATATCACCTCTCTTTCATATTTAATTTCTGTCTTTTAATTCTTAGTTTTAATTTAGTTAATTAGTTATCAATCCATCTTTGTTTTTCTTCACTTTTAATTGCGTTTAGTTGTTCTATCTTTAATTTATTAGCACTTGGTATTTGCATAAGATTCTCCTAACCTCTGTAGTCTCTGCGGAACGAATCTTAATCTTTTAACTAAAACTTGCATACGATCTGTATACTTGCAGAACCGTGTAGTTTAGGGTGTTATTTGCACGTTAATTATATCTTATTTTATCACACCCTAGGCCCCACCAAGTTTTTGGCGCCACTGCCGGGGACTACGTCGTTAGTCCTTGTGCATATATCTTGTGCTTTTAATTTCAGTTAGTTCTATTTTACACTTCCGTTTTTAGTTTTTGTTTTTCAGATTTAGTTACAGATGGAGAACCCAAGGAGACTTGAGCTACCCATCGAGTTCAGAGTGGAGCCACGAGGAATTCGCGCTCCTGAAATCCAAGCCGCAAAATTTAAACCTGACCCTGGGATGTTAACTCAATTTGCATCTCATGGATTATTCAGCGGAGTTGCACATCAAGATCCGATCCGATATATTCAGAAATTCATGCAGATCTGTGATGCTTATATCGTAAGAGGAGTTACTAGGGAACAAGTATATTACATGATGTTCCAGTTCTTCTTGACCGGATGTGTGAGCGATTGGTACGATACCCAATACCCTCATGTTATTCCAGATTGGGACAAACTTCAAGCAAGATTCCTAGACCGTTTCTATCCGGTTAGTAGACGTTTAAAAGATATGTTGGAGCTTGAACAATTTATACAGAAAGAGGAAGAGAGTTTGGGTGAAGCATGGTTACGATTTACAGAGAAGAAGGCGAGATGTCCATACCATAGATCCTCACCAGAATATTATTTAACCTTGTTTTATGGAGGCCTTAATGATAAATCAAGAGAGAAAGGAGATTTGTTAGGAAACGCAGGTTTTGTGTTACTAGATCCTGAAGAAGCTGAGTTGGGGATGGAAAGAATTCTTGAGAACGAGAGAAGTTGGCCAAAGAAATCAGCAAAGGAGAACACTTCAGAATCTCTGAAGCTTAAAGAATTGGCTAAACAACTCGAAGAGCTAAAAGAACAAGCCCGAATAATTGCTCAGGTGAATACGGTACGCACAATTCCTTCGTGTCCTGGTTGTGGATCAAGAAATCACGTGTGGAAAGGTGGTGGTCCTTTGTGTGTTCTAAATAAATGCAAATGATAATCGAACCACAACCGCAAGTGTACGGTTGTCCCAAGTAGTAATGAGGATAATACAGATTCGTTCCAAGGACGGGATGGTTGACTACAATGTTTAGCAGATAATGATTGGTTGCACTTATGAAAGCAAGTAAATAGAATATGTTTGTTTGGTTTTGTTGATTAAAACTACTAAATGAAAGACAAATTATAAATGCAAGTAAAAGCTAAGACGCAAGTAAAATGAGTGAAAACGCAATATGAGAAGTAGCACTTGAGAACGCAAGGATCCTCCCAATCTTATTTCCTAACTTATGTTGTTTAAGGGCTAAATTGGTCAATTACAATGGTCGGGATTCTAAATTCCTTATACCCCCGTCAGGGTGGACTATAAGGCGATCCTAAAGTGTCACTAGTCCCGTCAGGGTAAATATGATCCACCGTTGGATGTTTAAGTTTTATTACCTCATTGACCCTAGATTTAGCTAAGTTCGTCAGAATGAATAGCTTCTATCCTAGATTGAATAAATGGTTCTGTATCTAAACCCTCCGTCAGGATGATCCAATTGCCACTAATTGGAATAGCCTAAATACTAACACCTGTTCCTAGTTCATGACGCTAAAAATAGTAAAATAATCTCAATTTATTGAAAAGAGTAAAAGCCCTAATCTAGTTTAATTTAACAGAAACCCAAATTCAACATTCGTTATTCAATATAATTGGGATTCACCCATTGTTTGTTCTCAAGCACTATGAATTGTTTAGCTCATATTAAAACGAAATACTAAATTAAAATAAATGGAATTCATATGGTCTTACAAATAAAAGATAAAAGAAACCTAATTTCCGGAATTGAAATGACTGAGAACGGAGCTATAGACCCACTCCAGCTCAAGCAGCTTCTTCTTCCTTCCTTCTGTTGCTTCTCTCTGATGTTTTTAAATGTAAAGAATGAATTGTCTGAAAAATAGAAGTCCAGACCTCCTTTTATAAGCATAAATTCGGACTAGGGCTTGGACCAGAAAATAAAATACTAATTAAATGTCCAAGCCCAAATTCTAAGCCCAAAATCCCGTAACTGCTGATACACCTTCACTAAAACGGCTTTTCCCGATGCGTTATGACTCCGATTGACCTCATTCCAGTTTCTAAAGTTCCGTAACTCGATAAGGAATGTTTTCTCTTCAAAGGTCAACAGCTAAATAATCGCTTAAGCACCTCGAAATCAGCACTCTATGGCCTCGAAAATGGATTTTCAGCTCTAAAAATAATATCTTCGGGATTTATCTTCAAGTCTTGACTCTAATTCACGATCTTTGACTTTCTCCTCGGATTCCTCTCCTAGCTAACATCTAAAACCTGTAAAATTTTCACTAAAAATACCAATATTACGCGCAAAAGTTTAATAATTTGAAAATGCTAGAAATAAAAGAGGAAAATCATATTATTGCATATTTAGTCCAAAAGTCTATCGAATTAATTAAATAAACACAAAAAATGATGTCTCCTAAGGGTCGAAAATAAGAACAATTAGGGAGACATCAAGACCCCCAACTCAAACCTTTGTCGTCCCGACAAAGTAAAACAAAACAAAGGGGTAGAAGTAAACGTATAAACACGTAGAAGCTAACAAATAAACCCTAAAGCAATTCTCAAAATAAATCTCATATAGCAAACTCTAGAAACTAATATACACATACATCTAAAATGCAACATCAAACATAAATAATCTCAATCATAAAATTAAAGTTGCAATGCTTGAAGGTTACACTTGTACTCATCTCTGTATGATGGCTATAGGGTGGTCATTAATCCTAAACTGCTTTGAACGCTCCACCTAGTGTATTCCCTATCAACAGAATCATAAATTCACTATGCACTTAGGAATCACGAGGTCTTTACGGTTATAATATTGGCTTAAGGACGGGTGTGGATGTATATTTGGTAAATTTGAAGTGAGCTTTTGGCTCTCTCCTCACTTACCATCAACAATGTCCTCGAGCTTGAGTTAACGCTCAAAAGATGTTCTCACTCACCCATTTACGCAACAATTTAGCGTCCCATTTCTACCCACTATAAATAAGATGATTTTCAGAAAAATTCCACTTTGCCGGATGTTTTATTCATTCATATTTTTCTTTTTCTTTTCTTTTTTTTCTTCTTCTTTTTTTTTGTACAGAAGCAAACCGGGTTCCCGGTTTCTACTGTATGGATTTTCGAATTTTTTTCATTTTTTTCTTTCTTTTTCATTTTTCTTCATTCCCGGCAAAGGGTTACAATTATATATCATCTGCAATTGTGCTACAATACAAAGCACATCGATCCCTACCCATTTAATTTCCCATAAGTGGTCCCACCACCCCAAACTCAAGCTCGAGACATGTCTCAGGATTGTGATTCAAGTGCGGGTCATATGGTCATGCCTAATAATCTAAGAGATAATGGTTTATATCGTGGCTACAAAGAAAAGGCTAAAGGCTCAAAGTGGGCTAAGACGGATAATCATTAATACAAGGGATAGAAGGCTAAAAAGGCACAAATGGCTAACAAAGAACTGCCCCTATCATTTTCCTAAGTACATAGCTTTTCTTTAGTTCATATCTAGGTGGGTTCTCTACTAATTAGGATTTCACGTTCTACACACCAAACATATTCCTTGAGTACAAGCTTACTTCATTTGCATTGTTCATTAATTTTTCCTATCAATTACCTATGTTCGCATGCAATTGTAAGTGCGTTTTATATCAATCCCTAAAGTCCACTATTTACTATCATAGATTTATCAAGAGTATGCTTAAAGGGATATTTAAAAATTTCTACAGTCAAACGCAACTCCGAAAATTCTTTTATTGAAAGCAAGTAAAGCAAATAACACATAAAAAATTGGGATGAGGCAACGAACCCCACCCCAAACTCAAAAATGAGTCGTGTCCCCACGACTCGAAAAGACTCAATAAATCATTTAAACTAATCTACACTAAGAGGAAAGTTTAGAAAACGTATCTTAACCAACGCGAGGCTGGTTACCGGTGTTGCGTTCTGGACCATTATCTCGCGTTACAGCATCATAAATCGCGTTTTGAAGTGTATTTACGCCTAGGATTAAATTTCGCAATAGGTCCAATTCTTTTGTAACGTTTCCCAAGGTAGCAATCATCTTCTCCTGATTCTCTTCCAACACCTGAATCTTTGATTCCAACTCAGGTACAGTTTTCGCTCTCTTTGATTGAGGAGTTCTCGGACTCCTTGTAGCTCGTGTTGCCTCCTCATGGATGTTCTTGATTGTGCTCAAAGCTATACTCACACCAACTGAAACAATGTCAATATCTGCGTCCTTACGCGGAATCTTTGCGTCTAGACATAACTGAGTAATAGTACAAGGAAACTTCAGATTTTGTTGTTTCATTGGTGATTTCGCGAACTCCATGATTGTATCATAAATGATCTTAGCAACATCAAATGGTTTCTCCTCCAAAATACACTTAATAACATAAATGTGCTCTTTCTTCAACTCGGAAGTGTGTTTAATACCAAAGAAAGTGGGTATTACGAAACGAGACCAAACCTTAGCACGAGGTGTCAAGCTACTGCTGTAAAACTGTCCAGGATATCTTTCACCTTCAGGAATAGGGCTAGTCCCATTAACAAGCACGGTCCCCCAAAGGGATTCAAAATCAAAAGAAGGGTCATTAAGAGTTTCTTGGAATGGGCATGTTCCAGAAAAATTGGGTAGTTTCAATGATTTCCGAATACGTTCAATAGAGAAAGGAACTACCTTCTTGCGGATATCAATGGCATCACGGGAGGTGGCTAAACCTTCGTAAAATTCTCGCACAAAAGTAGGAATGAACTCAAGCTTCCTTTCTTGTAACTCTTTCCAACCAAACTTAGCACATGTCACAGCATATTCCTTGTAATCACTACTCATAATACCCTTAGGAAAATTCGTCTCCTCACCAAATTTCAAAAATTCAATTCTTTCACGAACCTGAGTATTCCAACAAGTATAAACCCTCTTAGGCTTGTGGGCCCACATCTTCATACGCGGAGGTTTTTGAACGGGGGCTTCCGGAATCTCTTGTTCAGTTTCCTTCTCAATGTTCTTCGCAATTTCCTCTTCTGGTTCCTTCTCACTTTCAATCTCATCAATCAATCTTCTCTTTTGACCCGTGATTTCTTTTCTGTTAGAATCAAGCTTAACTTCGTCAATTTTTCGTTTAGGACGCGAATCAGGAATCTCAATAGCTTGATCTTGTGAACCACCAATGGTGGTCTTTCTTCTAGGAGCAGTTCTTCGAAAATCACCGGTTCTATTAGTCATCTCTTTTCACCCCAAACTCAAAACTTCAAATAATGAAAAACTTAGAGAAAAAGTTTAGAATTATGATGTTTTGAGGCTTATGAATTGAAGAACTAGGTGGAATATGAGATGGGTCTTGTTTAATTTGGATGGGAGAAGAAAGAATTGGATTTAATTTAAGGGTTTGGGTGAAGAAGAATCTTGGGAAAAACTAAGGATTTGATGTTATTTTGGAGAGGAGGTGAATTGATTTTGTGTTTTTGTGGTGAAAGAGGGTAGGAATTGATGATATATAGTGTTTTGGATGATGAATTTCGGAGGTGGGGAGGCTATTGGTGCGTTTTAGGTAAAGACTTGCAAAAGAGGCTAAGAAAATTAGGTTAAGGCCTCAAAAACCGACATCACAGCTTCAAAACCGGGTTCCCGGTTTTGGCAAACCGGGTTCCCGGTTCCGCATCGCTGTGACGGCACGGAAAAACAATTATTGAATTTTTATTTTTATTTTTTTATTTTTTTATTTTTTATTTATTATTTATTTATTTATTTATCTTTTTTAAAACGCACCAAAACGCTGGACCCCAAGACGCTGGGTCAGAGATTTTACTCGCCGAAACCGGGTTCCCGGTTCTGTGGAATGCGGGTACCCGGATTTTTCTCGATGGTGCGAGTTAAGACGCGCCAAAACGCAGGACTCCAAGACGCTGGGTCAGAACTTTTGGAGGATTACAGCTCCGAAACCGGGTACCCGGTTTTGCCAAATGCGGGTTCCCGGTTTTGTGTCGATGGCGCGAACCAAAACGCAACGAAACGCAGGTCACCAAAACGCTGGGTCAGAACTTTTCAGAAACTACAGCACCAAAACCGGGTTCCCGGTTTCGAAAATCCGGGTACCCGGTTCCGACGCTGTGTCGTGAACCAAGACGCCAAGTGTTGCGTTGAAGAGGGTGGTACCAGCTCCAAAACCGGGTTCCCGGATTTTGCGAAACCGGGTTCCCGGTTTCTCCTGGACATCCATCCTCTTTTTCTCCTGTTTTCGCCAAATCGACCCCAAACTCATGACCTTTTTACCCCTGAAATCATCAAAAACAACTACCCTTCCTCATTTCTTAATAATAAACACTAAAATTACGAAAATCAAACTAATCTAAAATGCAAAAATTGAAAACTCAGCTAATATACAATGAATTGGCTTTTGTTTAACGTCGTTAAGCTCGACGGGTTACCTCACGCTTCTAAGGAGTCTCGAGGAGATACATGACCTCCCCGGGATGTGGATCTTCCGAGCGATTAGTATCTTCACCTCCATGATATATCTTTAATCTGTGACCGTAAACCATAAAGGCACGGTTCTCTAGAGGATGTTCTATTTCTATCGCCCCATGAGGTGTAACTTTGGTCACAATGTATGGACCTGACCACTTAGATCGTAACTTACCCGGATAATTGCTGAAATTTGAGTTATACTTCAACACTCTTTGCCCCACTTCAAAGTTCTTTGTACGAATCCGATTGTCATGCCATTTCTTTGTGTTTTCTTTGTAAAGTTTGGCATTTTCATAAGCATGTAACCGGAATTCGTCAAGTTCATTAAGCTTCATCATACGATTCTTTCCGGCTAAGATAGGATCTAAGTTCAACTGCGCAATTGCCCAATAGGCACCCATTTCAAGCTCTAAAGGTAAGTGACAAGCCTTACCATACACCATACGATAGGGAGATGCACCAACTGGAGTCTTAAACGCAGTACGATAGGCCCTCAACGCATCATCTAACTTCATTGACCAATCTTTTCTTGTAGGACCAACGGTTTTCTCTAGGATTGACTTGACTTCGCGGTTCGATACTTCAGCTTGACCATTGGATTGTGGATGATATGCAGTAGATACACGGTGTCTAACTCCATATTTCTCTAGAACAGTCTTCAGATATTTATTAACGAAATGAGATCCTCCATCGCTAATAATCACTCTAGGTGTGCCATGTCTAGTGAAAATATGTGATTTCAAGAATTTGATCACCACTCGTGAATCATTGGTAGGTAAAGCCACCGCTTCTACCCACTTAGACACATAATCAACAGCTAATAAGATGTAGAGGTTACCATTTGAAGGAACGAAAGGCCCCATGAAGTCTATACCCCAAACATCGAATATCTCAACCTCTAAAACATTATTACGCGGCATCTCATCCCTCTTAGATATATTTCCGGTAAACTGGCATCTCGTACATTTCTTAACATATTCATGACAATCTTTTATAAGAGAAGGCCAGTAGAAACCTGATTGAAATACCTTCGCAGCAGTTCTGTCTCCTTTGAAATATCCTCCATATAATGAATCATGGCACCCATCTATAATGGCTTCAGTCTCTTCTCTTCCCTTGCTACACATCTTCGTATCATTTGGTCAGCACAAACTTTATAGAGGAACGGATCCTCCCAAAAGAACTGTCTAGCACGATGAGCTAACCTCTTTCTTTCTTGATAAGTAGAACCTTCAGGGAAAACACCACTTACCACTAAATTCGCAATGTCTGCATACCACGGAGCTTCATAATCTCGAACAACGAATAAGCTCTCATCAGGAAACTCTTCTCTCACTGCTTCAATACCACTATTCATCTCTGAACCCTCTAAACGCGATAGATGATCTGCAACCTGATTCTCACAACCCTTTCTATCTTTGATCTCTAAATCGAACTCTTGAAGCAATAACACCCATCTGATTAACCTTGGTTTCGCATCTTTCTTTTCCATAAGATATCTGATCGCGGAATGATCTGTATAAACAATAACTTTCGCTCCAAGAAGATAAGAGCAAAATTTATCAAATGAATATACAACTGCTAGTAACTCTTTTTCTGTAACTGTGTAATTAATCTGAGCACCACTAAAAGTTTTACTAGCATAGTAAATCGAATGAAAAACATTCTCTTTCCTCTGTCCCAATACAGCTCCCATACACAAATAACTCGCATCACACATAACCTCAAACGGTAGATTCCAATCTGGAGGTAACACTATAGGTGCAGAAATAAGCTTTTCTTTGATTGCTTTGAAGGCCGCTAAACAGGCTTCATCAAAAAGGAATTTGGAGTCCTTCTCGAGTAAGTTGCATAACGGCTTAGCAATCTTAGAAAAATCTTTGATAAAACGCCTATAGAAGCCAGCATGGCCCAGAAAAGTCCTTACCCCTTTAACAGAAACAGGAGGGGGAAGAGTTTTGATTACCTCTATCTTTGCTCTATCGACCTCTAATCCAGCACTCGAACCTTTGTGACCCAGAACAATACCTTCACGAACCATGAAATGACACTTCTCCCAGTTTAACACCAAGTCTGATTCCTTGCATCTAACCAACACTTTCTCCAAGTTATCCAAACACTTATCAAAATCATCACCAAACACGGAGAAATCGTCCATAAACACTTCCAGGAAATTATCAATCATATCCCAGAAGATGGCCATCATGCATCTCTGAAAAGTAGCGGGAGCATTACACAACCCAAATGGCATTCTGCGATATGCAAACGTACCAAATGGGCATGTAAAAGTAGTCTTATGTTGATCTTCTGGAGCCACGTAAATCTGATTGTACCCGGAGTAATTATCCAAGAAACAATAGTACTCTCTTCCGGCTAATTTATCTAACATCTGATCGATGAAGGGTAAAGGGAAATGATCTTTTCTGGTGGCCTTGTTCAGCTTTCTGTAATCCATGCAAACTCTCCAACCTACTACCGTTCTTGAAGGAATCGCCTCATTTTTATCGTTAAGAATTGTTATTATTCCTCCTTTCTTCGGCACACACTGAACTGGGCTCACCCATTCACTACTCGAAATGGGATAGATAATCCCCGCATCTAAAAGCTTGATCACCTCTTTCTTTACCACATCCTTCATCACGGGCATCAATCTCCTTTGACCTTCAACTGAGCGTGCATTGGTATCTTCAAGTATAATTTTATGTTGACAATAGGATGGACTAATGCCTTTGATATCAGCAATTTTCCAACCTATTGCTTCTTTGTTGGCTCTCAACACACGCAACAGTTTATCTTCTTGAGGACCTGTTAAATTAGCTGAAACAATAACAGGTAGAGTTTCATTAGTACCCAAATATGCATACCTCAAGTGTGATGGCAATGGTTTTTCTTCCAATTCCGGAGGAGATTCAATTGAAGGCTTCTTTTTAGGAATAGTCTCCCCCGGTTCTCTCACAGGTTCATAGGCCAGACGCCTATACTTCGGATTTTCAGAATTGAGAGCTGCCACTGTTTCGGTAAGCTCCTCCATCATCTCAGGTGAATCTAATGTTAAAGCAGCCTGCAAGATATCATCAAAATTTAAACAATTAAATACCTCTTGCGATGCTTGCTCTACTACATCCATTCTGAAGCAATCTTCCTGAGAATCTGGGAATTTCATAGCTCGAAATACATTGAATTTCACTTCCTCATCTTGTATCCGCATTGTCAATTCGCCATGTTCTACATCGATCAATGTTCTCCCTGTAGCTAGGAATGGTCTACCCAAAATAATGGGGACATTTCTATCTGCATTGTATTCAAGTATTACGAAATCAACAGGAAATATAAGTGTACCTGCCTTAACAAGGACATCCTCAATGCGGCCATCAGGATGAGCAAGAGACCTGTCCGCCATTTGCAAGACCATAGAAGTGGGTCTTGCGTTTCCAATTTTAAGCTTATCAAAGATTGACTTGGGCATCAAATTGATGCTTGCCCCCAAATCACATAGCGCCTTTCCTTTCCATTCTTCTCCAATTGATATCGGAATCGTGAAACTCCCCGGATCAACTAACTTCGGAGGTAATTTACTTTGACAAATCGCGCTACACTCTTCAGGAAGGCCAATCATTTCATTATCACAGTAAGGCCTTTTGTTAGTGAGGGCCCTCTTCAAGAATTTCGTATACTTAGGAATATCTCGAATCGCCTCAAGTAACGGAATATTAATACTTAGACCCTTCACTCTATTAAAGAACTTCTGAAAATCAGCCATATCACCCTTTTTCTGAACTCGCGATGGAAACGGTGGTGGAGGGCGATTGCTTACAATTTCATCTCTCTTTTTCGGAACTTCTCTTGGTCTTTCGATTTCTTCAACATCACTATCTTTCTCATTCTCTTTCTCTTTCTCACCTACTTCCTTTTCTTTTCTTGGAACTTCTTTCTCTTTCATAACGGGAAAAGGAAGTGGAGGAAGGTTCTTACCACTTCTTAATATAACAGCCTTGCAATCTTCATGTTGTATCGGATTCTCAGTATCGCTAGGAAGTTGTCCTTGTGGACGTTGATTCAGTTGTTTATTAATTTGACTTAGCTGATTCTGAAATAACTTCATATTTGCTTCGGCTGCATTTTGACGTTCCATAGCTTGTGTTTGAAGAGCAATCAAATTTTCAACAGTTTTCTGAAGGGTAACTACTCCTTCTTGTGGATGGGCAGGTAGGGCTTTCTCGTTTAAATTCTCATCGTAGGTATTCTGAGGGGCTTGTCTTTGTACATAATTGTTTTTATTCTGTCCTCCTTGATAATTGTTGTGTGGTCTTGGATTATAGTTGTTGCCTTGTGGACGCGTCTGATACGCGTAAGTAGGATTGGCTGCCCCATTAGGATTTGAGTATTGAAACCCATGATGGTTTCTGTTAGGCTGATATCCATTACCACTTGAATTGAAATTACCTCTATTGGACATAAACATCACGGATTCTTGATTATTCGGACAACTTTCCTCGTCATGATCATCTACCTTACAAATTGAACACATATAAACCTCTTGTGCAGCATGCACATCTACCTTCTTACCCGAAAATCCTTCTTTTACAGCTAGAGTAAGCTGCTTCAATTGTTGCTCTATAGTATCCTGAATCTTATTCTCAAGCGTAGCAAATTTCTCTTCCATGTCAACATTATTCACTCCTTTAACAGGTGTTCTTACTGAATTCCACCCAACTTCATTCTTGACGGTTCTTTCTAAAATGATCTTAGCATGAGCGGGTTGAACTTGAAGAAAACCTGCACCACATAACGTATCCAATTTCTCTCTCGAAGTTCCATCAAGGCCTCTATAAAAGATCTTTAATTGTTGTTGTTCTGAAAAGCCATGATTGGGAACTCTACGCAAACACATCTGAAATCTTGTCCAACTCTTACCCACAGTTTCATCATATTCTTGACGGAAATGCGTCAATTCTAATTCAGCATCTAATCTCATGTTACTTGGGTAATACCTGTCAAAGAAAGCAATCTCTAATTGGTCCCAGTTGGTTATCTTCGTAGGATCTTGCGTATCATGCCATTCACTCGCTCCATCAATCACAAAAAATTTAAACGCAGCAAAATACATCTGTTCTCTTGAAACTCCTTGTGTGATATAAGAATCACATATCTGTTTAAACTTTTGTACTGCTCTAAGAGGATCTTCTGATGGTCTTCCACGAAAATTTCCAAAGTTTTGGAATTGAGCTAACATACCCGAATCTGGACGGAATCGCGGAACATCAATATCTGGAGCACCTACTCCTATAGTAGGAGCACGGAATGGAACTTCTGGAGGACCATTAGTAAACCACGGATCTTGATTCATCACTATCTGGACTTGAGTATTAGGATTTAGTGGTTGAACTTGAGGAATAACGCCTGGAGCTAAAGGTTGACCATTTGTATCTAACTGGCCTTGTCCATTATTCTGTTGACCTTGAAAATTGATATTCTCCATTCTGTTACATAATTCTTCTACTTCTAAAGCTTCTCGTTCTCTTCTTCTTCTGTTCGCAAGTCTGATCAACGATTCTGGATTACTAAGGATCGGAGGTGTTGGCTCTAGATCCTTGAATAGCCTTCTTCGCATACACCAAACCTAAAAACCTGAGAAAGATAAACAAACAAAAAGCGTAAAACTGATAAAATAAAATAAATGCAACTATCACTAAAGGATAAACACCGTGGTCACACGCTACCGTCCCCGGCAGCGGCACCAAAAACTTGGTGGTCCTTTGTGTGTTCTAAATAAATGCAAATGATAATCGAACCACAACCGCAAGTGTACGGTTGTCCCAAGTAGTAATGAGGATAATACAGATTCGTTCCAAGGACGGGATGGTTGACTACAATGTTTAGCAGATAATGATTGGTTGCACTTATGAAAGCAAGTAAATAGAATATGTTTGTTTGGTTTTGTTGATTAAAACTACTAAATGAAAGACAAATTATAAATGCAAGTAAAAGCTAAGACGCAAGTAAAATGAGTGAAAACGCAATATGAGAAGTAGCACTTGAGAACGCAAGGATCCTCCCAATCTTATTTCCTAACTTATGTTGTTTAAGGGCTAAATTGGTCAATTACAATGGTCGGGATTCTAAATTCCTTATACCCCCGTCAGGGTGGACTATAAGGCGATCCTAAAGTGTTCCCGTCAGGGTAAATATGATCCACCGTTGGATGCTTAAGTTTTATTACCTCATTGACCCTAGAATTAGCTAAGTTCGTCAGAATCAATAGTTTCTATCCTAGATTGAATAAATGGTTCTGTATCTAAACCCTCCGTCAGGATGATCCAATTGCCACTAATTGGAATAGCCTAAATACTAACACATGTTCCTAGTTCATGACGCTAAAAACAGTAAAATAATCTCAATTTATTGAAAAGAGTAAAAGCCCTAATCTAGTTTAATTTAACAGAAACCCAATTCAACATTCGTTATTCAATAAAATTGGGATTCGCCCATTGTTTGTTCTCAAGCACTATGAATTGTTTAGCTCATATTAAAAAGAAATACTAAATTAAAATAAATGGAATTCATATTGTCTTACAAATAAAAGATAAAAGAAACCTAATTTCCGGAATTGGAATGACTGAGAACGGAGCTATAGACCCACTCCAGCTCTAGCAGCTTCTTCTTCCTTCCTTCTGTTGCTTCACTCTGATGTTTTTAATTGTAAAGAATGAATTGTCTGAAAAATAGAAGTCCAGACCTCCTTTTATAAGCATAAATTCGGACTAGGGCTTGGACCAGAAAATAAAATACTAATTAAATGTCCAAGCCCAAATTCTAAGCCCAAAATCCCGTAACTTCTGATACACCTTCACTAAAAAGGCTTTTCCCGATGCGTTATGACTCCGATTGACCTCATTTCAGTTGCTAAAGTTCCGTAACTCGATAAGGAATGTTTTCTCTTCAAAGGTCAACAGCTAAATCATCGCTTAAGCACCTCGAAATCAGCACTCTATGGCCTGGAAAATGGATTTTCAGCTCTAAAAATAATATCTTCGGGATTTATCTTCAATTCTTGACTCTAATTCACGATCTTTCACTTTCTCCTCGGATTCCTCTCCTAGCTAACATCTAAAACCTGTAAACTTTTCACTAAAAATACCAATATTACGCGCAAAAGTTTAATAATTTAAAAATGCTAGAAATAAAAGAGGAAAATCATATTATTGCATATTTAGTCCAAAAGTCTATCGAATTACTTAAATAAACACCAAAAATGATGTCTCCTAAGGGTCGAAAATAAGAACAATTAGGGAGACATCAGAAGGGTGTATGAATAATCCAGCAGTAGCTTCCGTTCAATATCCTCAAGATAACTATTACAATGGTTATGCTTGTCTGCAAGAAAGCTACACTAATTATCAACAACCCCCGCAACAGAAAAGTTGGGTCAGAAAGCAAGAATTTTATCAACAACCCCAACTTCAACCTTATAATCCACCACAACCTATTCAGAAAAAGGAACCCATTGTTAAAGCTTGTCAAGAACCAAAGAAAAATCCACCTAAACAATCAATGCAATTGGCAAAACAAGAGCAACTCCAGAGTTTGACTTCGAGTATGGCTAAATTAATGCAAACAGTTGAGAAGAAAATGAATAATAGCCAACAGAAAGTTCGAACACAGGAGAAGATTATCAAGCAACTAGAGCATACCATATCACAGATGGCGAGTACATTACAAAATAGGCCTAAAGGGCAACTCCCAAGTGATACTATTGCTCCTAGAGACGATTCTTGCTATGCAGTTGAGTTGCGAAGTGGAAAACAACTACCTCCCCCAAGACCAGAACCAGAACAAGAACCAATCCCTATTCCAGAACAAAGGGGGGAAGAAATAATCAAAGATACAGTTGAAGAGGTAGTTAAACCAAGGAGTGTTCAAGCCGAGACACCTGAAAAGACAAGAAAACCAGTGGAACTCAATACACGCCCTCCACCACCATACCCTTCACGTGTCAGAAAGAAGAACAATGACCTGGAATTCAAGAAGTTCGATGACATGGTGAGTAAGGTTGAGATTAAAATGCCGTTTGTTGAAGCTATCAAAAGAATGCCGAAATATCTAAAATTCATGAAGGACATTCTTTCGAACAAACGAAGTATAGAAACTGCGGATATGAGTGGAACACCAGAGGAGTGTAATGCTATCAAGTTACCACCAGCAAAGCCCCATCCCACGAAATCTTGGATGTCACCATCCAAAATTATGAAGAAATCGAGCTGAAAAGTTTGTGGGAATCAAAGGAAAGGGGTGGAAATTTCGTAATTAATCAAGTTAATTTTAGTTGAACGAGTTGGAGGAGTTTCGTTATCTTGCCTATGAAAATTCACGCCTCTCTAAAGAGTAAACTAAGCGATGGCATGATAAACGGCTCCGTCCAAAGCATTTCGAGAGAGGACAAAAAGTTTTATTATACAACTCTCGATTCTCGAACTACCCAGGAAAGCTAAAATCCCGTTGGGGAGGTCCTTACATTGTTACTAAAGTCACATCTCATGGAGCGATTGAAATTGAAAATCCAGCCGAGCAAAGGACATTCATGGTGAATGGCCAGCGTTTGAAGAGATACCATTACAGTGAGGACTTTGGGCGAGAGGAGACAATCCATCTCGTTGAATGCGCTTAGCCTGAGGTACACGTCTAACTCAAAGACGTTAAACAAAAGTGCTCTTGGGAGACACCCCTTGTTTAAATTTCTTTTTAGATTAGTTGTTTTTGCTTAGTGGTGTATAATTTTAAGTTAGTGTATATTTTTAATTGTGTTTAAAAGCTAATAGGAGAGAAAGGTAGTGTGTTATTGTGCAGGAAACGAGTTTGGGGTCAAAAGGAAAATCTGGAGAAATTCAAGGCCTGGCGCGGACTACCCCATGGTCCGCAGGGATGCACCGTGCCCAAAAAACCTGTACCACGGTCGGGTACCACGGGTTTATCCAGAAAGGATAAAAAATCGACCTGAAGGCGCGGTACACCGCACCCCTGGTCCGCACGCCCAAAACGCGTGTCACGGGGTCGGGTACCACGGGTTTTTTGACGGAGTACCCGCGGACTACCCCCTGCACCGCACCCTGGTCCGCACACCCAAAACACGTGCCATGGGGTGCTAGCTCGGGTATTATCCAGTGGGCAAAAATTTGAAGAGTTGTTAGGTCCGGTATACCGCGGATTTGGTCCGGTGCACCGCAGAGAGGCGGTTTGTGAAGGAATTTCTTTCCTAATCAAACTCTTACCTTATGAGATCAACCCTAACCTTCCACCCACGAAATTTTCAGACCCAAACCCAATATATACATCTTAAAGCTTGTGCAAACCTTCACAATTAACACAACAACTCATCAAATCCTCTCCTACATCTTCCATAAACACAAATTCTTCATCAAATTCATCAAACTACACCATTAAAACACCATCAAATTCATCAAGCTTTTAAGATTTCTTCCAAGATCTACCAACAAACCTTTCTCTTTCATCTATTCCAAGCAACAACAGCAAGCTATACCAAATTTTCCTTAAACTTTTAATCCATCCTTGGTATAACTTGAGTTGTGGGTAAATCAAGCATGACTAACAGATCTGAAGCTATGGAATACAAGAGAAAGTGCTCAATCCTTGGGAAGAATAAGAAATTGCCTGGAGCCACCATTGAAAAACCCATCAATCTTGATGAGGTTACTGAAGATTTAACAGAAAAGGCACCAGCACAATCACTACCAAAGAAGAAGTTAACCGCTAGAATGTCCATACCATCAAGAAGGCCATTGAAAAAGATAAAAATCCAAGACCAAGGTTCTTCTTCCTCGTCCTCTGAAATTGTTTATGATCTTCCTCCTTGGGCTCTCAAGTTACAGAACGAAGTTGAAAGATTACGTGAAGATAACAAAGACCTTTGGGCAGAAGTCATACAGTTGGAATCACAGGTAGAAGATTTGACCTTGGAAAAGCATGTTGATGATTATACCGATCCTTCGGATGACGAGGATGATATGATGGATCTCTATGGCCAGCCAGGTAGGTCATTCTAATTTTTCTCAATAGCTTGTATGCATTAGGTAGTTGATGTCTCCCTATTTGTTCTAATTATTAGCCCATTGGAGACATCCTTTTAGGTGAATAAATGACTTATTTGATAGACTTTTAGGCTTATTTGATCATATTGCACTTTCTCCCCTTGGAAATTAACTATTTACAGAATCTGAGCTTTTATGCGTAAATTTGACTATTTTTAATGCAAAGTTAATTGGTTCTTGAAATTCATGAAAGACCAATCCAAGGAGGAGAAGTGAGAATAAAGTCTTAGTGTAATTTTAGAGTGTTAGGAAATGATTTCTAGTCGAGTTTCTATTTTTAGAGTACACTTTCCTATTTCGATTTCTTGATTTATTGATTTATTCTTTTTAAGCATATGCGGTTTAATTATTTATTTAATGTGAAGCTTTAAAAGATAAATGGTAATTACTTAGAGACCAAGTCAAGATAAAGATGAAAAAAAAGAAAATTTACATGGAAATAAGAAGATTTAGGAAAGATTTATTCAAAGGAGGAAAAGATAAAGCTGCCTTGTGAATCTGAAAATCCAGCCACGTTTTAGAGATTAAATCATAATTAAAGATTGGATGGATTCTGGACGAGTGGTATGCACCAATAGAAAGAGCTTTCCAAGACAAGCAGTTTCATATATTGGAACTTCTCAAACGGATAAGTATTGAAAAAGATATGACCAAATCAAATCAGCAGCAAATCTTACCTTTCCTAGAATTTAGAGCTACGAATTTAAGAGTCTTTTCCTTGTCTTCCACTCCAAGTAATTCGACCTAAGGCTTGCTAACACCTATAAATACACCCCTTAGACCTCATAATTCAAGACCTCTCAATAATCATTCAATATATACATCTTTAGAGAGAGAGTCACAATAACCTCTCATATTTTACACAATTCATACATCCTTAGAGAGAGAGTCAACCACTTCAGAGCAAGAAGGAAAAGGAGGAGCTAGAGCTGGAGGAATTCTGTTCTTCCATCAACAGTCATCTAATCCTTAGGTTATATATTTTTTCTGTAATTAAATATGATGTCTTTCTATTTAATTTCAGTATTTAATATTGCTATGAGCTAAACTTTTATATACTTGAGAATCGCAATAAAAGGGATGAACCCTAATTAATTTAATCTTTGTTTTGAATTTGGGATTGTTATGATTTAAATTTAATTAGGTCTTAGATATTGGATATTACTTTGTTCTTAATCACTATTTCTTTTCGGTACAACTAGAAATAGATTTTAGTATTTGGGCTATTCACTTTAGTGGCGAAGTGATCATCCGACGGGGGGGTTTGAATACAGATCTAGGTAATACCCGTGTAATGTCCGTTATTGACCGACAGGCTTAACTAGTTACATAGCCAAAGAGGTAAAATCATATCATCCGAAGAGGCATATTCGACCATACAGGTGTTTATGATACTTTAGGATAGCTTCTAGGTCCACCCGACAGGGGGCTAGGAGATACTAGAGTCCCGACTAATATTATAATTCCAATTCTGCCCTTAGACATAGCCTAGATTGTATGAATTAGGTGGATTCCTTGCGAGACTCAAGTATCTCTCTTATCTGAAGTCAGTCTTTTATTTATTTTCTGTTAATTTATTTTATTGCATATTTAGTTTTAAGAAAACCAAACAAAAATCATATTATTTTACTTTTCTGTAAACAATTATTCTTACTATCTGATTAATACTGGAGTTGAACCTAATCCGTCCCTGAGAACGAACTCGATTTATCGAATATTACTTGGACAACCGTACACTTGCGGTAATTGTGGTTCCTTTATTTTTGCACTTAATTTAATAACACACCAGGACCCACCAGTAGTTTAGTTAGTTTTATTTTAAATTTTATTCCATTCTTGAGTCTTTTTCGAGTCGTGGAGACACGGCTCACTTTTGAGTTGGGTGTGGGGATTCGTTGTCCTCATCTTCTTTTTGTTTTTGCATAAAATTTAAAATTTTTAGGTTGAATAAGGCATAGAATATCTTGAATGTACCTATTTGGGAATGATTTTATTAGGTCAATGATATTAAGTAGTATTCTTTTGAAAGATGCGACAAATTTGTTTACATGCATGTATGAAAACAGGAAATAAAGGATAGAAAAGTTAATGAGAAATGCTAAGAAAACACGTTGAAACTTAGGAATAGTTATTTGGTGTGTAGAACGTGAGGTTTAAAATTAGTTGAAAACCCACTTGTCTATGAACTAATAATGAAAACGTTACGAAATCCGGTAGTTAGAAAAATGACTAAGGCAGTTCTTTCATGATAAAACACTTGAAGCCTTTAGACTTTCTCACCCTTTTGTTGATATTATTGTTAATTATCCGTCTTAGCCCCTCTGAGCCTTTCTAAAGCCTTTTATTTGAAACACATTATAATCCATACCCTAGTTTTTAGGACTTATCTATATGACCCACACTCGAATCGCAAAACCTGAGACAAACTCGTTTTAGAGCTTGAGTTTGGGGTGGTGGGTTTCATAATAGGGAAATTTGGGAATTATCTTTGTGATTTTATTGATGATGAATTGTTATTATTGTAACCCTTTGCCGGGGTAATAGTGAATGGAAAAGAAGCTACGAGCTAATTTTGCCAACAAGGGCATAAAAAGAATGTATATATATGAAAAAAATAGTGTGATATCTCAACATCAAAAGAGAATCATAGCTATACAAAAGAAAAAATTTGATGTGAAAAGAAAATATATATTCGGACCGGCAAAGTGGATTTGATATCATCAAAGGTTTTAATTGGGATTTATTGGGGATGCACATCAAAAGCATCAATAAATTGGGTTGAGTGAGAACATCTTCGAGTGAAAACTCAAGCTCTAGGGCGATTCGTTGATGGCTAGTGAGGAGAGAGCCAAAAGCTCACTTTTCATTATCCAAATATACCACACCCGTCCTTAAGCCAAGTTATAACCAAGACCTTAGGATTTCTAACTACTAGATGGAGAAACAATTGAGCTATTAGGTAGTAGGTAAGTGGACCATTGGATGCTGTATTTGGGACCTATGAACAACCTATAGCCATTAACCTGAACTGAGTTATCATCCTCTCCTTCTGGCATTGCGAAATTAATCTTAACTTGAATTTATGGATTGTTGATTATGTGTATATTAAACAGACTTGTGCATTATTTCTTGAGCATTACTACATGAGATGTTTTTGGATTTTATGCTCTAGGATCATTCATTATATTTTGTTCTTGTTCTCCTCCGACTTCTTCTTGTTTATTTTGACTACCCTACTGTTCTTTACTTTTATTGTATCGGGACGATACAACTTTGAGTTGGGGGTCTTGATGTCTCCTCATTTGTGATAATAAAATATACTTCTGAGACATCATTTTAGGCTTATTTATTAGTTTATAGGTTGATTTTAGCTTAGTTTAGTGCACTTTCCTATTTTGGGTCTTGATTTAGTAACATAATATTTTTAGAGCATATTGGGTTTAATTGTTTATTTAGTGTGAAGCTTTAAAGATAATTATGGAGATTAATTAGAGTCCAAGTCAAAGACTACAACTTACAAAAAGAGATTTGCATGGAAATTGGAGATAAGGAAACAAAAGCTAAAAAGATGGAAAAGGAAAAGCTGCCTAAATCTGGGATTCTGCATACACGTCTAAAGATGTGCGTTTTTACCTAAGAAATAGGCTGATTTTAGTAATTTCCTTCTGACGGCTCAAGATAATTCTGTTGTGATTCTTTTGGTATCTTATGGAGCTCAATCCGTCCAATAACGAAGAAGATACGCTCAAAACGGTCCAACAGTGTTTATCTTTATTTCCTTACGAATTTGAGTTGGGCTAGGAGTCTATTACTTAACTTATCTCTAAAGAAACGAATTAGGTCAACCAATACACTATAAATACAGCCTCTTATCACTCTTAAATCATCCTTGGTGAAACCTTAAGCCAAGAGGAAGCTTACAACACAAGAGAGAAGTCTGGAAGGAGCTGTTCATCACAATGTCTTCTTCTACCTTTAGATTTGTAATTTCTTTCCTTTTTTTCATGAACTAAATTTCTTTAGCTTGAGGTTTAGCATATATGTATGAACCCTAGTTTTGATTGACATCTATCTAATTTGGTAATTTAATGTTTTAAATAGAATTATAGTTTTTATTCTCTGTTTATGTGTTTGGATTTATATTCTGTGTTCTTGTGGACTGCAGCCATTAGAATTATCATCTAGTAATTAGGTCACCATTGACAACGGTGTTTAATTGCATGTTTAGCACATAACGTCTAGTATTAGGTCTGATCTGACAACCCAACCTAGCTAGATAATCACTATGGTTTAGTTCTTGTGACTATTTACCAATTACAGGAAACGTTTGCTTAGGTAGCCTTATTGACACAGGTAAATCCTATTTTAAACTACCGATAGCGAATTGGGACCGATTAGGGAAATACTACATAAATTCACCCTTACATGTTTAGAACGGCAAAACTAGTGGGGATTACATGCTAATAACTTAAGCTATATTCTCATATCACTTCTCTTTCATATTTAATTTCTGTCCTTTAATTCTTAGTTTTAATTTAGTTAATTAGTTATCAATCCATCTTTGTTTGTCTTTACTTTTAATTGCGTTTAGTTGTTCTATCTTTAATTTATTTGCACTTGGTATTTGCATAAGATTCTCCTAACCTCTGTAGTCTCTGCGGAACGAATCTTAATCTTTTAACTAAAACTTGCATACGATCTGTATACTTGCAGAACCGTGTAGTTTAGGGTGTTATTTGCACGTTAATTATATCTTATTTTATCACACCCTAGGCCCCACCAATGATATATACCCCAACTGTCCAGTGTTTGTCAAAACTGCACCAACAAGAAATTGTCTCGGTTGTGCTAACAAACTCTTTGCCACACAACCAAGAGGTTGTTCGAAAAGATATCGAGTGTGCCTTTGGTGTATTACAAACTCATTTTGTGATTGTGCGTGGGCCAGTTTTTATGTGGGACGTTGAAACATTGTGCTTGATCGTGAATACGTGCATTATAGTGATCAATATGATCACTGAAGATGAGCGAGAAAAACACGACATAGACTATAACTTTGAGCATCTTAAAAGGAGTACGCCTATAACCGTTGAAAGAAGTGATACAGAGGTACTTACAATATTCATCGATAGAACACTTAATATGCGCAATAAGGGTGCCCACCACGAATTACAACAAGATCTTGTTGCACACATCTTGAGTTTACACTAAGTCGTTTAACGTTTACGTAGCTTGCAGCTGTAATTGTTGTAATTCATGTTATGTAATTTGTATCCTCAAGAGTGTTGGTTAACCCATTTCTTTTTATGTAAGTTTTTTATCTAAAAAGTTTATATATTTTGACTTAAAATTGTAAAAACTGAAAGAAGGATAGAAAATAATTGAAATTAGGATACGTTCAATTAAATAGCATGAAAATTACACTAATTTAAATCAAAATTACATTTTAATGTTATATTTATTCAAAATGTTTTGTTGTTTAATCTTCCAGAGATATACTACCGCCGACATCATCTCTGATAAATCCTTACTCATAATCACTTCTTCTTGTGCAATTTCTGCACGATAGCGATGCTCTTGTCGGTGCCTTTGACGGTCCTATCAATCTCGAATCGCTTCCTCGTGTACCAAATTTGCTCGTATAAGCTCCTTTTGTCGGTACATTTCTATGTCCTCTCGATCTCGATCTTGCTTGGCTAACCTCTCAAGTTGGTGCACGTTCTTGAGATCAATAAATTGTTGTTTCCAAGCGTCGTCTTCAATGTTAATTTCTTTTCCCTTACCACGTAAGAGTTTTTCTACTTTTCTACCACGTGGTCTAACAGGGTCGGATACAATGTCATCTCCATTATCTCCATCATCTCCTAAATCTATAGATGAGCTAGGTGTTTTACGGGCTTTTGCTAGCTTCGTCTTGTATTTGTTGTGTTGCGATATATCTCGAAACTTTTGTTACATCTTTCAAGACTTCCCAACAATGAATCCACTTGAAGTCCACTTCGTTTAGGTTTTTATACATTCTGTGAACGTCCTCAATCTACATGAAAAATGCAAAAATATAGCAAAATAATATATACATATTTATAATTTTATTAATTAAGATAAAAATTACCCAATCATGTTTTCTTTTTTCACTCTGATTTAATCTCAGAACACTCATATAAGTCTCGTTCCATTTTGCCAACATCGTCCTGATCACTCTTATTCGCGTAGTAAGGATTTAACGGATCTCGCCCTATCTGAAACTGGATTTACCTGAAACTGCTCTGCGATTCGTGACCAACACTATTACCCTATTTGATCATTTCCATTCATTGGATCGTTTGAGTGTTTGACCCGGGTTTCGCACAAAAGATTGTTTATGTTGTTGAATAGTTAGAAGTACGTTGGGATACCTTTTTAATACCTTGGGACTTTTTTTTTTACCTGAGTGGAGGATGAGCGGAGGATTAGGACTTTCCGGTACATGACTAGGACTTTCAGTACCGGTATTCTTTCGTCAATTCTATTATAGTTAGTAACTTGTTGTTGATTGTTGGTAGTCATTCACTTTTCGTATTTCATGCCTATACAAAATAAATTTATAAATATATTAGAACTTAAAAAATAAAATCATAAAAAATTAAACATTTTTAAATCAATTAATTAAGTAAAAATATAATTAATAAACTTAACTTATATATTAACCAATTGAGTAAATTCCTCCATTACTCCCCTAATCTTTGCCTTATCTGACAGTTTACCCCCTACTAGATTTTTTGCGACTGGATGCCCCTTAAACTTCATTTTTGTGACTCGTTGCCCCTTGTTAACGAATTCTGTCCATTTTGGATGTTAAGTGTCATGTGCAGGTTATGTGGTCAATTTTTTTTAATAAAAAAATCATTTTTCTGAATTACTTAATTAAACCTTTTTATAACAAGGGTAGAATTGGTATTTCTACATCTTCTTCTTCAAAACTTCTTCACCAAAGCTTCTTTTCCATGATCAAAGCTTGAATCTTCAAATCTTCATATTTTTCTTTTTTAAAAACCCAGAAATTAAAACAATATTTTCTCAACAAATATAGTGAATGTATAACAATCTGAAAATTTGACAAAAAAAAAACAATCTAGAAAAACTTGACAATCAAACATTTCAATCAATTACATATTAGCCTCTTCCATTTACCGGTTCAGTCAAAAACTCGACCGAGCATTGTGCCCAAAAGTGACCAAACTTTGGTAGAACGGTGGAGGTGAGAGATCCACATGTTACATTTACTGGTTGGTGAATGAAAATGACATGCACGGATGTCACGGTGAGCTTTTAGGGTTACCCATTGATGGTGAAGTTGTTGTATGTAAGGACAACCCGATAGATATAAGTGCTACATGTTTGTGACTTTTCGCCCGGAATCCTAGACCCAAGGTTTAGAGAGAGTTACAGTGGGAGTGGATAGAACGACATAAAATTGTAGTGGATTAGAATCTTTTGAAAGTGAATTTTTATAATTTTTTGCATGGGAACTATTAACAAACAGGGATTTTTTAGATGCCCCACCTATCAATGCCAATGATGAGATTATGCGGAGATATGCGAGAGCGTATATTCTATATGTAATTTATGGGCTTTTGTTCCGTAATGGGAAGAAGACAGAGGCGCCATACATGTATCTTCACTTGATTAAAGATCTCGTTGTGACGTGAACTTATAGTTGAGGTTCGGTGATGTTGGTGTATAAGTATAGTGGACTATGTGCCTCTTGCGAGAAGTTGGGAACTGACACATTATCGGGATGTGTTGCCCTTTACATGTATTATATTCTATGCTTTAGATATCGGTTCCACGGCCTAGGCGGTCGACTGGGGCCTAACGCCTAGGAGGGATTATGCACGGCCTAGGCGGGATTACGCAGTTTTGAATCCCACTATATAGTTTTATATATTAGTAATACACATGTATAGTTATAATAATCTTATCTATTTAATTCATAAAATTTATCTAACACCACTATATTATATATAAAAATACTAAAATTAGAGTTATAATATTAGTTTAAGAATTTTCGAGAGTAAAAAAAATTTTAGGAGGGCTTAGGCGGTCATTTTTTGCCATTAATTGGTGACTAGGCAGGCTAGGCGCCTCTCCCACGGCAACTAAGGTGCTAGGCAAAAATGCCTAGCATTTTTACTAGGCGTAAGCGGCTAAGGGGGGAGTTGACGCCTAGGCGACGATATCTACAACATATATTATATTAAGACATAATTTTTCTCAAGTTGGTTAAATTTATCAGCGAATAATGATTGCTTACTTTGATATAGATATGGTGTTGGGAGCATTTGCATTTATGACCAACCTAGAGAAATCCTCTGGTATTCGTACACCCTCCCTTGTTTGCGTAGTAAGTACAATATTCTCAATTATGGAATTCTTTTTTACTATGATATTAATGCCTGATTTGCGATATAGTTGCATGGGACCCAAGACGTGAAAATATATTGGAGGAGACCATCTTCCATTCTATTGGAGGAGACCGTCTTCCATTTTATCGGGATGAGCTGGATCAGTTACAACCAAGCCAGGTTAAACTGAACTTTCACTTTAAATAAATGTTATTTTTATCTTTGTATTTTAATGTAGTATTACTAATAACTTTTATTTTGTATAATTGTTGTAGGTTAATGGGACTCCATGCGATGGTGATCGGCAAGTTGAAGTGGGGCCATTTTCATGGAAGGAGGGGAAATCTATCTAAGTGCCCTTTGATCTTTTTTTGCAAAAGATGAGTGGTATCGTCTAAATAGAGTGTTGAGAACATTTGGAATTGTTCAGCCTATACCAACCACTATTGATCAGATCGAGGACATGACCCATGGCCACTACACCACGTCCTTCTTTCCGCGACTATATTTGTAGTCGTGAAAGAAGGAAAAAGTAGTCGCGAAAAACAAATTTGATACTTTAACGACTATATGTAGTCGTTATTACTTAGTCGCAAAAAACTCATCGTTAAAGGTAATCTCTAGCGACGAATGTCAGTTTGTAGCCGCGAAAAGGTCTGTAGTCATTAACGACTACCTTGTAGTCGATAATAACTCATCAAACATCGACTAATTATGTAGTCGTAAATGACTAAATCATAATTTTTTATCTTTTTAAAAAAAATATACATTTAATAATTAAAATAACAATTAATTAAAGATACTAATTATAAACCAAAATAATTAATTAAAATAACCAAAATCATCCATAGTCAAACCAAAAGTCAACCCAAGTCAAAACATAGTCAAAGTCACATTACATCACAAAATTACTATAAAATAAAATATATACCAACATGAACAACTAACGGTCATATAATCGGGTCTCTTCTTCTCCCTCGAACTCATCATCTACTTCATCTCCATCACTCTCTTCATCATCTCGACTCTCGGATGCATCACAAGCTGGAGGAGTAGGCATAGGCTGGATATGGGGCAAACCCTATTGTACCCTCATCTCATTAATATAAGTCATCGCATCAATAACAGCTGCCTGAGAATAAACTGGAGGAGCACTGCTAGAAGAGGTACTAGTACTAGGGGGTCGATAAGGTGCTAGTCTTTGGGCTAATCGAAACTCATTTATTGTCGCCATTATATGCGCGTTTTGCTCGTCTTGTGCCAGGGAAGTCGATGAATTCAAAACTTGCTTCTTCTTTTCCGGTCGGCCCATACCCGGTGTCCAACTACTCTTCGCCGACCAAATAGCCTTTTCAGTAGTTTCCCTCACCGACTCGATTTGCTCCTTTTGCGACAACTCACCAGCTTCAGTTGACTCAGATTGACGCTGAGTCACTTTCTCTTTCATAATATCCCTTAACAATTTATGTTTAAATTTGGACATGAAAAAAAATTAATATTAAAATCGATTTGTGAATAAAATTATAATTAAAATTTAATTTTTAAAATAAAATTACATCAACATTCTTATAGCTATCTGACCTCCACCGCTTAGTCTTCTTGCTTTTGCCCACCATCTCAAAAAACGCACCCATCTGTGGATCGAGATTTCTTCTTGAGTTGCCTCATCCCTCGTTACCACGCTCCCCTCCAGGATCAACTGCTCAATACCCTGTTTCATTCCAAATAATTAATAAATATTCTAAATACATTAACCACCTATACATAAAAAACAAAGTACCTCATAAAGAATATCCCGAGTTCGGAATATTTTCGAGATCCTGCTCCACTTTTATTCTTTTGTTTCTTTCGATTTAAGCTATTCATTTTTGCCTGGTGCTGAAAAAATTTAAAATACAAATATTAATAACATTCTATATAATTTAAATGATAAAATAAAAAAATGATATATATATATATATACCGTTGCTTCCTTAGAACCCCACAACTTGCAACACAACTCCCACATCTCATCGGATAAATCATCTGGTTTCTTACCCTTCAAGTAATAATGTTTTTTAACTTGATGTTTGTAATCTTTGTACCTCACTCGCATTGTATCATCCAAATTCCCATAATTAAATTTCCAATCTGACATTTTCCTCCAACCAGCAATATCGAAAAATTGCTATATCCAAAAATTATTTAAAGTTAAATTAAATTAATAAGTTATTATATAAAATTATTAATGGTGGGATTAGTTTTAACATTACCAATTAATGCTTAATGACTGCTACTTTGTCAGGAATCAGAACTTTTTCCCACGCTTTGTAGCACGGTGGGGAATCCTCTCTCGAACAGTTATCCCAACCACCTAACTAACGTGTTTCCCGTATTTTCCCGAGGGATTCCACGTTTCGTCTAGAATGCAAAAATCGATCAGCAAAGGCCACCCTACCGCCTTTAGTGCCTTAATGGCAGTCTTTAGAGCCGCATACCCCCTTTTCTTGCACTCAATTGAATCTGTTTTAAATTAGATTTAATTAATGTATAAGTTATATTTAAAATAATTTTGGATATAAATTATTTTATTTACCCGGTTGATTGTTACAATCTGCAAGGTTTTTGTTGGGATTTTGAATTAGGTCGCGGCCCCCACCGTCCCCTCCGTGATTCCTAGCTAAAACATCGGTCGTCTAATATTTTGTAATATAGTTAAAAGACAGAAATAAAAATTAAATAAAAAACTAAAAAATATTACATCACCAAATTAAATACATGAATATAACATTAAATACATAAAAATTATTACATCACCAAATTAAATACAAAATAAATATTACAATAAAAAATAAAATAAAATAAATAAATTAGATAAATGGAAAAATATAATAATACATTCAATATTCCACTTACAATCTGTATTACACAAAAATAAAAAATTATATTAGTCATATAGTAAATAAAAAAATATATAATATTTTTTGATATTCCAATTTTTTTTGTTACTTTTTTTGTCTAATTATTATTTTTTTAGTTTTCTTTTAAATTTGCAAATCGGTGTCTTTTTAAAATAAAAAAAATACAATTTAGTCCTACTTTATTTTCTATTACTATTTGTTAGATTTGCAAATTGGTCCTTTTTTTTAAAATACATTTTAATTCAACTTTATTATCTTTAACTTTTTTGATAAATTGCATTTTAGTCCCTATATTTTTATATAAACAATTTTATTCCTACTTTATTTTAATATAATATTTTTTTAAAATTGCATTTTTGTACTTTTATTTTACTAAAAAACATTTTAAGACAAATTATATTCCTAAAACAATTTATTTAATTCCAAAATGGTCTTTTATTTTTTTAAATTGCGGGTCCCTATATTTTTATATAAACAATTTTAGGCCAAAAATGCAAATTACATCCAATTTTAATTTCATAATGCAAAAAATTTTAGGCCAAAACCTCTAATAAACCCCAACTTTTTATAATTAATTGTTTTTATAATATAACATCTAAAAAGTGTCTAAACTAACATAAATCACACCCAAATAACACCTCAAATTCTCGGATTTCATTATCTTCACAAAAAAAATCATGAATTTTTTTCACATTTAATTATTTTCCATTTTAAATACTGATATGTGTTGAAACTAACATATAGATAGTCCTAAATCACTCTTTAATTCTCGGAATTAACAACAACATCAAAAAGTCAAAAAACAAAAAAAAGTTGAAAAAAAAGATTAAAATTAAAACAAAATTAGTTGTTGAAAACCTTACCTTGAAGGATGAAATAGAAGCTCTTTTGATGGAGAATCCATGCCCATGTGATTCGAATTTAAACCAAAGCAAAAAAAATTAGATTAGTTTTAAAATAGAGAATAAAATGTATTGAAATCATAAGAAAAAAAGGGTTAAAATCATGATAATATTACCTTCTTTGACGATTGTGAGGTGTTTCTAGCTTCAATCCAAGCTTGGAATGGAAGAAATCGAAAGAGAAATGCGTTTTTTAAGTGGAGTATAAGGTAAATAAGAAATGAGGTCTCAGCAGAAGTACATATAGGACATGCTTTTTAGCAACTACATAAGAAATGAGGTCTCAGACTTGCCATTCGCTAAACAGTAGGGAAGTATTCGCGAATGGCAAGTCTGACTGACACGTGTCTGTAGTCTGACAACCACATGGGGTTTTCGCGACTACTGAGTAGTCGCTAAGCGTTAGATTTTAACGCGTGTCCACCTAATAGGCGGGAAAATGGACCGCCATCAATTAATTGGATATTAAATTCACATCTAGCGACTACATTTGTAGTCGCTAATAGAATGGCTCTCTTTAGCGACTAGTTCATACGTATGAACTAGTCGGGAATGATACACATCATTAGCGACTAGTTCATACATATGAACTAGTCGCTAAAGTGGTTAAGTAGTCGCTAATACCTTTTTTTTAATTAATTGGACAATTTCAATTTCTAACGAGCAATAGACTTAATGTAATACGATTCCAAACAATCAAAAAACATAATCAAATCCCAAACAATCAAAAACACGTAATCATCACAAATCCTCAAATATAACTACCAACTTCCAAAAAAACTAAACACTTAAGATATAATCAAATTCCAAACAATCAAAAACACGTAATCACCACAAATTCTCAAATAAAACTACCAACTTCCCAAAAAACTAAACACTAAAGATATAGTAAAACACTCCAGTCCGTCTCGTAACCACTCGTGTCAACAACTTCCTCATCACTATCAACGTAGATTAGTTCCTCTACTTCATCGTCGGCATACTCGTCCATCGTGTCGACCAAAAACTCATCCTCTTCTTCAATAAATAAAGCTACATGCAATAGAGAAGGGTCAAATAAGATTTCCTCACCAGTTGTCAAGTGTAACTGTGAGGAATCCTCCTCGATGTTCACCAATGAGATCGTGATACTCTCGTTTTCAGTAGGTAGTGGTTTTGCGCCCTATAACTCGGGACTCTATCCATGTCTATCATTGATTTCCCAAACTACTTTCCACCCTTTTTGTGTTTTCCTTGAATTAATCTCATCAATGTAAAACACTTTTTTTGCTTGTGTTGCTAAGATGAATGGATCTTCTCTCCAAAAAAAACTAGACGTGTTAATAAAGGTTACCCCATTCTCTGTCCTCGCGGTACCCGTGTTATACCAATTACACTCGAATAGCACAACGGAACAACCACCATCAAATGTTACTTCTATAATCTTGACTAATTCACTGTAATACGGTTTTTCGTCGTAGATGGTGCATACCCCGTAATCTTGAGTCACTCTTTTTTCACCCTTTTCATGAGTAACCCATTTGACACCATTCACAACACATGAATCGTAGTTATAAACTGCACCATTAGACTTATTAGCCAATGAAATCATCTCACTAGTAGCAAATGTATCGCCGTCTTTTTCCATTTCATAAACCTACAAACATAAAAAATTATAACAATATTGTCTAATATTGAATCTTATTGGGTATTTGAATGAATCTATACCTTATTCAAAAACTAGTCTCGAAAATTTTGTCGGTGTTTTCTATCTTTATAAGCTACAGGGCCCGATAACGTGGCTTTGTGTTCTCTTTACATTTGAAGAGTAAAGTCAATACGTTTTTTATAATGATAAAATTAAAAAAAATAATAAATAAAATGATCAACTTACGTCATCAAATGCTGGATTTCGTCGCAATTAAGTAGGATGTACCAGTTGATTTGCTCCTTCTCAATGTATTGCAAAACACCATACTCTTTTTTACCGAGTGGAGTACACTGAATCTTAAATACGGATAACTCTTTAGGTTGAGCTTCAGTCTCGGTATATCTACCCGGTTCTTTGAACTTTGTTTTTTCTTCTTGAAGATAACGCGATATGAAAGTCAAAGTCTCCTCTACGACGTACCTCTCGCCCTCGGCGATTGAACCCTCCGGCCTAGCGGGGTTTCGTATGTACTCCTTTAACTTCTTTAAATACCGCTCAAACGGGTACCTCCAACGCATCTGAACCGGTCCCCCTAACAAAGCTTCGTCGTATAAGTGTATAACCAGGTCGATCATTATATAAAAAAACGCGGGAGGCAAAATCATTTCCAGTCTACACATAACTTCAACCACTTTCTCCTTACCCGATTCTAACTCTTTCCTACTGAGATTTTTCTTACAAACGACTCTAAACACGTTAGCTAACCCAATAATCACATCACTAATTGCTTTATCTTCAATAAGCACTGGGATACTAGCCACGAAAATGTCCTGCATCATCACATGACAGTCGTGAGATTTCATTCCAATAATCTTGCCCGTATCACTTTGAACATTATTTCTCAAATTAGATGCGAAACCATTGGGAAACTTCTGTGCCTTCGACCAGTCAAAAAATATTTTCTTCTTTTCTGTTGACAAATTATACTTTGCTCGTTTCTGTATCGGTTTACCTTCTCTCGATGTCAACCACAAATCTTTCCTGATGTTCATATCCTTAAGATCCATTCTCGCTTTCACGTTATCTTTGTTAATCTTCCCATCAAGACCTATAACTGTACTGAGCAAACTATCACACACATTTTTCTCGCAATGCATAACGTCAATGTTATGTTTCAACAAACTTTCAGACCAATAAGGTAAACGATAAAAAATACTCTTTTTCTTCCAATTGAATCGACATGGAACAGTTTGCTTCATAATCTTAACCCCGAAATCCTTGTGTATACCGGGAAACACAATGGGAAGGCCATCTAACTGTGTTTGAATATCGGCAGGAGTATATTTCTTCAGTGGGCCCCTATAATCGGAAGTTGGGTAGGAAACCTTGTCTTTTCTGAATCGATGTATGGTTGGTAACCAACTTCTATGGTAAAATTAAACAACCCTTTTCTTCACCCTCATTGACGGAGTAGAATCCATGCATTCTGGACAAGCTAAGTAACCTTGACCGGACCATCCTGAAATGTATGACCTAGCGGGGTAATCATTAGTCGTGGACAACAAACAAACCTTCATGTAAACTTTTCCTTCTTGTGGGCATCATACATAAGGATACCTTTATCCCATAACTCGTCTTACTCATCTATAATAAGTCGAAGAAAGACATCCATGTCCTTACCGGGTGAACGGGATCCAGGAATCAACAAACAAAGTTGAAATATCGTCTCCTTCATATACTGCCACGATGGTAAGTTGTAGACGGTCAATATAACCGGTCACATGATGTGTGAGTTGTTCTGCATAGAGAAAGGACAAAAACCATCGATACCCAAACCCAAGAACACATTCCGAGGTTCACTATCAAACTGAGGATGTAACTGAACAAATCTGTTCCAACTATCACCATCAACCGGATGACGCAACACATCTGGATCTGTACTCTTCCCAGTACGGTGCCAAATCATATTTTCGGCAGTGTGTCTCGAAGCATAAAGTTGCTGCAACCTCGGGGCAATCGAGAAATATCAGAGTTTCTTATGCGCTACTTTCTGACCCTTTTTCGGGTCCCATCTGGATTCACTACATACTAGACACTTATCGAGGAACTCGTTCTCCTTGTAAAATAAAGCACAATCGTTCACGCAAACATCGATGGTATTGTACCACATACCTAAACTTTTTAACTTTTTGTTGCACTCCTCGTATGACTTGGACAATGTATGAGGTTTGGGCAACACACGGTACAAAAGATCAAGCAACTCGGTGAAACGTGTTCGGCCACTTCTTCTTCACCTTCACGTCCATTAGCTTCGCAATGAAATTTAATGAACTCGTTACTGGACAACCAGGGTACAACTCGGTCTCTAATTCAGAAAACATAGTTTCGAAACTGCCACGTGTTGAACTGTTCGATTCTATCATCTCGGTGTCACCCGAATGACCACCACCCTCATAATTAGGTCTCAAATCTTCATATACTTTCAACATTTCATTTTCTTCATATCGAGTCTCAGGAATTTCATCGTTCTCACCATGCTTTGTCCAAATCTCATACGTGGACAAAAACCCAAATTGTAAAAGATGTGTCCTAACTTTGACCACGGTAAACTAACGATAACTCGAACACTCATTTCACGGACAAAACAAAGTTTCTTTAAAATCATCTCTTTTTTTTGGCAAATGCGAGAAATTCTTCTACCCCCTTAACAAATTCACGCGAAACAAGATGAGCGGAAGTAATCCAACTCGTATGATGTCTCCCTATTTGTGATGATTTAATATTAAGTGGAGACATCATTTTTAGTGTTTTAGAAGTCTAAATACTCGATTTTATCATGATATAGTGCACTTTCCTATTTCTAGTTTTGATTTAATGAATTTTTATTTTTAGAGCATATTGGATTTAATTATTTATTTAGTGTGAAACTTTAAAGATATATATGGAGATTAATTATATGCCAAGTCAATTCTAAGAGATAAAGGAAAGAAGATATACATGGAAATTGTAGAAAAGAAAGGAAAAGTTAGGATATGGAAAGATAAAGTTGCCAAATAAATCTGAATTCTAGCACCCACAACCACAAAAGGGATCATAACTCAAGATTGGTTAGGAATTTGGAAGAATAGTCTGAAGAAAAGTTAAATAGCTTTCCGAGACGATCGGTTTCGACTATTGGAAGGCATCAAACGGATAAGTATTGAAGCAGTTATGACCAAAACAAAACAGTGGCAGATTATTAACTTTTCTATATTTCAGGGTTACGAATTTGAGTTGGGCTTGGAGTCCAAGTTACTTGGCTTTCACTCCAAGAAAAAAAATTAGGTCATCTAAACACCAATAAATACACCCTTATAACTCTTGTAAATAATCCTTGCCTCACATAAATTAGTCCTTAAGGTTTATATCATTGGAATTATTGTAGAGGGCAAGATGAAGTCTTTTATTCAATCTTTTAGTTTATTTCCTTCAGGTATGAACTAATTTTCCCATAGCTTGGGTTTTGCATTATGCATAATCTATGAATTCTATTTTCTTTCTATATAAGTTTATTTGGGAATTATATGGTTTAATTTGATATTAGTTGCTTACCCATATATTTGTTTATGTGTTTTGAATTATTGTTTGTCCTAAACCTGATCACTTTAGGCTTTCTTAATAGTAGTTAGATGGTCGCCCGGAAGGGGTGTCTAATTTTTTGAAACACCACATAATATGTCTAGTGTCCGATATTGGTCCTGACAACACCAATTCTAACTAGATAGTCATTAGGGTATGTTTTTATCACCATATCACCAATTGAAAGAATTGTACTGTTTAGGGCCTTGGTAGCGCTTGATAACCCTAAGTTTGGACTGCCTCGTGGTTATGTCGTAGCCCCCTTAGTCGCTCTCAAGGTCTAAGGTATGGGAATTTAGAATCCTGACTAAGTATTTAAGAGTTATTATCTCCCTTATTAACTAGAATTTGATAGAAAGGATTAGAAGGATTAGTGCATACTAGCAAAACCTAAGCTATATCTCTCATCTCATATTTCTTCGTATTTATTTTATTGTCTTTACTTTTATTAGTTCAATTAATCATCTCCCAATTTATTCATCTTTATTTTCTGTCTTTTAATTAATTACTTGATACTCGTAACTATTTTCTCATTCGTATAACACACTAAGTCCCTGAGAATGAATTCAACTTATCATTAAAACTTGCATACAACATGTAATACTTGCAGTATCATGCTAGCCTAGGGTGAATTGTGCATTGTTTATCTATCTTTTATTATATTATTTGATCACACCCTAGGCAACACCAAGTTTTTGGCGTCGCTGCCGGGGACTTGTGTCTCGTTAGCGTGTAGGTTATCTATTTCGAGTAGCAGTTTTTAGTTAATTTTTATTTTTTCAGTTTTTATTTTTATTTTTTCAGATTTACGCTTGTGGTTTGCTTTAGTCTTTTTCAGGTTTCAACAGTGTTTCATCTTTGGCCTCCTCTCCCGGAGCCCGAAAGGAGCTTCACGGTTTATAACAGACGTAGCCGAGAAGAAAGAGCCTTAAGAAGAGCTATGGCAGAACAACAAGATCCAGTAGATCCGAGAGTACTTGGTCCGTTAGGACATATACCACCACCGGTAGGAGATAACAGAAATAACAACAATAATCAGAACATAATTGAGCAAGACCTCCCAGGCTTGGGAGCGCCGTTTCATGTTCAACCATTAGGTTATCGTCCTCCAGAGACCCGGAATATTAAATTTAGGCCCGATCCGGGCATGCTCAGTCAATTTCAGAGTTTCGGACTCTATAACGGTGCAGCAGTTCAAGATCCGGTAAGAGCGATTCAGAAGTTCATGCAAATTTGTGATGCCTATGTTACTCCAGGCATTACACGCTAGCAACTGTATTGTCACATGTTTTTGTTCTTTCTGACTGGTAAAGCTGGTGAGTGGCTAGATAGGCAACCACCAAGTACTATTAATACATGGGCAGAACTTGAAGCCGCATTTTTTAACCGTTTTTATCCGAAGAGTATGAGACTCAAAGACCAAAGCGAGCTTGCAATGTTTTGTCAAGAGAATGGAGAAGAAGTAGGAGACGCATGGACAAGGTTCCAACAGAAGTTAGCTAGATGTCCACTCCATGGTTACACCCCGTCTTTACAGTTAGCTATTTTATATCAGGGTATATATAGAGAAAGTAGACTGAGGGTAGACAATCTTGGAAAAGGAAATTTCATTTCCATGGATCCTGCAGAAGCCCGCTGAAGGTTTAGAAAATAATATTGAATCAGAAAGGAGTTTGCCACTTTCGTGAGCTCCTATTACAAACGCCAAAGGTACGCTTCGATTAGATGCAGAAACTGCAAACTCAGCTCAGCTGTCCGCATTAGAAAATCAAATCAAGGAACTTAAGCTTGAGATGCAAAGAAATTTAGCCGCAGAAAATGTAGTGCAAGAAGCACAAGGTTGTCAACAGTGTGGGGTCACAAATCATACATAGGAAGAGTGCGAAGGAAATCCAGCATATGTTTATTTCATATCCAACCGAGGAAATTATCAATTTGGTAACAGGAATCATCCGTGTATGCAGTATTCAAATCCACAGGGGGTCACTAATCCTGGTCATTATCAACCTCGCCCCCAGAATAACTCTTTCCAACCAAGAGGTCAAGTTCCATATCAAGGAAACCAAATTATAATCTACCTGCTCCTCCATAACAACCTGTTAATGACGCATATACTGATAAATTAGCTCCGAAGGCTCTACCACAGTATCCTCAAGAAGGAGCTGTGGTTGATCAACAATTGAGGAATTTTATGGATCATATGACCACTAATATGCATTCGCAGAACGAGAAGTTAATAGTACATGAAGCTTCAATTCAGATTTTAGGTACGCAAGTAGAACAAATGAAAAAAGTTCTTACAAATATTATGGAAGCAAGAGAATTGAAGGCTATCAAAGGAGGTGATGCCAATGTTGGGTCCGAAGCTTGCAAGGCTAATTGCCTTGAAATTGAAGAAAATAAGGAAGTACCGCATGCTACCGAAAGTGCCGTGGAAGTTCCTAGTACCGAAGAAGAACCAACCAAGTCTAGCCCCGTGGAATCTAACTGTTTTGAAGATGATGAGGATAAAGATTCAAAAAAATCCGAATTTATACAGCTTCTGAAAGATATGAAAGAAGATATTAGATCGGTTATGGAGTTACAAGCTGAGAGAGCTAAAGAAAAAGAGGAAGAAGACTCAAAAGATAAAGTAGAAGTTTCACCTGTTGTGCAAGAAAAGAAAGTAGAAGAGAAGGTGGAATTGCCACCAGTTGTTCAAACAGTGTCATCAACCATTCCTGATACAAGTCTAAAGGGTGACATTGAACTCAAGAAATTTGTAGAGGCGTACACTCCTGAGAATATCAACGCCCAAATGTTTGAGATTGCGAAGAAAGAGCTTACACCGCAACAAGTTTTCAGGCAAGTTATTCCTGAGAAAGAAGTGAATGTAGAAGCCAAAAGAGAGACTGTGAGAGTCTCAAGAAGAGTAGAGAAAGAGTTACCATTGAAGCTCAAAGATCCTGGAAGCTTTAACCTTCCTATACAAATAAATGGTACACTCAAGGTGAAAGATATGTGTGATGTAGGTTCGAGTGTGAATCTTATGCCAAAGTTTGTGTTCGATAGACTTGGACTTTAGAAATCAGAGAAAGCTTCAGTGAAGTTGTAGTTTGCTGACAACTCAGTTACTAGGACATAGGGAACAGTGGAGGACGTTCTTACCCGATCAGGTAATATCACCATCCCTACTGACTTTGTTATACTTGATTTCGATGCAGATAAGCAGGTTCTAATCATACTTGGAAGGCCTTTCATGGCCACAAGTCAAAGCATAATCAACTTCCAAGAAGGGACCATTACCCTTTATTCTAACAATGTATCCGAGACATTCTATGTCTGGGGTAAGAAACCAAGGAAGTTAGATCCCACCGTTCCTATCATCCACAGCCTTTCACATCACAAAATCCCTAAATAGAAGATCCATGAAAAACCTGTGGATACTAAGCCAAACATTGAGTTTAGGGTCGGCCATGAAGTTTTATGGAAAGCCCACAAACCAGAGAATAGTCCACGAGGTTATCAAGACTCGTGGATTGGACAATTCATAGTCACTAAAGTTGTTTCAGCTAAGGTGATAGAGATCAGGCCCAAGAAGGGCATTAAGAGGAAAATAGTTGACGTTCATAGTCTTGCTCGTTGTTGGGGAGGCTATATTTGAAAATCTTGATAGAGGTAACACATCTAACTTTAAAAGACGTTAAATAAAAGTGTTGTACGGGAGACAACCCGCAATTTTTTATGTTTTTATGTTTCAATTCATGTTGAGTTTAGTTGTTTTTAGTTGATATTGAATATTTGAGAAAGGTATTAGTGTTTTTATGTTCAGGTATTAAAAATCGAGTTTAGGAGGAAAAACGATATTTTAAGGAAAATTCTGACATGCCCACCGGTATGCCGGTCACACGACTGGTAAGCCAGCGGGTTAAAAAAGGGAGCCCTCGGGTACACGCCTCGGGTTCTTTGCCAAGAGGTGCATGTTTGAGAAATTGCGCACCGGTATGCCAGCCCATACCGCCGGTATGCCGGTCAGACAAAGTGGGGTGGCCTCGGGTTCGCGAATAAGGTTTTTTGCCGAAGAAGAGTTTTCAAAGAGCAGCTCACCGGTATGCCGTCCCATAGAGGCGGTATACCGGTCCGTGCCACTGGAGAGAGAAAAAATTCGATTTTTAGGGTATAAAGAAGAGGAAGGTTAGTCTATTACGAATTTTACAATACTTAAGCCTCTCTTTCTTCTCCAAACGTCTCCTAACTCCATTAAAGCTTGATCAAACCTTCCCCAAACATCAAAACACTACCCAAACACCATAAAAACACATCAAATCTTCTCTCCACATCATTACCAAGAAGATTCAACCACCCAAATCTTACCAAAACACATAGAATCCAAGAATCAAAAGCCTAAATTTCATAAATTCATCCAACAATTTCTTAGATCCATACCTGTCCATCAAGAATCCATCTTACCCACATAGATAATCATCATCAAAACACCTTTCCTAACCCAAATAAAGCTTGTTCAACCAATAATCAAAAGTTTCAAATTTCAAGAGTGGTTAAAGCTTTGAGTTGGAGGTTAATTGAGATGACCAGGAGAACAGAAACATTATCTACTAAAAGGGAGATGAAGAAAATCTAGGTATTGGGTTCTATTGAGAAGAAATCAAGTGAGAAAAGTTCTGGTTCCAACACAAAGGGTAAAATAGATATTGTAAAGAGAGGTGAGCTAGCTGCGTTTGATTTAAAGGGAAAAAAGGTTAAACTTGTTGTGAAGAAGACAACACAACCTCTCTAATTCAAAAGTCTGGTGGGTCCTTGTGTGTTAGAAAATAAAGAGTAAATACAACTTTTGCCCCCTGGTTTTTCACGCGTTTGACAGTTTGCCGCCCATAAATGCGAGTGGCTACCGCCTAATTTTTGTTTCCTTGACTCGTTGCCCCCTACTAACGTTTTCCGTTCAATTCTGCCGTTAAGTGTGACGTAGAATATCCTTGTCAGCATTTTTATTATTTTTTTAATTCTAATCTTAATTACTCAATTAAATAAATGAACCCCATATTTCAAAAGGGCAAAATGGGTAATTCCTAAAGGCCTACCCTATATATACCCAAAAAACAAAACAAATTAATTGATCAAAATCAAAAGAAAAAGACGGGTTCGGTTTGGGGGGAAACGAAGAAAACCCTAATTTTCTTCAGAAATTCTCGCCTCGAATCCTTCCAATATCTTCAAGGTTAATGTCGATGTCGCCCCTTCAAGCCGATAGTGTGGGGTCTTCTTGCTCTAGCTCTCAAGTCCCTTATTGCTGATGCAAGAAATTAGCCAAGCTTCACACATCTTGGACTGATGCGAATCCTGGTAGGAGGTTTTACAGGTGTGAAAGTGCTAGTTCGATAATTCGAGGGCTACTGTGTAAACATAGTAATCACTGTCTTGAACTCGATGGAGCAAAGACGAAGATTAATTTGTTGGCTTCGGATTTCAATGAAATGATGTAGTTAGAGAAAAAAGCTTGTGAAGCCTTGAAGCTTGAGTCTGCAAAAGTCATTGAATTGAACACACTGTTGACTTTGATGGCTAAGGATTTGGTTGAATTGCAAGAAAAAAAAAAGTTGCCTCAAACGATTTGAAATTTGAGCGTGTAAAAGTGAATGTGTTAGAGGATGAGGTGCAATGTCTTAACATATTGATGACCACTGTAACTCGGGAAAACAAGATTTTGAAATGGAGCTGCTTTATGATGATATTCTTCTTCCTCTCCATTTTGCCTGGTTTTAGTCATTCCATGTATTCGAAAGAATTTGTTAGATGTAGCAGGTTGTTGAAGTTGTATTTTGGTGTACTACGTTAGTTTTATCAGGTTGTTGAAGTTCTAATTTGGTGTACTATGTTAATTTTAACATTGTGTGTGTATTTGACTCTGTCGGTTTAACTTGAATTGGAAGATGATGATGTTTTGCTTTTTGTTTAAATAAAATCTAGTGCAATCTGATTAAAGTAGATAAAGATAACAAGATAGTGCTGGCATTACATAGACTTTAGCAAAAAATAAATATTCAAATCCAGTAGTGCACTAACATACAAAATGCCACAACCTATATGTCCCTGCAATAAAGGCCTAACCAACAAAAAAGCCCTACTTAAATACCACCTCCACCACATAATAAAAGTCCTTTAACACTAGACTATTACAACCTTAATAGTTCTAGATCTACCATACACAAAACAAAGTCATAAAACAGATATTATCAAAAACACAAATCTTGAAGAAGTTTCTATATTCTCTACAGAATTCAATCATTTTGCTTCTTTCCCAGGTTTAATTGATGAATTGGTGGCTGCTTTCCTCAAACGAAGGGCTTCTGCAATTGTTACATATTCTGGATTTCCCTCCCTCATTACCACCCCTTGTTTATGCTAGATTAAGGGCCTCTTTTTCTTTGGTTGGCTTTTGTTATCTTCCTATCAGCAAGATAAAAAAGAAGTTATACAATCTACAGTCATTAGCTTCAAACCCGTACATTTCCACCATTCGATGCCATGCAATATCGAATTCTTGTTCTGTGCAATCCAAGGACATATAGTAACTGAAAATGCCAGTGAAATTCATAAAAGTTATGTTCGTGGAGGCGTTACGTTGTAAAACCCATAAGCTTCGTCATCACTCTGAAAACTCAATTGCATGAAATACTCAACAGTCAAGTCTTGCATTGAAATCAACTGTATCGTAAAGTCTATTCATCCTACCTAAATATTATAATAACAATTTTTAATTTGATCCATACAAATATATAAATTGACTTTACTACATCTATATTTTAATAAAAAATATATTTTATTTTTCTTAATCTACATGGAATTATATTATTTTAAAGATACAAAACATAATTAATAAAAAAATAGCCAATTATAGATTAATGCCTATTAAAAAATTTATTTTAAAAAAAAATGTCTAGAATAAGATACTTTATAGAAAACAGCATCATTCCAAACTACCCCTATAATTAACAATTAAAAAAATAAAAACTAATAAACACACGCGCTCGTCCGTAAAAAAATTTAAAATTGTCATAACTAATTTTTTAAAAATAAAAATATAAAAATATTATATATTTGGATAAAACAAATTAATATTTACGTCTATGATTATTTTTTGAATTTTTTGAATTGTTAGATTCGCAGACACGGAATTCCAAGTTTTAAACATGAAATTCCATATTTTGAAATAAGGAATTTGTTTTCCGCAGACCCGAAATTCATTGTTTAAAAAATGGAATTTCATGTTTTAAACATAGAATTACGTTTCTGGAATAAAAAAACAAAAAGATTCAAAAAAAAAACATAGACGTAAATATTAATTTGCTTTATCCAAAAATGCAAATTTTTAAATTTTCTGAATTTTTTTAATTAGTTATGACAATTTTAAAAAAAAATCACGGACGCGCACGTGTATTGAAATTAGTAGTATGTGGTGGTGGTGGTGGTGGTGATTGTGGTGGTGGAGATGGTGATGGTTGTGGTGGCTATAGTGGTGGTGGTGGTAGTTGTGATGGTGGAGGTGGTGGTGGTAGTTGTGATGGAGAAGGTGGTGATGGTTGTGGTGGTAGAAATACCTTATTATTTGTTTAATATTTAAAAATAAATATTGTTTTAAAAATAAAATAATATATTTAATAATAAGTATAGTATAGGTATAAAAAATATAAATTGGATGTTTTATATAAATAATTGTTCAATTAGGTATTTATTTCTAAATAAAAAAATTAGAGGTTTAAAAAAATTAATGGCTTAATTAAGAAGACATTTATTTCTAATTACTCCTAAAAAAATTCTATTTTATAAATTGTAATCAGAAAAGAAAAACAGTTTAATTAGGCCATCTAGGAAGGTAATATTTGGGTGATATTTTTTAGATATACCCAGCATTACTCTAATTTATATTAGTATGAAAAACTTATGCGGAGAACACAAATTAGCAAAAACTTATTGTAGGAAATCATTGCTCATATAACCACAAGCCAATTAACTAACCCAGAAGGTGGGTGTTTTACTTCAGGTGTATTTATACTATATATATATTATACATAGCTACTACAAATTCAAAGTTACTGGTACAAAGATAGTCAAACAAGTTATAAATGTATCCTAATGATTCAAGGAAACAGGACACTTAACTAATGTTGTGAAGGGAATAAAACTTGAATTCAAGTAATTGTTTTTTATTATACTACTCAGTAATAGTTATGTATTGTTAGTTTGATGCATTAAGATAGTTCAACAGTTTGTATACTTTAATTAAAAGAAAAAAACATACATCCGAGTAACCAATTGTTGGGAGAAGCAAGGTGAGGATCATTACCGTACTCAAGTACTAAAATAAAATTCTGAAATGCTAGAAATATTGTAACAACTGCAAGAAAAAATAAATATTTTAGAGCAAAATAATGCTACATAAATTAAATTAAGTAACACAAACAGAGCAGGGAAATATTCATTTTAGAACAATCATTTAAAACTCGGTGTTAAAGCTGAACAAGGATGTTAAAGTGTGAAGTTAAAAACATTAACTCTCACAACTACGCAAAATAGAGAACAACCTCCAACAACTAGGCAAAATAGAGAACAACTTCAGATAGTTCAAAACTGTATTATAGTAGCTGTACAGACATGCCTAAAACTGATATCTGGTCCAACATAGTCTAAAATTTAAACATACAACTTGATATTGCTATCAGATCTGGAGGAATCAAACACCCAGAAGCCAAGAAAAGCACAGATAAATAACTATTTGCTTTGCAAATCTTCTATATAAAAGGAAAACGAATGTTGCATGTAATAAGAAAGTGTACTTAAACAGATATTAGATACCGGAAGCCATGAAATGCATAATTATAGCTATTTGTTTTGAAGATCTTCTGTGAAAAAAACAAAACAACAACAGAAAAGGACAAGTTGTTTTGCTAAAATGAAAAAAATGAAAGACAGAGGCAAAAAGTTAGTTGGATGGGTTTATTAAAGCACAGCTACAATTTATTTAGCAGTTCAAAGTTTACAAACGATCTGCTTCTCAACTCAGATCTTATAATACTTAATAAATCCAAAAAAAAACACATATCGTACTCTCCAAATTCATCAAGAGTTTCATCAAAATTATATACCTGGCTAAGTTTCTTTCGATATTTATTGCTACCTTGTAAATGCTTCGAATTTTTTTTACAATCACACCACTCTCAAACCAAAACTCAGTCTCACACACATTTATATCTCTTTCTTACTTTAATGTGTCTTAGTTTAGACCGGTGTTTATAAAGAGAGATAGAGTATAGAGAAGATTGACAGCACAGCTGTCTATGAAATGACATGCTGACATTTTTCTTAAATATACACCCATGCGTAACAAAGCTTTTTATATTTTTGCAGCTTTAAACCACAAAAACTTCAATCAGTGACCTTTTTTCACATTTTTGCAGCTTTAAACCACAAAAACATCAATCAGAGTCCTTTTTTCACGTGGAGTATGATCCTCTCCCATTACTTTACCTTTTATTATTGGAGTAATTTGTAAGATTTTTTTATAAAACCCTTATAGAGTATTAAGGTGTAAAGATTTATTATATTTTATCTTAAACTATGAAAAGAAGTTCATGTTATATTATGGTCACGTATAAAGATTTTACATGCTCAAACTTAGAATGATTTTAGGTGGAGGATAATACAATTTTATGCCTAATTTTTTTTTTCATACAAGAAAGGCATTAAAGTCGTTAAGAACTAAACAAAATTACAAGAAAGAACCAAAGTTCTTATTAATCTAATACAACCCTAGCAGTTGCATGTCTAAGACAAAGTTGCACCTTCTTTTGCTAGTCTATCTGCACATAAATTCGCTTCACGAAAAATATGATTAACTTCAAACCAGGGGAAATTTTTCAATAATAAACAACACTCTTTAAGTATCGAAACATTGCGACTACTTAAGTTCCTACCGCCCTTCACTAGCGCGTTAAACTTCTCCGAGTCCATCTCATAGCGAGTTGAGCTCCCACCGCCCCTTTCACTAGCGCGTGGAGCTCCTCCGAATCAGTTTCAATACATAAATCTGTGTACCATTTTCTTTTAGCCCATTTCAAGCTAAAATGTAACAAGAAAAGTTCCGAAGTAAGTGGGGAAATGGCTAAACACGAGCCATACCTGTCCCTTACGATTCCACCGATACCTGCAACCCCTCTTGTTTGAAAGAAGCTGCCATCAATATTTAATTTAAGTCCGTTAATCGGTTTTATCCACCTAATCAGAACATTCTTTGCTACTTTAACTAGTCCCCCGTCCACGCCTTTTCCCCAAGCTAAAATAAAGTTATTAGCAAGGGAAATAATTTGTTTCATAAGTTCTAGAGCGTGGGGTATATAATCGGATTCATTGAAGATCATGAAGTTGCGCTTGGACCATATAATCCAAATCGCGGCCGCGAATATGTATGGCCACTCGAGACCCGCGAACCTAGCCTTTGAGCGAAGATGAGCTTCCATCCAATCTTTCACTGATGCCGAGCTCGAAGTTGCAGCAGAAAATTCAGTTGGAATGTCACGGTTTGCAGCTGAAAGTTCCGCTACAGAAAATTCTGCAGTACTCCTCCTTGATGCCGCGGACCAGGGAGTTGCAGTGCTCCATTGAGTTGTGTGATTAGACTCTGCATTTCCTCTCTAATTTCCATTAATTTGCATCAGATGCAGCCTGTCCCTCCGCGCCCCTGGATCAGCAACCGCGAGCAGCAGGCCCTCGGCTTCTCCACCAGCAGCTGCTCTATCATCCAACGCAGCATCATCCCATGCAGCAGCTTCCCTCGCGCCTCCGTGACCTTCAAAACAACCCAATAAATTCCAAACTCGAGAAGGAACTTTACATTTCAATAGCATGTGATAGATATCTTCCCTTTCCGTCCCACAAATTCCACACCTCCTTGACTCCACTATATTTCTTTTATATAAATTATCCGTCGTCGCTACCCGATCAAGTACTATCCGCCATAGTAGCATTCTTATCTTTTGTGAGCATTTTAATTTCCAAATTAAATCCCAGGTAAAGGTCGAGTCCGCCTCACTTTCGTCAAGACTTAAGAAGGCCGACTTCACGGTAAAAGCACCCGAATTTTCAAACTTCCAATAGACATTCATTCCCTTTTTCTCAATTTCCATTCCAATTCCACCACGAATAGCCTTCAATCCAATTAGTATTGCTTTGCATATGCTAGACTCATTTCCATTTAATTCACGGTTTAATATTCCTCCTTTAAAATATTTGTTTCTTAGAACCTCTATCCATGCCACCGAATGCTCGTGATTCAGAAATTTCCATCCGAGCTTTGCTAAAAGAGCTAGATTATATTTTTCCACACTTCTTATACCAAGTCCACCATTTTGTTTCGTTTTACAAATATGATCCCATGCTATCCAGTGAACTTTTCTTTCCAATGCACTAGAACCCCAAATGAAGTCTCTAACAATTTTGTCTAACTCATTACAAACATACTTTGGCAATTTCAACACTTGCATTTGGTACACAGGTACCGCATTTAAAACAGATTGAGCTAATGTTACCCGGCCAGCTAATGAAAGTGTTTTCGTCTTCCACGTAGCAAGTTTGCCTCTCATCTTTTCCATTACACCCTTATGGAAACCCTTCGGTAGCCTCCCCGAGAAGATAGGAACACCCAAGTAAGTACCAAAAGAGTCATTATGGCAAAACCCACTAGCCAAGGCCAGCTCCTTCTGTGTGTGAACCGGGACATTCTTCGAGAAATAAATTAGAGACTTCTCAGCACTAATGGTTTGTCCAACTTCACTACAAAACCTGTCCATCGTCCTATGTATTAGTTGTAGCTGCATTAGAGAAACTTCACCAAACAGAATTAAATCATCAGCAAAAAATAAATGGGACAATTTAGGTCCGTTATGACCAACTTGGATTTCCTTCCATTCACCCGAGGTACACAATTCTTGAATTAGGAGCGACAGTCGTTCCATACACATAACAAAAATGTATGGAGAAAGCGGGTCCCCTTGGCAGATACCGCGATGAGGCGTAAAAGGCGTTAGGGGCTCCCCATTCCACAAGATACTCATCTCATTCTCTTTCATGCTAGACATAACCACCTTGACCCAGGAGTCCGGGAATCCAAAACAACTTATCGTATCTTCAATGAATTCCCATCTAATTCTGTCATATGCTTTTGCAAGATCAATCTTAATAGCCATTACTCCCTTCAATCCTTGCTGGTGCCTCATCTTATGATCTACTTCTCGTATTAACACCACATTATCAATCGTTGATCGTCCTGGCAAAAAAATACTTTGACAAGGGCCAATAACATTAGACAATATAGGCCTAAGTCTGTTGACCATGGCCTTCATAATAAATTTAACAAGACAATTTATAAGGCTTATAGGACGGAATAAACGTACCCGGTTCGGGTCTGGAACTTTCGGAATTAAATGTATAAGCGTACCGTTCAGACCCGATGGTAGGCACCCTGTATCCATTGTTTCACGAACCATCTTGCAGACTGAAGGACCCACCGTGGACCAACACTTTTGATAGAACGCTACGGACATCCCATCTTGTCTGGGGGCTTTCGAAGGGTTAGATTGAAAGACTACAATCCTGATTTCCTCATCCGTAAATGGTAAAGCAAGATCATTCCTTTCGACCCTCCTAATGGGTCCAACCTGTGGCAACTCGAAATTCTCAACCAAATCAGCGGGCTTCTCATATAGAGCTTCAAAATATTCCTTAACCATTTAAGACTTTCCTCCTCTTCTACCCAGACATCCAGATCGTTAAGTAACCTTGTGCAAATAGCTCTTTTCTTTTTTATTGACGCAACTAATTGATAGTATCTTGTGTTCCTATCCCCAGATTCAATCCATCTTTCCCTTGAATTTTGATAGTGTATTGCTTCCTCTTGTTCCACGACATCTTTATACTCCTTAATTAAACGGAAACCCAAATGCCGGAGAGACGAGTTATACTTAATTTGTAGTGATCTCTGTATTCCTCTAATTCTCGCATTTAGCTCTCTTTTCTTACGATCTACATCCCTAAAAACCTCCATCTTCCACTTATTAATTTGATTTTGAATTTCCACCACTCCCTCGCTAATACCTATATCATTACCTTCCCAATTGTTATTCACAAATTCCTGGAATCCCTTATGTAAACACCATGCCGTTTCAAATCTAAACCGCCTAGAATTCAACTTTGGTTTATGACACGGGCAAACTTGGATTATGATTGGTATGTGATCCGAGTGGAACCTTTCCAAGTGTGTAACCTGAGTATTTGGGAAGAGATTCTGCCACTCTACGTTACCATGAGCCCTGTCAAGCCGTTCCATAATTCGATGACCCGAATTCTACGAATCACTCCAAGTATAACTAGGTCCCTCGAATCCTAAATCGATTAGATTGCAGCTGTGTCTCCATTCCTCGAACCTCTCCATCCTTCTCGAAACCCCAAACACACCACCTATTTTGTCAATTTCTAATCCCACTTGATTAAAATCACCAGCTACTAGCCACGGAGATTGAATGTTATGGAACGCTTGGTAAAGTACCTCCCATAGTAAATCCCTCTCTTTGTAGTCTGGGCTCGCGTAAATTGCAGAAAATGTCCAAGAAGTACAATTATTTTGGTATATTTCCACGTTAATTACTTGGCGACTCGCAGATATAACCCGAACATTTATAGATGAATCGTTCCATAGTAGCCATATACCGCCTCTATAACATTCAGAATCCACCCTAATCGGATTATCTTTCTGTAGATAATTAATAATATTATTTGCAGCTACCCCACTAACCCGAGGTTCTACTATAACCGTTAACCAAACATTATTTGCTATCATCATCTCTCTTAACACTTGTCGGAATTTTGCTTTGGCTGCTCCATAGCAATTCCACACAAGTATATTAACGGGAAATTTAGATTTTTCCCAAGTCATATCTGAAACAGCTGAACAATTCATTAAATAAAAAATTAAAAAAGTTAATGAATTACCTCCCGGCGCATTAGGCGCGAGCTTCCATGACCACATCTTCATCTCTATTTGTTTCGTGAGTCTCGCTAACAAGTTGCTGGTTAACTTCCGGAGTCTCGCTAACTTGGCTCTCGTACCACATCGCCTCTTCCCCATCGTGATCATCCCATAGTGGATCAGGAGGTTGAGGCGCTAGATTGCAGGATGAAGGATTTCGAACCGGACTGAAATGGACTGCACCCTCCTCTGCGGAGAGGAATGTAGCAGCAGTAGGTGTCCTAGGTTCGGTTAAAAGGGGGTCCAAACTTGCATTAATTGCAATTTGGCCCCTGCCCAATTCCTCCTTTTCCATTACAGTGATTTCCACCAACCCTTTATCAACTTCTACCTTGTCCATTTCCTCACCAACCAAGCCCACATCATCCCTTAATTCACCAGCTACACTCATATCATTCGATCCACCTGTAGCACCCCCCAACCCCACGGAACAGGTCCCTGACCTTCCTATTTTCGAACCCCTTTTTTCTGTTTTTTTTCTTTTTTTCTCCGAGACAACCCCTTGTGCTATTTCCATAGCACTCGCTTCATGTACTTCAATTTCATCTACTAACACACGACGTTGCTCAAAATTAGGTGATGCTATTACACCATGTCCTCGAGCACCACCACCTTTTTTATTATTCACATTAGCCCAAGAAACGCTCTTTCCCTCATTATTATTAGTATTCTTTGTTCCCGAGCTTTGCCCCTTACTCGAGACACTTTGTACCGAATGTCTCAACTCTTGGCCATTCTCTTTCATTCTCAAGACTTCAAAGCGAGACCCCAACCCCCCATGTCCTAGAGATTTAGATGAATTATTCCCCGTTCCCCTACCTTGTCCTCTATTCCCACGTCTAACCGTCATCCACTCACCATACTTTTCCTTACTCACTTGTGCTTCCACACCACCTTCTACTACCACCTCTTTTCCCTTAATGGATACCCCATCCTCATCCATTCTAGTAGTTGAATTAGGGGGGCAATTTTCCTTCCGGTGTCCAAATTTTGCACATTCGAAACATATCAAGTGTAAACCCTCATATTCCACCTTACATACATCCGAACCAATTCTTACCTCAGGCTCTAATGGTTTCTTCAAGTCAAGTTCTATAGCCAATCTAGCGTAGTTACCTCTTAACCTCCCCTTTGTCATGGTGTCAATCCTTACCGTTCGTCCAAGCTTATCGCCTAATTTCCTTAGAATCCTCGCGGTGTAGTTCTGCATTCCCACATTCGTGATTCTCACCCACGCAATTGTTGTTGTAATAGAGTTCGAAATAGCGTTAAAGTTAGGATTCCACTCCCTAACAATCAAGTAATGATCCAGAATCATCCATGGACCCCCAGAAGTGGCAAAATCAAAATCATCCCTCCTTTCAAATTTTACCATATTATATCTGTGTCCGACATCAACCAATTCGAAAAGCCCTTGTGGAGTCCAGATTTGCCTAAGTTTAGACGATAAATAGGTAAAGCCAACTTCTCTACCAAAAAGCCTAATTACAGCAGTATTACGCCACAACCTGATACCCTCTTGAATTTCATCCCTAGTTCTAATGACCATTGGGAATGAATCCGTTATCACATCCTTATCATCATCCTCTACTAAATCCTCCAATTCATAAAATTCCTCTTCATCCATTATACGATTAATTTTAGTTTCCTCACTATCCTCAATGATTGGAATAATTCGATTATTACCCGTTACAGTACCTTTCCAACCATTTAGTGCCCGTTTGGGATTGTTTTTTAAAATAATCACTTAAAGTGATTTTAGATCTATAGCAATATTTTAGACTCTAAAAATCACTTTTAGAAAAAGCACTAGATTAGTGATTATCAAAATAATCACTTAAAGTGATTTTAGAAGTCGAAATATTTTTTAATATTTTTTACAAATATTTTAATTTGAATCAAAAAGCGCTTTTAGCTCCAAAATAATCAATCCCAAACGGGCACTTAGTCTAGGCCTAACAAAAGTTCCAGAAGAGTTACCTTGTTTCGCATTAGTTTCGGCTCCATTTACAGAATTTTGTATTCCAGGATGCTCCGCATGAGGTATTGTGTTGTTATTAATCTCCACATTCCCAATTGGGTTTGCTCTTAACCTTTTACATGCTCGGACCTCTTGAATTGAAGCAATTAATTCCGGGAATTCCTCTACAAGTGAAGCGCCATCGATCTGTCCATTACCATGTGGAGTAGGCTCATGATTAGCATCAATTGTTATTGGGACAGGATTGTCCGGTGGTTGGAGCGCCGGAGGCGGCGCAACGCCGACCAGTTGGTGCGGCGGAGAAGACATTTTTGCAAGCTGTTTGGTCGCCCGAAATTTGTGGAGCAAAATGACTTTTTCAAAGTTAACGTTATGATTTAGGCCTAATTTTAACCAACTTTATAAAATAAATTCTAGTTAAGAAAACTTTTTTTTAAGATCTATTTCCAAATTTTTGGTTTGAGTTTTTATTTTTTTTACCTCTTTTTTTGCTGGGTACGGATTCAAAGATGATTTTTTTGCTTTTTAATTATGTATGTTATTTTTCTTGTCAAGTTTCATACTTATATGGGCTGACCCATCAAGAACAAAAATCAAATAGGTCTGTACCTATACAGAACAAAGCGGGGCTTTAAACACAAACTAATTTTTAACTCATGTGGGCTGTATCCATATAGACTATAAGTAGCTACAATTACTTGGATCAATTTCACACTGCACAAACATTTTATAACCCATACCGAGGTTGGCCCCATTACCAAACTTTTTTACATGTATGGGTTGTACCCATATTGAACAAAAAAAATTAACAAACCAGACTAACCTTTTCAACCATAATGGGCCAGCCCCATTAACTACAAACAAACTAGATGGGGCTGGACCCAATAGGAATTATAGTAAAAAAAATGACGAACGAACACTCGAATTAGGGGCTGGCCGCATCACCTACACCTACCAATTTGGGGTTGGCCCCATTTACGAATGAAATGAAATCAAAACACAACCCTTCTTCAACAAATAGATCGAGCTTCGTGTTCTTGGTGAACAGTGGTGGAGATGGGCTTGAACAGTGAAGGAAATGACTCCACGAACGGCGTTGGAGGAGCGCTGCTTGGTGATGGTGAAGCGCTGCTTGGCGATGGTGAAGCTACAGTGTTTCCATGGCTTCGATGGCCAAGCAGCAGGGAGATGGTGATGGTGAAGTGGCAGGGGATACTTGGCGTCAATGGTGAAGGATGGCTTTGATTGTGAAGTATAGCGTCGAGATCTGGTAAAGACTGGTGATGGTGGTGGGGCGCCGAGGCCTCGCATCGAGCGTTGGTGTGCAATAACGGTGGCGGGAAGGTTGCGTCGAGATCTGATGGAGATAAAGTTTAGGGTTCGGTGGTGGTGATGGTGATGAAGGTGAGGGTGGGGGCTCGACATGGTGATTATGGATGGGAGGGTCGTGGTGGTAAGTGGTTTGGTGGGCGGGCGGTTCGGTGGCCATTTCACAGAGATAGAGAGAGGAAGAACAGAGAGAGCAGAATGGGTTGAGGAGGGTGATTCGGTTCATTAATGGGTTTGGGGGTGGGTTTTTCCTATTTCATTGTGAGATAAGGGTTAGGGGTATTTTGGGCTTTTATCTTTACTAGTTGGACCTTCTAACTAACAGTTAGTATTGGGATTTAAAAAAGAAAGTAGATATGAGATGGGCCTTAAAAGATAATTGCCCCTTTTAGGTATGATCCAGCCTTCCTAATAATGTGTATAAATGAACTTATTTACTCAAGATCGGTCTGTCTGAAACTTTAGGGTAGGGATGAGTACGGTTCGATTCGCCTCGATTTTAGGTCAAATTCGAAATCGCGGTTTTTAGAAATTCAGTACCGAACGAAATTGTTTTTATCGGTTAGGTTTTTTTGGTTTTCGGTTCAGTATATTTTTGGATTTTGGTATATATTTGATTTGATAGTTGGATATATTTCAAGAGAGTTTACTTGAGACATTTTATTTTCAAACATATCTATATATGAAATATTTGATTTTCATATTATTGAACAATTTAAAAAAAGTACTTTGGAACTGCAATATTATGTAGCAATTGTAAACAAATAATTACAGAAGAATATTAACATAATTTAATGTCTATGTTTTACCCACAAAAATTTCAATAAGCGAAGTTTTCTTTAAAAATATATCGACTAATGATTTATGTAACGATTATGACATATTTAGGGACAGTGCATGCAATATATGAGTATTTTATTTTGAGATAATTTCTAATTAAGTACAGAACCCGAAAAATTGTGTCTTAAGAAGTCCAGCCCAAAAATTTAGCTGAATAAGGTCCAAATTTTATTTTTAAACTTATGATATACCCAATATAACCCTATTCTCCTTTTATACACTAAAGCCATATTTTTCAAATTCTTATTTACACGTAAGAGAAATAGGGGTTCGTTCTATCCCTCCCTCACCAGCCATGGCCAACGCTCGAAGACCGCCGCCAACCCAAACCCTCTCCCTCACTTCCGACCTCCACATCACAGCATCAAACCCAACACAACTGCCACTCCTTCTGTCAGTTCGAGCCCACTAACACAGTCGCCACTCTCCGACCAGTTAGATCTTTCCCCACCCTCTATAGCAAACCCTTTCCAGCCATGACCAAACCTCCTCCAACCAAAACCATCTCCCCCACCTCCGACCTCCACATCACAGTAGCAACCCGACACAACCGCCACCCCTTATGTCCGTTTGAGCCCACCAACACAGCCACCACTCTCCGACCAGTTAGCAGCCCCCAACTCCACAAATCCAACCACAACCCGCCACCTCCGATCACTGTGCGAGAGTTTCTGTTTGGACAGCAGGTAGCAGCAGCCCCATCCATAAATCCGACACAACCCTTTCCGATCCAAAATTTATTTAACTTTGATGATTTATGGTGAGAAGAATTGAGATAAATGATGGGAATGAAGAAAGTGAAGTGGAGAAAATATTGGAAGAGATGGCACATGAGAATAGTGGTTTAGTTGGTGTGAAAATGCATCGATTAGGTGTTTGGGAATGGGAAGTGAAGCTTTGGATTTCTTATGCTCGTGAAGCTAATGAGGCTTGGAGAGTGGTGGTTTCAAATGTTACTGGTGAAACTTGTATTATGAATATAAGTCATTTTTAATCTCTAAATACTTATCTTTATCATAGGCAAATCTGCAAATGTTGCTTAAAATATGTGTATCCATCATGTTAACCAAATGTATGTACAGAGCCCACCAAATATTTGTATAGAGCCCACCAAATGTCTGTACAGAGCCCAACACGCCATCAACCGGGCTATAGATATTTGTCAAAGTCTTCTCCGTCAATGAGCCCACAATCCTGCCATGATTATGGGGATGCTCTTATTTTATTCTAATGGTGAAATCTCTTCCTAACCAAGTCGCTCACCTACACAAGTCGTTACTTGGTCAATTTCATCCAGCTACAATGTCCATTTTGTGACAGTTGCAAGCCTTTTATTTAGCGAAAAGTGATACGCTGATGAGAATGGAGTATATGGTGAGCTTTTGTGGGTCTTCAACTATATTTTTTGTAACCCAATAGTTGTTTGATAGAACGTTTGACAACTAGACCACTAAATTATAACGTAGCCCACTAAGGGGTATGTTGGATTTGAATTATTAGTGAAATGGGCTGGACCTTAGGAATAAATTTATTTTGGTTGTGGACCTTTAGAATTAAAACCCCTTTTTATTTTTCAAAATTTACTCTGTTTTCCACTCCTTTATCATAATTTCTTCAAAAATATAAATGAAATTCAAGAATACCTTAGATAAGGATAATGGGAGATTATACAAAACCCAAAAAAATTAGAGACATAATTTAGTTTTGTATTTTTTTATCCAGTTTTTCGTTTCGGTCTAGCATAGAAAAGCCGTACCGAACCGAATTTTTTTGGTTTTGTAAAAAGTTTATACCAAACCGAACGGTTTTGTTGGCTTTCAGTTTTTCGGTTCCTTTTGTTTGTTTTTTGAGGTCGTTTCGGTTTTTCGACTTATTTTTGCTTAATCCTACTTTGGGCGTCTAAAATAAACCTAAAAAAGGATTCTAAAAAAATCATAATTGTATATCTACCAATTTTTTTTATCATAAATCTAATTTATTTAAATAAAATAAAATAATTAAATAAATAAAATTCAATAAATATAAAATTCATACGATAATATCATAATTAATTAAAACATAATTAGGAAAGAAAAACAAATATACCTGTAAAGTTGTGATATTTTTGGCGGATAAAAACATAAGAATAGATTTTTTATGCAACATTAAGTAATTATTTTGAAGTTTGACCAATTCAATTATTTATATTTTTTTAATTTTTTGTCAATAAAAACAACGAAGGAAATACTATCATATCTACTAGTACATTTTAAGGAAGAAAGACTGTCGAAAAATTCAACCATAGAACCCGTCAGACACCTACAGATGTCGATATTAAGCCTTCCGCATTTTGCAACTTAATATAAGTTCTCTTTTGATGTCAATGACATTCCATCGTGGAAACCTCTTAGTCTTTTTTTTTTTTTTTTACATTTCTTAGTCTATATTCATTTGATATATGTGTGATATTACTAGTTTTTTTTTGAATTAGGTAAAAACAAGGCCTTTTAAATAAAAAAACTTATGAGATAGCCTATATATTTTATATAAAAAAATAAATAAGGGGCTCTAAATTTTCAAAAGTTGGGAGAGGCCACAAGAAAATGAGGAATTGGGGACGCTATTTTTGGCCTTTGGCGGCGTTATAGGCGCGTCGCCATAGATAACGCAGACGTAAAAAGATGCGTCGGATATGCAAGCGTCGTTTTTTATATGCCGACACCTTTAGTAATGTGTCTTTATTCCAGATAATTATAGGGGACGCATATAACAAAGCGTTGCCAATTCCAATAGCGCCGACAATTGGGTGGAATAAATGTCGAAGCATATGCACTTAGTGTCGCTAATTATATAAAGTAAATACCAACGCATATACATTTAGTGTCCCCATTTATTTGAAATAAATACCAACGCCTATACACTTAGCGTCCCCAATTATTAGTAATAGTATTTATTTATCGGAATCTTAATCTTAATTTGATTTTCTTATTCAATACTAATATGCTAATAAATTTCTTACAGAAAATAGAAAAGATTCAGTGAAATTATATATATCACCCTTGTGACACAATATCTACTTGATCATTAAGTCAAGTCAAAGAAAGATAACAAAAAATTGTAAATGAAGTAGAAAAGATTCAGTGAAATTATATATATCACCCTTGTGACACAATATCTACTTGATCATTAAGTCAAGTCAAAGAAAGATAACAAAAAATTGTAAATGAAGTGTTACAATCACTTGGAACCCACAAAGTCGGTCACAACCAAGAAAACCTAATCATATCTTGTAACTATCGTCGTGACTTTAAACTTGGAATCTTTTGTCATCTTAACTCTCATACTTGAGATAACTGGACAAAATTCATTCATTATTTCATTCAAATTCATATCGGGCTTCTTATGTATACCTGAAAAGAGATGAGACAAAATGAAAACTACAGTAAGAGACTAAGTGATTAATAATATTTTTATAGTAAGAAGAATTAAGTAAAGTTAATTCTTACAAGGAACCTAACGGCCGGTCTGATATGCTTCAATGCATCCCATGTGGATCCTACATGCTGAATGTCATGGAAAATGTGAGAAATCCAAGCGATAATTGCTCCTGATGAACCAAAAAAAAATGTTGAGACATCTAGCACATAATACCTCGACCTATCTAGGCTCCAACGTTGCTTAGAAATTTGTGATCAATCCGCACCTGTAAGAAAAACATACATAAATTGATTTTTTTATAAAATAGTGCATATTTGTCACTGAACAAGGAGAATGTCACAAGATAATTAAAGCTATCTAGGTGCAAAACTGGAGCTTTTTACAAGGTAGTTTTTATCATCAAATAACATAGAAACTCTTTAACATATAAACTAAACACTACATGCTTTAATTAAATAGATACACAAATCAGATTTACCTACAAGTCCAGCTCCCGCAATTGCGCCAAATGGATATTTACTGCAAAAAACATCCCAAATTAAGGTAGATATAAAACAAATATAGGATTAATACCATTTTGCTAATATCAAGCTAGATAGAATTAGTTCATACTAGAGAGAGAAATAAAGAAAATAAATTACAAATATGAAGGGTTGGAAAGGCATGATTGGTTATCCAACTCCTTCTGATCTTCTTTTCTCTTGATGTAAGCTTCTTATTGGTCTTTTGATGATTAAGAATTGACCAAGGATGATTTATCTAAGGTAGGAATAGATATATATATAGGCCCTTGGTCAAAATTAGGAGTAATCCCCAAGTTAAGGAGTCCTGATCTTACCAAAATTCGTATTCCTAACTCGTAGGAAGGGATAAACCTTAGCAAATATTGATTTGGTCATATCTAATTCATTACTTATCGGATTTTGACGTTCTTTATATGGAAATGACCGAATTTGAAAGATCTAGCTGCTCATATAAAAAGATCCTAATAATTCCAGATCTATTTTCTGTAGTAAATTAATTAGTGGACGTGTGTGCAGTTCTGGCAGCTTCTTTACTTTCCAAACTTATCCGTTTTTACTTTGACTAAAGTATTTCCTTTACTATCCCACTTCAAAACAGTTTCCATAGGTGTAATAGCTTCCATATACTTAAGTGCTACACAAATAACACACAAATTACGTGCAAAAGCTCACAAAATAGCAAAACACCTAAACCTAGACAAGAAAGTGCAAAATATGAATAAATGGGGGAAAATCCAGAAATTAATAACTAAATAACCCTAAAATGATGTCTCAAGTATAGATTAATATATCACAAATATGGAGACATCAAGACCCCCAACTCAAAGTTGTATTGTCCTAATACAATAAAGATAAAAACAGTAGGGTAGTCAATAATAAATATAGAAGAAGAAGAATAATAGAAAGTAATGAATGATACTAGAGCAAAATATATAAAAAGTCTCATGTAGTAATGTTAAAGAAATAAAGCACACATATTCTTTATATACACATGATCAACAATCCATAAATTCAAGTCCAGATTAACTTCGCAAATGCCAGAAGGAGAGGTCTTCAACACAGTTTGTGTTAACGACTATAAGGTGATCATAGGTCCTAATATAGTGTCCAATGGTCCACATATCTATGCCCTAATTGTTCCATTGTTCCTCCACCAAGTAGTTAAAAATCCTAAGGACTTTATGGTTATAATGTGGCTTAGGGACGGTATGTTATTTTTGGATAATGAATAGTTAGATTTTGGCTCTCTCCTCACATTCCATCAATGAATTGCCCTAGAGCTTGAGTTTCACTCAAACATGTTCTCACTCAACCCAATTTTAATAACCCAATAAAGCTTTTTATGATGATTACATTATAAATTCCACTTTGCTGGTTAAAATCTTTTCAATATTTTTCATATATCTCATTTCTTTTGATAGCTAGCTATGACTCTCTTTTTAATGTGAGATATATCATGCTAATTTTATATATATTTTTTCTTTTCAATACCTTTTTCATTTAATTTTACCTCGGCAAAGAGTTACAGTAATAAAATCATCATCATCAATAATATCACAATTACATTTAATTCCCGAACTCAATGTTTCCAATGATAAAACCCACCACCCCAAACCCAATCTCTAAAACAAATTGTCTCAGGTTTTGCAATTCGAGTGCGGGTCATATGGATAAGTCCTATAAACTAAGGGGTATGTCTTGTAATTTGGCTAATAAAAGGCTTTAGAAAGTCTCAGAGGGGCTAAGAGGAATACCAATATATTCAAATAATAGGGTGAGAAAGCTAAAAATATTCAAGTGGCTTAAATATGAAAGAACCGCCTTATTCACTATTCTAAATACTAGATTTCATAACTTTTTCACTATTAGTTTTCATACATAAGCGGGTTTTCAACTAATTTCAAACCTCTCGTTCTACACACCAATTAACTCTCCCTAAGTTCCAACTTGACACTTATTAATCTTCCCTATATTTTACTACTAACCAAATTTGTGACATTGTTCAAAACATACTACTTACTATCATTGAATTAATTAAAACATGCTAAATAGGTATATGTACCATATTCTATGCCAAATCTAACCCTAAATTTTTTGAAATTTTATGCAAAAACAAAAGGGAAGATGAGGACAACGAATCCCCACTCCCAACTCAAAAGTGAGTCATGTCCCCACGACTCGAAAAAAGACTCAATAAAGCAATAAAATTTAAACTAAACTAAAATAATGTATACAAGAAATTAAGTAGAAGGATTAGAATGTGGTAACTTGCCATAAAGCATCCTTTGTCATTCCTCTTCTGAAGGAGAATCATTATCTATATCCAATTCTTCTGTCACTTTGTTCAACATGTAACCCACCCTTAGAATCTCCATCCAGCAGGAGTTGTAATCGTATTTTAAACTATCGACCTTTTCCATCAATATAACTGCCCATGCTGGTAGTGTGGATACACTTTCTTATTTGTTATTATGATTTGAAGATGAACCTTGATCTTGGATTGGTGTCTTTATTTTAGGCTAAATTGGTACACTCATTCTCTAAGTTTTTCTTCGTAGTGGCTATGTTGTTGCCTCTAGCTTTGGCTTCTTTTCAATTGGTTCATCAAGATTGATGGGCTTCTCTTTTGTAGCTCAGGGCAATTTCTTGTTCTTCCCTAGGATTGAACACTTACTCTTGTAATACATAGCATCCATTCTGGTAGTCATCTTTGTTTAACCCACAACTCAAGTTGCACCAAGTATGGAATAAAGTTATGAAAGATTGGTGTGGCTTGAGGTTGTTTTTTGGATGAATAATTAATAGAAGAAGGTATAATTGACTTGTACTGGAAGGAATCTTGAAAACTTGATGATCTTTGGTGTTTTGTGGTGTTGTGTAATGGATTTGATGAAGAATATGTGTTTATGGAAGATGGAGGAAAGATTTAATGATGTTGTTGTGTTTGTTTGAAGGTTTAATCAAGTTTCAAGGTGTATTTATAGGGTTTGGGTCTGAAAATTTCGTATTGGGAAGGTTGGAAGAAGCTAGGTTTAACTCTTGTAATGTAAGAATCCTTAAAGGATTAGAATTCCTCTTCAAAACTACCTCCATGCGGTGTACCGCGGATGACGAGCGGTGCACCGCAGGTGACATCATACACCCGTGGCACGGATCTTCGCGTTTGACAAAACGGTCTGTAAACTTGGACTCTCGACATTGGGCCTGATTTCCTCAACGTTGTGACGGTTTCTTGATGGAGCGGTGCACCAGACATGTCATGTGGTGTACCGCATGAATGTTCAGTTTTTGGATCATGTCGCGGTCTCGTGCAGGTTTGTCGACACGGTTCTCTATGTCTACTCTCGGCCACGAACACAATTTACACACCATTGTAACGGTATTCTCCTATGTGGTACACCGCAGAGCTCATGCGGTATACCGCACAAAGTCTCTGGATGACACCGTGGCACAGTGTTGTGCATATGTCGACACGATTTTCTGGGGTATGGTGCACCACAGCTAGGGTGCGGTATACCACACCAAGCTGTTGGTTGGCACAAATTTTCCTTCTTTTTTACCCGAAACTCATTTCCTGCACATTAACACACTACCTTTTTCTCCTATTAACTTGTAAACACATTAAAATATGCACTAACTTAAGATTATACACTAAAATATATAAAACTAACCAAAAAGCAATTAAAACAAGGGGTGTCTCCCAAGAGCACTTTTGTTTAACGTCTTTCAAAGTTAGACGTGTACCTCGTGTTAAGCATGTTCTTGGAGATGTATCATCTCCTCTCTTCCGAAGTCCTCACTATCGTGGTACAACTTTAAGCAATGAGCATTCACCATGAAGGTCCTTTTCTCTGTTGGATGTTCAATTTCGATTGCGCCATAAGGTGTGACTTTCGTAACAACATATGGTCCTCCAAAACGGGATTTAAGCTTACACGGGTAGTTCGAGAATCTAGAATTGTATAAGATCACTTTCCGTCCTCTCTCGAACCTCTTTGGACAAATCCAGTTATCATGCCATCTTTTTCTTTTTTCCTTGTAGAGACGTAATTATCATAGGCATGAAAGCGGAACTCGTCTAACTCATATCCTTCGCTTACCCGCTAACTCTTCGTTCACGTTCAGATCTTTAATAGCGCAAAAAATCACTTGATTCAATTTCGATAGGAAGATGACAAGCTTTGTCGTAGACCATGTGATAGAGAGATGCTAAGCCCAGGGAGCATCATATAGTTTTAATTACCATTCCTTCCTCGTTTTTTTCACGGTCTTCTCTAGGATAGATTTGATCTCTCGGTTAGAGACCTAGCTCGATCGTTATTTAGTGATGATAACCTTTTTAAGTACGGTGTCTCACCCGCAACTTACTAAGGACAGCTCTCAACTAAAAATTTATAAAGTGTGTACCTTTATCGCTAATGAGAACACGTAAAGCACCATGTCTTGAAAAGATATTCAATTTAAAGAACAAAATGACTGTATTGGCATCGTTCTTTGGTGTTGCCATTGCTTATCCCCTTAAAAACATAATCTACTTCTAGCAAAATATAAAGATTACCATGGAAAGAGATGAAAGGTCCCATGAAATCTATACCCCATACATCAAAGATTTATACTTAAAACATTGTTGAGTGGCATTTTGTCTCTTTTTGATATGTTGCCAGTAAATTGGCATCTTTGACAAGTCTGGACAAATTGATGACAGTTTTGTGTAGGGTAGGCCAATAGAATCTGGATTGAATAATTTTAGTTGCGGTTCTATCGCCTTTGAAGTGGCCACCATATGGTGAACCATGGCAGCTTGCAATGATTTCCCTTGTTTCGCCCTCATGGACGCATCTTCTAATAACTTGGTCACTACAAAGTTTGAAGAGGTAGGGCTCATCCCAAAAGAATTGTCTTGCTCTATAGATTAACCTCTTTTGTTGTTGTGGATTGAAATCCATAGGGAAGACACCAATCACTATAAGGTTAACTATATCTGCATACCAAGGAACAGACCCATCTTTAATAGTAAATAGTTGTTTTTTAGGGAATACCTCTTTGACCAATTCTGATCCTGTGTTGACATCAGATCCTTCGAGCCTGAATAAATGATCAGCTACTTGGTTCTCGCACTCCTTTTGGTCTCGAATATCTATGTCAAATTCTTATAGCAATAGTACCTATCTAATAACGCGGCTTGGCGTCCTTTTTCGCCATAAGATACTTTATTTTTGAATGATCCATGTATATGATAGTTTTCATCCCAAGCAGATAGGGACAAAACTTATCAAAAGCATATACTACGGTTAATAATTCTTTCTCTGTCACTGTATAGTTCAATCGGGTAGCGTTAAAGCTCTTACTTGCATAATATATCGTGTGAAAGATCTTCTCTTTTCTTTGGCCTAACACAACACCCATTTCACGATCACTTGCATCGCACATAATTTTGAACGGAGTGTTCCAATCTGGAGGTATGACAACTGGTGTGGAGATGAGTTTCTCTTTAAGTGAAAAATGCCTCAAGACATGCGTCATTAAAATTGAAGGGAGTATCCTTCTCAAGTAAAGCACAAAGCGGCTTGGCGATCTTGGAGAAATATTTAATAAATCTTCTATAAAATCCTGCGTGACCCAAGAAATTCTAACACCTTTAACATAAACAGGAGGTGGTAAGGTTTTTATAACTTCAATTTTAGCATGATCAACCTACATTCCTGCACTTGAAACTTTATGTCCCAACAAAATTCATTCTCGAACCATGAAGTGGAATTTTTCCCAATTAAGAACAAGATCTGTTTCTTTACATCGCAAAAGTACCGTTTCAAGATTGATGAGGCACTCATCAAAACTATCTCCAAATACCGAAAAGTCATCCATAAAAACCTCTAAGAATTTATTAATCACGTCCCAAAATATAGCCATCATACACCTCTGGAACGTGGTAGGTGCATTGCATAACCCAAACGACATCCTTCTGTAGGAAAAGGTGCAAAACGGACAAGTGAAAGTTGTTTTGTGTTGATCTGCTGGATCTACACAAATCTGATTATAGCCTGAGTATCCGTCAAGGAAGCAGTAATACTCTCTTCCCACAAGCTTGTCTAACATTTGATCGATGAACGGTAGAGGAAAGTGATATTTCTTCGTGGCTTTGTTGAGCTTGCGGTAATCTATGCACACTCTCACCCCACAACTGTTCTTAATGGAATGGGTTCATTTTTATCATTAAGGATGGTAGTGATACCTCCTTTATTTGGAACACATTGCACTAGAGTAACCCACTCACTACTCGAAATTGGGAAAATAATACCCCCATCTAATAACTTGATCACCTCTTTCCTTATCACTCTTTTCATTGATGGCATAAGTCTTCTTTGACCCTTTATAGATACCCCTCCTTCATCTTCAAGAATAATTTTATGTTGGAAAATGGTAGGACTAATCCCATTTATATCAGATATAGTCCAACCAATTGCCTATTTGTTCGCGCAAAGCACAAGTACTAACTTATCTTCTCGAGGACCTGAAAGGTTAGCAGAAATAATAACAGGTAAAGTTTTGTTAATACCTAAATATGCATAATGCAAATGAGCTGGAAGCGGCTTCTCCTCAAGAACAGAGGACATAGTATAGATGGTTTCTGCATTGGTTCAAATTCTTCTGCCTCTCGGAGTTGTTCACGAATTCTTGTTTTTGGTCTACCGTCATTTGAATCAAGAGCCGCGACTTCTTTGGTTAAATCGTCATATATATCTGGTGATTCAAGTGCTAAGGTTGCTGTTAGAGTGTCATCAAAGCTTGATACATTGAAAACTTCTGGTGTAATTTTGCTCATGACATCTATTTTAAAGCAATCATCTTTTGTATCTGGACATTTCATAGCATTAAACACATTGAATCTCACTTGTTCGTCTTGGACCCTCGTGATCAATTCACCATTCTCAATATCTATTAGGGTACGCCTCGTGGCTAAGAATGGTCTACCCAAGATGATGGGGGGCATTCTTATTCGCGTCGTAGTAAAGAATAATAAAATTACTAGCTATAACTAAAACATCTTCAATTTTACCTACTTTTTGGGAGATGGAGTGATCCGCCATTTTTAATACCACCGAAGTAGGTACTACCTCCCTTATGTTAAGCTTCTCAAACAGGGACTTTGGAATGAGATTGATACTTGCGCCTAAATCACATAAAGCCTTCTCGATCCATCCTTCGCCAATGGAAATAGGAATTGTAAAACTTCTGGGATCTTATAGCTTTGGTGGCAACTTGCTTTGACATATAACACTACACTCCTCAGGTAATCCAATCAATTCCCTAGTTTCTAAGCTTCGTTTGTTAGAAAGAGTGTCCTTCATGAATTTAAGATATTTTGGGATTCTCTTGAGAGCTTTTACAAACGATATGTTGATATTTAATTTGCTCACCATGTCAAGGAATTTCTTTAACTCTTTTTCATTGTTCTTGTTCTTGGCACGTGATGGAAATGGTGGAGGAGGACGTGTGTTGTTAACCACTGAGCTCTTCTTATTTTCTGGTGACTTTTCTGCTGGGAAACTCTTTAGTTCAATCACCTCTTGGATTTTTTCTTCAACTGTTTCTTCAACAACCTCTTCAGGAATAGGGGTTGGTTCTTTTGGTTATTCTGTTTCTTCCACTCTTGGTGGAGGTAATTGCTTTCCAATTCTCAATTCAACTGCATGACAAGCATCACCTCGAGGGTTTATAGTATCACTTGGAAGTTTCCCTTTTGTTCTGATTTGTATGGAATTAGCGATTTGTGATAGTTTATTCTCGAGCTCTTTAATAACCATTGCTTGTTCTTTAAATCTTTGTTGACTCGTCTTCATGCTTTCCTTTAGAAATTCCATGAATTTATCTAGATTTTGATCCAAGCTGTTACCTGAAGGATGTGATGAATGTTGATCACATGTAGCTTGTTGCGTTGAATACGAATTATAATGTGGATCTTGATAATTATGTTCATAAATTGGTACTTGTTGATAGATTGGTTGTGGTTGATCTTGATAATAACTTTGAGGTTGAGTCTGATAATAGTTACCTTGATTTTCAATCAAATTATGATTTTGTGGGGAATAATAATTAGTGTGACTTCCTTGAGGATGATAATGGCCATTTGAGTAATGGCTTATTTGATGATATACAACGGAAATCGAAGCTTGATTATTAATTCAATTCTACCACGAGTGATTTTTTTCTCCGCAACTAGGACATGAAGATATTGTGTGTATTTGATTCACCTGAGCTATAGAACTACTCTCGAAACGTGATTGTTCTTGTAATTCCTTGAGATGTTGGCTCAATTCTTCGATCCTTAGAGCTTCTAAGGTATCTTCTTCTTTTTCTGACTCTAACAGCCAACTTCTTTCAGTTTCAATAACTCTTTCCATGATGATATGAGCATTCTTTGGGTCTAATAACAGAAAACTTCCATCTCCTAAATTATTTACCTTTGCCTTGGACTCGCTGTTGAGTCCTCCATATAACATGGTCAATTGATATTTGGGCGACGAGACGTGGAATGGACACCTTGCTTTCTTTTTGTTAAAACATAGCCATGCTTCACCAACACTTTCCCCTTCCTCTTGCATGAATTGTTCTAACTCCAACATATCTTTTAATCGTCTACTAATCGGATAGAATCAATCTAGGAATTTTTCTTGGAGTTTATCCCAATCTGGAATGAATCAAGGTGTTGGTGGTCATACCAATTGCTTGCACTTCCGGTTAAAAATAATTGGAACATAATGTAGTACATTTGTTCTTGTGTAACACCTTTGATGATGTAGGCATTCAGATCTGCATGAATTTCTAAATATAATGAACCGGATCCTGATGTGTAGCACCACTAAATCGGCCGTAACTCGAAAATTGTTCAATCATGCCTGGATCGGGCGTAGAATAGAACTACCTGAAATAAAAGCACTAAATAAATGCACAAGGACTAACGACGTAGAACCTGGCAGCGACACCAAAAGTTTGGTGTCGTCTAGGGCGTGTGGTGGTCCTTTGTGTGTTCTAAAATAAATGCAAAAGTAATCGAACCACAACCGCAAGTGTACGGTTGTCCCAAGTAGTAATAAGTGATTCTAGGATCGTTCGCGGGACGGTTTGGTTAACTACAATGCTTATCGAATAATGAATGGTTGCACTTAGGAAAGCAAATAAAGATATAATGATTGATTGTTTGTTTTTATTATTTCTAATTAATGAAAGACTAAATGGAAAATGCAATTAAATACTAAAAAGCAAGTAAATAAATGTGAAACGAAAATATGAGAAAGTAGCACTTGAGAACGCAAGGGATCCTCCTAATTCTATTTCATAACCTATTCTGTTTAAGGGTTAAATTGGTCAATTACAATGGTCGGGATTCTAAATTCCTTATACCCCCGTCAGGGTGGACTATAAGGCTATCCTAGAGTGTTACTAGTCCCGTCAGGGTAAATATGATCCACTATTAGATGATTAAGTAATTTACCACATTGGCCCTAAAATTAGCTAAGTTCGTCAGAATCAATAGCTTCTATTTTAGATTTAATAATTAATTCCGTACCTAAACCCTCCGTCAGGATGATCCACACGCCACAAATGTGGAATAGCCTAGATACTAATACCTGTTCTTAGTTCGCGACTCTAAAAACAGTAAACAATCTCAAATTATTAAAAAGAGTAAAAGACCCAATTTAATTTAATTAACAGAAACCCAAATTCAGGACATGAAATTCAATAGAATTGGGATTTACCCATAAAGTATTTTCAAGCACTAAAGTGTAATTAGCTCATACTAATTAAAAAGAAAACTAAATTAAAAGAAATAAAATTCATATTGTTTTACAGAAATAAAATACAGAGAAACCTAATTTCGGAATTGGTTTGGCTGTGAATTTGAGATATAGACAGTCTCCAGCTCCAAGCTTCTTCTTTTCCTTGTTTCTGCTTCTTCTCTGGACACTCTCTTCAAAGGATGAATTGAATTGAAGAATAAAATGAGAGGTAAGAAATAATGAGGTCAAAAGCTCCTTTTATAAGCTCAAATTCGGAATAGGCTTTCAATTAGGGTTTAAGTGAATAATAAAAAGTCCAAGTCCACTAATCAAGCCCAAATCCCGTAACTGCTGCACCACCTCCACTAAAACGGCTTTTCCCGCTTCGTTATAACTCCGATTGACTTGATTCCAGTTGCTAAATTTCCGTAACTCGATAAGGAATGTTTTCTCTTCAAAGGTCAGCGGCTAAATCATCTCTTAAGAGCCTTGAAATCAGCAATCTTTGGACTGTTGTCCAGATTTGCAACTCTAAAATCAAATTCTTTTGGGATTTATCTTCAAGTCTTGACTCCATATCACGATCTTTGACTTTCTTCTCGGTTTCCTCTCTTAGCTAATATTCAAAACCTACAAACTTTTCACTAAAATACACAAGATTACGCGCAAAAGTTTAATAAATCAAAAATACTAGAAATAAAAGAGGAAAATCGGATTATTGCATATTTAGTCCAAAAGTCTATCAAATTAATCAAATAAACACCAAAAATGATGTCTCCCAAGGACATAAAATTAGAACATTTAGGGAGACATCAAGACCCCCAACTCAAACCTTTGTCGTCCCGACAAAGTAAAACAAAACAAAGGGGTAGAAGTAAGCGTATAAACAAGTGGAAGCTAGCAAATACACCTAAAGCAAGTCTTAAGATAAATCTCATATAGCAAACTATAGAAACTAATATACACATACATCTAAAATGCAACATCAAACATAAATAATCTCAATCATAAAATTAAAGTCGCAATGCTTGAAGGTTACACTTGTACTCATCTCTGTATGATGGCTATAGGGTGGTCATTAATCCTAACTCGCTTCGAACGCTCCACCTAGTATATTCCCTATTAACAGAATCATAAATTCACTATATACTTAGGAATCACGAGGTCTTTATGGTTTTAATAATGGCTTAAGGACGGTGTGGATGTATATTTGGTAAATTTGAAGTGAGCTTTTGGCCCTCTCCTCACTTACCATTAACAAATGTCCTCGAGCTTGAGTTTACGCTCAAAGAATGTTCTCACTCACCCATTTACGCAACAATTTAGCGTCCCATGTCTACCCACTATAAACAAGATGATTTTCAAAAAAATTCCACTTTGCCGGATGTTTTATTCATACATATTTTTCTTTTTTTTTTCTTTTTTTTTCTCTTTCTTTTTTTGTACAGATCGAAACCGAGTTCCCGCATTTGGCGAATCCGGGTACCCGGTCCTTACTATATGATTTTTCGAAATTTTTCATTTTTTTCTTTCTTTTTCATTTTTCTTCATTCCCGGCAAAGGGTTACAAGTATTTATCATCTGCAATTGTGCTACAATACAAAGCACATCAATCCCTACCCATTTAATTCCCCATAAGTGGACCCACCACCCCAAACTCAAGCTCGAGACATGTCTCAGGATTGTGATTCAAGTGCGGGTCATATGGTAATGCCTAATAATCTAAGGGATAATGGCTTATATCGTGGCTACAAAGAAAAAGGCTAAAGGTTTAAAGTGGGCTAAGACGGATATTAATTAATACAAGGGATAGAAGGCTAAAAGGTTACATAATGGCTAACAAAGAACTGCCCCTATCATTTTCCTAAGTACATAGCTTGTCTTTAGTTCATATCTAGGTACGTTCTCTACTAATTAGGATTTCACGTTCTACACACCAAACATATTCCTTAAGTACAAGCTTACTTCATTTGCATTGTTCATTAATTTTTCCTATCAATTACCTATGTTTGCATGCAATTCTAAATGCGTTTTATATCAATCCCTAAAGTCCACTATTTACTATCATAGATTCATCAAAAGTATGCTTAAAAGGGACATTTAAAATCTTCTACAGTCAAACACAACTCCTAATTAATTTATTGAAAGAAATTAAAAACAAATAAACACATAAAAACTGGGATGAGGCAACGAACCCCACCCCAAACTCAAAAATGAGTCGTGTCCCCACGACTCGAAAAGACTCAATAAAGCAATTAAACTAATATACACTAAATGAGAAAAGGATTGGAAAACATATCTGGATCGACACTAGGCCGATTACGTGTAGTCTCATGTTAAGGTTTTGAATACTACTTCATCAAGCTTTAAAGATCATTTAATTGTTACATCCATCTTGACTAAAGTGTTCTTCATTACCTCGAACTCTTTTGCCATATTTCCCAAATATTCATCATTTCCTATCTCTCTAAATCATCATCTCTTCTACGAAAATCTTTCCTCAACACCCAACTTTCCATCTTCATCGTGTTCTTCGTACCTTTTCCAACCCTTCATGGTCATCTGTGATGACCCCAAACTTAATTTTTCACCTACTTAAAGATTACTTGCAAAATATATAATATTAATAGGCTCAAACAATTCACAATTCCTCCGATAAATAACTAAAACAAATCTTAATTCCCAACTGGTAATAAAAAGAAAAGAAGAATTCTAGCTATTTTACCGGATTGGCCATGGAATTATGATGACTTGATACCTTGCACTTGCACTTGCAATCTCCAACCTTCAAAGTACCAAAGCTATTGATGAAATTTGTGTTGCTTGATATTGTTGAAAGTGGCACAGTAGTGGAATTGGTGATTTATTTGAGATGGGTATTTAATATCTATGGTGTTGGAAAGGTTTAAAGGATATAATTTAAGCTTTGGTGAAGAAATTTTTGGATTAAAACTTGAATTTCTTGGTGTTTTTGGAAAGATTTGTGATTGATTATGTGTTTGGATGATGTTTAGAGCGATGGATTGGTGATATTTTGGTGTTTTGATGATGAAATTTGAGTGTTTTTGGAGCTTTGGTTCGTCATCAATGGTGTTAAGTGGAAACGCAACCACGAGACGCAACTAATGGCGGGTCTCAAAACGCTGGGTCAGAAACTTTTAGGTGTTCATACGAAATTTTTGACTTCACCAATGGATAGAGCTCGAAAAGTTATGCGGTTTAGGCTCAAGAAAAAGTTAATTCCGACCTCTGAGCGTCAAGTTATGATCTACCGAAGTTTTGATACCTAAGGTACAGCACCAAAAACGGGTCCCCGCATTATACAAACCGGGTACCCGGTTTCTACTGTGTTGGAACCCAAAATTTTCATTCTTTTTCGTTCTAACTACCCCAAACTCGTGACCTTCACTCATGTAATCATCAAAAACACCAACCTTCCTCATTTCTTACAAATAAACACTAAATCAGTAACCATTACACTAATTTACACTAAGAATTTAAAGGACATGAAAGCAATTTAAAGCATGGGTTGTCTCCCAAGAAGCACTTTTGTTTATTACGTCTTTAAGTTCGACGCGTTACCTTCCATGAAGATGGTATTGAGGCCCTTGCGGTGTTCCTCCGCTTAAACTCGCCTCTTCCTTGATGTGAAATATATAGAACCTTCCCCTTTAGAATATTATTTAATCGATCTCTGAAAGGGGGTGGGTAGTACCTTCGTTTCGCCTCCTTGCTCTCACGGCGAAACTCATTCTCTTCCACATGGTATATTGGGATTGCTTTTGTTGGATTAATTACCTGTTTATCTTCAATAAATTTAGCTCGAATCCATTTCTTATCAAGAAGACATTCCTCTATACATGCTTCTATCTCGGGTAATCCAACCTCTCCAATTACATATTTATTATTTCTAGAATTCACGAACTCCTTCCAATCTATGCTTTGTTGGACTTGTGGGGCTGCAAGGTGAGCGTACAATGTATGCATGATTATATTATGTGTGGGTAAAACTAGGGGACACCCCCAATCTAGCATCATATCTAGGAGGGTCGAGACATGATCATCTCGTATTCGCTTGAGTCTAGTCTCTTGAATTTTTCCTAAATTTTCTACTTCCATACTAGACTCCATTATCAAATCCACATGTACCTCTTGCATCAAATTCAGTTCGTAACCTTGAAATTCATTCACATTTAATCCGGAGAGAGTTAGTTGTGGAGGTCGTTGGACATGCCCGGTCCATTGATTGTTCGATTCTTGCTCTTGCGTGTATTGATAGGATGGTTGGTAGAGGTTACTACCCCATTGTTGATATTCCGAAGAGTCTTCCCTATAGTCGAGTGGACCGGAGTCTGGATAATATCTTCCATATATCTTTAGTGGAATGTCTTGATCATTACCCTAAATATAAGAACCTGTAAAAGAAAACAAACAAAAACCAGCGTAAAACCGAAAAATAAAAATGCAACTAACACTAAAAGATAAACACCGTGGTCACACGCTACCGTCCCCGGCAGCGGCGCCAAAAACTTGGTGGTCCTTTGTGTGTTCTAAAATAAATGCAAAAGTAATCGAACCACAACCGCAAGTGTACGGTTGTCCCAAGTAGTAATAAGTGATTCTAGGATCGTTCGCAGGGACGGTTTGGTTAACTACAATGCTTATCGAATAATGAATGGTTGCACTTAGGAAAGCAAATAAAGATATAATGATTGATTGTTTGTTTTTATTATTTCTAATTAATGAAAGACTAAATGGAAAATGCAATTAACTACTAAGACGCAAGTAAATAAATGTGAAACGCAAGTATGAGAAGGTAGCACTTGAGAACGCAAGGGATCCTCCTAATTCTATTTCATAACTTGTTCTGTTTAAAGGTTAAATTGGTCAAATACAATGGTCGGGATTCTAAATTCCTTATACCCCCGTCAGGGTGGACTATAAGGCTATCCTAGAGTGTCACTAGTCCCGTCAGGGTAAATATGATCCACTTTTAGATGTTTAAGAATTTTACCTCATTGGCCCTAAAATTAGCTAAGTTCGTCAGAATCAATAGCTTCTAATTTAGATTTAATAATTAATTCCGTACCTAAACCCTCCGTCAGGATGATCCACACGCCACAAATGTGGAATAGCCTAGATACTAATACCTGTTCTTAGTTCGCGACTCTAAAAACAGTAAACAATCTCAAATTATTAAAAAGAGTAAAAGACCCAATTTAATTTAATTAACAGAAACCCAAATTCAGGACATGAAATTCAATAGAATTGGGATTTACCCATAAAGCATTCTCAAGCACTAAAGTGTAATTTGCTCATACTAATTAAAAAGAAAACTAAATTAAAAGAAATAAGATTCATATTGTTTTACAGAAATAAAAATACAGAGAAACCTAATTTCGGAATTGATTTGGCTGCGTAGTTGAGATACAGACAGTCTCCAGCTCCAAGCTTCTTCTTTTCCTTGTTTCTGCTTCTTCTCTGGACGCTCTCTTCTAAGAATGATTTATATTGAAGAATAAAATATGAGAGGTAAGAAATAATGAGGTCAAAAGCTCCTTTTATAAGCTCAAATTCGGAATGGGCTTTTAATTAGGATTTAAGTGAATAATAAAAAGTCCAAGTCCACTAATCAAGCCCAAATCCCGTAACTGCTGCACCACCTCCACTAAAACGGCTTTTTCCGCTTCGTTATAACTTCGATTGACTTGATTCCAGTTGCTAAATTTCCGTAACTCGATAAGGAATGTTTTCTCTTCAAAGGTCAGCGGCTAAATCATCTCTTAAGCGCCTTGAAATCAGAAATTTTTGGCATGTTTTCCAGATTTACAGCTCTAAAATCAAATTCTTTTGGGATTTATCTTCAAGTCTTGACTCCATATCACGATCTTTGACTTTCTTCTCGGATTCCTCTCTTAGCTAATATTCAAAACCTACAAACTTTTCACTAAAATACACAAGATTACGCGCAAAAGTTTAATAAATCAAAAATACTAGAAATAAAAGAGGAAAATCGGATTATTGCATATTTAGTCCAAAAGTCTATCAAATTAATCAAATAAATACCAAAAATGATGTCTCCCAAGGGCATAAAATTAGAACATTTAGGGAGACATCAGCGTGATAAATAACGATATATAAAGATACAAATAACACCCTACACGAAGCACGTTACTCACTACAAGTATCAAAGATCGTACGGAAGTTTTAATGATAAGTAGAATTCGTCCTTAGAGACTATGAAAGTTAGAGAGAATTATGCAAATATCAAGTGCAAATAAAGAAGCTAAAATGGAAAGACTCTGAAATATTTGATGGGTTTTTAAGACTCTAACAATTAACTAAATAAAATAAAGACATGAAAATAAATAAAGAGAAAGAAGATAGTATGAGAGTTTCGCTCAAGATATAGCAAGTAAACCCACCAGCCTTGTGTTGTAACCTATTTATGTAAGGGAGAATTGTGTGATATGCAATATTCAGGATTCTATATTTCTCCTAACCTCCTTCTGGGAGGACTTAGGTGGCGATCTAACAATTACCAAGGGACTGGTGTCTCCTGGTGTGTGATAAAATCACCACCCCTTTTGAGAGGGACACTACCCGCAAGTGCACGTGTCCAAGTAATGTGTAAATAATACGAATTTCGTTCTCAAGGATGGCTAGTTATGACACTAGTATTAATCGAGATAGTAGGATTAATTGTTAAACATAAAGTAAAATGAAGACTAATAATGCAATAAAATAAAATACTAAATTGATTAACTAAAAATAAATAATGCAAGTAAATAAGTTTGGACGCAAGAATGAGAAGGGTACTTGAGTCTCGCAAGGGTTTCACCTAAATCTCTATACTCGATGCTTCTGTTTAAGGGCTAAACTGGTATTGTTGTGTTAGTAGGGACTTAAATATTTCCTAACCCCCGTCAGGGTGGACTTAGGAGCTCTCCTACGGTACTATAAACCCCGTCAGGGTTATTATATCTACTTTTGAATGGTTAAATCTTTTACCTCATTGGTTGTGTGGTTAGTCAAGCCCGTCAGGATCATTGACGAACACCACACGTCTATTATCTAAGTCCGTAATTAAACCCCTCGCTGGTGGTCCTTTGTGTGTTCTAAATAAATTCAAATAATAATCGAACCACAACCGCAAGTGTACGGTTGTCCCAAGTAGTAATTCTGATAATCAGATTCGTTCCAAGGACGGATGGTTGATCACAATGTTTATGCAAATAGCGATTGATGCACTTATGAAAATGAAAGAGGATAAATTGTTTGTTTGGTTTTGTTTATTATAATGACTAAATGAAAGACAAAATATTAAATGCAAGTAAAAGATAAGACGCAAATAAAATGAGTAAAAACGCAATATGAGATGTAGTACTTGAGAACGCAAGGATCCTCCTAATTTTACTTTCTAACTTATGTTGTTTAAGGGTTAAATCAGTCAATTACAATGGTCGGGATTCTAATATCCTTATACCCCCGTCAGGGTGGACTATAAGGCGATCCTAAAGTGTCACTAGTCCCGTCAGGGTAAATATGATCCACCGTTGGATGATTAAGATTTATTACCACATTGGCCCTAGGATTAACTAAGTTCGTCAGAATCAATAGTTTTTATCCTAGATTGAACAATTATTTCTGTACCTAAACCCCCCGTCAGGATGATCCATACGCCACATATATGGAATAGCTTAGATACTAACACCTAATTTTAGTTCGCGACTCTAAAATCAGTAAACATTCACAAATTGTCGAAAAGAGTAAAAGCCCTAATTTAATTTAATTTCACAGAAACCCAAATTCAACATTCATTATAAAATAAAATCAGGATTCACCCATTGTTTGTTCTCAAGCACTAATTGAAATTTAGCTCATATTAAAATTAAAAACAAAATAAAAAGAAATGGAATTCATATTCGTTACAAAATTAAAATATAAGAAAAACCTAATTTTTGGAATCAGAATGACTACGAACGGAGCTATAGACCCACTCCAGCTCTTGTAGCTTCTCCTTTCTTCCTGCTGTAGCTTCTCTGGTGTTTTTAATCTTGTGGAAAGTGAATTGTATGAAAAATAGAAGTCCAGACCTCCTTTTATAAGTAAAAATTCGGACTAGGGCTTGGACCAGAAAATAAAAGCCTAATTAAATGTCCAAGCCCACTTTCTAAACCCAAAATCCCGTAACTGATGATAGGCCTTCACTAAAACAGCTTTTCCCGATGCGTTACAACTCCGATTGACCTCATTCCAGTTGCTAAAGTTCCGTACTTCGATAAGGAATGTTTTCCCTTCAAAGGTCAGCGGCTCAATCAGCTCTTAAGTACCTCGAAAACAGCAATCAAGGGCCTGGAAAATGGATTTTCAGCTCTAAAATAAAATCTTCGGGATTTCTCTTCAAGTCTTGACTCTATCTTTTGATCTTTGACTTTATCTTCGAATTCCTTTCCTAGCTAACATCTAAAAACCTGTAAACTTTACACTAAAAATACCAATATTACGCGCAAAAGTTTAATAATTCAAAAAATGCTAGAAATAAAAAGGGAAATCCAAATTATTGCATATTTCATTCAAAAGTCTATCGAATTAATTAAATAAACACCAAAAATGATGTCTCCTAAGGGTCTAAAATAAGAACAATTAGGGAGACATCAAGACCCCCAACTCAAACCTTTGTCGTCCCGACAAAGCAAAACAAAATAAAACGAGGGGTAGAAGCAAACGTATAAACACATAGAAGCTAGCAAATAAACCCTAAAGCAATTCCTAAAATAAATCTCATATAGCAAACTCTAGAAACTAATATACACATACACTAATCATGCAACATCAAACATAAATAATCTCAATCATAAAATTAAAGTTGCAATGCTTGAAGGTTACACTTGTACTCATCTCTGTATGATGGCTATAGGGTGGTCATTAATCCTAAATCGCTTTGAACGCTCCACCTAGTCTATTCCCTATCAACAGAATCATAAATTCACTATGCACTTAGGAATCACGAGGTCTTTACGGTTATAATATTGGCTTAAGGACGGGTATGGATGTATATTTGGTAAATTTGAAGTGAGCTTTTGGCTCTCTCCTCACTTACCATCAACAGTGTCCTCGAGCTTGAGTTAACGCTCAAAAAGATGTTCTCACTCACCCATATACGCAACAATTTAGCGTCCCATGTCTATCCACTATTAACAAGATGATTTTCAGAAAATTCCACTTTGCCGGATGTTTTATTCATTCATATTTTTCTTTTTTTTTTTTTTTTTTTTTTTTTTTTTTTTAATGACAGAAGCAAACCGGGTTCCCGGTTTTGATGAATCCGGGTTCCCGGATCCTACTGTATGAATTTTCAAATTTCTTCATTTTTTCTTTCTTTTTCATTTTTCTTCATTCCCGGCAAAGGGTTACAAGTATATATCATCTGCAATTGTGCTACAATACAAAACACATCGATCCCTACCCATTTAATTCCCCATATGTGGTCCCACCACCCCAAACTCAAGCTCGAGACATGTCTCAGGATTGTGATTCAAGTGCGGGTCATATGGTCATGCCTAATAATCTAAGGGATAATGGCTTATATCGTGGCTACAAAGAAAAGGCTACAGGCTCAAAGTGGGCTAAGACGGATAATAATTAATACAAGGGATAGAAGGCTAAAAAGGCACAAATGGCTAACAAAGAACTGCCCCTATCATTTTCCTAAGTACATAGCTTGTCTTTAGTTCATATCTAGGTGGGTTCTCTACTAATTAGGATTTCACGTTCTACACACCAAACATATTCCTTGAGTACAAGCTTACTTCATTTGCATTGTTAATTAATTTTTCCTATCAATTACCTATGTTCGCATGCAATTGTAAGTGCGTTTTATATCAATCCCTAAAGTCCACTATTTACTATCATAGATTTATCAAAAGTATGCTTAAAGGGATATTTAAAAATTTCTACAGTCAAACGCAACTCCGAAAATTCTTTTATTGAAAGCAAATAAAGCAATTAACACATAAAAACTGGGATGAGGCAACGAACCCCACCCCAAACTCAAAAATGAGTCGTGTCCCCACGACTCGAAAAGACTCAATAAAGCATTTAAACTAATATACACTAAGAGGAAAGTTTAGAAAACGTATCTTAACCAGCGCGAGGCTGGTTATCGGTGTTGCGTTCTGGACCTTTGTCTCGCGTAACAGCATCATAAATTGCGTTTTGAAGTGTATTTACGCCTAGTATTAAATTTCGAAGCAGGTCCAATTCTTTTGTAACGTTTCCCAAGGTAGCAATCATCCTCTCCTGATTCTCTTCCAACACCTGAATCTTCGCTTCCAACTCAGGTACAGTTTTTGCTTTCTTTGATTGAGGAGTTCTTGGACTTCTTGTAGCTCGTGTTGCCTCTTCATGGATGTTCTTGATTGTGCTCAAAGCTATACTCACACCGACTGAAACAATGTCAATATCTGTGTTCTTACGCGGAATCTTTGCGTCTAGACACAACTGAGTAATAGTACAAGGAAACTTCAGATTTTGTTGTTTCATTGGTGATTTTGCAAACTCCATGATCGTATCATAAATGATCTTAGCAACATCAAATGGTTTCTCCTCCAAAATACACTTAATAACAAATATGTGTTCTTTCTTCAACTCGGAAGTGTGTTTAATACCAAAGAAAGTGGGTATTATGAAACGAGACCAAACCTTAGCACGAGGTGTCAAACTACTGCTGTAAAACTGTCCAGGATACCTTTCACCTTCAGGAATTGGGCTAGTCCCATTGACAAGCACGGTCCCCCAAAGGGACTCAAAATCAAAAGAAGGGTCATTAAGAATTTCATGGAAGGGGCATGTTCCAGAAAAGTTGGGTAGTTTCAATGATTTCCGAATACGTTCAATAGAGAAAGGAACTACCTTTTTGCGGATATCAATGGCATCATGTGAGGTAGCTAAACCTTCGTAAAATTCTCGCACAAAAGTAGGAATAAACTCAAGCTTCCTTTCTTGTAACTCTTTCCAACCAAACTTAGCACATGTCACAGCATATTCCTTGTAGTCACTACTCATAATACCCTTAGGAAAATTCGTCTCCTCACCAAATTTCAAAAATTCAATTCTTTCACGAACCTGAGTATTCCAACAAGTGTAAACCCTCTTAGGCTTGTGGGCCCACATCTTCATACGCGGAGGTTTCGTAACGGGTGCTTCCGGAATCTCTTGTTCAGTTTTCTTCTCAATGTTCTTCGCAATTTCCTCTTCTGGTTCCATCTCTCTTTCAATCTCATCAATCAATCTCCTCTTTAGACCTGTGATTTCTTTTCTGTTAGAATCAAGCTTAACTGCGTTAATTTTTCGTTTAGGACGCGAATCAGGAATCTCAATAGCTTGTTCTTGTGAACCACCAATGGTGGTCTTTCTTCTAGGAGCAGTTCTTCGAAAATCACCGGTTCTGTTAGTCATCTCTTTTCACCCCAAACTCAAAACTTCAAATAATGAAAAACTTAGGGAAAAGTTTAGAATTTTGATGTTTTGAGGTTTAAGAATTTAAGAACTAGGTGAAATATGAGATGGGTCTTGGTTAATTTGTATGGGAGAAGAGAGAATTGGGTTTAATTTAAGGAATTGGGTGAAGAAGAATCTTGGAAAAACTTAAGGAGTTGATGTTATTTTGGAGAGGAGGTGAGTTGATCTTATGTTTTTGTGGTGAAAGAGGGTAGGATTTGATGATATATAGTGTTTTGGATGATGAATTTCGAAGGTGGGGAGGCTATTGGTGCGTTTTAGGTAAAGACTTGGAAAAGAGGCTAAGAACTAGGTTAAAACACCTCAAAAACCGACTTTCACAGCTTCAAAACCGGGTTCCCGGTTCCGCGTCGCTGTGACGGCGCGGAAAAAAATACTAAGTAAATTTTTTTTTTCTTTTTCCTTTTTTTTTTTTTTTTTTTTTTTTTTTTTTTTTTTTTTGAAAACGCACCAGAACGCTGGACCCCAAGACGCGGGGTCAGAGATTCTACTCGCCGAAACCGGGTACCCGGTTTTGTGGAATGCGGGTACCCGCATTTTCTCGATGGCGCGAATGAAAACGCGCCAAAATGCAGCACCCTGAAACGCTGGACCAGAGAAATTTGAAAACAACAGCTCCGAAACCGGGTACCCGGTTCTGCCAAATGCGGGTACCCGGATTTGTGTCGATGGCGCGAGTTAAAACGCACGAAAACGCAAGCCACCAAAACGCTGGGTCAGAGTTTTTCAGAAATCACAGCACCAAAACCGGGTACCCGGTTCTGCCAAATGCGGGTACCCGGATTCTGACGCTGTGACATTACCCAAACGCCAAGTGTTGCGTTAAAAGTGGTTGGTACCAGCTCCAAAACCGGGTCCCCGGTTTCTCCTGGACATCCAACCTCTTTTTCTTCTGTTTTCGCCAAATCGACCCCAAACTCAAGTCCTTTTTACCCCTGAAATCATCAAAAACAACTACCCTTCCTCATTTCTTAATAAAAACAATAAAATTACGAAAATCAAACTAATCTAATTTGCAAAAATGTAAAAACTCAGCTAATATACAAGTAATTGGCTTTTGTTTAACGTCGTTAAGCTCGACGGGTTACCTCACGCTTCTAAGGAGTCTCGAGGAGATACATGACCTCCCCGGGATGTGGATCTTCCGAGCGATTGGTATTTTCACCTCCATGGTATATCTTCAGTCTGTGACCGTTAACCATAAAGGTACGGTTTTCTAGCGGATGTTCTATTTCTATCGCCCCATGAGGTGTAACTTTGGTCACTATGTACGGACCTGACCACTTAGATCTTAACTTACCCGGAAAATTGCTGAACTTTGAATTATACTTTAATACTTTTTGCCCCACTTCAAAGTTCTTTGGACGAATCCGATTGTCATGCCATTTCTTTGTATTTTCTTTGTAAAGTTTAGCATTTTCATAAGCATGCAATCGGAATTCGTCAAGTTCATTAAGCTTCATCATACGATTCTTTCCGGCTAAGATAGGATCTAAGTTCAACTGCGCAATCGCCCAATAGGCACCCATTTCAAGCTCTAAAGGTAAGTGACAAGCCTTACCATACACCATACGATATGGAGATGCACCAACTGGAGTCTTAAACGCAGTACGATAAGCCCACAACGCATCATCTAACTTCATTGACCAATCTTTTCTTGTAGGACCAACGGTTTTCTCTAGGATTGACTTGACTTCGCGGTTCGAAACCTCAGCCTGACCATTGGATTGTGGATGGTATGCAGTAGATACACGGTGTCTAATTCCATATTTCTCTAGAACAGTCTTCAGATATTTATTAACGAAATGAGATCCTCCATCGCTAATAATCACTCTAGGTGTGCCATGTCTAGTGAAGATATGAGATTTCAAGAACTTGATCACCACTCGTGAATCATTGGTAGGTAAAGCCACCGCTTCTACCCACTTAGATACATAATCAACAGCTAATAAGATAAAGAGGTTACCATTTGAAGGGACGAAAGGACCCATAAAGTCTATGCCCCAAACATCGAATATCTCAACCTCTAACACATTATTACGTGGCATCTCATCCCTCTTAGATATGTTTCCGGTAAACTGGCATCTCGAACACTTCTTAACATATTCATGACAATCTTTAATAAGAGAAGGCCAGTAAAAACCTGATTGAAATACCTTCGCAGCAGTTCTATCTCCCTTAAAATGTCCGCCATATAAAGAATCATGGCATCCGGCTATAATGGCTTGAGTCTCTTCCCTTGCTACACATCTTCGTATCATTTGGTCAGCACAAACTTTGTAGAGGTAGGGATCCTCCCAAAAGAACTGTCTAGCCCGATGAGCTAACCTCTTTCTTTCTTGATAAGTAGAACCTTCAGGAAAAACACCACTCACCACTAAATTTGCAATATCTGCATACCACGGAGCCTCATAATCTCGGACAACGAATAAACTCTCATCAGGAAACTCTTCTCTAACTGCTTCAGTACCACTATTCATCTCTGAACCCTCTAAACGCGATAGATGATCTGCAACCTGATTCTCACAACCCTTTCTATCTTTGATCTCTAAATCGAACTCTTGAAGCAATAACACCCATCTGATTAACCTTGGTTTTGCATCTTTCTTCTCCATAAGGAATCTGATCGCGGAATGATCTGTATAAACAATAACTTTCGCTCCAAGAAGATAAGAGCGAAATTTATCAAACGAATAGACAACTGCTAGCAACTCTTTTTCTGTAACTGTGTAATTAATCTGAGCACCACTAAAAGTTTTACTAGCATAATAAATTGAATGAAAAACTTTCTCTTTTCTCTGTCCCAATACAGCTCCCATACATAAATCACTCGCATCACACATAACCTCAAACGGTAAATTCCAATCTGGAGGTAACACTATAGGAGCAGAAATAAGCTTTTCTTTGATTGCGTTGAAGGCCGCTAAACAAGCTTCATCAAAAAGGAATTTGCAATCCTTTTCGAGTAAGTTGCATAACGGTTTAGCAATCTTAGAAAAATCCTTAATAAAACGCCTATAAAAGCCAGCATGGCCAAGAAAACTCCTTACCCCTTTAACAGAAACAGGAGGGGGAAGAGTTTTAATTACCTCTATCTTTGCTCTATCAACCTCTAATCCAGCACTCGAAACCTTGTGACCTAGAACAATACCTTCGCGAACCATGAAATGACACTTCTCCCAGTTGAGCACCAAATCTGTTTCCTTGCATCTCACTAACACTTTCTCCAGGTTATCCAAACATATATCAAAATCATCACCAAACACGGAGAAATCATCCATGAACACTTCAAGGAAATTATCTATCATGTCCCAGAAGATGGCCATCATACACCTTTGAAAAGTAGCGGGAGCATTACACAACCCAAATGGCATTCTGCGATATGCAAAAGTACCAAATGGGCATGTAAAGGTAGTCTTATGTTGATCTTCTGGAGCCACATAAATCTGATTGTACCCAGAGTAACCATCCAAGAAGCAATAGTACTCTCTTCCGGCTAATTTATCTAACATTTGATCGATGAAGGGCAAAGGGAAATGATCTTTTCTGGTGGCCTTATTCAGCTTTCTGTAATCCATACAAACTCTCCATCCAACTACCGTTCTTGAAGGAATCGCTTCATTTTTATCATTAAGAACTGTTGTAATTCCTCCTTTCTTCGGTACACACTGAACTGGGCTCACCCATTCACTACTCGAAATGGGATAAATAATCCCCGCATCTAAAAGCTTAATTACCTCCTTCTTCACCACATCCTTCATGGCTGGCATTAATCTTCTCTGACCTTCAACTGAGCGTGCATTAACATCTTCTAGTATGATTTTGTGTTGACAATAGGATGGACTAATGCCTTTGATATCAGCAATTGTCCAACCTATTGCTTCTTTGTTGGCTCTTAACACACGCAACAGTTTATCTTCTTGAGGACCTGTTAAATTAGCTGAAACAATAACAGGTAGAGTTTCATTAGTACCCAAATAAGCATACCTCAAGTGTGCTGGCAACGGTTTTTCTTCCAACTCCGGAGGAGATTCAATTGAAGGTTTCTTTTTGGGAATAATCTCCCCCGGTTCTCTCACAGGTTCATAGGCAAGACGCCTATACTTTGGATTTTCAGAATTGAGAGCTGCCACTGTTTCTGTAAGCTCCTCCATCATCTCAGGTGAATCTAATGTCAAAGCAGCCTGCAAGATATCATCAAAATTTAAACAATTAAATACCTCTTGCGATGCTTGCTCTACTGCATCCATTCTGAAGCAATCTTCCTGAGAATCTGGGAATTTCATAGCTCGAAATACATTGAATTTAACTTCCTCATCTTGTATCCTCATCGTTAATTCGCCATTCTCTACATCGATCAATGTCCTCCCTGTAGCTAGGAAGGGTCTACCCAAAATAATGGGGACATTTCTATCTGCATTGTATTCAAGAATTACGAAATCAACAGGAAATATAAGTGTACCTGCCTTAACAAGGACATCCTCAATACGGCCTTCAGGATGAGCAAGGGACCTGTCCGCCATTTGCAAGACCATAGAGGTAGGTCTTGCGTTTCCAATTTTAAGCTTATCAAAGACTGACTTGGGCATCAAGTTGATGCTTGCCCCCAAATCGCATAGTGCCTTTCCCTTCCATTCTTCTCCAATCGATATGGGAATCGTGAAACTCCCCGGATCAACTAACTTCGGAGGTAATTTACTCTGACAAATCGCACTACACTCTTCAGGAAGGCCAATCATCTCATTATCACAGTAGGGCCTTTTGTTAGTGAGGGCCCTCTTTAAAAACTTCGTATACTTAGGAATATCTCGAATCGCCTCAAGTAACGGAATATTAATACTTAGACCCCTTACCCTATTAAAGAATTTCTGAAAATCACCCAAGTCACCCTTTTTCTGAACTCGCGATGGAAACGGTGGTGGAGGGCGATTGCTCACAATTTCATCTCTCTTTTTCGGGATTTCTCTTGGTCTTTCTATTTCTTCAACCTCACTATTTTTCTCATTCTCTTTCTCTTTCTCACCCACTTCCTTTTCTTTTCTTGGAACTTCTTTCTCTTTCATAACGGGAAAAGGAGGTGGAAGGAGGTTCTTACCACTTCTTAATGTAACAGCCTTGCAATCTTCACGTTGTGTTGGATTTTCCGTATCGCTTGGAAGTTGTCCTTGTGGACGTTGATTGAGCTGTTTACTGATTTGACTCAGCTGATTCTGGAACATCTTCATATTTGCTTCAGCTGCATTTTGTCTTTCTATTGCAGCGTTCTGACGTTCTATTGCTGCGTTCTGACGTTCCATCGCTTGTGCTTGTAGAGCAATCAAATTTTCAACAGTTTTCTGAAGGGTGAGTACCCCTTCTTGTGGATGTGCAGGTAAAGCTTTCTGGTTTAGCGTTTCATCGTAAGTATTCTGAGGAGCTTGTCTTGGTACATAAGTATTCTGATTCTGTCCTCCTTGATAATTGTTTTGTGGTCTAGGATTATAGTTATTACCTTGGGGACGCGGCTGATACGCATATGTAGGATTGGCTGCCCCATTAGGATTCGAATATTGAAACCCAGGATGGTTTCTGTTAGGTTGATATCCATTACCACTCGAATTAAAATTACCTCTGTTGGACATAAACATCACTGATTCTTGATTATTCGGACAATTCTCTTCATCATGATCATCAACTCTACAAATTGAACACATATAAACCTCTTGTGCAGCTTGCACAGCTACTTTCTTACCCGAAAATCCTTCTTTTACAGCTAAAGTAAGCTGCTTCAATTGTTGTTCCAAAGTGTTTTGAATCTTCGTTTCAAAGGTAGCAAATTTCTCTTCTATGTCAACATTATTAACACCCTTAACAGGTGTTCTCACTGATTTCCAACCAACTTCGTTCTTAACTGTTCGTTCTAAAATAATTTTGGCATGAGCTGGTTGAACTTGAAGGAACCCTGCACCACATAACGTATCTAACTTTTCTCTCGAAGTTCCATCAAGGCCTCTATAAAAAATCTTTAACTGCTGTAATTCTGAAAAACCATGATTTGGAACTCTACGCAAACACATCTGAAATCTAGTCCAACTCTTACCCACAGTCTCATCGTATTCTTGACGAAAATTAGTCAACTCCAATTCAGCATCTAACCTCATATTGCTCGGATAATACCTGTCGAAAAATGCGGCTTCTAATTGATCCCAATTTGTTATCTTCGTCGGATCTTGTGTATCATGCCATTCGCTTGCTCCATCTATGACAAAGAATTTGAATGCTGCAAAATACATCTGCTCTCTAGAGACGCCTTGTGTGATGTAAGAATCACAAATTTGTTTGAATTTCTGAACCGCTCTAATAGGATCTTCAGAAGGTCTTCCACGAAAATTCCCAAAATTTTGAAATTGCGCTAACATACCCGAATCTGGACGGAATCGCGGAACATCAATATCTGGAGCGCCTACTCCTATAGCAGGAGCATGAAATGGGATTTCTAGAGGGCCATTAGTGAACCATGGATCTTGATTCATTACGAACTGGACTGGAGGATTAGGGTGTAATGGTTGAACTTGAGGAATAACGCCTGGAGCTAAAGGTTGGCCATTTGCATCTAACTGGCCTTGTCCATTCTGTTGACCTTGAATAATGATATTCTCCATTCTGTTACTTAATTCTTCTACTTCTAAAGCTTCTCGTTCTCTTCTTCTTCTGTTCGCAAGTCTGATCAACGATTCTGGATTACTAAGGATCGGAGGTGTTGGCTCTAGATCCTTGAATAGCCTTCTTCGCATACACCAAACCTAAAAACCTGAAAAAGCTAACAAACAAAAAGCGTAAAACTGATAAAATAAAATAAATGCACTTATCACTAAAGGATAAACACCGTGGTCACACGCTACCGTCCCCGGCAGCGGCGCCAAAAACTTGGTGGTCCTTTGTGTGTTCTAAATAAATGCAAATAATAATCGAACCACAACCGCAAGTGTACGGTTGTCCCAAGTAGTAATTCTGATAATCAGATTCGTTCCAAGGACGGATGGTTGATCACAATGTTTATGCAAATAGCGATTGATGCACTTATGAAAATGAAAGAGGATAAATTGTTTGTTTGGTTTTGTTTATTATAATGACTAAATGAAAGACAAAATATTAAATGCAAGTAAAAGATAAGACGCAAATAAAATGAGTAAAAACGCAATATGAGATGTAGTACTTGAGAACGCAAGGATCCTCCTAATTTTACTTTCTAACTTATGTTGTTTAAGGGTTAAATCAGTCAATTACAATGGTCGGGATTCTAATATCCTTATACCCCCGTCAGGGTGGACTATAAGGCGATCCTAAAGTGTCACTAGTCCCGTCAGGGTAAATATGATCCACCGTTGGATGATTAAGATTTATTACCACATTGGCCCTAGGATTAACTAAGTTCGTCAGAATCAATAGTTTTTATCCTAGATTGAACAATTATTTCTGTACCTAAACCCCCCGTCAGGATGATCCATACGCCACATATATGGAATAGCTTAGATACTAACACCTAATTTTAGTTCGCGACTCTAAAATCAGTAAACATTCACAAATTGTCGAAAAGAGTAAAAGCCCTAATTTAATTTAATTTCACAGAAACCCAAATTCAACATTCATTATAAAATAAAATCAGGATTCACCCATTGTTTGTTCTCAAGCACTAATTGAAATTTAGCTCATATTAAAATTAAAAACAAAATAAAAAGAAATGGAATTCATATTCGTTACAAAATTAAAATATAAGAAAAACCTAATTTTCGGAATCAGAATGACTACGAACGGAGCTATAGACCCACTCCAGCTCTTGTAGCTTCTCCTTTCTTCCTGCTGTAGCTTCTCTGGTGTTTTTAATCTTGTGGAAAGTGAATTGTATGAAAAATAGAAGTCCAGACCTCCTTTTATAAGTAAAAATTCGGACTAGGGCTTGGACCAGAAAATAAAAGCCTAATTAAATGTCCAAGCCCACTTTCTAAACCCAAAATCCCGTAACTGATGATAGGCCTTCACTAAAACAGCTTTTCCCGATGCGTTACAACTCCGATTGACCTCATTCCAGTTGCTAAAGTTCCGTACTTCGATAAGGAATGTTTTCCCTTCAAAGGTCAGCGGCTCAATCAGCTCTTAAGTACCTCGAAAACAGCAATCAAGGGCCTGGAAATGGATTTTCAGCTCTAAAATAAAATCTTCGGGATTTCTCTTCAAGTCTTGACTCTATCTTTTGATCTTTGACTTTATCTTCGAATTCCTTTCCTAGCTAACATCTAAAAACCTGTAAACTTTACACTAAAAATACCAATATTACGCGCAAAAGTTTAATAATTCAAAAAATGCTAGAAATAAAAAGGGAAATCCAAATTATTGCATATTTCATTCAAAAGTCTATCGAATTAATTAAATAAACACCAAAAATGATGTCTCCTAAGGGTCTAAAATAAGAACAATTAGGGAGACATCACTCGCCAAGGTGATCACTTCGCCACTAAAGTGAATAGCCTAATTACTGTAACTTACCTTTGATTCAAGACTTCAAAAATAGTAAATAAAATTAAGATAATAGTCAACAAAATACCGAGTTTACATTAAATAATTAAATCCCAAATTCTGAAATCATCACTTAAATAGATTAAGGCTTAACCCATAATGCGATTCTCAAGTACTTAACAATTTAGCTCATGTTCAAATTAAAAACTAAAATAAAATAAAGAAAAAACATTATTCTAAATTACAGTAAAATATGAAACCTAATTGAGGCGTTGGGTTGAGCTATTGATGGAGGAATGTAAATTCTCCAGCTCTAGCTTCCTCTTCTGCCTTCTGCTCTGACTTGTAATTTAGCATAGAATGAATTCTAATGTCGGATGATAATGAAAAAAGGAGTTCTAAAGGTCTATATATATAGAATTAGGACTGGGCTTTTTACTTAAGAATAATAATTTAAATAATAAAAAGCCCAAGTCCATCTTAAAAATCCCGTAACTGTTGTACAGCTGTTGGTAAAACTGCAGTAACTTTTGTGTCTCAAATCCAAATCACTTTATTCTAGTCCTCAAATCTTCATAACTCAAAGGTGCATCTTTCTTACTTCACGGCTTAAAATTTGAATCAGTGTCTAAGTGGCTCGAAAACAGCAATTAGTGTCAGCTTTCCAGATTTTCCTTTCTATTAGTCAACTTCTCGAATATTCTTTTATTGCTTTTGACCTCTCCGCTTGATCTTGGACTCTAATTCCCACTTATCCTCCTTGTATTAGTGCTCCATAGCATCCATGGACCTAATAACTTTGCACTAAAAACAAACAAATTAACGTACAAAAGCTCTAAAACATGAGATAACATAATTCCAAGGGGAGGAAAAACAATATAACGAAATAAGCATAAAAGTATATCAAATAAGTCTAATATTCACCTAAAATTATGTCACTTAAGCGCTAATATTTAAAACAAAACGGGAGACATTAAGGACCCTGCGCAATGATCGGTGGTTAATCACAAACCCTAGTGACTATCTAGTTCGGCAAGCCTTTCCGGATCACTACCACACACTAGACGTTTATGTGGTGTTTCAATAATTAGACACCCCTTCTGGGTGACCATCTAACTACTATTAAGGTAATCTTATAAATTTACCACCGAAAAAACTACATACAATAAATCAAAGCACATAAAAACAGAGATAACAACACAAATTTCAATTAAATGTAAAAGACATCCAAAATTAAAATAGATATAAAACAAATATAGGGTTCATACCATTATGCTAATCTCAAGCTAAATAGAATTAGTTCATACTAGAGAAAGAAAGAAAATAAATTACAAATTTGAAGGGTTGGAAAGGCATGATTGTTGTCCAACTCCTTTTAATCTTTTCTTCTCTCGATGTAAACTTCCTCTTGGTCTTTTGATGATTAAGAATGGACCAAGGATGAATTCTATAAGGTAGGAATGGATATATATATATATAGGCCCTTGGTAGAAATTAGTAGTAATTCCCAAGTTAAGGAGTCCTGATCTTACCAAAATTCGTATTCCTAACTTGTCGGAAGGGATAAGCCTTAGCAGATATTGTTTTGGTAATATATTCTTCGTTACTTATCGGATTATGATGTTATTTATATGGAAATGACCGTGTTTGAAAGATCTATCTTCTCATATAAAAAGATCCTCCTAATTCTGGACCGATTTTCTGAAGTAAATTAATTAGTGGACGTATGTGCAATTTGGCAGCTTCTTTACTTTCCAAATATATCCAAACTTATCCTTTTTTAATTTGACTAAGAGATTTCCTTTACTTCCCACTTCAAATCCGTTTCCATAGGTGTAATAGCTTCCATTTACCTACGTGCTACACAAATAACACACAAATTACGCGCAAAAGCTCACAATATAGGAAAACACCTAAAACTAGACAAGAAAGTGAAAAATATGAATAAATGGGGAAAATCCCAAAACTAATAACTACATAACCCTAAAATGATGTCTCAAGTATAGATTAATATATCACAAATATGGAAACATCAACTAACCAAGTATTCAGTAGGGTAAGAACAAATTCGTCCAAGATCAACTAGGGTCACCCGAGAGGGGTCATTAGAGGTAGAGGATTGCGTCTTATTCAACCGGGAGGGGTTAGAAAGACACTAGAATCTCGATTAGCGTAGAAGGGCCAATTTGCCCTTATGTCTAAAAGCATCTAATTAAGCAACGTAGGGGGATTACCAGCAAGGGCCAAGCACTACTCTTTCATATTACTCTACGCTTCTTAGTTAGTTTGCATCCAATTCTTAGTTATTTAATATTTTCATCATTAGTTATTTAACTCTATCTTTACTTTATTCGTATGTAGTTGATCTTAAGAAAACCAAACAAATATTCATATCTTATTTTATTCCCTTTACAACTAAGTCACGATTCTCTAAACACAATTATTTTAACTCTGCTGGTCCTTTAGAACGATATCCCTTTTACTTACTAATTCGTGTTACTTGTCAACAAACCCCGTACACTTGCGGGTGATTAAAGTCTTTTTATTTTACACATTATTTATCACACTCACAAGACTGACAAAATCTTATCTTGACATTAAAATAGAGATGTGACAAATTTTATTTGAATCCTATAATGGAGATAAGACAAACACTATCTCAATTTTGGTGTGACGAATCTCATTTTAGTGTTTATAGGACAAATCCCATCACATATACAATTCACATAAAAAAGTAGTTTCTTGGTTATTGCAAATCAAATCTTACAATATGTGCATCATATTAATATAAATTATAGATGAAGGTATTAAGATTTTCTTAAAAAACACTTATACTTCTATTACTTTTTGAATTCTCAAAACTTTTGATAGTATAAATCCAATGAAAAATATAAAAATAATAATAATATTTTAATTTTTTGTAAAGAAAAAGTTTTAATAAAATGTAAGAATTAGTTTGATTTAAATAACAAATAATTATATATTTATTTTATTAAATTTGAATTTAGGTGATATTTTATTTAAAATAATTAGACAGACATTTTAAAATTTAAATACTTTTATAATGATGTTTTCAGTCAAAAGATATACTAAGAAAATAGTGTTTTTTTAACTAGTTAGTTACAAATATACTATTCCTCCATTTTATCAATCCAAAAACATCAAATGATATACATGTTTTTTAGGTCGGATGAATAATGGTATTAGTAAGACAGTCAAAAGCGCCTGTAAACTATATATCCAGTAGAACTGGTATAAAATTACTACCCTAGCGGAAAACTAAGTGTAGTTTTACTCTATCCTAAATTGTAAGAATATATATACACACACATCTTACATAAACCCACTAACTTTTGCAAAGGAAAGATGACGTTACAAGGCAAAATGAGAGCGCTAGATACAAAGATGGATTCTTTTGATAATGGCGACGTATGAAGTGATCATTCACTCATGAACTCGCTTGTAGTGTGTTGTCCAGATGAAGTAAATCGTGGTTGCAAATCTGATACACCACACTTTTCTCCTCCAAGCCGTTATTTACTTTTAAGTCATTTGAGAGAACTCGCTATGATACTCATCTCTCTCATAATGCTCAACCACTGTCTCACGTCACGCCATATGTCATACGTGACGCTACCTTAAAAAATAAGTGACACACCGACACAAACCCAATCCCGCAAAGTACACAAGTCGTGTCCAACTCCATATAGTCCATCTAATCCTTGGTCCGTAAATGACGCAAAAGCGACATTCAAACAATAACTGAGAGTGTTTAGGGGACACACTCGGGTCCCAAACAATATTCACACGCGGTTGAGGAGAAGAATGGGTCTGAAAGACGTCATATGGTGTCTCAGAAAGCTCGTAAACAGCTCGACGTCTCGAGTTTGGTCTCATGTCACTATCTGATCGATGTGGTTGACTCGGGTCAACATGTTAACGTGGCACTCGCTGAGGTCGAGATGGTCTAGGTCCCATAAGACTCGGTTCAAGCTAGCACGCCATGTCTCGCATCTACGGTCAACTCTGACACGTCCATACCAATACCATGTGTAACTTTGCTATATGCTTCCATGCACTTCTCAACTCGATCGTTTGTTCGTCGGTCAACCGAGACTCAGTCCAGGTCAATATCCCGATCAACCGTGGCTCGGTTCAAGCCAATACCACAAGTGACACTACTATATGTTCCTCTAGTACTCGGTCAGCTGAGGTTCCATCCAGGCCAATACCTTGTATTGCTCTCGAATATCGGGTAGAAAATCTCTCCGAGAAATGCAAAATGGGGTCACAAAATGCTCCAAATGGTGTGCACTATCATGAAATAGAAATGAGGTTGCGTTTAGAAAAAATTCCAGATTTATGGTTTGATTGTTTTTTAGACATGCATTTTACCTTTGAATAAAGTATCAAACTTAATCAAGTATATCAGTTCAAGATGTTGGGGTAATATACAAAGTACCCCTGTGGTTGAGTAAAAGTATAAAATATCATATAGTTTGATAACCTCAAATATATTAGTTCCATACAAAGTCAATAATTTCACATGAGACTTAAGTATCAGAAGACTCATCACTACCACTATTAGCATTAACTTCATCACTCTCAGTAGAATTAGCAGATTCAGTGACATTAAACTGCTCCATCATCCCTGACAATGCCAATCTTGGATTCCATTCCACAACATCATCAATAATATTAGAAACTCTCTTATGATACCTACAACAACAAAAAAAACATCATCAGCTTTTATTCTCTTTAAACATTAAATACTAAGAAATCATCAAACCTGGCTCTTGCAGCCTCATCAGGAGCATGATGCTTAAGAAACACAATAACAACAAAACCTACTAAAGCAAAGAAAAGCCTTGCACTCCATTTTGGTCTTTCATCTTCATCTTTCTTTGGCCAAAACTGAAACAACTCCTGAAGTGTCGCTTCTTCAGCAAGTATGTTTGGGAAAAACCAAACACGCTTCCCAACAAGTATCCAAACAATACCAAACACCATAGCTCTCACTGTAACAAGTAAACCCTTTGTTACTATTTTCATCGTAAAAAAGAAAAGGTAAAAAAAAAAAAAAAAAAAAAAAACTTACGTAATAGCAAAGAGAGGATAACAAAAAGAACACCAGCACATACATAGAGTATAATTAGCTTACAGTTATGAGGATAAACAGGAAATAAACATATCGCTAATGTTAAAACTGGCCATGAAAATGAAAGTAGTGTTTGCCATAAAGGATGTCTCTTTACAAAAGCCCATACAAAAAACGCATCGTTATCCGAAAATACTTGCTCCTGTAAATTACAATCAATAGTTAGTTAGTTATCACAAAAGAATAATTATCTGAAATGAACTTACAGGATATATCTCGAGATGTGCAGGCCAGCTTGATAATTTTTTCTTCCCAGGGCGAACAGTTTTGATAACTCGATCACAACGTACTATAAGATTCTTTGACAGTAAAAAATCGGCAATTTCTTCAGTTTCGAGGCTTTTATCGTTTTCTAAAATGTCTTTCACTTCAGGGTGGTTTTTTAGAAAGTTAACGAAATCTTTTCCTCGGAAATATTCGACACGTGTCTCTTGTAAAATAGCCCATCTTGATTCCAAATCCTTGTGATCTCTTAATTTCTCCGCAAATATTTGGAAGACATCCTTGTTAGTTTTCTGTGACCATTTACATGATATGGACATTTTATAAATTGGAATAATATCACGTGAGATGGAAAAATAATTAAGGAAAAGATAATATTCCTAGAGATTGTGTATATATATATATACCACAAAGTGGTTTTCAGATTGCAATAGTAAAATGGGAAAATTGGACCTTGTGTTACACCTAGTATTGCAAATCTACTCCACTAAAATGGTATATATTGCTAGTTTGTATAAAACAGTGTCCAATGATGCAATTAAACCCTAATTAAATCATAAACTATCTTCCAAATACCACATAGTAAATTCGTAAACAACAATACATACACCAAAATCTCAAAAAGGTGACTCATTTTCAGATATTCGCCATAAAAACATCAAATTTATTACAATGATTTTACACAGTGCCAAAGAAATTATCATTTGAACCTCCAAAAAAAGATCACTAAATTGACTGTATAGCACTCACAAAAATGAGATATTTCCAACAAATAAAACCAAATTATAGAAAGTTATCACAACCGGAGAAATCAAATTGCAGAAAAACTGCCGATCAAAAATATAAATTGTAAAAAAAACTTAAAATTAAAACAGTACATGTATGCGCATAAATGTAGACAATCAGAAACACACATAAATGGACACGTATGTAAACAAATTAGCATTTTAACTCCAAAAAATACTAACAAATGAGAAATTGTATCAGCAAAATGAAAATTTCAGAAATTAAACCTATATTATAAATGTGACCAAATTAGAGAATTTTATAACGAATAAAAAATGAACACCAAAATGTGTAGATATATGTAGAGAGAGAAAGCAAAAAAGTGACCTTGGGAGGGGTATCATTGTTAGAACCATTGGAAGTAGCACTGGAGGATCGTCGCACCCGTTTCTTCTCTGCTCCTGCCTTTTTCATTTCTCTCTTACTCTTTCTCGTTTTTTTTTCAGACAAAGGAGTATTATATTAGGGATAAATCCTGTAATGGGTTTTCAAGTTACAAGTTGATCTCCTCACTTTGTAAAATTAACTGTTTCACCCTCAATAATTACCAACGTTGACCAATTTATCACCCATATTTGAAAAAGGAAAATACTTTTATCCAATATTGAATGATTTAATACTAATCGTATTATATCACATATCTTATGTTTTAGACATGCAAAAACTAATTATACTTATTACTTAATCAATTTAATGACATGTGTTTTATTAATATAATTGATGGTTATGATTTTAATATTGACCGTCTAATATAAAAAAATCTAATATACGATAGAAATCTTATCTTTTGAAAAGATATTCTTTGACCCTCGCGTATGTATATAATGTCACTATCACTCCTCAAATAGAAAAAGGGGAAAATTGGCTTGCGAATAGATGTGACACCTAAGAGTTAATGAAGTTTTCTCATCTCATGTACATTTCTTAAAAATAATTCCCACAATTATCACCACCAAAAAAATCTACCCATTCCACCAAAACCACCACCATTACCACCACTATCTAAGACATTAATTAGCAACAAGCCAAGTTCTTAGTCTCAGTCAATTATTCCTCTCCAAGATTCATAAATATGATAACTTTTTTTATTAACCTTAACTTACCATTTCAATCCCTTAACTTCATAGCTACCTTACAAATCAACCAATCATTTTCAATAACTATTGACATCTCTCTTATCGTAGTTAGTATATTTTGAATCCTCCAGTTACTATTGTTATTAGTTTATAAGACTTGGTCTATTTCTTGGTCTGCTTTGTGCATTGAATGCTTCATGTATTTAGTGTAATCATTTGATTTTAAAACACAAAGCGGCTGGTAGTTATAGGTATGTAACACTCTGTGATACATATCATTGTCAGGTTATTTGTTGTGGATTACAAGAAGTAATGAGAAAGTAAAGGAAAATGAAAAACGCGTACATGATGATGACCCATTCCATATATGCACCAGATAAAAGATCATTAGCAAAGAAGCAACCAACTTTACCTTTCTGAAGAAAACAATAACTAGGGAATGGGGAGTCAAGAAAGGAATCAAAATTAAAAAAAAGTTTAAATATGTGTACACTTAAGTTTGTGAATGAAGTTGTGATGTCTCCCTATTTGTGATGATTTAATCTTAGTTGGAGACATCATTTTAGGTATTTTAAGATAATCTTTAGTTAATTTTTAATCAAGAATTATAGTATTTTTCTTTTTTTTTGTCTTGATTTGATGATTTATTTTTTTAGAGCATATTTGGTTTAATTGTTTGCTAATTGTGAAGCTTTAAAGATATATGGTAATTAATTAGATGCCAAATCAATTCCAAGAGATAAAGGAAAGAAGATAATGATGGAAATTGGAGATAAAGGAAGGAAAAGATAAGTATGGAAAGATAAAGTTGCCAAATAAATCTGAATTCCAGCAAGTACGTCCAAAAAAGTGATCATAACTCAAGATTGGCTAGGAATTTGGAAGAATGGTCTGATGCAAAGTTGTAGAGCTTTTCGAGACGATCAGTTTCAATATGAAGAACGCATCAATCAGAGCAATATTGAAGAAGTTACAGCCAAAATAAGATAACAACCATTTATCACCTTTTCTATATTATAGGGTTACGATATTTTTTTTTGATCATCAAATCAAACTTTTATTAATAAACTCAACATCCAATGTCTTTACAACTCATTAATCCCTTCTAAGTATTATGCCCAACATGGGCCATAAAGCCTTAGACAAGGAAAAACCAAAACATTACTAAATTAACTAACTACTCGGCCCAATTACAAAGATAATAAAACCAAAAAATGGCCCGTATACAAAGACTATTACAATTTTAAGCTATAAAGTAAAATTTTCAGCTATCTCATTAGCTACTCTATCTTTGACTTTCCATCTCAGCAATTTAGACTTCACTACTCCACCAATTTTACTGCAAATTTGTTCTTCATTTAGCCCCGTACCACCATGTATTAAATCATTCCTTACCCACCAAATTTGGTACAGATAAGTAGTACAAATAACACTTCTCACTACCACCTGATCTCCACTCTTTCCAACTAAAATCTCATCACATAGCTCCTTAAAGTCATTCGGTATATTGTCAATCTTGCTTTTAACCATGATTTCTTTGAGTATTCTTCTAACAAACGAGCACTTGAAGAACAGATGTATATATTCTTCAATTTCAGCTCTGCAGAAACAACACATAGGATCTATAGCATTACCCCAGCTCAGCATTCTTTGTTTAGTATTCAATTTATCTTGTATTGCCAGCCACGCAATAAATGCACATCTAGGAATATTCTTTTTTGCCCAAACTATTTTATACCAATCCACATCTGCTTCATCTTTTGTACTAATCTGCAATAGTGTCTTTTTAAAGGAGAATTTGCTTTTAACATTCTCCTTCCATATCTTAACATCTGATCTAGTATTAAGAGTGTATTTATTTATCTCAGAGATCATATTACCTATTTTAGGAGGTAATCTCCACCTATTTCTCCCATAAAAATCACTAACCTTTTTGTCATTATTTATATCTTCTGTGCTAAATTCCAGTTTGAGAATTTCTTTAACACTGGAGCCATTCACCCACCTATCCCACATCATGAAAGTATCATTTCCATTATTCACCTTGTGATATATAAACTCATAAGCAACACCTCTAATCTTCAATAATTTTTTCCAAATCCATGAGTGAGTTTGTTTGCTTTCAACACTCCAAATACACCTATTTTTAGTTATATTAGTTCTCACCCATTTACTCCACAAGTTATTACTCTAGGCATACATTCTCCAGAATGAAAAAGTAAACAAACTTGATTAATATCTTCCAACTTAGGAATACCTAGTCCACCTCTCTGCTTACTTTTACAAACATTTTCCCAAGTTATTTTAGCACCTTGGGCACCTTCAGTGTTGCCTTTCCAAAGGAAGCTATTAAGTAATTGATTTAATTTATATATTACTTTCTTTGGAAGCAAGAAAACTCTACACCAAAAGAGTATTTTGCTTACCAATACACATTTGATAAGCTCTAATCTTCCAGCGTAGGAAAGAAGTTTTGAGCTCCAATTATTAATGCTGCTCCTGATCTTTTCCACCAATTTATTACATTCTTCCACACTCAGTTTCTTGGAGTTTAAAGGTACTCCAAGATATCTAACTGGCAACTTCCCAATTTTGATATTAAATAACTCAGATATAGCTTTCTTAATCTTGAAATCAGTACCTCCAAAGTATAGTTCACTTTTATCATAATTCACATTGAGCCCAGACATTCTTGAGAATATATTAAGCTCTTGTTTAACTTCAGTTGCAGAATTTATATTAGCTTTGAAAAATATAAGAAGATCATCGGCGAAAATTATGTAATTTAGCTCCAATTCTTTACACCTTTGATGATATTCAAAATTGTTCTTCTTTGCCATACAGTTAAACAGTCCTGTAAATATTTCCATACACAAGGCAAACAAATAAGGTGAAAGAGGATCACCCTGGTGCAACCCTCTCTTCCCCTTAAAAAAAACCACAAGCTTCACCATTAATTACAACTGAATAAGTAAGAGTAAATACACACATTTTAATCCATTCCAAGAATTGCTTTGGGAAGTTGAAGGCTACTAGAGTGTTCATCAAGAACCTCCAGTTTACACTATCGTAAGCTTTTTGTAAATCCAAATTCAGAGTACAACTTGGCTCAGCATTTACTTTGTCATACCCCAACACAACCTCTTGCGCAACAAGTATATTATCACTAATGAACCTATTACCAATATATGCAGCTTGATTTAATGAAATGATAGAGTTCATTACCTTCTTTAAACGCTTGCAAATAATCCTTGATATAGTTGTATAGATTGTATTAGTGCACGAGATAGGGCGGGATTTTTTAACACTTAGTGGCTTCTTCTCTTTAGGAACTAGAACAATGTTTGTGGTGTTCACTTGAGCCAACATCTTCCCATTATTAAGGCTTTGCTTTATAGCTTTGGTGAAGTCATTGCCTATAATACTCCAAGAAGCTTTATAGAAGGTTGAGTTTAGTCCATCTGGGCCTGGGCTCTTACTCTCACTTATAGAGAATAGGGCCTCTTTAACCTCTATGTCAGTAACAGGTGCAATCATCTCTTGACTCTGTTCATCACTTAAATATGTTCTTATAACTCTCTTGATTACATGACTGGAACACACCTCTTCCTGATTCTCTTCAGCTCCAAGAAGATGTTCATAAAATTTTACAAACTCATTCTTGATTTGTTCAGGATCAACTATTGTATTTCCTTCCTCATTTATAAGCATGGACACATTATTCTTAGCTAATCTTCCATTAATAAGCCTATAAAAATATGCTGTATTTCCATCCATGTCATTGATGAATAAACATTTGTCCTTCTGCTTAAGAATATTGTATTGAATAAAGATAGCTTTATCTAAGTCTTCATTTAATATCTTTTCTTCATTAAGTAATAGTGTAATACACTGTCTATATTTCCCTTCATTATCTCCATCTGAATATTTTGAAGCTTAGATCTCTTTTCTTCAATTTCTTTTGAGTTCCTTCTGAAGTATAAGTTGTTAAACCTCTTGAGAGCCACTGTGATGTTCTTTTGTCTCATACATAGTTTAAACATTTCATTTCCCTCAACAGTAATATTCCAAGCTTCTCTCACCGTGTCTAAGAATTTTTCATGAGTTGTCCAGTGATTAAAGAACTTAAACTGTGATGGATAGAATTTCTTTGATCCTCCCAGATTAAGAATAATTGCACAATGGTCTGATGAGGAAGGTGGATGAATTTTAACACTAGAGTTAATAGAGTTAAGCCACCTAGTATTTACAAACACGCTGTCAATCTTTCTAGCCCTAACCAACTCTCCTCTGTTCTTGTTTGTCCATGTATAGAAAAGGCCTCCATAGTTGTGTTCAAACATATTAGATTCCTCAACACATTCATTAAACTCCAAAGCTCCCTTATCTAATCCTGAGCAATTTAACCTATCTCTTATATTTAAAATTTCATTAAAATCTCCTAAGATACACATCCTTTCATTTTCAAACTTCTTACTCCATTCAACTAGATCTTTCCACAATGTTCTCCTCTCACTATCTATTCCTTCTGCATACACAAATACCACATAAATTCTCTCCTTACATTCCTCTATAATTACTTCAATAAGCATAGCCTGAGATGTCTGAAAAACCAGTCTAATGTTAGCATAGTCTTTGTCCCACATGATCCAAATCCTGCCATTATCATCATTATTATAGTTGTGTAACATCTCCATAGAAGGGAAATGTGCACTAATTATTGCAGAGTAATTGCTACTTTTCACTTTTGTTTCAAGTAGACCAATCACTTTAACTTTATTACTAATTACAAACTCATTCACATCAAGTTGTCTAAGGAGGTTATTGAATCCTTTGACATTCCAAGAAGATATAATCATATATTTGGGGGGCGAGTTATTTCCTCTCCACCATTATGATCAATGAAAAGCAGAACATCCTTATCAATTGTGTTGCTCTCAATCAGTTGAAGTTCATTAAACTTATTAGAAGTATTCAAAGATGAAGAACCTTGATAATTCTTGTTATTACTTATCACACTTCTAACAATATTCCATTCATCTACCTTGCTTTTACCTTTATCACTACTCTTCTCAGTTTCCACATTAGCTTTAGAAACCCATACTTTCTGTATATTCATACATTTCCCTTCCACATGCCCAATTCTACTACATCTTTTGCACACAGTTGGTCTCCATTCGTATTCCACTTTCACAGTATGTAAATCATCCAAACCAATATCAACATAAACTTCTTCAGGCAATTCATCCTTCACATCTATCTCAACACAAACTCGGGCGTAACCAAGTCTGGATTTAGCTTCAGTAATCGAATCCATCTGTATAGGCACCCCTACTCCACTCGCTACATAACCCAGTCCTTTTTGTGCCCACAAATTCATCGGAACGTTAATTAATTTCACCCAGATCGGAAACTTTGTAATGTCTAATTTGTCAAACTGCATTCCCGGCTTCCATGGTCTGAGAAGTAACGGTTTACCACTAATCTGCCATATTTGTTCAAGTGCTCTACTATAGTGTTGTTGATTTTAAAATTTAAAAACGACGCTCCCTTTTTTATTCGATTTAACCTCAACCTTACCCAGATTTTTCCACTGATACTTAACAAAGTTTACAACAACGAAGAACGGAGGTGGAGAATCTATAAATTGACCTATTAGACAATTTGCCCATTGATCTGCACCCTCATCCAATACTTCCTGAGGAGGTTTTATAACTTTCTTCCCTTGAATGTTTTCTGGTTGATGATGTTCAAGTCTCATAGATCGGCTCGCACACCCATCAAACAATTTTGACCACGAAGTCTCTTTAGTTGCTTTGATTGACACATTAACTATCTCATCCGTTGCTGATTCATCCATTTGAACCTTATCTTTATCACTCTGCAACGAACCCTCTGCATTCTTACTTTCTTCATTCTGATATGAATCCGGAGTACTTAATAGATCTGAGCTCGGCGACATCATTTCCTTCGTTATATCTCTGTATTTAGTTTTCGTTTTGAGTTGTTTTATAGACCCGGTTGACACTTTACCCATTTTAGATGAGTTTAGAAACTTAGTCATTTATAGTCAACTGGAAGAGGAAAAGAAAAGCTAAAAGGAAAAAGTAAAATTAAAGGAGGCGGTAGTGGATGATGATGTAAGGTGGGGAATGTGTGGAAAAAGAGGAAAATGATAAGTTGTAGATCCCAGATTTTGGGATTAACAACAAATCCGAAAAGAAAAGAAGCTAAAAAGTGAAAAAAAGGCTAAAATTTGGTGTTTGGGTGGAGGAAAAAGATGGAATAAAAAATTAGTGTATGAATGGCTAGAGAGGATTTTTTAGTGAGTTGACTCTCATTTGACTTCTGGGGTCCAATTACTTGTCTTCCATTCCAAGAAAACGAATTAGGGCTCCCTAGAATCCTATAAATACACCCTTTAACTATTTTAAACATGTCATTGCCTCCCACAGTTAGTCCTTAAGTTTTCTTCATCATTAGAAGACATTTAAGAGAGCAAGTTGACAGTATGTATCTTTCTTTTAGTTTATTTCTTTCTAGTATGAACTAATTTTTCCATAGCTTGGGTTTTACATATGTATAATATATGAATTCTATTTTCTTCTATTTATGTTTCTCTGGGAGAAGTATTTTTAATTGATTCTAGCTGCTTAACTATATATTTGTTTTATGTGCTTTGATTTATTGTCTGTCTTAAACCTGATCATTTTAGTGTTGTGCTAATAAAAGTTAGATGGTCACCCGGAAGGGGTGTCTAATTATTGAAACACCACATAAATGTCTAGTGTGCGGTAGTGATCTGGAAGGGCTTGCCTAACTAGATAGTCATTAGGGTTTATTTTTAATCATCAATCATCATTAGAAGGCTAGTCTTATTTAGGAAACTAGTGGCATAGGAGCACCCTATTTATGTCCCCTCGTGATTGTGAGGTCGCCACCCTAGTCCACCCTGACGGGGGTAGGGATGAATTTAGAATCATGACTACTTATCTAAGAGCTACTGTCACCCTTATTTACTAGTAGAAGAAATAGAAGGAATAAGTGCATACTCGCAAAACCTGAGCTATATTTTCTCATCTTTTTTTTTTGATCGGCAAATTAAACTTTTTCATCAAAAAATCAACAAACCATGTTCATTACAACTTTCCAAGCTTATATCTAAATTAGGCCCATAATTTAAAATAAAAGAAAAATTACATAGCCCACTAGATTAATACACTAAGCACACTAGTCTAGCTATTACAAATTATTACATAAATCACTTGAGCCCATTAACTAATTTGTCTAAAAAAAATAATCAAGTCAAGTCAATGAGAGTCAATGTACTGAAATTCTCTCTCTAGCCATTCAACCTTACTAAGCTTATTCCACAAAAAAAAACTCGATCATTAACCTCTTTTTCCGGTAAAAACACACTTTTTGCTTTTTCCTTTCCTCGATTTGGTGTTTGTTCCCATTTTCTGGGATTTAACATCAAGTCAAAAAATATTCTTATCCATTCTTATCCAGTCAACCGACCACCACCATCAAATTTACCCACCATCACCCATAAACCTCTCAGTATGGCTAAAACGATTAACTCAAATAAGGTAAATCAAGGTAGAAACACGAATACGAGACCTAAAACCAAATACAATGATATCACTAGACAGATCTTCTCGCCTACTCAGTTTGATCTAGAAGGGAAAGAAGTAGTTGATAATGGAAACAAAGTGGGTTCGTCATCGGGCAAAAATGAAGAGTTAATCACTCCGGTTAGCTCTCCAATTCAAGTAACAGTAAGAGAGGAGTCACAACAACCTCCCTCAAATGCTGAAACAAGTAAGCCTAAAGTATGGTCAAATTTGTTTAAACAAGGTGTAGATAAAAGCTTCAAGTTGGAGTTTCAAGCACCGAGCATGAAGAATGGTCAGAAATTAGTTAAGCCACCAGAAGATGTGTTTGCTGAAGGCGATGAGTTGTGGGTAAACTGTTTGGTAGGTCAATTCCTCGACAGCTCTCCTCCTTTTTATGCTATTACGAATTTTGTACGATTTCAATGGAAGAGTTTGGGTAAAGTTGAGGTAAAATCTAGTACTAAAGGTGTTTATATATTCAGATTTGAGAATCAGCAGATGTATAATAAAGCGTTGGATCAATTGTGGCATGTTAATGGGAAACCTTTACTATTGAGGCCTTGGTCTGCAGATATTCAGTTTGAGAAGGTGGATTTGACTAAGATTCCAATATGGGTTAAGTTAGTTAATGTCCCTATGAATCTATGGACACAGAGGGGTTTGGGATATGTAGCTAGTGGAGTTGGAGTCCCTTTACAAATGGATTCTGTGACTGAATCTAAGTCAAGACTAGGATATGCTAGGGTATGTGTTGAAGTGGACACAAAGGAGGAGTTGCCTGAGAATGTTCTAGTGGATGTTGGGAAAGAGGAGCCTCATATTGTTAGAGTTGAATATGATTGGAAGCCTATCTTGTGTCAAAAGTGCAACAAGTTTGGGCATGTGGAGGCTAATTGTAGAAACATACATAAAGTTTGGGTTCAGAAGGAAAAGGAGAATACTAATCAGAAGTCAGGAAGTAGTAACTCAGATAAGGGCAAGGAGAAGGTGGATGATTGGAGAATAGTGAATAGTAAGCCTCAGAATTCATGGGAATCTAGTTCAAAGTTAATTCAGACATCTAATTCTTTTAGTAGCTTGCAAAAACAAGGGGATATTAATAATGATATCATGGTGTTTATAAACCATGAGGGAGGTACTGAGATAACAAGACCCCCTAACATATGAATTTTGCTGCTTGGAATGTTAGGGGTCTTAATAATGTCCTTAGACAGTTGGATGTTAAGGATTTTTTAGTTAGTAATAAAGTTAGGCTTATTGGGCTGCTTGAAACTAAGGTGAAGCAGGCAAAAGCTGAATTAATAATAAAGAATCACTTTAGTAGTTATGAAGTGGTTCATAATTATAATAAAGAAGAATCTGGAAGGATTTGGATTCTTTGGGACCAGAGTTATGCTAGAGTGGAGGTGATACATGAGACTTTTCAAACAATATTCATTAAAATGGAGTTGATGGAAGATAAGACAGTTGATTACATTGGATTTATATATGGGAGTAATGATGTAGATGAGAGGAGATTGTATGGAAGGACATGATTGATCTTAGTCAAAAGTATAGAGATCAGAAGGTGGGGTTTATTGGAGATTTTAATGAAATCCTCAATGTTAAGGACAGATTAAACTGTGAAGGTTTGGAGAAAAGTGCTTATGACTTTATAGATTGTATAGATGTTGCTAATCTATATGAACATCAGTATGGAGGACATTATTATACCTGGACAAATAAGAACAGTACAGGGCAGCTAAGAGCTAGTAAGATTGACAGATTTTTTATCAATGATAAATGGTTAGATAAAAATAACTCTAGTGTTATTGTTACTCCTCCCTATACTTCAGATCATAGTGCTTTACTAGTAACACTTGGTAATAAGAAGAGTGTGAGTAGGAGCTCATTCAAGTTTTACAACATATGGACTACACACTGTAAGTTTTTAGAGGTGGTGCAGGATGAATGGAAACAGGATTGTAATGGTAATCAGATGTTTAGATTTTGTATGAAGCAGAGAAGGGTTAAATTTGCTTTAAAGAGGTTTAATAACATTTATTTTAAGAGAAACAGTGATGATATTGAGAGAATAAGATCACAACTGAGTATTATACAAAAGAATATTATGAGTGGTTCAATTGATGAGGCTACATTAAGTGAAGAGAGAATCTTAGCTGGTGATCTCGAAAGAGCAGTAATGGTTCAACATAACATCCTTAAACAAAAAGCAAAACTAGCTTTTACAAATGAAATGGACTGTAATACTAAATATTTTTATAAATTGATAAAGGGAAGGATAGCTAGGAACAAAGTTAGTTCCTTAATTACTGATACTGGAGACATAATCACTGATCCTAATGAGATAAAACAAGAGTTTGTGAAGTATTATACAAAACTACTAGGTACTTCTGAAGCTAATGAGGAGGTTTGTGAAGTTAATACCTTAAAACAAATCTTAAATAAGAGTTTAACCGAGGAGCAGAAGGTTGAATTAACTAGCCCGTTTACTGAGAAAGAAATTAAGGATGCCTTATTTTCTATTAATGAGCATAAGAGCCCAGGCCCTGATGGGTTTAATTCTTCATTCTATAAAGCTTCTTGGGATATAATCAAGGAAGATTTTGTAGCTGCTATTCAACAATGTTTTCAAACTGGGGAGCTTTTACATCAAGTTAATGCTACTAATATAGTATTAATCCCTAAGGAGAAGAATGCATCTAAGGTAACTAAATTTAGGCCTATATCTTGTGTAAATACAATATATAAGGCTATATCAAGGGCTATTTCTAAAAGGCTTAAAAAAGTCTTAAATACTATTATATCAGTTAATCAAGCTGCATTTGTTGGTGGGAGATTTATTAGTGATAATATCCTAGTGGCTCAGGAGATAGTATTAGACTATGATAAGAAGAAATCTAGTCCAAATTGCACTATTAATCTGGACCTTCAAAAGGCCTATGACTCAGTTAATTGGGGTTTTTTGATTAATACTTTATATGCTCTTGAGTTCCCAGAAGTTTTCATTAGGTGGATCAGAATGTGTGTGTGCACAACATCATATTCAGTGTGTGTCAATGGTGAACCTTGTGGATATTTTAAAGGGAAGAGAGGACTCAGACAAGGAGATCCTCTCTCTCCTTATCTATTTACTATTTGTATGGAAGTTTTCACTGGACTTTTTAATCATTTAGCAAGAAATTCTAACTTTAAATTTCATCACAGGTGTAGTAGTATAGTACTAAATCACATGTGCTTTGCAGATGATGTTTTGATTTTCCTTAAATCAGATGTAAAGTCAGCTGGATTAGTGAAAGAAGCATTAAACCTATTCTCTAGAATTTCAGGGCTCAACATTAATTACCAGAAGAGTGAGTTGTACTATGGAGGGACAAATGAAGGGTGTATGAAGGCTATATCTGACATCCTTAATATTAAAGTTGGGAGTTTACCAGTGAGGTATTTGGGTGTACCACTTAACTCTAAGAAGTTGAGTGTAACTGAAGGTAACAAATTGGTTAATAAAATTTGTGACAGTATTGAGATGTGGTCTTCAAAGTTGCTATCTTACTCAGGGAGGATTGAGCTTATCAGGTGTGTTTTAATAAGTAAAGTCCTGTTTTGGTGTAGAATTTTCTTGTTGCCAAAACAAGTCATTTACAAGATTAATCAAAAAATGTCCAGCTTCTTGTGGAGAGGAAATTTAGATGGTTCTCAAGGCGCCAAAATTGCGTGGGATACTATATGTACAAAGAAAGAAAATGGGGGCTTGAATTTACCTAACCTGGAAGATTTAAATAAGGTGTGTATATTATCAATATTTTGGAGAATGTATGCGCAGAAAGAGAATTTGTGGAGTTTATGGACTCGAGTTAATATACTTAATGGGAGATGTATTTGGGGTATTGAACCTAAACAATTTCACTCTTGGGTTTGGAAACAAATGCTCAAGATTAGGGTAACTGCTTATCAGTTTATTCAACATAGAGTGGAAGATGGAAGAGATACATTTATGATATGGGACAAGTGGATTCAAGGGAAGAGTATACAGGAGGTATTAAGAATTGAGTTGAGCAGTCAGAATTTTAATAGTAATAGAACTATCAGGATGTTTTATGGGAGAGGGAGGTGGAGGCTTCCTCCTTGCATAGGTAGAGCTTTACCACATATTCAGAACATATTACTTACTGATAAAGCGGATGAGATTGTTTGGACTCAAAGTATTAAGCAGAGATTCTCATTTAAGAAGACATTAGCTTGTATTAGTGAAAGTAAAGATGTAGTAACTTGGAGTGTAGTAGTTTGGAACAAATTTTGTGTGCCGAGGTGTGCTTTCATAGCCTGGGTTGCTGCGCAGGATAGACTTCCCACTAAAAAAAGAATGGTAGGGTGGGGTTTACAAGTCAACCCTCTGTGTGGGTTTTGCCTAAGTTGTGTAGAAGACTGTGACCACCTATTCTTATCTTGTTCTTTCTCAAAGAGAATTCTGGATAAAGTTATGGGAGCTGTTGGAATTAATGTGTCCATGGGTAATTTTCTGAATTTAATTAATGCCTTGTTAGAGATTCCAAGTGTAGAGCAGATGAATATTGCTAGCCTAGCTTTTACTTCATTTGTATATTGTGTATGGAGCGAAAGAAACGGAAGAGAACATGGTAGCCTAATGAGAACAGAGGAGCAGATTGTGGATGAAGTTTTGGTGTTAATTAGCTCGAGATTACAAGGTGTGAAGCTAAAGGAAAGAGGATCTATTGTTATTTTAGATAAAATACTTAATGGGCTTGTTTAGTAATGGTAGTTTAATGTGTTAGCTATTGGGCCTATTTTGTTTTGTAATGTTTATTTATTTTGCATTGGTCTTTAGCTGATTTTGTAGTAAAGCCCAAGAAGTAATGGGTTTGAAAAGTTGTAAAGAATATGGGGTGTTAAAAATTAACAGAAAAGTTTGATTTGCCGATCAAAAAAAAAAAAAAAAAAAAAAAACTAATTTGTCTAAGATTTCCACCGAGCCTTTTGCTTTTAAATTTAACACCTGCATTTTTTAGCTAACTTGCAACACAATTTCATCCAATAACTGCTCCTCGGTTAGCATAGATCCACCATGTTCTCTTTTATTTCTCTCAATCCAAATGCTATAAACAAAGGTAGTAAAAAACAAACTTACAATGCATAAGTGTTCATTACTTGGCAGCTGCACTAAAGCATCAATTAAAGCACTAAAATTTGAAGCAGAGGTTTGAATTCCACATAACAACATTACTTTGGCAAGAATCCGTTAAGTGAAGGGGCAAGATATAAATAAGTGATCTCTGTCTTCTACACAACTGAAACAAAAACCACATAGAGGATTTATTTGTAGACCCAATCCAATCATCCTGGCCTTGGTGGGGAGTCTATCCTGAACTGCAACCCAAGATATAAAAGAACACCTTGGGATACAAAACCTATCCCACACCACTTCACTCCAATTTACAGTGTCTTTATCTTGACTAATATAAGCCAAAGTCTTCTTAAATGAAAACATGTGTTTAACACTTTGAATCCACACAATTTCATCTGTTTTTTCATTAAGCTTGTCTTCTTGAACAATAGGCAGTGCCTTCCCAATACATGGAGGAAGTCTCCATCTTTCTCTCCCATAGAATTCATTAATTGTTCTATTTCTATTCACGTTTTGTTTACTTAATTCAATATTAAGAATTTCTTGAATGCTCTGACCTTGAATCCATTTATCCCAAACCATGAAAGTGCTCACACCATTACCAACTTTATGATAGATAAGCGCATAAGCAACCTCCCTAATTTTTAGCATTTGTTTCCACACCTAAGCATGATATTGTTTAGCTTCAATTCCCCAAATGCATCTGCCTTGTAGAATATTATATTGAGCCCATAAGCTCCACAAATTTGATCTTTGTGAATACATTCTCCAAAAAACAGACATGATACATACTTTATTTAAATCTTCTAAGTTAGGAATATTTAAACATCCTGTTTCTTTACTAGAACAAATTGTATACCACGCAATTTTAGCTCCTTGGGCTCCATCTGCATTTCCTTTCCACAAAAAACTAGCCATCTTCTGATTTAGCTTATATATAACTTGTTTAGGAATTAAAAAGATTCTGCACCAAAATAGTATTTTACTCACCAAAACACACCTAATCAATTCAATTCTCCCAGCATAGGATAGCATTTTAGATGAGATTTGATGACCAAATCTCAATACTTTCACATATCTTGTTAACAAGTTTATTACCTTCAGTCACACTTAGCTTTTTGGAGTTTAGTGGGACCCCCAAATATCTGACTGGAAGCTTCCCTATTTTGATGTTGAGAATATCAGATATACTCTGCATACAAAATCCATCTTAGTACCTCCAAAATATACCTCACTTTTGTGATAGTTTATATTAAGTCCTAAAATCCTTGAGAAGAGATTCAAAGCTTCTTTGATTATGCTAGCAGACTTTACATCTGCCTTTAAGAATATAAGTACATCATCAACAAAACATATGTGAATAAGTGATTGATGTATCCTCATTTGTGATAGATATATGTTAAGATGAGACATCATTTTTTGTTATTTAGAAGTCTCTCTAATTGTTTTTCTTGAGAAATAGTGCACTTTCCTATTTTGACTCTTGATTTAGTAAAATAATATTTTTAGAGCATATTGGGTTTAATTATTTATTTAGTGTGAAGCTTTAAAGATAATTATGGAGATTAATTAGAGTACAAGTCAAAGACTAAGAGATATGGAAACATATATGCATGGAAATTGGAGATAAGGAAACAAAAGCAAAAAACATGGAAAAGCAAAAGTTGCCTTAAATATGGATTTCTGCACCTACGACCACAAATCAGCTTATATCTCAAAATAGGTGTGGAATTTGGAGAAGCGGTCAAGAGAAAAGTTGAATATATTTCCGAGACGATGAATTTCGACTACTCATACGCGTCAAACGGTTGAGTATTGAAGCTGATAGGACCAAAACAAAGACGGGACTGATTTCATGTTTTAGGGTTACGAATTTGAGTTGGGCTTGGAGTCCACTACTTACCTTCTCCTTCAAGAAAACGAGTTAAGTCTTCTAAACACCTATAAAGACACCCTTATATCACGTGTAAATCATCCTTGCCTCAAAGTAATTAGTTCTTAAGGTTTTATTCATCAAAGTTATTGTAGAGAGCAAGATGATGTCTTTTATTATTTCTTTTAGTTTATTTCCTTCAGGTATGAACTAATTCTCCCATATCTTGAGTTTTGCATCATGTATAATCTATGAATTCTAATTTCTTTCTATCCAAGTTTCTTTGGGAATTTCATGTCTTAATCTTATTAGCTGCTTACCTTTATATTTGTTTATGTGTTTTGATTTAATGACTGTTTTCCTTGCTAGTGCACGAGTATAGGATTACCTTAATGGTAGTTAGATGATCACCTTAGCTGGGTGTCTAATTATTGAAACACCAAATAACGTCTGGTGTCGATATTGGTCTTGACAACACTAATTCTAACTAGATAGTCATTAGGGTATAATTTAACCACTATCACCATGTATGGAAATTGATTGCTTAGGGCCCTAGTGGCGCAGGATAACCCTATTTGAACCAGCCTCGTGGTGTTACCGTAGCCCCCTTAGTCGCTCTAAAGGTCTAAGGTATGGGAATTTAGAATCTTGACTAAATATCTAAGAACTAATTATCTCCCTTATTAACTAGAATTGATAGAAAGAATTAGAAGGATTAGTGCATACTAGCAAAACCTAAGATTTAATTAAGTATTTCGAATTTATTCTCTATTTATTTTCTATCTTTCAATTAATTACTTCTTACTCGTTATTTCTACCCATTCGATTAACACACTAAGTCCCTGAGAACGAACTCAACTTATCATTAAAACTTGCATTCGTCCTGTAATACTTGCAGTACTGTGCCTGTCTAGGGTGCGTTGTTTCCTGACTTATTATTTATCTTATTTTTAACACCCTAGGCGACACCAGTGATAAATTCCTGCATTTGTGATGATAACTGAATTTAGCCTTTTTAGCTAAATGGTTGAACAGTCCAATAAACACCTCCATACATATAGTAAACATGTAAAGGGAGAGAGGATCTCCTTGCATGAGACCTCTCTTCCCTTTGAAGTAGCCACAAGCTTCCCCATTAACACAAACTGAATAAGAGGTAGTACACACACACACACACACACACACACACACACACATCTTTATCCATTTAATAAACTTCTCTGGGAATTCAAAGGCATATAGTGTGTTAATAAAAAATTCCAGTTCACTGAGTCATAAGCCTTTTGTAGATCCAAATTTATAGTGCAGTTAGGGTGTGAATTTTTCTTGTCATAGTCTAAAAAAATCTCCCGAGCCACTACGATATTGTCACTTATAAACCTCCCTCCAACATAAGCTGCTTGATTGATTGAAATGATATTACTCAATACTTTCTTCAGCCTTTTAGAAATAGCTCTAGAAATAGCCTTGTATAGAGTATTTAGACAAGAAATTGGCCTGAATTTAGTAACTCTGGATGCATTTTTTTCTTTGGGAATCAAGACTATATTTGTTGCATTAATTTGACTTAATAATTCACCAGTTTGAAAACATTGTTGAACAGCTGAGTTGAAGTCTTCTTTTATGATTTCCCATGAAGTCTTATAGAACGAAGAATTAAACCCATCAGATCCAGGGCTTTTATGCTCATTAATAGAAAATAAAGCTTCCTTTATCTCTTTGTCAGTGAAAGGAGCTGTAAGTTCTTCCTTCTGTTCATCACTCAAAGTTTTTTGAACAATCTACTTTAATGTGTCAACAACACATATTTCTTCATTATCCTCAGTAAAGCCTAATAGTTTAGTGAAATAACTGACAAACTCTTGTTTAATTAAGCTTGGATCAGTTATTACTTCTCCTGTATCAGTTATCAAAGAACTAACCTTGTTTCTAGCTATTCTGCCTTTGATAAGCTTGTAAAAGTATTGAGAGTTACAGTCCGTCTCATTAGTAAATGCCAGCTTAGCTTTTTGTTTTAGTATGTTATGCTGCACCATAACATCTTTTTCCAATTCACCAGCTAACAATTTCTCTTCACTCAATGTAGCAGTATCTGTAACCCCTCTCATTATATTAGACTGAACAATGTTCAGTTGAGACCTTATAGCTTCAATGTCTTCATTATTACTCTTAAAATAGATGTTGTTAAATCTTTTCAAGGCCATTTTAACTCTCCTTTGCTTCATACAAAACCTGAACATGTGATTACCATTAACCATTTCTCTCCACTCAGCTTGAACCAACTCTAGGAATTTATTATGTGTGGACCATATGTTATAAAATTTAAATGAATTCAGTTTAATAATCTTCTTATTATCAAGAGTGACCAGAAGAGCACTATGATCTGAAGTGGATGGAGGAGTAACTACCACACTAGAATATACCTTATCCAGCCACTTGTCCTTAATGAATAACCTATCAATCTTACTAGCTCTTAACTGCCCTGTACTATTCTTATTAGTCCAGGTATAAAAGTGACCACCATAATGATGCTCATAAATGTTAGCATCATCAATACAGTCTATAAAGTCCTGAGCACCTTTATCCAATCCTTCATAATTCAATCTATCCTGCACCTTTAATATTTCATTGAAGTCTCCTAGAAAACAAACCTTCTGATCTTTATACTTATGGCTAAGATCAATCATATCACTCCACAATAACTTTCAATCATCAACATCATTGCTTCCATATATAAATCCGAGGTAGATTATTGAGTTATCCTCTATAATCTCTAGTTTAATAAATAAGACTTGGAAAGTTTCATAAATCACATCCACTCTAACATAATTTTGGTCCTATAAAACCCAAATTCTGCCAGAGTCATCTTTATTATAGTTGTGAACCACTTTATACCAAGGGAAATGATTCTTTATTATAGACTCAGCTTTAACTTGTCTGATTTTAGTTTCAAGCAAACCAATCAGTCTGACCGTATTACTAATAAGAAATTCTTTGACATCTAGCTGTCTAAGAATATTATTCAATCCTCTAACATTCCATGAAGCTATATTCATAAGTTTGGAGGTCTAGTGATCTCCTTCCCACCTTCATGACTGATAAAAACCAGAACATCACTAGACCTCCAAACTGAAATTAAAACAATCAAATACCTCTTGCGTGGCATGTTCAGCTACATCCATTCGAAAGCAATCTCCTGGAACATCTGGAAATTTCATAGCTCTGAACACATTAAACTTCACCTCCTCGTCTTGGATTCTCATGCTTAATTCCCCGTTCTCTTCATCAATCAAAGTACGCCCCGTGGCTAGGAATGGTCGTCCCAAAATAATGGGGACATTCCTATCCGCGTCGTATTCAAGAATAACAAAATCAACGGTGAAATCCTAGCGTTGACTCATTATTTTCCCGTTGATTTTGTTATTCTTGAATACGACGCGGATAGGAATGTCCCCATTATTTTGGGACGACCATTCCTAGCCATGGGGTGTACTTTGATTGATGTAGAGAACGGGGAATTAACCATGAGAATCCAAGATGAGGAGGTGAAGTTTAATGTGTTCAGAGCTATGAAATTTCCAGATGTTCCAGGAGATTGCTTTTGAATGGATGTAGCTGAACATGCCACGCAAGAGGTATTTGATTGTTTTAATTATGATGATATCCTTCCCACCTCCAAGATCACTTTTGTTTAACGTCTTTGAGTTAGACGTGTACCTCAGGCTAAGCGTATTCTACGAGATGGATTGTCTCCTCTCGCCCAAAGTCCTCACTGTCATGGTATCTCTTCAAACGCTGGCCATTCAACATGAATGTTCGTTGCTCGGTTGGATGTTCAATTTCAATCGCTCCATGAGGTGTGAATTTCGTAACAATGTAAGGTCCTCCCCAACGGGATTTAAGCTTTCCTGGGTAGTTCGAGAATCGAGAGTTGTATAATAAAACCTTTTGTCCTCTCTCGAAATGCTTTGGACGGAGTCGTTTATCATGCCATCGCTTTGTTTTCTCCTTGTATAGGCGTGAATTTTCATAGGCAAGATAGCGAAACTCCTCCAACTCGTTCAATTGCATCATCCTTTGTTTCCCGGCCAATTCTGGGTCTAGATTCAGAGTTTTAATAGCCTAGTAGGCTCGAGCTTCAAGTTCAATAGGCAGGTGACACGCTCTGCCGTAGACCATGCGATATGGAGATGCCCCAACTGGTGTTTTAAATGCTGTTCTGTAAGCCCAGAGAGCATCATCTAGCTTCAAAGACCAATCTTTCCTCGTTTTATTCACGGTCTTCTCAAGAATAGATTTGATTTCTCGGTTGGAAACTTCAGCTTGACCGTTAGTTTGTGGGTGATAACCAGTTGAAATACGGTGTCTCACTCCAAACTTACGAAGATAGTTTCTCAGAGGAGCATTAATAAAGTGGGTACCTTTATCACTGATGAGAACACGTGGCGTACCATGTCTTGAAAAGATGTTTGTTTTTAAGAATTTAATCACTGTTTGAGCATCGTTCTTTGGTGTTGCCACTGCTTCTACCCATTTTGACACATAATCTACCGCAAGCAAAATATAAAGATTTCCATGGGAAGTAATGAAACGTCCCATGAAATCTATTCCCCATACATCAAATATTTCGACTTCTAGGATATTGTTAAGCGGCATCACGTCTCTTTTTGATATATTACCAGTAAACTGACATCTTTGACATGACTGGACAAAACGATGACAATCTTTGTGTATGGTAGGCCAATAGAACCCGGATTGAAGAATTTTAGCTGTTGTTATATCGCCTTTAAAGTGACCTCCATAAGGTGAACTATGACAACTTGCAATGATTTTTTCCATTTCACCTTCATGCACACATCTTCTAACAACTTGGTCACTACAAATCTTCCAGAGGTATGGTTCATCCCAATAATACTGTCTGGCCTGGTGAGATAATCTTTGTCTTTGTTGTGGGTGGATATCCTAGGGGAATACACCACTCACAATGAGGTTGACTAGATCTGCATACCATGGTACAAACACATGTTTAATAGCAAAAAGTTGTTCATCAGGGAATACCTCTTTAACCAACAATGGTTCTTTGTTCGCATCAGATCCTTCGAGCCTTGATAAATGACCAGCAACTTGATTTTCGCACCCGTTTCGGTCTCGAATGTCTATGTCGAATTCTTGAAGTAACAGTAACCACCTAATAAGACGCGACTTAGCGTTCTTTTTCTCCATAAGGTACCTAATAGCTGAATGGTCCATGTATACAACAGTTTTCTTTCCAATCAGATATGGACGGAATTTGTCAAAAGCATATACCACGGCCAACATCTCTTTCCCCGTCACTGTATAATTCATCTGGGCAGCGTTGAAAGTCTTACTTGCATAATAAATCGTGTGGAAAATCTTGTCTTTCCTCTGTCCCAACACAACACCCATAGCGTGATCACTAGCATCGCACATAAGTTCAAACAGAGCTTTCCAATCAGGAGGTATAACAATAGGTGTAGAGATCAGTTTCTCCTTCATCGTAAAAAACGCTTGAAGACATTCGTCATTAAAATGAAAAGGGGTATCCTTTTTAAGTAAAGAACAAAGCGGTTTGGCGATCTTGGAGAAATCTTTAATAAATCTTCGATAAAATCCTGCGTGACCCAAGAAACTTCTCACTCCTTTTACAGAAACTAGAGTTGGTAATGTTTTGATTACTTCAATTTTAGCACGATCAACCTCCATCCCTGCGTTCGAAACTTTATGTCCCAACACAATTCCCTCTTGAACCATGAAGTGGCATTTTTCCCAATTAAGCACAAGATCTTTTTCTCTACATCTCACAAGGACTTTCTCAAGATTATTCAAACAATCATCAAAACTATCTCCAAACACCGAAAAATCATCCATAAAAACCTCCAAGTATTTATCAATCATGTCCCAAAATATAGCCATCATGCACCTCTGGAACGTGGCAGGTGCATTGCATAACCCAAACGACATTCTTCTATAAGCAAAAGTACCAAACGGACATGTAAAAGTCGTTTTGTGTTGATCGAGGGGGTCTACACAAATCTGATTATAACCCGAATATCCGTCAAGGAAACAATAATATTCTCTCCCTGCAAGTTTCTCTAGCATCTGATCAATGAATGGTAGCGGGAAGTGATCTTTCTTTGTAGCTTTGTTGAGTCTTCGATAATCCATGCATACTCGCCACCCCACAATTGTTCTTGATGGTATGGCTTCACCTTGATCATTAAGGATGGTAGTGATACCTCCTTTGTTTGGAACACATTGCACTGGACTAACCCAATCACTGCTAGCAATCAGATAGATAATTTCTGCGTCTAACAACTTGATTATTTCCTTCCTCACCACTTCTTTCATAGCTGGCATGAGTCTTCTTTGTCCCTCTATAGATCGCCCACCTTCGTTTTCAAGAATGATTTTGTGTTTGCAAACGGAAGGACTAATTCCCTTGATGTCAGCAATAGTCCATCTGATTGCTTCTTTGTTTGCGCGAAGTACTTGAAGCAACTTCTCCTCTTGAGGACCTGAAAGGTTAGCAGAAATAATAACGGGTGAAGTTTTATTCGTACCTAGATATGCATAGCGTAGATGATCTGGAAGTGGTTTTTCTTTGAGAACAGGTGGACATATTATAGATGGTTGTTTCATTGGTTCAATGTCACCTGATTCTCGAAGTAGTTCTCGTACATTTGATACTAATGCAGCAACATCTTCAAGAGGAATCTCGAGTTCCTCTTGTGATTCAAGTGCTAATGCTTCGTCAAGATCATCATCTAAGCTTGCTTCATTGAAGACTTCTTGCGTAATTTTTCCGATGACATCTATTTTGAAACATTCATCTTTCGAATTTGGTAACTTCATAGCCTTAAACACATTGAATCTTATCTGTTCGTCTTGTACCCTCATGATCAACTCACCATTCTCAACATCAATTAATGTACGCCCCGTGGCTAAGAATGGTCTACCCAAGATGATGGGGACATTCTTATCCGCGTCGTAGTCAAGAATAATAAAATCACAAGGAAAAATAAAAGAACCAGCTTTAACTAAAACATCTTCAATTTTACCTACTGGTCGTGAGAGGGAGCGATCCACCATTTGTAATACCACAGATGTGGGTACTACCTCTCCTATATTAAGCTTCTCGAACAGTGATCTTGGCATGAGATTGATACTCGCGCCTAAATCACATAATGCTTTCCCGGTCCAACTATCTCCAATGCCGATGGGAATTGTAAAACTTCCGGGATCTTCTAGCTTTGGTAGCAACTTACTTTGACATATAGCACTACACTCCACATGTAATCCAATTGTTTCCCTAGTTTTTATGCTTCGTTTGTTGGAGAGAATGTCTTTCATGAATTTAAGATAGGTTGGCATTCTCTTGAGAGCTTCAACAAGTGGTATATTAACCTCTAACTTCTTCAACATGTCAACGAACTTCTTGAATTCCAGGTCATTGTCCTTCTTTCTGACACGTGAAAGGTATGGTGGTGGAGGGCGTGTATTAAGTTCCACTGGTTTTCTCGTCTTTTCAGGTGTCTCGGCTTGGACACTCTTTGGTTTAACTACCTCCTTTACTGTATCTTTGATTGTTTCTTCCCCCCGTTTTTATGGAATAGGGATTGGTTCTGTTTCTCTTCTTGGTGGAGGTAGTTGTTTTCCACTTCGCAATTCAACTTCATGACATGAATCATCTCTAGGAGCAATAGTATCACTTGGAAGCTGCCCTTTCGGCCGATTTTGTAATGTACTCGCCATATGTGATAAGTATGCTCTAGCTTCTTGATTATCTTCTGTTGGGCTTGAATTTTCTGTTGGCTACGATTCATATTGTTTTTAACTGTTTGCATTAATTTAGCCATACTCGAATTCAAGCTTTGGATTTGTTCCTTCTTTGTCGGTTGCATTGATTTTTTAGGTGGATCTTTCTTCGTTTCTTGACAAGCTTTCTCAATAATGGGTGCCTTTTTCTGAATAGGTTGCGGCGGATTATAAGATTGAGGTTGGGGTTGATGATAAGTCTCTTGATTTCTGACCCAACTACTTTGTGGTGGAGGTTGTTGATAATTAGCGTAGCTTTCTTGCGGATAATAATAACTATTAGAATAATAGTTATCTTGAGGACTTGTAACGGAAGCTACTGCTGGATTATTCATACATCCTTCCCACACATTATTTCTTGATCCACAACCAGGACACGAAGGAATTGCATGTACTACATTTACCTGAGCAATTGTTCGGGCTTGTTCTTGTAGTTCTTCGAGTTGTTGTGCCAATTATTTAAGCTTCAGAGATTCTGAAGTGTTTTCTTTTTCTGGTTTCTTGGCCCAACTTCTCTCGTTCTCAAGAATTCTCTCCATCCCCAACTCAGCTTCTTCAGGATCTAGTAACACAAAACCTGCATTTCCTAACGAATCCGCTTTCTCCCTTGACTTGTCATTAAGGCCTCCATAAAACAAGGTTAAATAATATTCCGGCGAGGATTTATGATATGGACATCTCGCCTTCTTTTCTGTAAATCGTAACCATGCTTCACCCAAACTCTCTCCGTCTTTCTGTATAAATTGCTCAAGGTCCAACATATCTTTTAAACGTCTACTAACCGGATAGAAGCGGTCTAGGAATCTTGTTTGAAGCTTGTCCCAATCTGGAATAACATGAGGGTATTGGGTATCATACCAATCGCTTGCACCTCCGGTCAAGAAGAACTGGAACATAACGTAATACACTTGTTCCCTAGTAACTCCTCTTACGATATAAGCATCACAGATTTGCATGAAATTCTGAATATATCGGATCGGATCTTGATGTGCAGCACCGCTGAATAATCCATGAGTTGCAAACTGAGTTAACATCCCTGGATCAGGCTTAAATTTAGCGACTTGGATTTCTGGAGCGCGAATTCCTCGTGGCTCCACTCTAAATTCGATGGGTAGCTCAAGTCTCCTTGGGTTCTCCATTTGTAACTAACTATAAAACAAAAACTAAAAAGACAAAAGCGTAAAATAGAACTAACTGAAAATAAAAGCACAAGATATATGCACAAGGACTAATGATGCAGTCCCCGGCAGCGGCGCCAAAAACTTGGTGTGGCCTAGGGTGTGATAAAATATGATATAAATAAAGTGCAAATAAACACCCTAACGCTAGCACGGTTCTGCAAGAATTACAGATCATATGCAAGTTTTAGAAAATAAGTAAGATTCGTTCCGCAGAGACTACGAAGGTTAGGGGAATCTTATGCAATAATCAAGTGCAAATAATTAAAGCTAGAACAACTAAAATCAAGAAAAATAAAGACAATAGATATTTATTTGGTTTTCTAATTAAACTAAATTAAAACTAAGAATTTAAAGACAGAAAATTAAATACGAAAGAAGTAGTATGAGAATATAGCTTGAGTCAATAGCATGTAATCCCCACTAGTTTTGCCGTTCTAAACATGTAAGGTAAATGATCTAGTATATCAATAATCGGTTCCAATTACGCTAGGTAGTTTTAAATAGGATTTACCTGTGTAAATAAGGCTTCCTAAGCAAACTGTTCCTGTAATTGGTAAATAGTAACATGTACTAAACCATATGATTATCTAGTTAGGTTGATTTGTCAGATCTAAACCGAATACTAGACGTTATGTGCTAAACATGCAATTAAACACCGTTGTCAATGGTGACCTAACTACTAGATGGTAATTCTATATGGCTGCAGTCCACAAGAACACAAAATATAAATCCAAACACATAAACAGAGAATAAAAACTATAATTCAATTTAAAATATAAAATTCCCAAATTAGATAGATGTAAATCAAAACTAGAGTTCATACATATATGCTAAAACTCAAGCTAAAGAAATTTAGTTCATGCAAGAAAAGAAAGAAATTACAAATTTAAAGGTAGAAGAAGACATTGTTGATGACAGCTCCTTCCAGACTTCTTTTCTTGTGTTGTAAGCTTCCTCTTGGTTTAAGGTTTCACCAAGGATGATTTAAGAGTGTTAAGAGGCTGTATTTATAGTGTATAGCTTGACCTAATTCGTTTCTTGAAGAAGAGGTTAAGTGATGGACTCCAAGCCCAACTAAAATTCGTAAGGAAATAAAGATAATTACTGATGAACTGTTTTGAGCATATCTTCTTCGTTATTGGTCGGTTTTTTCTCCACAATATACCAAAAGAATCCTCACAGAATTATCTACGTCCGTATGAAAGGAATCTTCCAAAATCAGCTTGGTTTTGGAGTTATCACCACTTCTTTAGGCGTTGCTGCAGAAATTTAGTTTTAGGCAGCTTTTCCTTTTCCATGATTTTAGTTTTTGTTTCCTTTATCTCTAATTACCATGCTAATCTCTTTCCATATCTTGTAGTCTTTGACTTGGAATCTAATTAATCTCCATAATTATCTTTAAAGCTTCACACTAAATAAACAATTAAACCCAATATGCTCTAAGAATATTATGTTACTAAATCAAGACCCAAAATAGGAAAGTGCACTAAATTAAGCTAAAATCAACGTATAAACTAATAAATACGCCTAAAATGATGTCTCAGAGATAGATTTTATTATCAAAAATGAAGAGACATCACATAACTATGCAAAAATTGCATGATATCTCAACATTAAAAAGAGAATCATAGCTATACAAAAGAAAAGAAAAAAAATGATTTGAAAAGAATATATATATTCGGACCGGCAAAGTGTAAATTTTTAGGTGAATCATCCTTAGTGCTTATGGGGTTAATTTGGGGACGCTAATTAAGCGCGTCAATTGGGTTGAGTGAGAACGTTATTCAAGTGTAAACTCAAGCTCTTGGACAGTTTGTTGATGGTAAGTGAGGAGAGAGCCAAAAGCTCACTTCAAATTTACCAAATATACATACCATACCGTCCTTCAGCCTATGCTAAAACTGTAAAGACCTTGTGATTCCTAGATGCACAGTGAGTTAATAGGGAGTATGCTAAGTGGAGCGTTCAAATCAAGTAAAGATCGAGGAACACCCTATAGCCACCATCTTGAGATAAGTAATAAGTGTAACCTTCTAGCATTGTGAAATTAATTTTGGATTGATATTGTTTTGTATTCGATTTTGCATGATAAGTGTATGTGTATAGTAATTCCTAGATTAGACTATATGAGATTTGTTTTAATTTGTGCTTTGGGGATATTTTCTAGATTCTACCAGTTGCGTTCACCTAAAAGGGGCCTTGTTTTAATTTTACTTTGTCGGGACGACAAAGGTTTGAGTTGGGGGTCTTGATGTCTCCCTATTTGTTCTAAATATTAGCCCTCTGGAGACATCATTTTAGGTGAATTATTGACTTATTAGCTAGACTTTTGTGCATATTTCGTCACATTGGACTTTCTCCCCTTAGAATTAGACTATTTGCATTTTTGAAGCTTTTGTGCGTTAATTTGATTCTTTTTAGTGCAAAGTTAGTATGTTCTTAAATTTCAATGCAAGGTGGAGAAGTGAGAATTAGTGTCTTAGCTTATTTTAGTGTGTTAGGAAGTATTTCTAGTCGAGTTTCTAATTCTAGAGTGCACTTTCCTATTTCTAATTCTTGAATTATTAATTTATTCTTTTTAAGCATATCCAGTTTAATTATTTAATTATTGTGAAGCTTTAAAATATAAATGGTAACTACTTAGAGACCAAGTCGAGTTAGAGAAGGAAGTGAAAGAGATTTACATGGAAATAAGAAGATTTAGGAAGGATATATGCAAAGAAGGAAAAGATAAAGCTGCCTTATGAATCTGAAATTCCAGCACGTTTCAAATACGAGTCCATAACTTAAGATTGGATAGGAATTTGGACGAATGGTCTGCACCAATGAAAACTCTTTCCGAGACAAGCGATTTCATATATTGGAACACCTCAAACGGATAAGTATTGAAGGAGATATGGCCAAAACTAATAAGCAGCATAATCTTACCTTTCCTAGAATTTAGGGTTACGAATTAAAGAGTTCTTGACTTGTCTTCCACTCCAAGTAAATTTGACCTAGGGCTTGCTAACACCTATAAATACACCCCTTAGCCTCCTCTTTTACACACACTTCATATAATTAACAAAGAAGCTTAAGGATTCAAGTCAGAGCAAGCAGGAAGGAAGAAAGCTAAGAGCTGGCGCAGTCATCTTCTCCAATTCAGAGCCAAACCCAACCTCTTCATTAGGTTTATTTATTTTCTTTCTGTAAAACATAGTTGTTTTAGTTTTATTTTCCGTTATAAGCTAAACTTCTCAAGTGCTTGAGAATCGCTATATGGGTTGAACCTTAATTTATTTAATGATGCTTTCTGATTTGAGATTTTTATAATTTAATTCGAATTGAGTAATTTCATATTGTTTGTTATCGTAAGTTCATTTCACTATATTTAATTTGGCCAATTAGACATAGGTTTGAGTAATTAAGCTATTCACTTTGGTGGGGAAGTGATCATCTTGACGGGGGGGGGGGGGGGGTTAATTACTGACATAGATAATAAACGTAAGATAGAAATTATTGGTCCTGACGGACTTAGTTAATCTTATAGCCAATTGGGTAGAGAACTTGACATTCGAAGGTGGATTATGATCGCACTGGCGGGGTTTGTAACACCTGAGAATAGCTCCTAAGTCCACCCTGACGGGGGTTAGGAGAATCTAGAATCCCGACTACTACTAGTTACTAATTTGTCCCTTGGAAGAAGCATTGATTAAGTTTATTTTGGTGAAACCTAGCGTGACTCAAGTACTATTCTCTCATCTTTTCGTCTCTTCATATTTATTTTCTTGCATTAGTTTTCATTTTAGTTTAATATTTACTTTATTTGCACTCTAGTCCTTTAATCAAAAACAAAAAAAAAATCTTTTTCTTTACTTTTAATTTTCATTCAAGCAACTATTTCTATTTATAGCATACCACTTTAATCATACCTAATCCGTTCCTGAGATCGATCCCGTTTACCGGATATTACTTGGACGATCCGTACACTTGCGGTACGTGTCTTGCCTTTTTAGGTGTGTTTATTTAGAACACACTAGGAGACACCAGATCGTCAGATTGATCTCATCAAGGAGGTCCTTCGAGTTTTTTGTGATGAGGCGGGACATACCGTGAGCGAGGAGAAATCAATTATTTATTTCTCGAAAAATGTGACGAATGTAGAGGTTGAAGAATGGGCGAGTAGAAGTAGGTTCAAGCTTAGTGACTCAATTGGGACTTATCTCGGGACACCTATTCGGTCATAAAGGTTACCTCGTGGTTTCTTTCGGCATGTTACTAATAGTATGCGAAGTAGGCTTCCCAATTGGAGGGCTCAAAATCTTACATTGGCGGGGAGGATTAACTTTAGCGCAATCTGTGCTATCTGCTATCCCCACGTATATGATGCAAACGCTAAGGTTCCCTGGTTACGTGTGCGATGAGATCAATAAAATCATTCGAGATTTAATTTGGGGTTCGTCGGAGGAAGGGAGGAAAATTCATTGGTTGACTTGGGATAAGATTTGTTGGCTAAAAAAGCAAGGTGGGTTGGGTCTTCGGAAGGCGCGACATTATAATAAAGCCTTGCTGGCGAAGTTGGGGTGGAAATTACTCAAGGAGGATCCCGCCATTTGGGTAGTAGCGTTGAGGCAGAAGTATTTTCGGAATGGGTTGTTGGAAAGGAACTCTAGACCCTCGGATTCGAGGATATGTAAGAGCATATTGTTGGGCTGTGAGGTATTGAGGTAGGGGATTGTTGAGGTAGCGGTTGGCGGAGAAAGGGTTTTCAAGTGGAGTCCCGAGCTGTCGGGAAACTTTTCGGTTAAATCGGCATACAAGGTGCTATCACAGGTGGTGGGTAGGTAAAGGTTTAATTGGGATTTGGTGTGATAAATTGAAATGTCCGCAGAAATTTAAGGTCTTGATTTGGAGATGTATTTGGGAGAGGCTACCGACACGGGGAAATCTAGTGAGTAGGGGTGTAATTGAGGATGCGAGTTGTCCGTGTTGTGGGTGCTCAGTGGAATCAGTTAAGAATCTTTTTTAGGAGTGTGTTATGTATCAGGGCCGGGTGCGGGTGTGTATAGGGACTAGGTTGCAATTTTCTGAAAGTCCGAATTTGAACAACTCAGGTGGTGGCAGTACAGGTCTTGAGGAAAGATCAAATGGGCTGATTGGTACAGGTGATGTCTCCTCATTTGTGATAATATAATATACTTCAGAGACATCATTTTAGGCTTATTTGTTAGTTTATAGGTTGATTTTAGCTTAGTTTAGTGCACTTTCCTATTTTGGGTCTTGATTTAGTAATATAATATTTTTAGAGCATATTGGGTTTAATTGTCTAATTTAGTGTGAAGCTTTAAAGATAATTATGGAGATTAATTAGAGTCCAAGTCAAAGACAACAACTTATGGAAAGAGATTTGCATGGTAATTGGAGATAAGGAAACAAAAGCTAAAAAGATGGAAATGGAAAAGCTGCCTAAATCTAGGATTCTGCATACACGTCTAAAGATGTGCGTTTTTACCTAAGAAATAGGCCGATTTTGGTAATTTCCTTCTCTCGGGTCAAGATAATTCTGTTGTGATTCATTTGGTATCTTATGGAGCTCAAACCGACCAATAACGAAGAAGATATGCTCAAAACGGTCCAGCAGTGTTTATCTTTATTTCCATACGAATTTGAGTTGGACTAGGAGTCCATTACTTTCCTTCTCCTTCAAGAAAACGAATTAGGTCTTCCTATACCCTATAAATACAGCCTCTTAACACTCTAAAATCATCCTTGGCCAGACCTTAAGGCCAAGAGGAAGCTGCAACACAAGAGAAGAAGTCTGGAGGGAGCTGTGCATCAACTATGTCTCCTTCAACCTCTTATTTTGTAATTCTTTTCTCTTCCTTTATTAGTATGAATTAATTCCTTTTAGTTTGAGTGTTTAGCATATATGTATGAACCCTAGTTTTGATTGACATCTATCTAATTTGGGAACTTAATGTTTTAAATTGAATTATAGTTTTTATTCTATGTTTATGTGTTTGGATTTATATTCTGTGTTCTTGTGGAAGTGCACCCATATAGAATTACCATCTAGTAATTAGGTCACCATTGACAACGGTGTTTAATTGCATGTTTAGCACATAACGTCTAGTATTAGGTTTGATCTGACAACCCAACCTAGCTAGATAATCACTATGGTTTAGTCCTTGTGACTATTGGCCAATTACAGGAAAAGTTTGCTTAGGAAGCCTTATTGACACATGTAAATCCCATTTTAAACTACCGATAGCGAATTGGGACCGATTAGGGAAATACTACATAATTTACCCTTACATGTTTAGAACGGCAAAACTAGTGGGGATTGTATTCTAATAACTCAAGCTAGACTTTCATACTATCTTCTTTTCTTTTATTAATTTTCTGTCTTTTAATTTAGTAGTTTAGTTTTCTTATTTAAAAACCAAATAAATATTTATCTATCTCTTCTTTCTACTTGCGTATTATCTTTTCTATCTTTCATATTTGCACTTGATAATTTGCATAAGTTCTCTCTAACCTTCGTCAGTCCCTGAGGAACGAATCTTCTTATCATTAAAACTTGCATACGTCCTGTAATACTTGCAGTACCGTGTTAGCTTAGGGTGTTTATTTGCACTTATTTTATACATCTTTTTATCACACCTTAGGCCACACCAAGTTTTTGGTGCCGCTGCCGGGGACTACATCGTTAGTCCTTGTGCAATTATCTTGTGCTTTTATTTTAGTTAGTTCTATTTTACGCTTTTCCTTTTAGTTTTTGTCTTTACAGATTTTTTCTAGGCGAGAGCAGATTTATTAGGAGATAAAGGTTTAGTGTTATTAGATCCTGAAGGAGCTAATTCATGATGGAATCTCTAAAGCTCAAGGAGTTAAGCCAACAACTTGAGGAATAACGAGAACAATCGCGAAAACTAGCTCGGAGGAATCTAGTACATACATCACCTTCATGTCCTAGTTGTGGAGCAAGAGATCACTCGTGGGGACATTGCATGAACAATCCAGCCTCAATTTCCTTCATGCCTTATCAAATAGACCATTATTATGATGGTTATTATCAATCTCAAGGAAATTACGCTGACTATCAACCCCCACAGAGTTACAATTGGGTCGGAGATCAACAGAATTATTATCATAATAACCATTACTATGATGATTATCAACCACGACCACAATCTTATTATCCTCCACAACCTATCTATCCAGAAGCGCCGACTTATAATGAAGCTTATCAAGAACCACCTCCTTATTTAATGCAGCAAACCGTCCAAGAACAACCTTCGAGTTCGAATTCACTCATGGCTAAGATAATGAACCTAACTGAAAAAATGGAGATTCGCCAGCAAATATTCCAAAGCTCAGAAAATGCGCTTAAGGATATCGAGCATACAATGTCACAAATGGTGAATAAGCTTCAAATCTTTGCAGAAAGGCAACTCCGAAGTGATACTAGTGCTCCAGCAAACAAAGTTTGTCATGCAGCTGAATTAGGAAGGGGAAAACAACTACCTCCACCAAGACCAGAACCAGAACCAGTCCCTATTCCAGAAACCAGGGGAGAAAAAACAACAGAAGATAAGGTCGAAGAGGTAGTTGAACAAAAAAGTGTCCAAGAGAAGACACCAGAAAAGAAAGAGAGCCCAGTGGTAACCAACACATGTCCTCCTCCACCATTCCCTTCACATGTCAGAAAGGACAATGACCTGGAATTCAAGAAGTTCGTTGACATGATGAACAAGTTAAAGATCAGCAGCTCGTTTGTAGAAGCTCTCACATGAATGTCAAAATACGGTCAATTCATGAAGGACATTCTTTCTAACAAACGAAGATTCGAAACTAAAGAGATGAATGGATTGCCAGAGGAGTGTAATGCTACAAGTGAAATCGAGTTACCACTAGAAACACCTTCTCCCACGAAATCTTGGATGGCACCATCCATGATCATGAAGAATCGAGCTAAAAAGTTCGTGGGAATTAAAGGCAAAGGGTGGAAATTTCGTCATCCTTAATCGAGGTAACACGTCTAACTTTGAAAGACGTTAAACAAAAGTGCTATACGGGAGACAACCCGTAATTACTTTTATGTTTTTACGTTTCCAGTTTTTAATTTATGTTTAGCTTAGTTAATTTTAGCTGATATTGCATATTTGAGAAAGGTATTAGTGTTTTTGATTATTAGGTATTGGAGAAATCGAGTTAGGGAAGGCGAGCAAAAATTTTCGGAGCGAAGGAATGATCCCCGCGGACTACCCCTAGTGCGCAGGTATGCACCGCAGGGGAAAAACCCGTACCACGGGTGGAGCCACGGGTCCTGTCCAGAACCGAGAAAAAAGTGACCCGCGGACTACCCCCTATACCGTGCCATGGTCCGCGAGGTCAAAACACGTGCCACGGGGGAGGTCCACGGGTATTTTGACGTGGAAAGCTACAGAAGGCGCGGGGTACCCTCCGGTGTACCGCGCCATGGTCTGCAGCTCAAAAACACGTGCCACGGGTGTCATCCAGAAAGAAAAAAAAATTCATCAGAAGCTGCGGTGTACCCCGCTGTACACCCCCTGGTCCGCAAGGGTAGTCTGCACGGCGCCGCCAAGGAGAGTGAGTTACGGGTTTGGGTGTATAAAGGAGGAATGAAGCTTTTAATTCCGAATTTACTAAACCTTAAGCCTCTTTTTCTTCTCCAAAACTCTCCCAACTCCATTGAAGCTCATAAAAACCTTCACCAAACATCAAAACACTACCCAATCACCATGAAAACACATCCAATTCATTCTCCACATCATTACAAAGAAGATTCAACCACCCAATCATACCAAAACACCTTGAATCCAAGAATCAAAAACTTAAATTCCAGAAATTCATCCTACAATTTCTTAAATCCAAGCCAATCCATGAAGAATCCATCTTACCCACATAAAGAATCATCATCCAATCACCCTTCCTAACCCAAATTAAGCTTGTACAATCAATAATCAAAAGTTTCAAATTTCAAGAGTGGTTAAAGCTTTGAGTTGGGGGTCAATTGAGATGATTAAGAGAACATGAACATGATCTACTGTATGGGAGATGAAGAAATCAAGGTATTGGATTTAATTGAGAAGAAATCAATGAGAAAAGTCCGAGTTCCAATTCAAAGGGTAAAACAAGTCAAGAGAAGAGAGGTTAGCTAGCTGTGTTTGATTCAACGAGCAAAAAGATTCCGACTTTAGTGAAAAAGACAACACAACCTCTACAAATCAACGACCCTACACCAGAAGAAAAAGAGAAAGCTTCAATGGCCATGATAGCTTCTCCGAAGTAACAATTAAAGGAACTACCTTTTTCTTATAAGATAGTATTTGAAGAAAAGGTTGAAGAAGAATACATGAAGATTCGTGGAGATTTGGAATGATGGGGTTATTTGTGAATTGTATTGTGTGAGGAGAAGGGGAAGATGTGGCACAGTTGATCTATGAGGAGGTGATACGAATTTTCGATCTCTCCCATGTTGTTATATAATGCAATATCCTATTATGATCAAGTGTCCTGAACGAAAAGCGAATAAGAAGTTGGGTGAAGAAGATACATTAGAATTTAATCCGAGTATCGATAAGGCGAGGTAATAGCCTCGAAGAGTATGTTTTATTTCTTCCCTACCATTTCTTTATGTGCAATATGTATGCTAATTTTAAATTTTATTTTTCTTGAGTCTTTTTCGAGTCGTGGGGACACGGCTCATTTTTGAGTTGGGGGTGGGGATTCGTTGTCCTCATCTTCCTTTTTATTTTTGCATAAAATTTAAATTTTTTGGGTTGAATTAGGCATAGAATATGTTGAATGTACCTATCTGAGCATGATTTAATTAAGTTAATGATAGTAAGTAGTATGTTTGTGAAAGACGTTGCAAAAATTGTTTAGATGCATGTATGAAAACAGGAAATAAAAGATAGGAAAGTTAATGAGCAATGCTAAGAAGTATGTTGAAACTTAGGGAAATTATTTGGTGTGTAGAACGTGAGGTTTGAAATTAGTTGAAAACCCGCTTATCTATGAACTATTAGTGAAAAAAGTAACAAAATCCGGTAGTTAGAAAAATGAATAAGGCAGTTCTTTCATGATTAAAACACTTGAAGCCTTTAGACTTTCTCACCCTTTTATTTGATTATGTTGTTATTTATCCGTCTTAGCCCCTCTGAGCCTTTCTAAAGCCTTTTTATTGAAACACATTATAATCCATACCCTTAGTTTTAGGACTTATCTATATGACCCGCACTCGAATCGCAAAACCTGAGACAACTCGTTTTAGAGCTTGAGTTTGGGGTGGTGGGTTTCATCATTAGGGAACTTTGGGATTTGGGTATTATCTTTATGATTTTATTGATGATGAGATTGTTATTATTGTAACCCTTTGTCGGGGTAATAGTGAATGGAAAAGAAGCTACAAGCTAAATTTGCCAACAAGGGCATTAAAAGAAAGAATATATATATGAAAAATAGCGTGATATCTCGAACACCAAAAAGAGATTACAATTGGGTCAGAGATCAACAGAATTATTATCATAATAACCATTACTATGATGATTATCAACCACGACCACAATCTTATTATCCTCCACAACCTATCTATCTAGAAGCGCCGACTTATAATGAAGCTTATCAAGAACCACCTCCTTATTCAATGCAGCAAACCGTCCAAGAACAACCTTCGAGTTCGAATTCAATCATTGCTAAGATAATGAACCTAACTGAAAAAATGGAGATTCGCCAGCAAATATTCCAAAGCTCAGAAAATGCGCTTAAGGATATCGAGCATACAATGTCACAAATGGTGAATAAGCTTCAAATCTTTGCAGAAAGGCAACTCCGAAGTGATACTAGTGCTCCAGCAAACAAAGTTTGTCATGCAGTTGAATTAGGAAGTGGAAAACAACTACCTCCACCAAGACCAGAACCAGAACCAGTCCCTATTCCAGAAACGGGGGGAGAAAAAACAACAGAAGATAAGGTCGAAGAGGTAGTTGAACAAAAAAGTGTCCAAGAGAAGACACCAGAAAAGAAAGAGATCCCAGTGGTAACCAACACATGTCCTCCTCCACCATTCCCTTCACATGTCAGAAAGGACAATGACCTGGAATTCAAGAAGTTCGTTGACATGATGAACAAGTTAAAGATCAGCAGCTCGTTTGTAGAAGCTCTCACAAGAATGTCAAAATACGGTCAATTCATGAAGGACATTCTTTCTAACAAACGAAGATTCGAAACTAAAGAGATGAATGGATTGCCAGAGGAGTGTAATGCTACAAGTGAAATCGAGTTACCACTAGAAACACCTTCTCCCACGAAATCTTGGATGGCACCATCCACGATCATGAAGAATCGAGCTAAAAAGTTCGTGGGAATTAAAGGCAAAGGGTGGAAATTTCATCATCCTTAATCGAGGTAACACGTCTAACTTTGAAAGACGTTAAACAAAAGTGCTATACGGGAGACAACCCGTAATTACTTTTATGTTTTTACGTTTCCAGTTTTTAATTTATGTTTAGCTTAGTTAATTTTAGCTGATATTGCATATTTGAGAAAGGTATTAGTGTTTTTGATGATTAGGTATTGGAGAAATCGAGTTAGGGAAGGCGAGCAAAAATTTTCGGAGCGAAGGAATGACCCCCGCGGACTACCCCTTGTCCGCAAGGGCAAAACCCGTACCACGGGTGGAGCCACGGGTCTTGTCCAGAACCGAGAAAAAAGTGACCCGCGGACTACCCCCTATACCGTGCCATGGTCCGCGAGGTCAAAACACGTGCCACGGGGGAGGTCCACGGGTATTTTGACGTGGAAAGCTACAGAAGGCGCGGGGTACCCTCCGGTGTACCGCGCCATGGTCCGCAGCTCAAAAACACGTGCCACGGGTCCTACCACGGGTGTCATCCAGAAAGAAAAAAAAAATTCATCAGAAGCTGCGGTGTACCCCGCGGTACACCCCCTGGTCCGCAAGGGTAGTCCGCACGGCGCCGCCAAGGAGAGAGAGTTACGGGTTTGGGTGTATAAAGGAGGAATGAAGCTTTTAATTCCGAATTTACTAAACCTTAAGCCTCTTTTTCTTCTCCAAAACTCTCCCAACTCCATTGAAGCTCATAAAAACCTTCACCAAACATCAAAACACTACCCAATCACCATGAAAACACATCCAATTCATTCTCCACATCATTACAAAGAAGATTCAACCACCCAATCATACCAAAACACCTTGAATCCAAGAATCAAAAACTTAAATTCCAGAAATTCATCCTACAATTTCTTAAATCCAAGCCAATCCATGAAGAATCCATCTTATCCACATAGAGAATCATCATCCAATCACCCTTCCTAACCCAAATTAAGCTTGTACAATCAATAATCAAAAGTTTCAAATTTCAAGAGTGGTTAAAGCTTTGAGTTGGGGATCAATTGAGATGATTAAGAGAACATGAACATGATCTACTGTATGGGAGATGAAGAAATCAAGGTATTGGATTTAATTGAGAAGAAATCAATGAGAAAAGTCCGAGTTCCAATTCAAAGGGTAAAACAAGTCAAGAGAAGAGAGGTTAGCTAGCTGTGTTTGATTCAACGAGCAAAAAGATTCCGACTTTAGTGAAAAAGACAACACAACCTCTACAAATCAACGACCCTACACCCGAAGAAAAAGAGAAAGCTTCAATGGCCATGATAGCTTCTCCGAAGTAACACTTAAAGGAACTACCTTTTTCTTATAAGTAGTATTTGAAGAAGAAGTTGAAGAAGAATACATGAAGATTCGTGGAGATTTGGAATGATGGGGTTGTTTGTGAATTGTATTGTGTGAGGAGAAGGGGAAGATGTGGCACAGTTGATCTATGAGGAGGTGATATGAATTTTCGATCTCTCCCATGTCGTTATATAATGCAATATCCTATTATGATCAAGTGTCCTGAACGAAAAGCGAATAAGAAGTTGGGTAAAGAAGATACATTAGAATTTAATCCGAGTATCGATAAGGCGAGGTAATAGCCTCGAAGAGTATGTTTTATTTCTTCCCTACCATTTCTTTATGTGCAATATGTATGCTAATTTTAAATTTTATTTTTCTTGAGTCTTTTTCGAGTCGTGGGGACACGGCTCATTTTTGAGTTGGGGGTGGGGATTCGTTGTCCTCATCTTCCTTTTTATTTTTGCATAAAATTTAAATTTTTTGGGTTGAATTAGGCATAGAATATGTTGAATGTACCTATCTGAGCATGATTTAATTAAGTTAATGATAGTAAGTAGTATGTTTGTGAAAGATGTTGCAAAAATTGTTTAGATGCATGTATGAAAACAGGAAATAAAAGATAGGAAAGTTAATGAGTAATGCTAAGAAGTATGTTGAAACTTAGGGAAATTATTTGGTGTGTAGAACGTGAGGTTTGAAATTAGTTGAAAACCCGCTTATCTATGAACTATTAGTGAAAAAAGTTACAAAATCCGGTAGTTAGAAAAATGAATAAGGCAGTTATTTCATGATTAAAACACTTGAAGCCTTTAGACTTTCTCACCCTTTTATTTGATTATGTTGTTATTTATCCGTCTTAGCCCCTCTGAGCCTTTCGAAAGCCTTTTTATTGAAACACATTATAATCCATACCCTTAGTTTTAGGAGTTATCTATATGACCTGCACTCGAATCGCAAAACCTGAGACAACTCGTTTTAGAGCTTGAGTTTGGGGTGGTGGGTTTCATCATTAGGGAACTTTGGGATTTGGGTATTATCTTTATGATTTTATTGATGATGAAATTGTTATTATTGTAACCCTTTGTCTGGGTAATAGTGAATGGAAAAGAAGCTACGAGCTAAATTTGACAACAAGGGCATTAAAAGAAAGAATATATATATGAAAAATAGCGTGATATCTCGAACACCAAAAAGAGAGTCATAGCTATACAAAAGAAAAAATTGATATGAAAGAAAATATATATTCGGACCAGCAAAGTGGATTTAAGTTTGCTTAGGAAGCCTTATTGACACAGGTAAATCCTATTTTAAACTACCGATAGCGAATTGAGACCGATTAGGGAAATACTACATAATTTACCCTTACATGTTTAGAACGACAAAACTAGTGGGGATTGCATGCTAATAACTCAAGCTAGACTTTCATACTATCTTCTTTTCTTTTATTTATTTTCTGTCTTTTAATTTAGTAGTTTAGTTTTCTTATTTAAAAACCAAATAAATATTTATCTATCTCTTCTTTTTACTTGCGTATTATCTTTTCTATCTTTCATATTTGCACTTGATAATTTGCATAAGTTCTCTCTAACCTTCGTCAGTCCCTGAGGAACGAATCTTCTTATCATTAAAACTTGCATACGTCCTGTAATACTTGCAGTACCGTGTTAGCTTAGGGTGTTGATTTGCACTTATTTTATACATCTTTTTATCACACCTTAGGCCACACCAACAAGTATGGGTCGAGAGGGACCAGTGATGATGGGACAAGCAGCACCGAGAGCTGCTGATGTTCGACAGCAGCGAGACAGCTCCTCTTCTTCGCGGCAGCAGATGGGACCGCAGCAGCTGCATGTTTTTGCAGAAAATCTGGCGCAGAAGTTGGAGCTGGAGTCCGAGTTGTGGTGGGACAGGATGTTGGCCAAAAAGGAGGTCTTCAAAGGGATAGAGAGATGTAATTGGCTAGATGCATTAGTGTGGATTATATGGACAAATAGAAATAGTAGAGTGTTCGAAAGTGGGGCGCGTGTTAAAGGTTCAAACGAGTTATTAGCTTATGTTGGAAACGCGCCGCGAGACTACGTTAGAGCTTGGGGTGTTGAGCGAGATGGAGGATTAATTGTATCTTCCCGTAGCTTTCTTGTGAAGTGGGTGAAGCCATGTAACGGGTATAAGTTGAGTATTGATGGCGCGTGCGAGCACAGGGGTGTAAATGTAGGGATTTGAGGATTAATTAGAGATAGTGTTGGACAATATATTGATGGGTTTGCAGGAGGGTGCAGCGCAGGTACGACCTTTGAGGCGGAGAATTTGGCGCTTCTTTTTTGGATTGCGTTTAGCGGTGACACGAGGGGAGACCAATCTTATCATTGAGACCGACTCGAGTGAGTTGTGCACGCTAGTGAAGGGCGGCATGAACTCAAGGGAAGGTTTGAATGAAGTGTTGCGAGAGTGTCAAGAAATATTAGAGGCGAATGTTCATTTTGAGCTAATTTGGAACTACCGAGAAGATAACAGATGCGCGGATTGGTTGGCCAAGTTCGGATTACGGAATAAGGGAGACCCTATCGTCTACAGAGACCCACCAGATGGTCTATGGAGAGAGCTAGCCCGTGACCATTGCGGTTGGGCAGTGCCACGAGTTGTCATTAATAATTAGCGTAGTTTATTAGAAGATTTATCTTTAGGATCCTTAGGATCTCACTTGCAACAAAAAAAATAATATAAATTTATTTATTTATTCATATTGTAATAATTTATTTTTTATTCATAAAGAATGTAATATTTTTTGTATTTATTTACTTTAAATTATAGATGGCAGATGTAATGAGCCGTAACCATGACGGAGATGGGAACGGCCAGGATCCTCCGAGGGATTCGAACCGTCCATTGGAAGACTGTGCCCAACCATCGGGTAATCTAAAATAATCAAACACGTTCAATTAATATAAGTTAAAAACTAATTAATATTATTCAATTTAACAGCTCCACGACAAAGTCGTCCCCGAGGCGTCACTTCCTTAAAGTCGGCCCAAGAAGCATTAGAGAAAGTAGGCTGGCCCTTATCGGTGAAGTTTTTTACCACTGACAATACATGGAATTTTGTGGGGGAGTACGGGAAGCATGTGAGCCAGGTAATGGGGGCCGCAATTCGGGAATCTGTGCCTCCGTGCTACAAAACCTAGAAAGATGTCCCCGATCATTATAAAGGGGCTACTCAAGTCCGACTTCAGGAGTTTTTCGATCTCGAGGAGTGGAGGCGGCAAAACGACTGGGATGAAATCGGGAAGAGATTGACCACAATTCAGTCTACTAGCTATAGGCGTTGGAAGGGGGGATCTTAAGCACGACTATTTCTACACGAATAAAACACCCCCGGATGTTGTTCCGCAAATTTGGGCAAAAGCCAAAGAGATTTGGGCCGACGAGGATGTTCAGGTGCAAAAGTTTAAGATTATGGTAGCTAAAATAATATTTTATTATTCTTTATTTATTTATTTTTTGAAATATAATTGTAACACAGCCATGCAAAAATAAATAAAGAAAATCGGGAAAAGCAGTCAAAGCCGAACAAGGTGGGTTCGAGGAACTTATCCTAGACTCGGGAGGTCATTATAGAGGTATAATTTCTTATAATAAAAATATAATTTATTAATTAATTAATTTGTTTTTAATATATTATTATTTGTTATTGTATACTGTATAAGGGAAGCTGAAGACACAAACCAAGGAGCCGTTGACTTTTTTCGACGAGCAAACACAGGAGGAGATGGAAATTCCACCTTTAGGAGGTTACTTCGAGCACATTTCTTATGATGCGGCTACAGATACCTGGCGGAACGAAAATTATAAAGAAGCTAGCGTACGTATTTTATTTTTATTTTGATTTCTTTAAATTAATTAATTAATTAATACTTTATTTTTTTATTATTTTAATTAATTTTAAATTGAAATATCTAATTACAGGGAGTTTATCAGGAGAAGCTAAAACAGAAGGTTATCGAGGCCGGATCTGAGGCTAATGATGTTCCAGTGCAGGAACAAATTAATGCCATGAAGGTTACTATAAAGGAGGTTATTTCCTCACCGAAGACAAAATATTGGATACCTGCCATTTGTCCTGTCCGAAAGAAAGCCCGGACTACTACACTTCCGAACCCTTCGGTTAGGCCGAACGAGCAGTTACTCCAAGCGATGCTGGCGGGTATGAACGAGTTTCGCGCAGGTCAAGGCCTTGACGCTATAACGGATCCGGCCACCCGATCGACCCCCTCCACAGCAACTCCGAGTTAACCACCGAGTATGGTGGACACGCTCCTCCAAGCGTTGAATAGTATGAGAGCCAACCAAGGTCTTCCCCCGAACCGCCCCTAAGGCCCAATCGACTGAAGAGAGAGCAGATGAAGAGGAAGAAGAAAGATTGAACGATCCGTGAGTGTTTGTGATGTGTTGGTGTTGGTTTGACTTTACTTTGGTTTATGTTGACTTTTATTTATCGGATGTATGACTTTATATTGACTTTTATTTATCTATGTTTTACTTGAGTTTAATTTTATTATGGTATTTGCTATAAATTTATTGTTTTTATTTATTTATGAATTTTATTTGCATTATATTTAAAATAAAAAAAAAACAAATTAAATCAAAACAAAATAAAATAAATTAAATCTAAAAAAATACAAATTAAGTTTAAATTATTATAAAAAAATTATAAAAAAAACTTACCGACGAGTCTTGTCATCGCTAATATAATATACGATAAAAAAAATATAAATCAATAATTCGGGAATAACAAAAGATTTATTATATACATAACGACGACATTTTCGTCGCTAAGTTAATACACTTAAAAAAGTAAAAATAAATCAATATTTAGAAAAAAAAGATTTATTAAATAATTAGCGACGACTTGTTCCGTCCCTAAGTGTATAACATAGCGACGACTTGCGTTGTCCTTAAGCTTCTCTGAAATTCGGGGTGAGATTACTACTTTTCATCGCTAACACGGTATCTTATCGATGAATCTCTAGGGACGACCAATTAGCGACGACATGTCGTCGCTAAGTCTTATTAGCGACGAAAACGTGGAATTTCGCGACGACGCGTGTCGCCCCTAAACATGCAGTATGTTGTAGTAAGAATGGTACAAATAATATCATGTTTAATAGAACTATTCAATAACTAAGACTCTCAAAGTAAATAATGATTATCTAGAGTAAATTTGATAGAGCATGGACATTATATCATATATCTACAACTACAAACTTTGAGTTTTATATAATGTTTTGTTGTGATAACATCCTTGTCCCCCTATCATTATCATCTCTACTCTAAAATCTATTTGGACGAAAAAGATGTGGATGGGGCCAGAGTTCAAGGATAAAATAAAACACGTCCAGGAGGATTTATGTGGTACGAGTTTTTCATATAATTTTTAATAATGTATTTTAGGTGTAAAATTTTTCACACTACAAGTAATAATTATTATATATGAAATATACAATATAAATATATGTTGTAAATTTAAATTAATTAAAATGAGGCTTATGTAACAAAATAAGGTATGTAATGTTTAACTTAAAACACCTAATAAAGATATAATATAAAAATATGAGATAAAATACAATATATGTCCTACAAGTCAATTAAAAAAATCAAAATGAAAAACCAATGTTTTAAGTTGGTGCATCGATTTAAATGATCCTGAAAGGTCCAACATGTACAAAATAATATATTATAAATTTTTTATTTTGATATTCTATGCACACATCAGTAAAAACGTCTTCCGGGAAGCACTAAAAATCCTATAACATTGAATTTTGCTTTTAAATGAGGCAACCTTTTTTTATAAAGTTTTTAAAATATTTGTTTTCTAAATTAGTGTCGAATGGAAAGACGCGGGTTAAACATGACTATCTGTTTTGGATAGGAATGGTGGTTGACTGTGGTCTAGCACCTACGCGGTGTTGTAATCCATCGTAGGAAGGGATTTCTATATCATATATTTTTTGATTCTAGTAATATCAATTAACTAAGAGGTTTATTTGTTATCTAAACATAACCATCAAACAACTATGAAAATCATCCTTAAACTGTTATAGAAATAATTATGATATTTTCTTATTATTTATAGATTCTAAAGGTTGTGTGTTGGTGTTATCAGATGGACCAAAGGGACATGGTGGACATGGTGACCATTACTTTTGAAAATTCATAAAAAATGAAAGTTGAGATAATAATTTTGATGAAGTGTTTGGTAAAGAGGCGTATACCTAAAGTCTAGTGTGTACATAGAGAATGGTCGTGTGCAGACATGAAACACCTATCCAATAAAAATTCTCTTTGATAACATTTTATCTAATGTTCGAAAAGATATTGCATTTTTGAAACACTTGTAAGCTACCTTTATTTGTATAGAGGATTGGGTAAGTAATCAAGCATTTAACGATATTTTGATTTGTTTATGGCTTGCTTTATCGCCTAACCTATTTGGAAATGTATTCTGTGATGCGTATCCATCTGTAGGTATTTAGTTATTTTATTATATTTCTTTTAAAAAACATATAACTTCATAAAAATATGATATATTGTTTATTTATTGCATTCGAGGTAAAGATAATAGGATAATAAAAAAGACTTAGTATACACTTGAAGGGGAGCTAAAATTAGTCCTAGGTATTGATAGGTATAGAATTCACATAGCTCGTCAAAGGCAAAGTTGAAGAAGAAATGACCTCGATCTGGAAATTCACGTAAAGCATATATACATGTTTTTCACTACGATATTGGGTAAAATTAAGGATCCTTTATAAAGTGTCATATCATTCCCTTATATTAGTGAGTTTAACTGAAAAAGTATAACTCCGATGGGTTATATCGAGATACAATAACAAATGGGAACCCCAGAAAAACAATTTATCATCCGCACAATGATAGTTGTAGTAGAACTAATTTGCTTATAATTCTATTATTGGAAGAACCATTCTCATAATGCTTATTGTAGTCGTGTTAATTAAGAACCTTACAAGGAAGTTCCCCACCAAGAAATGTGTTATCATCAGTTAAGTTGAAAAATCTCAAGCCATGGAGTGTTATTTTAACTCCCTCGTAGGGCCTCATATCTTTGTAACGGAAGTAAAACGCCAGTAGGGCCAAACTCTATCATCGATATTGTTATCTGATGAAGAAAAATAGAAAACTCACAAGCATCGAGAGATCATGCAGTTCATTCCCAACAAGGGGGGGTTACAAATGAACGAAGCTACAACATCTTAGATCAACCTAACAAGTCAGGAGGGGTTTTTGTGAACCCATTGAAAATGTTAACAATCATGGAAAACTATAAAAGGTACACACAATATTCATCAGCGAATCAAAGAGGTTTTACCTAACCCATTGCATAAAAAAAACCAAAACCCTTTAAAGGGGATACATATGGGTTCATAGTATGTATATAGAATAGTGCAATAGGGGCATTCCATATTACATAATTTTCCTCTCTAGGAGGTTTTAATGAGATAATATATGGCCTGTAAAGTTATTTTTTTTATCGGCAAATCTATCAAATTTTATTAAAGTTGGTATCTCAAACATCCATTACATTTTATCCAGCCATGGGGTTATAAGAATAGCCCAAAGGAAGCCGGCCTACACCTTACAAACTTAAGTAAAACAACTTAATAAAACATTACATTAAAACTAAAAATTAAGGAGAATCAACTGTTTAGCCATTTTGCCCCTAATTCTCGCCCTTCTTTACTCCGAAAATCCCTAGTTTTCAATTTGATGATGATCAGCGAATTAATATAATTGCTAATCTGATCCTCACTCAATTTTCCAACTCCATGGATTCTATTATTACGCTCAGTCCAGATACTATAAACATAAGTAGTAAAGCACAACCCTATGATTATGGATTTCTCATTGCTAGTCCCGGAATTGATGCAAACATTTATTAGGTCTTCCCAATTCAGAGGAATAGCAGGAATACCACACTTATCGAGCAGCTTATGGAGAATCCTTTTGCAGAAAGAGCACGAAACCATGAGATGATCAAGATCCTCTGCGCCGATTAAACCGAATTCACAAGTCGAATTGGACAGTAATCCCCATTCTAATAGTCGATTTTGGTGGCCAGTCTGTTTTGACAAGCTAACCATGTGATAAAGGAGCAGTGAGGAATACTACACTTACTCCACACAATTTTATGCCATTTGACCTCAGGTAAGCCTTCATTCATTTTTTTCATTGTTTCACTAAAAGAGATTTTACCTTTTATTGATTCACTCCAGAATATTTTATCACTTTGATTATTGAGTGTGATTCCTTGCAGATACGGAAGTAAACCACCAATTGATGGATGAAGCCTCCATCTTGAATTACCAAAACACTCATCTATAGTCTTATTACAATTTATACCCAACTGATCGACTTCTTTGTCCAGAACTGTGGAAATATCATTGTGATTAAGCCATTTATCCCACATCATAAATGTAAGTTATCCATTGTTAACTTTATGATAAATGAAATTTAAAGCTAGATTCCTAAATTTAAGAAGCTGCTTCCAAATCCAGGTATGGCTCTGTTTCTGATCAAGACCCCAAAGACAGTTCTTTTTAATAAGGTTACCATGAGCCCAATTGCTCCACAAGTTATCATCTCCAGAAGGTATATAATAAGCAGGCCTTATTATATTTTTCTATATTAGGAATGCACAATCCACCTTGATGCTTTTTTGTGCATATAGTAGACCAAGATACCTTAGCATCTTTGGACCCTTCTAGATTACCTCTCCATAAGAAACTGCTCATATATTGGTTAAATTTGTAAATGACTTGTTTAGGTAGAATAAAAACTCTACACCAAAATAAAATTTTACTAATCAGCACAACTGTAATCAGCTCTAATCTACCAGCATAAGAGAGAAGTTTTGAGCTCCATACATTTATGCTATGGCATATTTTTTTCACCAAAATATTTCCATTTGATACACTGAGTTTTTTAGAATTGAGAGGCACCCTAAGATATCTGACTGGCATGTCTCCTGTTTTAATGTCTACTATAGATGAAATATATTTCTGAACATGAAGAGGAGTCCCTCCATAACAAATTTCACTTTTAGAATAATTAACTCTGAAACCAGATAGTCTAGGAAAGAGGTCAAGACCCTCCTTGACCAGTTGGGCAGATTCCTTATCAGCATTAAGAAAAATAAGAAGATCATCAGCAAAAATAATATGATTGAGATTCAGAGCTTGGCATTTAGGATGAAATTTGAAGTTATCCTTCTTAGCAATTGGTGGTCCTTTGTGTGTTCTAAAATAAATGAAAAAGTAATTGAACCACAACCGCAAGTGTACGGTTGTCCCAAGTAGTAATAATGATTCTAGGATCGTTCGCAGGGACGGTTTGGTTAACTACAATGCTTATCAAATAATAAATGGTTGCACTTATGAAAGCAAATAAAGATATAATGATTGATTTGGTTTTTGTATTAATTCTAAGTAATGAAAGACTAAATATAAAATGCAAATAAATAGCAAAACACAAGTAAATAAGTGTAAAACGCAGTATGAGAAGATAGCACTTGAGAACGCAAGGGATCCTCCTAATTCTATTTCATAACTTGTTCTGTTTAAGGGTTAAATTGGTCAATTACAATGGTCGGGATTCTAATTTCCTTATACCCCCGTCAGGGTGGACTATAAGGCTATCCTAGAGTGTCACTAGTCCCATCAGGGTAAATATGATCCACTTTTAGATGTTTAAGAATTTTACCTCATTGGCCCTAAAATTAGCTAAGTTTGTCAGAATCAATAGCTTCTATTTTAGATTGAATAATTAATTCTATACCTAAACCCACCGTCAGGATGATCCACACGCCACATATGTGGAATAGCCTAGATACTAATACCTGTTCTTAGTTCGCGACTCTAAAAACAGTAAATAATCACAAATTATCGAAAAGAGTAAAAGACCCAATTTAATTTAATTTAACAGAAACCCAAATTCAAGACATGAAATTCAATAGAATTGGGATTTACCCATAAAGCATTCTCAAGCACTATTATGAAATTAGCTCATACTAATTAAAAAGAAAACTAAATTAATTGAAATAGAATTCATAATGTATTACAGAATTAAAATTAAAAGAAAACCTAATTTCCGGAATTGGAATGACTGAGAACGGAGATATAGACCCTCTCCAACTCTTGCAGCTTCTTCTTTCTTCCTTCTGTTGCTTCTCTCTGATGTTTAATCTTGTAAAAAGTGAATTGTGTGAAAAATAGAAGTCCAAAGCTCCTTTTATAAGAAGAAAAACGGATTAGGGCTTGGACCTAAGATTAAATCACTAATTAAAAGTCCAAGCTCATTTTCCAAGCCCAACATCTCGTAACTGCTGCACCACCTTCACTAAAACGGCTCTAGCCGCTTCGTTACAACTCCGATTGACCTGAAATCACTTGCTAAAGTTCTGTAACTCGATAAGGAATGTATTCTCTTCAAAAGTCAGCGGCTAAATCATCTCTTAAGTGCCTTGAAATCAGCAATCTTTGGTCTGTTTTCCAGATTTGCAGCTCCAAAATCAAATTCTTTCGGGATATATCTCCAAGTCTTGACTCCATATCACGATCTTTGACTCTCTTCTCGGGTTCCATTCCTAGCTAATATTTAAAACCTACAAACTTTCCACTAAAATAGACAAGATTACGCGCAAAAGTTTAATAAATCAAAAATACTAGAAATAAAATAGGAATTCCGGATTATTGCATTTTTAACTCAAAAGTCTATCAAAATATTCAATTAAACATAAAAAATGATGTCTCCCAAGGGTCGAAAATAAGAACAATTAGGGAGACATCAGCAATGTGTTGAAACATGCCTGTAAATACTTGCATACATAGAGTGAAGAGATATGGGGAGAGGGGGTCTCCTTGTCTGAGCCCTCTTATCCCTTTAAAATACCCATTAACCTTACCATTTAGACAAATAAAGTAGCTAAGAGAACAGATACACATTCTAATCCACTTAATAAATTTTGCAGGAAACTTCATAGCAGAGAAACTATTGAGGAGAAAATCCCAATTGACAATGTCAAATGAATTGTAACGATCCAAGTTAATAGTGCATCTAGCATATATGTTTTTCTTGTTATAGCCAAGTACCAGATATTGCGCAACCAAGATGTTATCACAAAGAAATCTAACTTCAACATAAGTCGATTGGTTAATAGAGATTAAGGAGTTTAAAACCTTCCTCAATCTACTAGATAAGATCTTAGCTATTACTTTATATATAGTGTTTACACAGGCTATATGCCTAAACGTCTTTACATTAGAAGCATTTTTCTCCTTAGGAATTAGGACTATATTTGTGGCATTAACCTGTTGTAATAACTCACATGTTTCCAGGCATTGGTTTACAACTTTGCAAAAGTCAACTCCAATTATAAACCAACCTGATTTATAGAAGCAAGAGTCTATCCCATTTGGACCAAGGCTTTTGTACTCATTAATGGAGAAAAGAGCTTTCTTAATTCCTTCATCTGAGAAAGGAGAGATAAGTGATTTTATCTGTTCATCTTTAATACTAGAATTAATGATTTTACTAATTGTATTACTTGAACAAACTTCTTGCAGTTGATCCTCAGAACCAAGTAGCTGTCTATAGAAAGAAACAAATATATCACAAATTTGATTGGAATCAGTGATAACAGTTCCATCTTCTTTTGTCAAGGTAGAGATAGTATTTCTTAGCTAGTCTGCCTTTTATCATCTTATAGAAATATAGAGAGCTGCAATCAGTGTCATTTATGAATGTAGCTTTAGATTTCTGTATAAGCCCCTCATGTTCTATAATGACTGCTTCTTCTAAAGATTTAATAAGGATTTTCTCCTCAGCAAGAGTAATAGAATCAGAAGCTCCCATCATAGTATTAGTCCGAATAGTTGATAAGTTGTCCTTGATGCTTTTAATATATAGAGGGGTTCTTTTGTAGTATTTATTATTAAGCTCCCTCAAAGCCTTTTCAACAACTTTCTGCTTAGTAATAAACTGAAACATATAGTTGCCTTTGACTTCAAAGTCCCAAGCATTTTTAATGACATCCAAATAAGATTCATGGGTAGCCCATATATTATAGAATCTGAAAGAGGTGGGATTAGAGGGTTTATGAACTCCAATAGTAACTCTTAGGGAACAGTGATTAGAGGTAGATAGGGGGACTACTAAAACACTTGACTGAAAATCATTCAACCAAGTAGAATTAATAAAAACTCTGTCTATTTTGCTAGCTCTGTGTTGATCAGAAGCGTTTTTATTTGTCCTGGTGAAGTATCTACCACCATAATGGTGTTAAAAAAGATCTGCATCATCCAAGCATTCATTGAAGAGGATTGAACCTTTGGAGAGTAAATCACAGTTAAGTCTATCCTCCACCCTAAGAATATCATTAAAATATACAAGAACAATTAGCTTTTATTTTGAATAAGTGATACTCCATTTAGTAATATATTCCCATAATTCAATTCTATGTGCATCATTATCGCTTGCATATATAAAGCATGCAATAAATGAGCAACCATTAGATTTAAGAAAACCTTAATCAACATAGCCTGAGAAGTAGCATTAATAAGTGTGATATCCATATAATTCTTATCCCAAAGTATCCATATTCTTCCACTATTATCATATAGATAATTATTAATCATCTCAAGATGAGAGAAGTGATTATTATAGATAGCAAACAATTTTCCTCTTTGACTTTGGTTTCAAGAATCCCAAGGAGTTTGACATTATTATCATTAATAAAACTGTTTACATCAAGTTGCCTCAGGAGATTATTAAATCCCCTGACATTCCAAGCTGCAATATTCATAAGTTGGGGGACCTAGTGATGTCTTGACCACCCTCTTTATTTATAAACTTTAAGACATCCTGCTCCATATCATTCTTGTTAGCATTTAAAGCATCAAATGTATTTTTATTAGTAATAACAGATTCTCTGTTCCGATCTTTTTCCACAGGAGTTCTATTATTACTTTTGACTGTTTTCCATTGATTATCACTAACCTTTTCTTTGTTTTTCAGGTTCTGCTCAGGAATAGGGAATTTTTCCTTCCAAACCTTAGTAACATTTCTGCATTTTTCTTCCAAATGTCCTATTTGTTTGCATTTAAGACAAATCAGAGGCTTCCAATCATACTCAACCTCCACTACATGAAGGTCATGTACACCCATATCCACATATACTTTATCAGGTAAGGCTTTTTGTGTATCAATTTCGACGTAAACCCTAGCATAACCAAGCCTTACTTGTGATTCAGTGATGGAGTCCATCTGAAGGGGATAGACAACACCACTAGCCACATAACCAGCACTTCTTTAGTCCAAAGTGTCATAGGCATAAGCTTCAACTTAACCCATAAAGGTATTTTGGATATATTAAGCTTTTAAAATTGCATGTTTGGTTTCCAAGGCCTAAGGAGGCGTGGTTTTCCATTGATGTGCCACATCTGCTCCAAAGCTTTAGAATAAAATTGTTCATTTTCAAATTTGAAAATGAACATACCATTTTGGATAGATTTTATTATAACTTTTCCAAGTTTAGTCCATTGAAATTTAACGAAATTTGTAATAGAATAGAAAGGAGGTGGAATATCTAAGAATTGACCCACCAAGCAATTAGTCCGGACCTTTGGACCTGCTTCAAAAATATGAATAGGTGGTTTGATTATTCTTTTTACCTTCATGACGAACAGGTTCATGAAATTTTAGTTGAAGAATATCTGGAGCACTGTTCTAAAAAAAGGTAGACCAATCCTTTACTACTGGAACTTCATCTTCTGCAGAAATATTTGCTTGTATTTCTCCAAACATTACTTTATTAGTCACATTGCTTGTAGATCCAACCATTGTAACAACATTAGACTCAGATCTAGGAGTACACAATTTCGGATATGGAGTAACCACTAGTTCCTCACCTGAATCAACATCTGAAGGTGAGAACATCAACTTAGTGATGATGGTGTATCTCGTCTTTGGCTTAGGATCAGAATTATTCTTTGCCGAAGAGTTAATTCTACTAGATTTCAAAATTTCCTTCATCTAGGGTGAGTGAGAGAAAAGGAAATCTAAAAAAGGAATGGGTGGGTGGGTATGGAAGAGAGTAAAAAGAAAGGTGAAAAAGTGAAAAGATAGGTGTTCAGAATCTAGAAACTAGGAAAAAACAACCAATCCAAGAAAGAGGAAAGCCAAAAGCTATAAAAAAGGTGACAAAAAGCTAAAAAGGAAAGGAGATTTGATGGAATAAATTAATCCCATCAAGAATGACTAGAGAGAACTTTGAACCAACTTTGACTCTCATTTGGATTTTTTCTGCAACGTTAATTTAGTTTTTAATATATAAATTATTTTGGAAGAATAAATATTTAATTTATAATATAATATTAAAAGTGTCAATTCAACGCTCGGTTATTGAGCCCAGCAGGATAGGCCTAATGGTCTAACATTGGCAAATCTCGATTCGACCCTCTTAATAGAGAATCAAGTACATGCCACTAGACCTAAGTGGTTGCCCTTGTAAAATCTTAATTAATTACTCCATACAGGTTACTGAATGTAGTGATAAGCCTAGAAGATCAATTGGTAAAATCTCAATTATATCCTCCATACGAGTTTTCGAGCCCGTTGATTGACATAAGGGGTCACTCAATTTAAACCGAGAATAAATCCTAAAGATGGGTATTTGATTTAAGTGACAGGCTTAAAGGGTCACTATGATTAAACTCAATTAAATCCTCATGACATGTTATTAAATTTGGTGTCAGGCCTAAGTGGTTACTTTGATAAACAGGGTCGCATTAATGTAATACCTCGATTCTATCTCTTAGATGAGCTATCGAGTATAAAGGGTTTTATCCCTATGGAACCTCGACCAAAAACTATGACGATGACCAAGTATTGATGTAGACCCTCAATTCAACATCTTTGACGGGATATCGAGTATATAGTGTTCTGTAATTGTGGAACCTCAACTGAAAAATATAATAGGTAACAAGGTCACATTCATGTATAATCTCGATCCAATCCCTCTTAATAGTTATCGATTATAAAGGTTTTATCCTTTTTTATGCATTTTAATGGATTTAATAATGTTTGTATATGACCTCTATAATTAATAATTAATAGAGACCTATATGACACTGTATTAATGTTATAATACTACAATCCTAAATCCGTCCTTTATGAGATAATTCTTTTATTAATTATGGGTTTTCTATTTAAGAGAACTTCCATTTTTATGAATGTAATTAGTGATTTTTTTTTTCCTTTTTCTGACAATAATTTAACTTTAATTTTTCAATATTATAATAGTAAGTAACATTATATGTAATTTAAATTTTTTCTTTTCTTCTAAAATAATGTATTGGCATTTAAACTATTGCATAAACATTAAAAAGTTCTAATTATGAATTAAATTGTTTTTGCAAAAAGACTTTTTTTGTTTCGGAAATTGATTACATTATTACCATTTTCACATATAATATTTTTTGACAATTATAGCTCATATGTTAATAAACCTCCTATTTCACTTTAATTATATATTTATGATATACATTCAAATCATTAATTGAGAGAATATGTGATGGATTTACCATAATAAGCACAGGACCATAAGGTTATTACCATAATTTCACAAAAGAATTCTATGTTTATCCAATTTTGTATGTTTTAATGTCTATATAAATGATCGATGAGGTTTAGAATTATTCAAAAATGAAAGAGTACAACAATATCCTTCTCATGGTACTGGTACGACACCATATCATGTTAGTCCCAAACATATCAGAGTTCGTATGCTCGTACATTGGTCAATGTGATACCTTTGTAAAAAGTTCAGAAGATTCAGTTTTTAGCTAATCATTTCAAAGTGTCCAGCTACCTAGGGTAGGGGAAAAGGCTTCAGTTTATCTTGGATATGGAGACTTTGAAGTGATTGGTCAATAACTGGATTTTTTGTCCCTTTTAACATGGTTCTGCTACTTTTTAAATTTTAAATATATTTAAATTTTATAAAACTTTAGTCGAAAGTTCCTTCATTCTTCACTCGTTATTATATAGATAATGTATGAATTTACATTTCTTGTTGGATTTAATTTTTTATCAAATGTAGTGGGTACCATGTCCTAAGCCCAAACATCCCTCTTCCACCTCAAGATTAGTAACTGAAAAACTATCTAACACGAGATATCACGAGATATCAAAACCAAGATGTTATCACAAAGAAATCTAACTTCAACATAAGTCGATTGGTTAATAGAGATTAAGGAGTTTTAAACCTTCCTCAATCTACTAGATAAGATCTTAGTTATTACTTTATATATAGTGTTTACACAGGCTATATGCCTAAACGTCTTTACATTAGAAGCATTTTTCTCCTTAGGAATTAGGACTATATTTGTGGCATTAACCTGTTGTAATAACTCACATGTTTCCAGGCATTGGTTTACAACATTGCAAAAGTCAACTCCAATTATAAACCAACCTGATTTATAGAAGCAAGAGTCTATCCCATTTGGACCAAGGCTTTTGTACTCATTAATGGAGAAAAGAGCTTTCTTAATTCCTTCATCTGAGAAAGGAGAGATAAGTGATTTTATCTGTTCATCTTTAATACTAGAATTAATGATTTTACTAATTGTATTACTTGAACAAACTTCTTGCAGTTGATCCTCAGAACCAAGTAGCTGTCTATAGAAAGAAACAAATATATCACAAATTTGATTGGAATCAGTGATAACAGTTCCATCTTCTTTTGTCAAGGTAGAGATAGTATTTCTTAGCTAGTCTGCCTTTTATCATCTTATAGAAATATAGAGAGCTGCAATCAGTGTCATTTATGAATGTAGCTTTAGATTTCTGTATAAGCCCCTCATGTTCTATAATGACTGCTTCTTCTAAAGATTTAATAAGGATTTTCTCCTCAGCAAGAGTAATAGAATCAGAAGCTCCCATCATAGTATTAGTCCGAATAGTTGATAAGTTGTCCTTGATGCTTTTAATATATAGAGGGGTTCTTTTGTAGTATTTATTATTAAGCTCCCTCAAAGCCTTTTCAACAACTTTCTGCTTACTAATAAACTGAAACATATAGTTGCCTTTGACTTCAAAGTCCCAAGCATTTTTAATGACATCCAAATAAGATTCATGGGTAGCCCATATATTATAGAATCTGAAAGGGGTGGGATTAGAGGGTTTATGAACTCCAATAGTAACTCTTAGGGAACAGTGATTAGAGGTAGATAGGGGGACTACTAAAAGAATTGACTGAAAATCATTCAACCAAGTAGAATTAATAAAAACTCTGTCTATTTTGCTAGCTCTGTGTTGATCAGAAGCGTTTTTATTTGTCCTGGTGAAGTATCTACCACCATAATGGTGTTAAAAAAGATCTGCATCATCCAAGCATTCATTGAAGAGGATTGAACCTTTGGAGAGTAAATCACAGTTAAGTCTATCCTCCACCCTAAGAATATCATTAAAATATACAAGAACAATTAGCTTTTATTTTGAATAAGTGATACTCCATTTAGTAATATATTCCCATAATTCAATTCTATGTGCATCATTATTGCTTGCATATATAAAGCATGCAATAAATGAGCAACCATTAGATTTAAGAAAACCTTAATCAACATAGCCTGAGAAGTAGCATTAATAAGTGTGATATCCATATAATTCTTATCCCAAAGTATCCATATTCTTCCACTATTATCATATAGATAATTATTAATCATCTCAAGATGAGAGAAGTGATTATTATAGATAGCAAACAATTTTCCTCTTTGACTTTGGTTTCAAGAATCCCAAGGAGTTTGACATTATTATCATTAATAAAACTGTTTACATCAAGTTGGCTCAGGAGATTATTAAATCCCCTGACATTCCAAGCTGTAATATTCATAAGTTGGGGGACCTAGTGATGTCTTGACCACCCTCTTTATTTATAAAATTTAAGACATCCTGCTCCATATCATTCTTGTTAGCATTTAAAGCATCAAATGTATTTTTATTAGTAATAACAGATTCTCTGTTCCGATCTTTTTCCACATGAGTTCTATTATTACTTTTGACTGTTTTCCATTAATTATCACTAACCTTTTCTTTGTTTTTCAGGTTCTGCTCAGGAATAGGGAATTTTTCCTTCCAAACCTTAGTAACATTTCTGCATTTTTCTTCCAAATGTCCTATTTGTTTGCATTTAAGACAAATCAGAGGCTTCCAATCATACTCAACCTCCACTACATGAAGGTCATGTACACCCATATCCACATATACTTTATCAGGTAAGGCTTTTTGTGTATCAATTTCGACGTAAACCCTAGCATAACCAAGTCTTGCTTGTGATTCAGTGATGGAGTCCATCTGAAGGCGATAGACAACACCTCTAGCCACATAACCAGCACTTCTTTAGTCCAAAGTGTCATAGGCATAAGCTTCAACTTAACCCATAAAGGTATTTTGGATATATCAAGCTTTTAAAATTGCATGTTTGGTTTCCAAGGCCTAAGGAGGCGTGGTTTTCCATTGATGTGCCACATCTGCTCCAAAGCTTTAGAATAAAATTGTTATTTTCAAATTTGAAAATGAACATACCATTTTGGATAGATTTTATTATAACTTTTCCAAGTTTAGTCCATTGAAATTTAACGAAATTTGTAATAGAATAGAAAGGAGGTGGAATATCTAAGAATTGACCCACCAAGCAATTAGTCCGGACCTTAGGACCTGCTTCAAAAATATGAATAGGTGGTTTGATTATTCTTTTTACCTTCATGACGATCAGGTTCATGAAATTTTAGTTAAAGAATATCTGGAGCACTGTTCTAAAAAAAGGTAGACCAATCCTTTACTACTGGAACTTCATCTTGTGCAGAAATATTTGCTTGTATTTCTCCAAACATTACTTTATTAGTCACATTGCTTGTAGATCCAACCATTGTAACAACATTAGACTCAGGTATGGGAGTACACAATTTCGGATATGGAGTAACCACTAGTTCCTCACCTGAATCAACATCTGAAGGTGAGAACATCAACTTAGTGATGATGGTGTATCTCGTCTGTGGCTTAGGATCAGAATTATTCTTTGCCGAAGAGTTAATTCTACTAGATTTCAAAATTTCCTTCATCTAGGGTGAGTGAGAGAAAAGGAAATCTAAAAAAGGAATGGTGGGGTGGGTATGGAAGAGAGTAAAAAGAAAGGTGAAAAAGTGAAAAGATAGGTGTTCAGATCCTAGAAACTAGGAAAAAACAACCAATCCAAGCAAAAGGAAAGCCAAAAGCTATAAAAAAGGTGACAAAAAGCTAAAAAGGAAAGGAGATTTGATGGAATAAATTAATCCCATCAAGAATGACTAGAGAGAACTTTGAACCAACTTTGACTCTCATTTGGATTTTTTCTGCAACGTTATTTTAGTTTTTAATATATAAATTATTTCGGAAGAATAAATATTTAATTTATAATATAATATTAAAAGTGTCAATTCAACGCTCGGTTATTGAAACCAGCAGGATAGGCCTAATGGTCTAACATTGGCAAATCTCGATTCGACCCTCTTAATAGAGAATCAAGTACATGCAACTAGACCTAAGTGGTTGCCCTTGTAAAATCTTAATTAATTCCTCCATACAGGTTACTGAATGTAGTGATAAGCCTAGAAGATCAATTGGTAAAATCTCAATTATATCCTCCATATGAGTTTTCGAGCCCTTTGATTGACATAAGGGGTCACTCAATTTAAACCGAGAATAAATCCTAAAGATGGGTATTTGATTTAAGTGATTGGCTTAAAGGGTCACTATGATTAAACTCAATTAAATCCTCATGACATGTAATTAAATTTGGTGTCAGGCCTAAGGGGTTACTTTGATAAACAGGGTCGCATTAATGTAATACCTCGATTCTATCTCTTAGATGAGCTATCGAGTATAAAGGGTTTTATCCCTATGGAACCTCGACCAAAAACTATGACGATGACCAAGTCAAATTGATGTAGACCCTCAATTCAACATCTTTGACGGGATATCGAGTATATAGTGTTCAGTAATTGTGGAACCTCAACTGAAAAATATAATAGGTAACAAGGTCACATTCATGTATAATCTCGATCCAATCCCTCTTAATAGTTATCTATTATAAAGGTTCTATCCTTTTTTATGCATTTTAATGAATTTAATAATGTTTGTATATGACCTCTATAATTAATAATTAAGAGAGACCTATATGACACTGTATTAATGTTATAATACTACAATCCTAACTCCGTCCTTTATGAGATAAGTCTTTTATTAATTATGGGTTTTCTATTTAAGAGAACTTCCATTTTTATGAATGTAATTAGTGATTTTTTTTTCTTTTTTTGACAATAATTTAACTTTAATTTTTCAATATTATAATAGTAAGTAACATTATATGTAATTTAAATTTTTTCTTTTCTTCTAAAATAATGTATTGGCATTTAAACTATTGCATATACATTAAAAAGTTCTAATTATGAATTAAATTGTTTTTGCAAAAAGACTTTTTTTGTTTCGGAAATTGATTACATTATTACCATTTTCACATATAATATTTTTTGACAATTATAGCTCATATGTTAATAAACCTCCTATTTCACTTTAATTATATATTTATGATATACATTCAAATCATTAATTGAGAGAATATGTGATGGATTTACCATAATAAGCACAGGACCATAAGTTTATTACCATAATTTCACAAAAGAATTCTATGTTTATCCAATTTTGTATGTTTTAATGTCTATATAAATGATCGATGAGGTTTAGAATCATTCAAAAATGAAAGAGTACAACAATATCCTTCTCATGGTACTGGTACGACACCATATCATGTTAGTCCCAAACATATCAGAGTTCGTATGCTCGTAAATTGGTCAATGTGATACCTTTGTAAAAAGTTCAGAAGATTCAGTTTTTAGCTAATCATTTCAAAGTGTCCAGCTACCTAGGGTAGGGGAAAAGGCTTCAGTTTATCTTGGATATGGAGACTTTGAAGTGATTGGTCAATAACTGGATTTTTTGTCCCTTTTAACATGGTTCTGCTACTTTTTAAATTTTAAATATATTTAAATTTTATAAAAATTTAGTCGAAAGTTCCTTCATTCTTCACTCGTTATTATATAGATAATGTATGAATTTACATTTCTTGTTGGATTTAATTTTTTATCAAATGTAGTGGGTACCATGTCCTGAGCCCAAACATCCCTCTTCCACCTCAAGATTAGTAACTGAAAAACTATCTAACACGAGATATCACGAGATATCAAAACCAAGATGTTATCACAAAGAAATCTAACTTCAACATAAGTCGATTGGTTAATAGATATTAAGGAGTTTTAAACCTTCCTCAATCTACTAGATAAGATCTTAGTTATTACTTTATATATAGTGTTTACACAGGCTATATGCCTAAACGTCTTTACATTTTTATTATTAAGCTCCCTCAAAGCCTTTTCAACAACTTTCTGCTTAGTAATAAACTGAAACATATAGTTGCCTTTGACTTCAAAGTCCCAAGCATTTTTAATGACATCCAAATAAGATTCATGGGTAGCCCATATATTATAGAATCTGAAAGGGGTGGGATTAGAGGGTTTATGAACTCCAATAGTAACTCTTAGGGAACAGTGATTAGAGGTAGATAGGGGGACTACTAAAACACTTGACTGAAAATCATTCAACCAAGTAGAATTAATAAAAACTCTGTCTATTTTGCTAGCTCTGTGTTGATCAGAAGCGTTTTTATTTGTCCTGGTGAAGTATCTACCACCATAATGGTGTTAAAAAAGATCTGCATCATCCAAGCATTCATTGAAGAGGATTGAACCTTTGGAGAGTAAATCACAGTTAAGTCTATCCTCCACCCTAAGAATATCATTAAAATATACAAGAACAATTAGCTTTTATTTTGAATAAGTGATACTCCATTTAGTAATATATTCCCATAATTCAATTCTATGTGCATCATTATTGCTAGCATAGATAAAGCATGCAATAAATGAGCAACCATTAGATTTAAGAAAACCTTAATCAACATAGCCTGAGAAGTAGCATTAATAAGTGTGATATCCATATAATTCTTATCCCAAAGTATCCATATTCTTCCACTATTATCATATAGATAATTATTAATCATCTCAAGATGAGAGAAGTGATTATTATAGATAGCAAACAATTTTCCTCTTTGACTTTGGTTTCAAGAATCCCAAGGAGTTTGACATTATTATCATTAATAAAACTGTTTACATCAAGTTGCCTCAGGAGATTATTAAATCCCCTGACATTCCAAGCTGCAATATTCATAAGTTGGGGGACCTAGTGATGTCTTGACCACCCTCTTTATTTATAAACTTTAAGACATTCTGCTCCATATCATTCTTGTTAGCATTTAAAGCATCAAATGTATTTTTATTAGTAATAACAGATTCTCTGTTCCGATCTTTTTCCACAGGAGTTCTATTATTACTTTTGGCTGTTTTCCATTGATTATCACTAACCTTTTCTTTGTTTTTCAGGTTCTGCTCAGGAATAGGGAATTTTTCCTTCCAAACCTTAGTAACATTTCTGCATTTTTCTTCCAAATGTTCTATTTGTTTGCATTTAAGACAAATCAGAGGCTTCCAATCATACTCAACCTCCACTACATGAAGGTCATGTACACCCATATCCACATATACTTTATCAGGTAAGGCTTTTTGTGTATCAATTTCGACGTAAACCCTAGCATAACCAAGTCTTGCTTGTGATTCAGTGATGGAGTCCATCTGAAGGGGATAGCCAACACCACTAGCCACATAACCAGCACTTCTTTAGTCCAAAGTGTCATAGGCATAAGCTTCAACTTAACCTATAAAGGTATTTTGGATATATCAAGCTTTTAAAATTGCATGTTTGGTTTCCAAGGCCTAAGGATGCGTGGTTTTCCATTGATGTGCCACATCTGCTCCAAAGCTTTAGAATAAAATTGTTCATTTTCAAATTTAAAAATGAACATACCATTTTGGATAGATTTTATTATAACTTTTCCAAGTTTACTCCATTGAAATTTAACGAAATTTGTAATAGAATAGAAAGGAGGTGGAATATCTAAGAATTGACCCACCAAGCAATTAGTCCGGACCTTAGGACCTGCTTCAAAAATATGAATAGGTGGTTTGATTATTCTTTTTACCTTCATGACGATCAGGTTCATGAAATTTTAGTTGAAGAATATCTGGAGCACTGTTCTAAAAAAAGGTAGACCAATCCTTTACTACTGGAACTTCATCTTGTGCAGAAATATTTGCTTGTATTTCTCCAAACATTACTTTATTAGTCACATTGCTTGTAGATCCAACCATTGTAACAACATTAGACTCAGATCTGGGAGTACACAATTTCGGATATGGAGTAACCACTAGTTCCTCACCTGAATCAACATCTGAAGGTGAGAACATCAACTTAGTGATGATGGTGTATCTCGTCTGTGGCTTAGGATCAGAATTATTCTTTGCCGAAGAGTTAATTCTACTAGATTTCAAAATTTCCTTCATCTAGGGTGAGTGAGAGAAAAGGAAATCTAAAAAAGGAATGGTGGGGTGGGTATGGAAGAGAGTAAAAAGAAAGGTGAAAAAGTGAAAAGATAGGTGTTCAGATCCTAGAAACTAGGAAAAAACAACCAATCCAAGCAAAAGGAAAGCCAAAAGCTATAAAAAAGGTGACAAAAAGCTAAAAAGGAAAGGAGATTTGATGGAATAAATTAATCCCATCAAGAATGACTAGAGAGAACTTTGAACCAACTTTGACTCTCATTTGGATTTTTTCTGCAACGTTATTTTAGTTTTTAATATATAAATTATTTCGGAAGAATAAATATTTAATTTATAATATAATATTAAAAGTGTCAATTCAACGCTCGGTTATTGAAACCAGCAGGATAGGCCTAATGGTCTAACATTGGCAAATCTCGATTCGACCCTCTTAATAGAGAATCAAGTACATGCAACTAGACCTAAGTGGTTGCCCTTGCCCTTGTAAAATCTTAATTAATTCCTCCATACAGGTTACTGAATGTAGTGATAAGCCTAGAAGATCAATTGGTAAAATCTCAATTATATCCTCCATACGAGTTTTCGAGCCCTTTGATTGACATAAGGGGTCACTCAATTTAAACCGAGAATAAATCCTAAAGATGGGTATTTGATTTAAGTGATTGGCTTAAAGGGTCACTATGATTAAACTCAATTAAATCCTCATGACATGTTATTAAATTTGGTGTCAGGCCTAAGGGGTTACTTTGATAAACAGGTTCGCATTAATGTAATACCTCGATTCTATCTCTTAGATGAGCTATCGAGTATAAAGGGTTTTATCCCTATGGAACCTCGACCAAAAACTATGACGATGACCAAGTCAAATTGATGTAGACCCTCAATTCAACATCTTTGACGGGATATCGAGTATATAGTGTTCTGTAATTGTGGAACCTCAACTGAAAAATATAATAGGTAACAAGGTCACATTCATGTATAATCTCGATCCAATCCCTCTTAATAGTTATCTATTATAAAGGTTCTATCCTTTTTTATGCATTTTAATGGATTTAATAATGTTTGTATATGACCTCTATAATTAATAATTAAGAGAGACCTATATGACACTGTATTAATGTTATAATACTACAATCCTAACTCCGTCCTTTATGAGATAAGTCTTTTATTAATTATGGGTTTTCTATTTAAGAGAACTTCCATTTTTATGAATGTATTAGTGATTTTTTTTTCTTTTTCTGACAATAATTTAACTTTAATTTTTCAATATTATAATAGTAAGTAACATTATATGTAATTTAAATTTTTTCTTTTCTTCTAAAATAATGTATTGGCATTTAAACTATTGCATATACATTAAAAAGTTCTAATTATGAATTAAATTGTTTTTGCAAAAAGACTTTTTTTGTTTCGGAAATTGATTACATTATTACCATTTTCACATATAATATTTTTTGACAATTATAGCTCATATGTTAATAAACCTCCTATTTCACTTTAATTATATATTTATGATATACATTCAAATCATTAATTGAGAGAATATGTGATGGATTTACCATAATAAGCACAGGACCATAAGTTTATTACCATAATTTCACAAATGAATTCTATGTTTATCCAATTTTGTATGTTTTAATGTCTATATAAATGATCGATGAGGTTTAGAATCATTCAAAAATGAAAGAGTACAACAATATCCTTCTCATGGTACTGGTACGACACCATATCATGTTAGTCCCAAACATATCAGAGTTCGTATGCTCGTACATTGGTCAATGTGATACCTTTGTAAAAAGTTCAGAAGATTCAGTTTTTAGCTAATCATTTCAAAGTGTCCAGCTACCTAGGGTAGGGGAAAAGGCTTCAGTTTATCTTGGATATGGAGACTTTGAAGTGATTGGTCAATAACTGGATTTTTTGTCCCTTTTAACATGGTTCTGCTACTTTTTAAATTTTAAATATATTTAAATTTTATAAAAATTTAGTCGAAAGTTCCTTCATTCTTCACTCGTTATTATATAGATAATGTATGAATTTACATTTCTTGTTGGATTTAATTTTTTATCAAATGTAGTGGGTACCATGTCCTAAGCCCAAACATCCCTCTTCCACCTCAAGATTAGTAACTGAAATACTATCTAAAACGAGATATCACGAGATATCAAAACCAAGATGTTATCACAAAGAAATCTAACTTCAACATAAGTCGATTGGTTAATAGAGATTAAGGAGTTTTAAACCTTCCTCAATCTACTAGATAAGATCTTAGCTATTACTTTATATATAGTGTTTACACAGGCTATATGCCTAAACGTCTTTACATTATAAGCATTTTTCTCCTTAGGAATTAGGACTATATTTGTGGCATTAACCTGTTGTAATAACTCACATGTTTCCAGGCATTGGTTTACAACATTGAAAAAGTCAACTCCAATTATAAACCAACCTGATTTATAGAAGCAAGAGTCTATCCCATTTGGACCAAGGCTTTTGTACTCATTAATGGAGAAAAGAGCTTTCTTAATTCCTTCATCTGAGAAAGGAGAGATAAGTGATTTTATCTGTTCATCTTTAATACTAGAATTAATGATTTTACTAATTGTATTACTTGAACAAACTTCTTGTAGTTGATCCTCAGAACCAAGTAGCTGTCTATAGAAAGAAACAAATATATCACAAATTTGATTGGAATCAGTGATAACAGTTCCATCTTCTTTTGTCAAGGTAGAGATAGTATTTCTTAGCTAGTCTGCCTTTTATCATCTTATAGAAATATAGAGAGCTGCAATCAGTGTCATTTATGAATGTAGCTTTAGATTTCTGTATAAGCCCCTCATGTTCTATAATGACTTCTTCTAAAGATTTAATAAGGATTTTCTCCTCAGCAAGAGTAATAGAATCAGAAGCTCCCATCATAGTATTAGTCTGAATAGTTGATAAGTTGTCCTTGATGCTTTTAATATATAGAGGGGTTTTTTTGTAGTATTTATTATTAAGCTCCCTCAAAGCCTTTTCAACAACTTTCTGCTTAGTAATAAACTGAAACATATAGTTGCCTTTGACTTCAAAGTCCCAAGCATTTTTAATGACATCCAAATAAGATTCATGGGTAGCCCATATATTATAGAATCTGAAAGGGGTGGGATTAGAGGGTTTATGAACTCCAATAGTAACTCTTAGGGAACAGTGATTAGAGGTAGATAGGGGGACTACTAAAACACTTGACTGAAAATCATTCAACCAAGTAGAATTAATAAAAACTCTGTCTATTTTGCTAGATCTGTGTTGATCAGAAGCGTTTTTATTTGTCCTGGTGAAGTATCTACCACCATAATGGTGTTAAAAAAGATCTGCATCATCGAAGCATTCATTGAAGAGGATTGAACCTTTGGAGAGTAAATCACAGTTAAGTCTATCCTCCACCGTAAGAATATCATTAAAATATACAAGAACAATTAGCTTTTATTTTGAATAAGTGATACTCCATTTAGTAATATATTCCCATAATTCAATTCTATGTGCATCATTATTGCTAGCATAGATAAAGCATGCAATAAATGAGCAACCATTAGATTTAAGAAAACCTTAATCAACATAGCCTGAGAAGTAGCATTAATAAGTGTGATATCCATATAATTCTTATCCCAAAGTATCCATATTCTTCCACTATTATCATATAGATAATTATTAATCATCTCAAGATGAGAGAAGTGATTATTATAGATAGCAAACAATTTTCTTCTTTGACTTTGGTTTCAAGAATCCCAAGGAGTTTGACATTATTATCATTAATAAAACTGTTTACATCAAGTTGCCTCAGGAGATTATTAAATCCCTTGACATTCCAAGCTGCAATATTCATAAGTTGGGGGACCTAGTGATGTCTTGACCACCCTCTTTATTTATAAACTTTAAGACATTCTGCTCCATATCATTCTTGTTAGCATTTAAAGCATCAAATGTATTTTTATTAGTAATAACAGATTCTCTGTTCCGATCTTTTTCCACAGGAGTTCTATTATTACTTTTGACTGTTTTCCATTGATTATCACTAACCTTTTCTTTGTTTTTCAGGTTCTGCTCAGGAATAGGGAATTTTTCCTTCCAAACCTTAGTAACATTTCTGCATTTTTCTTCCAAATGTTCTATTTGTTTGCATTTAAGACAAATCAGAGGCTTCCAATCATACTCAACCTCCACTACATGAAGGTCATGTACACCCATATCCACATATACTTTATCAGGTAAGGCTTTTTGTGTATCAATTTCGACGTAAACCCTAGCATAACCAAGTCTTGCTTGTGATTCAGTGATGGAGTCCATCTGAAGGGGATAGCCAACATCACTAGCCACATAACCAGCACTTCTTTAGTCCAAAGTGTCATAGGCATAAGCTTCAACTTAACCCATAAAGGTATTTTGGATATATCAAGCTTTTAAAATTGCATGTTTGGTTTCCAAGGCCTAAGGAGGCGTGGTTTTCCATTGATGTGCCACATCTGCTCCAAAGCTTTAGAATAAAATTGTTCATTTTCAAATTTAAAAATGAACATACCATTTTGGATAGATTTTATTATAACTTTTCCAAGTTTACTCCATTGAAATTTAACGAAATTTGTAATAGAATAGAAAGGAGGTGGAATATCTAAGAATTGACCCACCAAGCAATTAGTCCGGACCTTAGGACCTGCTTCAAAAATATGAATAGGTGGTTTGATTATTCTTTTTACCTTCATGACGATCAGGTTCATGAAATTTTAGTTGAAGAATATCTGGAGCACTGTTCTAAAAAAAGGTAGACCAATCCTTTACTACTGGAACTTCATCTTGTGCAGAAATATTTGCTTGTATTTCTCCAAACATTACTTTATTAGTCACATTGCTTGTAGATCCAACCATTGTAACAACATTAGACTCAGATCTGGGAGTACACAATTTCGGATATGGAGTAACCACTAGTTCCTCACCTGAATCAACATCTGAAGGTGAGAACATCAACTTAGTGATGATGGTGTATCTCGTCTGTGGCTTAGGATCAGAATTATTCTTTGCCGAATAGTTAATTCTACTAGATTTCAAAATTTCCTTCATCTAGGGTGAGTGAGAGAAAAGGAAATCTAAAAAAGGAATGGTGGGGTGGGTATGGAAGAGAGTAAAAAGAAAGGTGAAAAAGTGAAAAGATAGGTGTTCAGATCCTAGAAACTAGGAAAAAACAACCAATCCAAGCAAAAGGAAAGCCAAAAGCTATAAAAAAGGTGACAAAAAGCTAAAAAGGAAAGGAGATTTGATGGAATAAATTAATCCCATCAAGAATGACTAGAGAGAACTTTGAACCAACTTTGACTCTCATTTGGATTTTTTCTGCAACGTTATTTTAGTTTTTAATATATAAATTATTTCGGAAGAATAAATATTTAATTTATAATATAATATTAAAAGTGTCAATTCAACGCTCGGTTATTGAAACCAGCAGGATAGGCCTAATGGTCTAACATTGGCAAATCTCGATTCGACCCTCTTAATAGAGAATCAAGTACATGCAACTAGACCTAAGTGGTTGCCCTTGCCCTTGTAAAATCTTAATTAATTCCTCCATACAGGTTACTGAATGTAGTGATAAGCCTAGAAGATCAATTGGTAAAATCTCAATTATATCCTCCATACGAGTTTTCGAGCCCTTTGATTGACATAAGGGGTCACTCAATTTAAACCGAGAATAAATCCTAAAGATGGGTATTTGATTTAAGTGATTGGCTTAAAGGGTCACTATGATTAAACTCAATTAAATCCTCATGACATGTTATTAAATTTGGTGTCAGGCCTAAGGGGTTACTTTGATAAATAGGGTCGCATTAATGTAATACCTCGATTCTATCTCTTAGATGAGCTATCGAGTATAAAGGGTTTTATCCCTATGGAACCTCGACCAAAAACTATGACGATGACCAAGTCAAATTGATGTAGACCCTCAATTCAACATCTTTGACGGGATATCGAGTATATAGTGTTCTGTAATTGTGGAACCTCAACTGAAAAATATAATAGGTAACAAGGTCACATTCATGTATAATCTCGATCCAATCCCTCTTAATAGTTATCTATTATAAAGGTTCTATCCTTTTTTATGCATTTTAATGGATTTAATAATGTTTGTATATGACCTCTATAATTAATAATTAAGAGAGACCTATATGACACTGTAGTAATGTTATAATACTACAATCCTAACTCCGTCCTTTATGAGATAAGTCTTTTATTAATTATGGATTTTCTATTTAGGAGAACTTCCATTTTTATGAATGTAATTAATGATTTTTTTTTCTTTTTCTGACAATAATTTAACTTTAATTTTTCAATATTATAATAGTAAGTAACATTATATGTAATTTAAATTTTTTCTTTTCTTCTAAAATAATGTATTGGCATTTAAACTATTGCATATACATTAAAAAGTTCTAATTATGAATTAAATTGTTTTTGCAAAAAGACTTTTTTTGTTTCGGAAATTGATTACATTATTACCATTTTCACATATAATATTTTTTGACAATTATAGCTCATATGTTAATAAACCTCCTATTTCACTTTAATTATATATTTATGATATACATTCAAATCATTAATTGAGGATGACAAAAAAAAATCATTAATTGAGAGAATATTTGATGGATTTACCATAATAAGCACAGGACCATAAGTTTATTACCATAATTTCACAAAAGAATTCTATGTTTATCCAATTTTGTATGTTTTAATGTCTATATAAATGATCGATGAGGTTTAGAATCATTCAAAAATGAAAGAGTACAACAATATCCTTCTCATGGTACTGGTACGACACCATATCATGTTAGTCCCAAACATATCAGAGTTCGTATGCTCGTACATTGGTCAATGTGATACCTTTGTAAAAAGTTCAGAAGATTCAGTTTTTAGCTAATCATTTCAAAGTGTCCAGCTACCTAGGGTAGGGGAAAAGGCTTCAGTTTATCTTGGATATGGAGACTTTGAAGTGATTGGCTAATAACTGGATTTTTTGTCCCTTTTAACATGGTTCTGCTACTTTTTAAATTTTAAATATATTTAAATTTTATAAAAATTTAGTCGAAAGTTCCTTCATTCTTCACTCGTTATTATATAGATAATGTATGAATTTACATTTCTTGTTGGATTTAATTTTTTATCAAATGTAGTGGGTACCATGTCCTAAGCCCAAACATCCCTCTTCCACCTCAAGATTAGTAACTGAAATACTAACTAAAACGAGATATCACGAGATATCAAAACCAAGATGTTATCACAAAGAAATCTAACTTCAACATAAGTCGATTGGTTAATAGAGATTAAGGAGTTTTAAACCTTCCTCAATCTACTAGATAAGATCTTAGCTATTACTTTATATATAGTGTTTACACAGGCTATATGCCTAAACGTCTTTACATTAGAAGCATTTTTCTCCTTAGGAATTAGGACTATATTTGTGGCATTAACCTGTTGTAATAACTCACATGTTTCCAGGCATTGGTTTACAACATTGAAAAAGTCAACTCCAATAATAAACCAACCTGATTTATAGAAGCAAGAGTCTATCCCATTTGGACCAAGGCTTTTGTACTCATTAATGGAGAAAAGAGCTTTCTTAATTCCTTCATCTGAGAAAGGAGAGATAAGTGATTTTATCTGTTCATCTTTAATACTAGAATTAATGATTTTACTAATTGTATTACTTGAACAAACTTCTTGTAGTTGATCCTCAGAACCAAGTAGCTGTCTATAGAAAGAAACAAATATATCACAAATTTGATTGGAATCAGTGATAACAGTTCCATCTTCTTTTGTCAAGGTAGAGATAGTATTTCTTAGCTAGTCTGCCTTTTATCATCTTATAGAAATATAGAGAGCTGCAATCAGTGTCATTTATGAATGTAGCTTTAGATTTCTGTATAAGCCCCTCATGTTCTATAATGACTTCTTCTAAAGATTTAATAAGGATTTTCTCCTCAGCAAGAGTAATAGAATCAGAAGCTCCCATCATAGTATTAGTCCGAATAGTTGATAAGTTGTCCTTGATGCTTTTAATATATAGAGGGGTTTTTTTGTAGTATTTATTATTAAGCTCCCTCAAAGCCTTTTCAACAACTTTCTGCTTAGTAATAAACTGAAACATATAGTTGCCTTTGACTTCAAAGTCCCAAGCATTTTTAATGACATCCAAATAAGATTCATGGGTAGCCCATATATTATAGAATCTGAAAGGGGTGGGATTAGAGGGTTTATGAACTCCAATAGTAACTCTTAGGGAACAGTGATTAGAGGTAGATAGGGGGACTACTAAAACACTTGACTGAAAATCATTCAACCAAGTAGAATTAATAAAAACTCTGTCTATTTTGCTAGCTCTGTGTTGATCAGAAGCGTTTTTATTTGTCCTGGTGAAGTATCTACCACCATAATGGTGTTAAAAAAGATCTGCATCATCGAAGCATTCATTGAAGAGGATTGAACCTTTGGAGAGTAAATCACAGTTAAGTCTATCCTCCACCGTAAGAATATCATTAAAATATACAAGAACAATTAGCTTTTATTTTGAATAAGTGATACTCCATTTAGTAATATATTCCCATAATTCAATTCTATGTGCATCATTATTGCTAGCATAGATAAAGCATGCAATAAATGAGCAACCATTAGATTTAAGAAAACCTTAATCAACATAGCCTGAGAAGTAGCATTAATAAGTGTGATATCCATATAATTCTTATCCCAAAGTATCCATATTCTTCCACTATTATCATATAGATAATTATTAATCATCTCAAGATGAGAGAAGTGATTATTATAGATAGCAAACAATTTTCTTCTTTGACTTTGGTTTCAAGAATCCCAAGGAGTTTGACATTATTATCATTAATAAAACTGTTTACATCAAGTTGCCTCAGGAGATTATTAAATCCCTTGACATTCCAAGCTGCAATATTCATAAGTTGGGGGACCTAGTGATGTCTTGACCACCCTCTTTATTTATAAACTTTAAGACATTCTGCTCCATATCATTCTTGTTAGCATTTAAAGCATCAAATGTATTTTTATTAGTAATAACAGATTCTCTGTTCCGATCTTTTTCCACAGGAGTTCTATTATTACTTTTGACTGTTTTCCATTGATTATCACTAACCTTTTCTTTGTTTTTCAGGTTCTGCTCAGGAATAGGGAATTTTTCCTTCCAAACCTTAGTAACATTTCTGCATTTTTCTTCCAAATGTTCTATTTGTTTGCATTTAAGACAAATCAGAGGCTTCCAATCATACTCAACCTCCACTACATGAAGGTCATGTACACCCATATCCACATATACTTTATCAGGTAAGGCTTTTTGTGTATCAATTTCGACGTAAACCCTAGCATAACCAAGTCTTGCTTGTGATTCAGTGATGGAGTCCATCTGAAGGGGATAGCCAACATCACTAGCCACATAACCAGCACTTCTTTAGTCCAAAGTGTCATAGGCATAAGCTTCAACTTAACCCATAAAGGTATTTTGGATATATCAAGCTTTTAAAATTGCATGTTTGGTTTCCAAGGCCTAAGGAGGCGTGGTTTTCCATTGATGTGCCACATCTGCTCCAAAGCTTTAGAATAAAATTGTTCATTTTCAAATTTAAAAATGAACATACCATTTTGGATAGATTTTATTATAACTTTTCCAAGTTTACTCCATTGAAATTTAACGAAATTTGTAATAGAATAGAAAGGAGGTGGAATATCTAAGAATTGACCCACCAAGCAATTAGTCCGGACCTTAGGACCTGCTTCAAAAATATGAATAGGTGGTTTGATTATTCTTTTTACCTTCATGACGATCAGGTTCATGAAATTTTAGTTGAAGAATATCTGGAGCACTGTTCTAAAAAAAGGTAGACCAATCCTTTACTACTGGAACTTCATCTTGTGCAGAAATATTTGCTTGTATTTCTCCAAACATTACTTTATTAGTCACATTGCTTGTAGATCCAACCATTGTAACAACATTAGACTCAGATCTGGGAGTACACAATTTCGGATATGGAGTAACCACTAGTTCCTCACCTGAATCAACATCTGAAGGTGAGAACATCAACTTAGTGATGATGGTGTATCTCGTCTGTGGCTTAGGATCAGAATTATTCTTTGCCGAATAGTTAATTCTACTAGATTTCAAAATTTCCTTCATCTAGGGTGAGTGAGAGAAAAGGAAATCTAAAAAAGGAATGGTGGGGTGGGTATGGAAGAGAGTAAAAAGAAAGGTGAAAAAGTGAAAAGATAGGTGTTCAGATCCTAGAAACTAGGAAAAAACAACCAATCCAAGCAAAAGGAAAGCCAAAAGCTATAAAAAAGGTGACAAAAAGCTAAAAAGGAAAGGAGATTTGATGGAATAAATTAATCCCATCAAGAATGACTAGAGAGAACTTTGAACCAACTTTGACTCTCATTTGGATTTTTTCTGCAACGTTATTTTAGTTTTTAATATATAAATTATTTCGGAAGAATAAATATTTAATTTATAATATAATATTAAAAGTGTCAATTCAACGCTCGGTTATTGAAACCAGCAGGATAGGCCTAATGGTCTAACATTGGCAAATCTCGATTCGACCCTCTTAATAGAGAATCAAGTACATGCAACTAGACCTAAGTGGTTGCCCTTGCCCTTGTAAAATCTTAATTAATTCCTCCATACAGGTTACTGAATGTAGTGATAAGCCTAGAAGATCAATTGGTAAAATCTCAATTATATCCTCCATACGAGTTTTCGAGCCCTTTGATTGACATAAGGGGTCACTCAATTTAAACCGAGAATAAATCCTAAAGATGGGTATTTGATTTAAGTGATTGGCTTAAAGGGTCACTATGATTAAACTCAATTAAATCCTCATGACATGTTATTAAATTTGGTGTCAGGCCTAAGGGGTTACTTTGATAAATAGGGTCGCATTAATGTAATACCTCGATTCTATCTCTTAGATGAGCTATCGAGTATAAAGGGTTTTATCCCTATGGAACCTCGACCAAAAACTATGACGATGACCAAGTCAAATTGATGTAGACCCTCAATTCAACATCTTTGACGGGATATCGAGTATATAGTGTTCTGTAATTGTGGAACCTCAACTGAAAAATATAATAGGTAACAAGGTCACATTCATGTATAATCTCGATCCAATCCCTCTTAATAGTTATCTATTATAAAGGTTCTATCCTTTTTTATGCATTTTAATGGATTTAATAATGTTTGTATATGACCTCTATAATTAATAATTAAGAGAGACCTATATGACACTGTAGTAATGTTATAATACTACAATCCTAACTCCGTCCTTTATGAGATAAGTCTTTTATTAATTATGGGTTTTCTATTTAAGAGAACTTCCATTTTTATGAATGTAATTAATGATTTTTTTTTCTTTTTCTGACAATAATTTAACTTTAATTTTTCAATATTATAATAGTAAGTAACATTATATGTAATTTAAATTTTTTCTTTTCTTCTAAAATAATGTATTGGCATTTAAACTATTGCATATACATTAAAAAGTTCTAATTATGAATTAAATTGTTTTTGCAAAAAGACTTTTTTTGTTTCGGAAATTGATTACATTATTACCATTTTCACATATAATATTTTTTGACAATTATAGCTCATATGTTAATAAACCTCCTATTTCACTTTAATTATATATTTATGATATACATTCAAATCATTAATTGAGGATGACAAAAAAAAAATCATTAATTGAGAGAATATTTGATGGATTTACCATAATAAGCACAGGACCATAAGTTTATTACCATAATTTCACAAAAGAATTCTATGTTTATCCAATTTTGTATGTTTTAATGTCTATATAAATGATCGATGAGGTTTAGAATCATTCAAAAATGAAAGAGTACAACAATATCCTTCTCATGGTACTGGTACGACACCATATCATGTTAGTCCCAAACATATCAGAGTTCGTATGCTCGTACATTGGTCAATGTGATACCTTTGTAAAAAGTTCAGAAGATTCAGTTTTTAGCTAATCATTTCAAAGTGTCCAGCTACCTAGGGTAGGGGAAAAGGCTTCAGTTTATCTTGGATATGGAGACTTTGAAGTGATTGGCTAATAACTGGATTTTTTGTCCCTTTTAACATGGTTCTGCTACTTTTTAAATTTTAAATATATTTAAATTTTATAAAAATTTAGTCGAAAGTTCCTTCATTCTTCACTCGTTATTATATAGATAATGTATGAATTTACATTTCTTGTTGGATTTAATTTTTTATCAAATGTAGTGGGTACCATGTCCTAAGCCCAAACATCCCTCTTCCACCTCAAGATTAGTAACTGAAATACTAACTAAAACGAGATATCACGAGATATCAAAACCAAGATGTTATCACAAAGAAATCTAACTTCAACATAAGTCGATTGGTTAATAGAGATTAAGGAGTTTTAAACCTTCCTCAATCTACTAGATAAGATCTTAGCTATTACTTTATATATAGTGTTTACACAGGCTATATGCCTAAACGTCTTTACATTAGAAGCATTTTTCTCCTTAGGAATTAGGACTATATTTGTGGCATTAACCTGTTGTAATAACTCACATGTTTCCAGGCATTGGTTTACAACATTGAAAAAGTCAACTCCAATAATAAACCAACCTGATTTATAGAAGCAAGAGTCTATCCCATTTGGACCAAGGCTTTTGTACTCATTAATGGAGAAAAGAGCTTTCTTAATTCCTTCATCTGAGAAAGGAGAGATAAGTGATTTTATCTGTTCATCTTTAATACTAGAATTAATGATTTTACTAATTGTATTACTTGAACAAACTTCTTGCAGTTGATCCTCAGAACCAAGTAGCTGTCTATAGAAAGAAACAAATATATCACAAATTTGATTGGAATCAGTGATAACAGTTCCATCTTCTTTTGTCAAGGTAGAGATAGTATTTCTTAGCTAGTCTGCCTTTTATCATCTTATAGAAATATAGAGAGCTGCAATCAGTGTCATTTATGAATGTAGCTTTAGATTTCTGTATAAGCCCCTCATGTTCTATAATGACTTCTTCTAAAGATTTAATAAGGATTTTCTCCTCAGCAAGAGTAATAGAATCAGAAGCTCCCATCATAGTATTAGTCCGAATAGTTGATAAGTTGTCCTTGATGCTTTTAATATATAGAGGGGTTTTTTTGTAGTATTTATTATTAAGCTCCCTCAAAGCCTTTTCAACAACTTTCTGCTTAGTAATAAACTGAAACATATAGTTGCCTTTGACTTCAAAGTCCCAAGCATTTTTAATGACATCCAAATAAGATTCATGGGTAGCCCATATATTATAGAATCTGAAAGGGGTGGGATTAGAGGGTTTATGAACTCCAATAGTAACTCTTAGGGAACAGTGATTAGAGGTAGATAGGGGGACTACTAAAACACTTGACTGAAAATCATTCAACCAAGTAGAATTAATAAAAACTCTGTCTATTTTGCTAGCTCTGTGTTGATCAGAAGCGTTTTTATTTGTCCTGGTGAAGTATCTACCACCATAATGGTGTTAAAAAAGATCTGCATCATCCAAGCATTCATTGAAGAGGATTGAACCTTTGGAGAGTAAATCACAGTTAAGTCTATCCTCCACCCTAAGAATATCATTAAAATATACAAGAACAATTAGCTTTTATTTTGAATAAGTGATACTCCATTTAGTAATATATTCCCATAGTTCAATTCTATGTGCATCATTATTGCTAGCATAGATAAAGCATGCAATAAATGAGCAACCATTAGATTTAAGAAAACCTTAATCAACATAGCCTGAGAAGTAGCATTAATAAGTGTGATATCCATATAATTCTTATCCCAAAGTATCCATATTCTTCCACTATTATCATATAGATAATTATTAATCATCTCAAGATTAGAGAAGTGATTATTATAGATAGCAAACAACTTTCCTCTTTGGCTTTGGTTTCAAGAATCCCAAGGAGTTTGACATTATTATCATTAATAAAACTGTTTACATCAAGTTGCCTCAGGAGATTATTAAATCCCTTGACATTCCAAGCTGCAATATTCATAAGTTGGGGGACCTAGTGATGTCTTGACCACCCTCTTTATTTATAAACTTTAAGACATTCTGCTCCATATCATTCTTGTTAGCATTTAAAGCATCAAATGTATTTTTATTAGTAATAACAGATTCTCTGTTCCGATCTTTTTCCACAGGAGTTCTATTATTACTTTTGACTGTTTTCCATTGATTATCACTAACCTTTTCTTTGTTTTTCAGGTTCTGCTCAGGAATAGGGAATTTTTCCTTCCAAACCTTAGTAACATTTCTGCATTTTTCTTCCAAATGTTCTATTTGTTTGCATTTAAGACAAATCAGAGGCTTCCAATCATACTCAACCTCCACTACATGAAGGTCATGTACACCCATATCCACATATACTTTATCAGGTAAGGCTTTTTGTGTATCAATTTCGACGTAAACCCTAGCATAACCAAGTCTTGCTTGTGATTCAGTGATGGAGTCCATCTGAAGGGGATAGCCAACACCACTAGCCACATAACCAGCACTTCTTTAGTCCAAAGTGTCATAGGCATAAGCTTCAACTTAACCCATAAAGGTATTTTGGATATATCAAGCTTTTAAAATTGCATGTTTGGTTTCCAAGGCCTAAGCAGGCGTGGTTTTCCATTGATGTGCCACATCTGCTCCAAAGCTTTAGAATAAAATTGTTCATTTTCAAATTTAAAAATGAACATACCATTTTGGATAGATTTTATTATAACTTTTCCAAGTTTACTCCATTGAAATTTAACGAAATTTGTAATAGAATAGAAAGGAGGTGGAATATCTAAGAATTGACCCACCAAGCAATTAGTCCGGACCTTAGGACCTGCTTCAAAAATATGAATAGGTGGTTTGATTATTCTTTTTACCTTCATGACGATCAGGTTCATGAAATTTTAGTTGAAGAATATCTGGAGCACTGTTCTAAAAAAAGGTAGACCAATCCTTTACTACTGGAACTTCATCTTGTGCAGAAATATTTGCTTGTATTTCTCCAAACATTACTTTATTAGTCACATTGCTTGTAGATCCAACCATTGTAACAACATTAGACTCAGATCTGGGAGTACACAATTTCGGATATGGTGTAACCACTAGTTCCTCACCTGAATCAACATCTGAAGGTGAGAACATCAACTTAGTGATGATGGTGTATCTCGTCTGTGGCTTAGGATCAGAATTATTCTTTGCCGAAGAGTTAATTCTACTAGATTTCAAAATTTCCTTCATCTAGGGTGAGTGAGAGAAAAGGAAATCTAAAAAAGGAATGGTGGGGTGGGTATGGAAGAGAGTAAAAAGAAAGGTGAAAAAGTGAAAAGATAGGTGTTCAGATCCTAGAAACTAGGAAAAAACAACCAATCCAAGCAAAAGGAAAGCCAAAAGCTATAAAAAAGGTGACAAAAAGCTAAAAAGGAAAGGAGATTTGATGGAATAAATTAATCCCATCAAGAATGACTAGAGAGAACTTTGAACCAACTTTGACTCTCATTTGGATTTTTTCTGCAACGTTATTTTAGTTTTTAATATATAAATTATTTCGGAAGAATAAATATTTAATTTATAATATAATATTAAAAGTGTCAATTCAACGCTCGGTTATTGAAACCAGCAGGATAGGCCTAATGGTCTAACATTGGCAAATCTCGATTCGACCCTCTTAATAGAGAATCAAGTACATGCAACTAGACCTAAGTGGTTGCCCTTGCCCTTGTAAAATCTTAATTAATTCCTCCATACAGGTTACTGAATGTAGTGATAAGCCTAGAAGATCAATTGGTAAAATCTCAATTATATCCTCCATACGAGTTTTCGAGCCCTTTGATTGACATAAGGGGTCACTCAATTTAAACCGAGAATAAATCCTAAAGATGGGTATTTGATTTAAGTGATTGGCTTAAAGGGTCACTATGATTAAACTCAATTAAATCCTCATGACATGTTATTAAATTTGGTGTCAGGCCTAAGGGGTTACTTTGATAAATAGGGTCGCATTAATGTAATACCTCGATTCTATCTCTTAGATGAGCTATCGAGTATAAAGGGTTTTATCCCTATGGAACCTCGACCAAAAACTATGACGATGACCAAGTCAAATTGATGTAGACCCTCAATTCAACATCTTTGACGGGATATCGAGTATATAGTGTTCTGTAATTGTGGAACCTCAACTGGAAAATATAATAGGTAACAAGGTCACATTCATGTATAATCTCGATCCAATCCCTCTTAATAGTTATCTATTATAAAGGTTCTATCCTTTTTTATGCATTTTAATGGATTTAATAATGTTTGTATATGACCTCTATAATTAATAATTAAGAGAAACCTATATGACACTGTAGTAATGTTATAATACTACAATCCTAACTCCGTCCTTTATGAGATAAGTCTTTTATTAATTATGGGTTTTCTATTTAAGAGAACTTCCATTTTTATGAATGTAATTATTGATTTTTTTTTCTTTTTCTGACAATAATTTAACTTTAATTTTTCAATATTATAATAGTAAGTAACATTATATGTAATTTAAATTTTTTCTTTTCTTCTAAAATAATGTATTGGCATTTAAACTATTGCATATACATTAAAAAGTTCTAATTATGAATTAAATTGTTTTTGCAAAAAGACTTTTTTTGTTTCGGAAATTGATTACATTATTACCATTTTCACATATAATATTTTTTGACAATTATAGCTCATATGTTAATAAACCTCCTATTTCACTTTAATTATATATTTATGATATACATTCAAATCATTAATTGAGGATGACAAAAAAAAATCATTAATTGAGAGAATATTTGATGGATTTACCATAATAAGCATAGGACCATAAGTTTATTACCATAATTTCACAAAAGAATTCTATGTTTATCCAATTTTGTATGTTTTAATGTCTATATAAATGATCGATGAGGTTTAGAATCATTCAAAAATGAAGAGTACAACAATATCCTTCTCATGGTACTGGTTCGACACCATATCATGTTAGTCCCAAACATATCAGAGTTCGTATGCTCGTACATTGGTCAATGTGATACCTTTGTAAAAAGTTCAGAAGATTCAGTTTTTAGCTAATCATTTCAAAGTGTCCAGCTACCTAGGGTAGGGGAAAAGGCTTCAGTTTATCTTGGATATGGAGACTTTGAAGTGATTGGCTAATAACTGGATTTTTTGTCCCTTTTAACATGGTTCTGCTACTTTTTAAATTTTAAATATATTTAAATTTTATAAAAATTTAGTCGAATGTTCCTTCATTCTTCACTCGTTATTATATAGATAATGTATGAATTTACATTTCTTGTTGGATTTAATTTTTTATCAAATGTAGTGGGTACCATGTCCTAAGCCCAAACATCCCTCTTCCACCTCAAGATTAGTAACTGAAATACTATCTAAAACGAGATATCACGAGATATCAAAACCAAGATGTTATCACAAAGAAATCTAACTTCAACATAAGTCGATTGGTTAATAGAGATTAAGGAGTTTTAAACCTTCCTCAATCTACTAGATAAGATCTTAGCTATTACTTTATATATAGTGTTTACACAGGCTATATGCCTAAACGTCTTTACATTAGAAGCATTTTTCTCCTTAGGAATTAGGACTATATTTGTGGCATTAACCTGTTGTAATAACTCACATGTTTCCAGGCATTGGTTTACAACATTGAAAAAGTCAACTCCAATTATAAACCAACCTGATTTATAGAAGCAAGAGTCTATCCCATTTGGACCAAGGCTTTTGTACTCATTAATGGAGAAAAGAGCTTTCTTAATTCCTTCATCTGAGAAAGGAGAGATAAGTGATTTTATCTGTTCATCTTTAATACTAGAATTAATGATTTTACTAATTGTATTACTTGAACAAACTTCTTGCAGTTGATCCTCAGAACCAAGTAGCTGTCTATAGAAAGAAACAAATATATCACAAATTTGATTGGAATCAGTGATAACAGTTCCATCTTCTTTTGTTAAGGTAGAGATAGTATTTCTTAGCTAGTCTGCCTTTTATCATCTTATAGAAATATAGAGAGCTGCAATCAGTGTCATTTATGAATGTAGCTTTAGATTTCTGTATAAGCCCCTCATGTTCTATAATGACTTCTTCTAAAGATTTAATAAGGATTTTCTCCTCAGCAAGAGTAATAGAATCAGAAGCTCCCATCATAGTATTAGTCCGAATAGTTGATAAGTTGTCCTTGATGCTTTTAATATATAGAGGGGTTTTTTTGTAGTATTTATTATTAAGCTCCCTCAAAGCCTTTTCAACAACTTTCTGCTTAGTAATAAACTGAAACATATAGTTGCCTTTGACTTCAAAGTCCCAAGCATTTTTAATGACATCCAAATAAGATTCATGGGTAGCCCATATATTATAGAATCTGAAAGGGGTGGGATTAGAGGGTTTATGAACTCCAATAGTAACTCTTAGGGAACAGTGATTAGAGGTAGATAGGGGGACTACTAAAACACTTGACTGAAAATCATTCAACCAAGTAGAATTAATAAAAACTCTGTCTATTTTGCTAGCTCTGTGTTGATCAGAAGCGTTTTTATTTGTCCTGGTGAAGTATCTACCACCATAATGGTGTTAAAAAAGATCTGCATCATCCAAGCATTCATTGAAGAGGATTGAACCTTTGGAGAGTAAATCACAGTTAAGTCTATCCTCCACCCTAAGAATATCATTAAAATATACAAGAACAATTAGCTTTTATTTTGAATAAGTGATACTCCATTTAGTAATATATTCCCATAATTCAATTCTATGTGCATCATTATTGCTAGCATAGATAAAGCATGCAATAAATGAGCAACCATTAGATTTAAGAAAACCTTAATCAACATAGCCTGAGAAGTAGCATTAATAAGTGTGATATCCATATAATTCTTATCCCAATTTATCCATATTCTTCCACTATTATCATATAGATAATTATTAATCATCTCAAGATGAGAGAAGTGATTATTATAGATAGCAAACAATTTTCCTCTTTGACTTTGGTTTCAAGAATCCCAAGGAGTTTGACATTATTATCATTAATAAAACTGTTTACATCAAGTTGCCTCAGGAGATTATTAAATCCCCTGACATTCCAAGCTGCAATATTCATAAGTTGGGGGACCTAGTGATGTCTTGACCACCCTCTTTATTTATAAACTTTAAGACATTCTGCTCCATATCATTCTTGTTAGCATTTAAAGCATCAAATGTATTTTTATTAGTAATAACAGATTCTCTGTTCCGATCTTTTTCCACAGGAGTTCTATTATTACTTTTGACTGTTTTCCATTGATTATCACTAACCTTTTCTTTGTTTTTCAGGTTCTGCTCAGGAATAGGGAATTTTTCCTTCCAAACCTTAGTAACATTTCTGCATTTTTCTTCCAAATGTTCTATTTGTTTGCATTTAAGACAAATCAGAGGCTTCCAATCATACTCAACCTCCACTACATGAAGTTCATGTACACCCATATCCACATATACTTGATCAGGTAAGGCTTTTTGTGTATCAATTTCGACGTAAACCCTAGCATAACCAAGTCTTGCTTGTGATTCAGTGATGGAGTCCATCTGAAGGGGATAGCCAACACCACTAGCCACATAACCAGCACTTCTTTAGTCCAAAGTGTCATAGGCATAAGCTTCAACTTAACCTATAAAGGTATTTTGGATATATCAAGCTTTTAAAATTGCATGTTTGGTTTCCAAGGCCTAAGGAGGCGTGGTTTTCCATTGATGTGCCACATCTGCTCCAAAGCTTTAGAATAAAATTGTTCATTTTCAAATTTAAAAATGAACATACCATTTTGGATAGATTTTATTATAACTTTTCCAAGTTTACTCCATTGAAATTTAACGAAATTTGTAATAGAATAGAAAGGAGGTGGAATATCTAAGAATTGACCCACCAAGCAATTAGTCCGGACCTTAGGACCTGCTTCAAAAATATGAATAGGTGGTTTGATTATTCTTTTTACCTTCATGACGATCAGGTTGATGAAATTTTAGTTGAAGAATATCTGGAGCACTGTTCTAAAAAAAGGTAGACCAATCCTTTACTACTGGAACTTCATCTTGTGCAGAAATATTTGCTTGTATTTCTCCAAACATTACTTTATTAGTCACATTGCTTGTAGATCCAACCATTGTAACAACATTAGACTCAGATCTGGGAGTACACAATTTCGGATATGGAGTAACCACTAGTTCCTCACCTGAATCAACATCTGAAGGTGAGAACATCAACTTAGTGATGATGGTGTATCTCGTCTGTGGCTTAGGATCAGAATTATTCTTTGCCGAAGAGTTAATTCTACTAGATTTCAAAATTTCCTTCATCTAGGGTGAGTGAGAGAAAAGGAAATCTAAAAAAGGAATGGTGGGGTGGGTATGGAAGAGAGTAAAAAGAAAGGTGAAAAAGTGAAAAGATAGGTGTTCAGATCCTAGAAACTAGGAAAAAACAACCAATCCAAGCAAAAGGAAAGCCAAAAGCTATAAAAAAGGTGACAAAAAGCTAAAAAGGAAAGGAGATTTGATGGAATAAATTAATCCCATCAAGAATGACTAGAGAGAACTTTGAACCAACTTTGACTCTCATTTGGATTTTTTCTGCAACGTTATTTTAGTTTTTAATATATAAATTATTTCGGAAGAATAAATATTTAATTTATAATATAATATTAAAAGTGTCAATTCAACGCTCGGTTATTGAAACCAGCAGGATAGGCCTAATGGTCTAACATTGGCAAATCTCGATTCGACCCTCTTAATAGAGAATCAAGTACATGCAACTAGACCTAAGTGGTTGCCCTTGCCCTTGTAAAATCTTAAGTAATTCCTCCATACAGGTTACTGAATGTAGTGATAAGCCTAGAAGATCAATTGGTAAAATCTCAATTATATCCTCCATACGAGTTTTCGAGCCCTTTGATTGACATAAGGGGTCACTCAATTTAAACCGAGAATAAATCCTAAAGATGGGTATTTGATTTAAGTGATTGGCTTAAAGGGTCACTATGATTAAACTCAATTAAATCCTCATGACATGTTATTAAATTTGGTGTCAGGCCTAAGGGGTTACTTTGATAAACAGGTTCGCATTAATGTAATACCTCGATTCTATCTCTTAGATGAGCTATCGAGTATAAAGGGTTTTATCCCTATGGAACCTCGACCAAAAACTATGACGATGACCAAGTCAAATTGATGTAGACCCTCAATTCAACATCTTTGACGGGATATCGAGTATATAGTGTTCTGTAATTGTGGAACCTCAACTGAAAAATATAATAGGTAACAAGGTCACATTCATGTATAATCTCGATCCAATCCCTCTTAATAGTTATCTATTGTAAAGGTTCTATCCTTTTTTATGCATTTTAATGGATTTAATAATGTTTGTATATGACCTCTATAATTAATAATTAAGAGAGACCTATATGACACTGTATTAATGTTATAATACTACAATCCTAACTCCGTCCTTTATGAGATAAGTCTTTTATTAATTATGGGTTTTCTATTTAAGAGAACTTCCATTTTTATGAATGTATTAGTGATTTTTTTTCTTTTTCTGACAATAATTTAACTTTAATTTTTCAATATTATAATAGTAAGTAACATTATATGTAATTTAAATTTTTTCTTTTCTTCTAAAATAATATATTGGCATTTAAACTATTGCATATACATTAAAAAGTTCTAATTATGAATTAAATTGTTTTTGCAAAAAGACTTTTTTTGTTTCGGAAATTGATTACATTATTACCATTTTCACATATAATATTTTTTGACAATTATAGCTCATATGTTAATAAACCTCCTATTTCACTTTAATTATATATTTATGATATACATTCAAATCATTAATTGAGAGAATATGTGATGGATTTACCATAATAAGCACAGGACCATAAGTTTATTACCATAATTTCACAAAAGAATTCTATGTTTATCCAATTTTGTATGTTTTAATGTCTATATAAATGATCGATGAGGTTTAGAATCATTCAAAAATGAAAGAGTACAACAATATCCTTCTCATGGTACTGGTACGACACCATATCATGTTAGTCCCAAACATATCAGAGTTCGTATGCTCGTACATTGGTCAATGTGATACCTTTGTAAAAAGTTCAGAAGATTCAGTTTTTAGTTAATCATTTCAAAGTGTCCAGCTACCTAGGGTAGGGGAAAAGGCTTCAGTTTATCTTGGATATGGAGACTTTGAAGTGATTGGTCAATAACTGGATTTTTTGTCCCTTTTAACATGGTTCTGCTACTTTTTAAATTTTAAATATATTTAAATTTTATAAAAATTTAGTCGAAAGTTCCTTCATTCTTCACTCGTTATTATATAGATAATGTATGAATTTACATTTCTTGTTGGATTTAATTTTTTATCAAATGTAGTGGGTACCATGTCCTAAGCCCAAACATCCCTCTTCCACCTCAAGATTAGTAACTGAAATACTATCTAAAACGAGATATCACGAGATATCAAAACCAAGATGTTATCACAAAGAAATCTAACTTCAACATAAGTCGATTGGTTAATAGAGATTAAGGAGTTTTAAACCTTCCTCAATCTACTAGATAAGATCTTAGCTATTACTTTATATATAGTGTTTACACAGGCTATATGCCTAAACGTCTTTACATTAGAAGCATTTTTCTCCTTAGGAATTAGGACTATATTTGTGGCATTAACCTGTTGTAATAACTCACATGTTTCCAGGCATTGGTTTACAACATTGAAAAAGTCAACTCCAATTATAAACCAACCTGATTTATAGAAGCAAGAGTCTATCCCATTTGGACCAAGGCTTTTGTACTCATTAATGGAGAAAAGAGCTTTCTTAATTCCTTCATCTGAGAAAGGAGAGATAAGTGATTTTATCTGTTCATCTTTAATACTAGAATTAATGATTTTACTAATTGTATTACTTGAACAAACTTCTTGCAGTTGATCCTCAGAACCAAGTAGCTGTCTATAGAAAGAAACAAATATATCACAAATTTGATTGGAATCAGTGATAACAGTTCCATCTTCTTTTGTCAAGGTAGAGATAGTATTTCTTAGCTAGTCTGCCTTTTATCATCTTATAGAAATATAGAGAGCTGCAATCAGTGTCATTTATGAATGTAGCTTTAGATTTCTGTATAAGCCCCTCATGTTCTATAATGACTTCTTCTAAAGATTTAATAAGGATTTTCTCCTCAGCAAGAGTAATAGAATCAGAAGCTCCCATCATAGTATTAGTCTGAATAGTTGATAAGTTGTCCTTGATGCTTTTAATATATAGAGGGGTTTTTTTGTAGTATTTATTATTAAGCTCCCTCAAAGCCTTTTCAACAACTTTCTGCTTAGTAATAAACTGAAACATATAGTTGCCTTTGACTTCAAAGTCCCAAGCATTTTTAATGACATCCAAATAAGATTCATGGGTAGCCCATATATTATAGAATCTGAAAGGGGTGGGATTAGAGGGTTTATGAACTCCAATAGTAACTCTTAGGGAACAGTGATTAGAGGTAGATAGGGGGACTACTAAAACACTTGACTGAAAATCATTCAACCAAGTAGAATTAATAAAAACTCTGTCTATTTTGCTAGCTCTGTGTTGATCAGAAGCATTTTTATTTGTCCTGGTGAAGTATCTACCACCATAATGGTGTTAAAAAAGATCTGCATCATCCAAGCATTCATTGAAGAGGATTGAACCTTTGGAGAGTAAATCACAGTTAAGTCTATCCTCCACCGTAAGAATATCATTAAAATATACAAGAACAATTAGCTTTTATTTTGAATAAGTGATACTCCATTTAGTAATATATTCCCATAATTCAATTCTATGTGCATCATTATTGCTAGCATAGATAAAGCATGCAATAAATGAGCAACCATTAGATTTAAGAAAACCTTAATCAACATAGCCTGAGAAGTAGCATTAATAAGTGTGATATCCATATAATTCTTATCCCAAAGTATCCATATTCTTCCACTATTATCATATAGATAATTATTAATCATCTCAAGATGAGAGAAGTGATTATTATAGATAGCAAACAATTTTCCTCTTTGACTTTGGTTTCAAGAATCCCAAGGAGTTTGACATTATTATCATTAATAAAACTGTTTACATCAAGTTGCCTCAGGAGATTATTAAATCCCTTGACATTCCAAGCTGCAATATTCATAAGTTGGGGGACCTAGTGATGTCTTGACCACCCTCTTTATTTATAAACTTTAAGACATTCTGCTCCATATCATTCTTGTTAGCATTTAAAGCATCAAATGTATTTTTATTAGTAATAACAGATTCTCTGTTCCGATCTTTTTCCACAGGAGTTCTATTATTACTTTTGACTGTTTTCCATTGATTATCACTAACCTTTTCTTTGTTTTTCAGGTTCTGCTCAGGAATAGGGAATTTTTCCTTCCAAACCTTAGTAACATTTCTGCATTTTTCTTCCAAATGTTCTATTTGTTTGCATTTAAGACAAATCAGAGGCTTCCAATCATACTCAACCTCCACTACATGAAGGTCATGTACACCCATATCCACATATACTTTATCAGGTAAGGCTTTTTGTGTATCAATTTCGACGTAAACCCTAGCATAACCAAGTCTTGCTTGTGATTCAGTGATGGAGTCCATCTGAAGGGGATAGCCAACACCACTAGCCACATAACCAGCACTTCTTTAGTCCAAAGTGTCATAGGCATAAGCTTCAACTTAACCCATAAAGGTATTTTGGATATATCAAGCTTTTAAAATTGCATGTTTGGTTTCCAAGGCCTAAGGAGGCGTGGTTTTCCATTGATGTGCCACATCTGCTCCAAAGCTTTAGAATAAAATTGTTCATTTTCAAATTTAAAAATGAACATACCATTTTGGATAGATTTTATTATAACTTTTCCAAGTTTACTCCATTGAAATTTAACGAAATTTGTAATAGAATAGAAAGGAGGTGGAATATCTAAGAATTGACCCACCAAGCAATTAGTCCGGACCTTAGGACCTGCTGCAAAAATATGAATAGGTGGTTTGATTATTCTTTTTACCTTCATGACGATCAGGTTCATGAAATTTTAGTTGAAGAATATCTGGAGCACTGTTCTAAAAAAAGGTAGACCAATCCTTTACTACTGGAACTTCATCTTGTGCAGAAATATTTGCTTGTATTTCTCCAAACATTACTTTATTAGTCACATTGCTTGTAGATCCAACCATTGTAACAACATTAGACTCAGATCTGGGAGTACACAATTTCGGATATGGAGTAACCACTAGTTCCTCACCTGAATCAACATCTGAAGGTGAGAACATCAACTTAGTGATGATGGTGTATCTCGTCTGTGGCTTAGGATCAGAATTATTCTTTGCCGAATAGTTAATTCTACTAGATTTCAAAATTTCCTTCATCTAGGGTGAGTGAGAGAAAAGGAAATCTAAAAAAGGAATGGTGGGGTGGGTATGGAAGAGAGTAAAAAGAAAGGTGAAAAAGTGAAAAGATAGGTGTTCAGATCCTAGAAACTAGGAAAAAACAACCAATCCAAGCAAAAGGAAAGCCAAAAGCTATAAAAAAGGTGACAAAAAGCTAAAAAGGAAAGGAGATTTGATGGAATAAATTAATCCCATCAAGAATGACTAGAGAGAACTTTGAACCAACTTTGACTCTCATTTGGATTTTTTCTGCAACGTTATTTTAGTTTTTAATATATAAATTATTTCGGAAGAATAAATATTTAATTTATAATATAATATTAAAAGTGTCAATTCAACGCTCGGTTATTGAAACCAGCAGGATAGGCCTAATGGTCTAACATTGGCAAATCTCGATTCGACCCTCTTAATAGAGAATCAAGTACATGCAACTAGACCTAAGTGGTTGCCCTTGCCCTTGTAAAATCTTAATTAATTCCTCCATACAGGTTACTGAATGTAGTGATAAGCCTAGAAGATCAATTGGTAAAATCTCAATTATATCCTCCATACGAGTTTTCGAGCCCTTTGATTGACATAAGGGGTCACTCAATTTAAACCGAGAATAAATCCTAAAGATGGGTATTTGATTTAAGTGATTGGCTTAAAGGGTCACTATGATTAAACTCAATTAAATCCTCATGACATGTTATTAAATTTGGTGTCAGGCCTAAGGGGTTACTTTGATAAATAGGGTCGCATTAATGTAATACCTCGATTCTATCTCTTAGATGAGCTATCGAGTATAAAGGGTTTTATCCCTATGGAACCTCGACCAAAAACTATGACGATGACCAAGTCAAATTGATGTAGACCCTCAATTCAACATCTTTGACGGGATATCGAGTATATAGTGTTCTGTAATTGTGGAACCTCAACTGGAAAATATAATAGGTAACAAGGTCACATTCATGTATAATCTCGATCCAATCCCTCTTAATAGTTATCTATTATAAAGGTTCTATCCTTTTTTATGCATTTTAATGGATTTAATAATGTTTGTATATGACCTCTATAATTAATAATTAAGAGAGACCTATATGACACTGTAGTAATGTTATAATACTACAATCCTAACTCCGTCCTTTATGAGATAAGTCTTTTATTAATTATGGGTTTTCTATTTAAGAGAACTTCCATTTTTATGAATGTAATTAATGATTTTTTTTTTCTTTTTCTGACAATAATTTAACTTTAATTTTTCAATATTATAATAGTAAGTAACATTATATGTAATTTAAATTTTTTCTTTTCTTCTAAAATAATGTATTGGCATTTAAACTATTGCATATACATTAAAAAGTTCTAATTATGAATTAAATTGTTTTTGCAAAAAGACTTTTTTTGTTTCGGAAATTGATTACATTATTACCATTTTCACATATAATATTTTTTGACAATTATAGCTCATATGTTAATAAACCTCCTATTTCACTTTAATTATATATTTATGATATACATTCAAATCATTAATTGAGGATGACAAAAAAAAAATCATTAATTGAGAGAATATTTGATGGATTTACCATAATAAGCACAGGACCATAAGTTTATTACCATAATTTCACAAAAGAATTCTATGTTTATCCAATTTTGTATGTTTTAATGTCTATATAAATGATCGATGAGGTTTAGAATCATTCAAAAATGAAAGAGTACAACAATATCCTTCTCATGGTACTGGTACGACACCATATCATGTTAGTCCCAAACATATCAGAGTTCGTATGCTCGTACATTGGTCAATGTGATACCTTTGTAAAAAGTTCAGAAGATTCAGTTTTTAGCTAATCATTTCAAAGTGTCCAGCTACCTAGGGTAGGGGAAAAGGCTTCAGTTTATCTTGGATATGGAGACTTTGAAGTGATTGGCTAATAACTGGATTTTTTGTCCCTTTTAACATGGTTCTGCTACTTTTTAAATTTTAAATATATTTAAATTTTATAAAAATTTAGTCGAAAGTTCCTTCATTCTTCACTCGTTATTATATAGATAATGTATGAATTTACATTTCTTGTTGGATTTAATTTTTTATCAAATGTAGTGGGTACCATGTCCTAAGCCCAAACATCCCTCTTCCACCTCAAGATTAGTAACTGAAATACTATCTAAAACGAGATATCACGAGATATCAAAACCAAGATGTTATCACAAAGAAATCTAACTTCAACATAAGTCGATTGGTTAATAGAGATTAAGGAGTTTTAAACCTTCCTCAATCTACTAGATAAGATCTTAGCTATTACTTTATATATAGTGTTTACAAAAGGCTATATGCCTAAACGTCTTTACATTAGAAGCATTTTTCTCCTTAGGAATTAGGACTATATTTGTGGCATTAATCTGTTGTAATAACTCACATGTTTCCAGGCATTGGTTTACAACATTGCAAAAGTCAACTCCAATTATAAACCAACCTGATTTATAGAAGCAAGAGTCTATCCCATTTGGACCAAGGCTTTTGTACTCATTAATGGAGAAAAGAGCTTTCTTAATTCCTTCATCTGAGAAAGGAGAGATAAGTGATTTTATCTGTTCATCTTTAATACTAGAATTAATGATTTTACTAATTGTAATACTTGAACAAACTTCTTGCAGTTGATCCTCAGAACCAAGTAGCTGTCTATAGAAAGAAACAAATATATCACAAATTTGATTGGAATCAGTGATAACAGTTCCATCTTCTTTTGTCAAGGTAGAGATAGTATTTCTTAGCTAGTCTGCCTTTTATCATCTTATAGAAATATAGAGAGCTGCAATCAGTGTCATTTATGAATGTAGCTTTAGATTTCTGTATAAGCCCCTCATGTTCTATAATGACTGCTTCTTCTAAAGATTTAATAAGGATTTTCTCCTCAGCAAGAGTAATAGAATCAGAAGCTCCCATCATAGTATTAGTCCGAATAGTTGATAAGTTGTCCTTGATGCTTTTAATATATAGAGGGGTTCTTTTGTAGTATTTATTATTAAGCTCCCTCAAAGCCTTTTCAACAACTTTCTGCTTAGTAATAAACTAAAACATATAGTTGCCTTTGACTTCAAAGTCCCAAGCATTTTTAATGACATCCAAATAAGATTCATGGGTAGCCCATATATTATAGAATCAGAAAGGGGTGGGATTAGAGGGTTTATGAACTCCAATAGTAACTCTTAGGGAACAGTGATTAGTGGTAGATAGGGGGACTACTAAAACACTTGACTGAAAATCATTCAACCAAGTAGAATTAATAAAAACTCTGTCTATTTTGCTAGCTCTGTGTTGATCAGAAGCGTTTTTATTTGTCCTGGTGAAGTATCTACCACCATAATAGTGTTAAAAAATATCTGCATCATCCAAGCATTCATTGAAGAGGATTGAACCTTTGGAGAGTAAATCACAGTTAAGTCTATCCTCCACCCTAAGAATATCATTAAAATATACAAGAACAATTAGCTTTTATTTTGAATAAGTGATACTCCATTTAGTAATATATTCCCATAATTCAATTCTATGTGCATCATTATTGCTAGCATAGATAAAGCATGCAATAAATGAGCAACCATTAGATTTAAAAAAACCTTAATCAACATAGCCTGAGAAGTAGCATTAATAAGTGTGATATCCATACAATTCTTATCCCAAAGTATCCATATTCTTCCACTATTATCATTTAGATAATTATTAATCATCTCAAGATGAGAGAAGTGATTATTATAGATAGAAAACAATTTTCCTCTTTGACTTTGGTTTCAAGAATCCCAAGGAGTTTGACATTATTATCATTAATAAAACTGTTTACATCAAGTTGCCTCAGGAGATTATTAAATCCCCTGACATTCCAAGCTGCAATATTCATAAGTTGGGGGACCTAGTGATGTCTTGACCACCCTCTTTATTTATAAACTTTAAGACATTCTGCTCCATATCATTCTTGTTAGCATTTAAAGCATCAAATGTATTTTTATTAGTAATAACAGATTCTTAGTTCCGATCTTTTTCCACAGGAGTTCTATTATTACTTTTGACTGTTTTCCATTGATTATCACTAACCTTTTCTTTGTTTTTCAAGTTCTGCTCAGGAATAGGGAATTTTTCCTTCCAAACCTTAGTAACATTTCTGCATTTTTCTTCCAAATGTTCTATTTGTTTGCATTTAAGACAAATCAGAGGCTTCCAATCATACTCAACCTCCACTACATGAAGGTCATGTACACCCATATCCACATATACTTTATCAGGTAAGGCTTTTTGTGTATCAATTTCGACGTAAACCCTAGCATAACCAAGTCTTGCTTGTGATTCAGTGATGGAGTCCATCTGAAGGGGATAGCCAACACCACTAGCCACATAACCAGCACTTCTTTAGTCCAATGTGTCATAGGCATAAGCTTCAACTTAACCCATAAAGGTATTTTGGATATATCAAGCTTTTAAAATTGCATGTTTGGTTTGCAAGGCCTAAGGAGGCGTGGTTTTCCATTGATGTGCCACATCTGCTCCAAAGCTTTAGAATAAAATTGTTCATTTTCAAATTTAAAAATGAACATACCATTTTGGATAGATTTTATTATAACTTTTCCAAGTTTACTCCATTGAAATTTAACGAAATTTGTAATAGAATAGAAAGGAGGTGGAATATCTAAGAATTGACCCACCAAGCAATTAGTCCGGACCTTAGGACCTGCTTCAAAAATATGAATAGGTGGTTTGATTATTCTTTTTACCTTCATGACGATCAGGTTCATGAAATTTTAGTTGAAGAATATCTGGAGCACTGTTCTAAAAAAAGGTAGACCAATCCTTTACTACTGTGTTACCTAAGAATAATTAAAGAGTTAAAGGTTTTAGACAAACCTTCTTACGCAGCGGATTGATTTCTGAATTCCTATTTTCTGAATTCTTGCTTTCTGATCGTGAATTTAATTACAAGAATTAAATTCTTTGTTTTCACCACCTAAGTGTCTGAGAATCTTGTTTAAGTGTAATGGAATAAGAGAAGGGATTTTTTTGCTGAAGAAATTGTGTGCTGTGAAGCGGTGTTGAAGATGGAGTAGGAGACTCCTATTTATAGAGTCCAGGAAGCGTTGGTTTATTAACTGATAATAAACCACCTTCCCATGATCTCCACCTCAAGCACTATCATAGTGGGTAAGTTCTATCAGTTAAACCCAGGTAACTTCCTGACTAACTTCCCATAGTACGTTCATGTCAAACCCATCATGGGTGACATGGAAATAAAATTAATATATTAATTTATTTTATTTCTTTCATTCTCCCACTCGCACATGATGGAGTTACCATCGTACTATTAGGTACGTGCATCACAATGTCCCATACATCAAAAATTTCTCAAAATTCTCTCATATACACACTACTACAATAATTCATCATACTTGACATATAGGTCGTGCGACCGACAAGCATACGAGCATATGTTACTATTAACCTGTTAGGGTACATAGTTGCTCAAATGAAATCTCATTCCTTACGTATCTTGTAGTACCCCAGACTAACAATATGTTGTATCATATTACATTAACTCTGACCCCTTCAAATTTATATCACAACTTCTATGTGAAAAAGAGTTCACTGTCATTTCGTTTATGTGTCTCACTATCATGTTATAGTCCGTATTGACTTACATGATCGGTTAACCTGCAAGCACACATTTGATACACAATTCTAGTCTTCCCTTTACACGTATATCCTTTTATATTGATTAGGTTGCTTTCCCAAACATACCCCATTAGACCGAATCACTCATGATCATTGGTAATGTGTTCAAAGTAGCATACACCTAATCAAAATATCAAGATATAGTCAAAAGTAATAAGGGCACAAATCAAAGGTATCACACAGTGAAGAAACAGGGATCAATTCTTCACTTCCTTTTGGTCGAACGCACACGTGGTATGACACACGTGTTATGGTATTATTCATATATCTCAAACTGTATGTCACAATTTTACAAATACCATACAGATATATGATGTCTCCTTAAATGTTCTTATTTTCGACCCTTAGGAGACATCATTTTTGGTGTTTATTTAATCATTTCGATAGACTTTTGGACTAAATATGCAATAATATGATTTTCCTCTTTTAATTCTAGCATTTTTGATTTATTAAGCTTTTGCGCGTAATATTGGTATTTTTAGTGAGTATTTTACAGGTTTTAGATGTTAGCTAGAAGAGGAGTCTAAGGAGGAAGTCAAAGATCAAAAGATAGAGTCAAGACTTGAAAGAAATCCCGAAGATATTATTTTTAGAGCTGAAAATCCATTTTCCAGGCCATAGATTGCTGATTTCGAGGCGCTTAAGCGATGATCTAGCTGTTGACCTTTGAAGAGAAATCATTCCTTATCGAATTACGGAACTTTAGCAACTGGAATGAGGTCAATCGGAGTTGTAACGCATCGGGAAAAGCTGTTTTAGTGAAGGTATATCAGCAGTTACGGGATTTTGGGCTAAGTTAGTGGACTTGGGCCTTTTATATTTCATTTAATTAAAAGCCTAGGTCCAAGTCCGAATTTCCACCTATAAAATCAGCCCTTGACCTCTATTTTACACACAATTCACATTCTGCAAGATTAAAAACACCAGAGAGAAGCAACTGAAGGAAGGAGAAGAAGCTACAAGAGCTGGAGAGGGTCTATATCTCCGTTCGTAGTCATTCCGATTCCGGAAATTAGGTTCTTTTATCTTTTTAATTCTGTAAACAATATGAATTCCTTTAATTTTAATTTCGTATTTCATTTTAATATGAGCTAAGTTTTATATAGTGCTTGAGAACAAACAATGGGTGAATCCCAATTCCTATTAATTAACGAATGTTGAATTTGGGTTTTTAATAAATTAAACTAAATTAGGGCTTTTACTCTTTTCGATAAATTATGAATGTTTACTGTTTTTAGCGTCATGAACTAGGAACAGGTAATAGTATTTAGGCTATTCCAATAAGTGGCAATTGGATCATCCTGACGGGGGGTTTGAATACGGAACTATTTATTCAATCTAGGATAGAAGTTAATGATTCTGACGAGCTTAGCTAATCCTAGGGCCAATGAGGTAATAACACTTAATCATCCAACGGTGGATCATATTTACCCTGACGGGACTAGTGACACTTTAGGATCGCCTTATAGTCCACCCTGACGGGGGTATAAGGAAATTAGAATCCCGACCATTGTAATTGACTAATTTAGCCCTTAAACAACATAAGTTAAGAAATAGGATAGGGAGGATCCTTGCGTTCTCAAGTGCTACTTCTCATATTGCGTTTTCACTTATTTTACTTGCGTCTTAGCTTTTACTTGCAATTTAATATTTGTCTTTCATTCAGTAGTCTTATAACAAAAAAAAAAAAACCAAACAAATATATTATTGTCTTTTATTTTCGTAAGTGCATCAATCACTACTTGCTAAACATTGTGATCAACCATTCCGTCCTTGGAACGAATCTAATTTATCAGAAATACTACTTGGGACAACCGTACACTTGCGGTTGTGGTTCGATTATTTATTGCATTATTTCTAGAACACACAAAGGACCACCAAGTTTTTGGCGCCGCTGCCGGGGACGGTAGCGTGTGACCACGGTGTTTATCCGTTAGTGATAAGTGCATTTTATTTTATTTTATCAGTTTTACGCTTTTTGTTTAGTTTCTTTTCAGGTTTTTAGGTTTGGTGTATGCGAAGAAGGCTATTCAAGGATCTAGAGCCAACACCTCCGATCCTTAGTAATCCAGAATCGTTGATCAGACTTGCAAACAAGAGAAGAAGAGAACGAGAAACTTTAGAGGTAGAAGAGTTAAGTAACAGAATGGCAGACATCAATCTTCAAAATAATCAACAGAATAATGGACAAGGCCAACTAGATGCAAATGGCCAACCTTTAGCTCCGGGCGTTATTCCTCCAGTTCAACCACTAAATCCCAATGCTCCAGTCCAGATAGTGATGAATCATGATCCGTGGTTTACTAATGGTCCTCCAGAAGTTCCATTCCGTGCTCCAGCTATAGGAGTAGGTGCTCCAGATATTAATGTTCCACGTTTTCGTCCAGATTCGGGTATGTTAGCTCAGTTCCAGAATTTTGGTAATTTTCGTGGTAGACCAGCAGAAGATCCTCTCAGGGCAGTACAGAAATTCAAACAGATATGTGATTCTTACATCACACAAGGGGTCTCAAGGGAACAGATGTATTTTGCTGCTTTTAAGTTCTTTGTTACTGAGGGAGCAAGTGAATGGCACGATACGCAAGATCCTACGAAGATCACCAATTGGGACCAATTAGAAATTGCGTTCTTTGACAGGTATTACCCAAGTAACATGAGGTTAGATGCTGAATTAGAATTGACGCATTTCCGTCAAGAATATGAAGAAACTTTGGGTAAGAGTTGGACAAGATTTCAGATGTGTTTACGAAAAGTTCCCAATCATGGGTATTCAGAACAACAACAGCTTAAGATCTTTTATAGAGGCCTTGATGGGAAGTCAAGAGAGAAGTTGGATACGCTATGTGGTGCAGGTTTTCTTCAAGTTCAACCCGCTCATGCTAAAATTATCTTAGAGAGAACAGTTAAGAATGAAGTTGGGTGGAATTCAGTAAGAACACCGGTTAAGGGAGTGAATAATGTTGACATGGAAGAGAAATTTGCTACGCTTGAGAACAAGATTCAGAATACTATAGAGCAACAGTTGAAACAGCTTACTTTAGCTGTGAAAGAAGGATTTTCGGGTAAGAAGGTAGCTGTGCATGCTGCACAAGAGGTTTATATGTGTTCGATTTGTCAGGTAGATGATCATGATGAGGAAAGTTGTCCAAATAACCAAGAACCCGTGATGTTCATGTCCAACAGAGGTAACTTCAATTCAAGTGGTAATGGATATCAGCCTAACAGAAACCATCCTGGGTTTCAATATTCAAATCCTAATGGGGCAGCCAATCCTACCTACGCATATCAGCCGCGTCCCCAAGGTAATAACTATAATCCAAGACCACACAACAATTATCAAGGAGGACAGAATCAGGGAAATTATGTACAAAGGCAAGCTCCTCAGAATACTCCTCAGAATACATACGATGAAACTTTAAACCAAAAAGCCTTACCTGCCCATCCACAAGAAGGAGTAGTTACCCTCCAGAAAACCGTTGAAAATTTGATTGCTCTTCAAACACAAGCCTTAGAACGTCAGAACGCAGCTGAAGCGAATATGAAGATTTTCCAGAATCAGCTAAGCCAAATTAATAAACAGCTGAATCAGCGCCCACAAGGGCAACTTCCTAGCGATACTGAGAATCCGAAGCAACGCGAAGATTGTAATGCTGTTACATTGAGAAATGGTAAGAACCTTCCTCCCCCTCCTTTCCCCATTATGAAAGAGAAAGAAGTACCAAGAAAAGAAAAGGAAGTGGTGGAGAAAGAGAAAGAGAAAGAGAGTGAGGTTGAGGAAATAGTGAGACCAAGAGAAGTTCCGAAAAAGAAAGATGATATGGTGATTAATCGCCCTCCACCACCGTTTCCATCACGAGTTCAGAAAAAGGGTGATTTGGGTGATTTTCAGAAATTCTTTAACAGAGTGAAGGGTCTAAGTATTAATATCCCGTTACTTGAGGCGATTCGAGATATTCCGAAGTATACGAAGTTTTTGAAGAGGGCCCTCACTAACAAAAGGCCCTATTGTGATAACGAGATGATTGGTCTTCCAGAAGAGTGTAGCGCGATTTGTCAAAGTAAATTACCTCCGAAGTTGGTTGATCCGGGGAGTTTCACGATTCCCATATCAATTGGGGAAGAATGGAAAGGAAAGGCGCTATGTGACTTGGGAGCTAGCATCAATTTGATGCCCAAGTCGATATTTGATAAGCTAAAAATTGGAAACGCAAGACCCACTTCTATGGTCTTGCAAATGGCGGACAGATCTCTTGCTCATCCTGAAGGCCGCATTGAGGATGTCCTTGTTAAGGCAGGTACACTTATATTTCCTGTTGATTTCGTAATACTTGAATACAATGCAGATAGAAATATCCCCATTATCTTGGGTAGACCATTCCTAGCTACAGGGAGAACATTGATCGATGTAGAGAATGGCGAATTAACAATGAGGATACAAGATGAGGAAGTGAAATTCAATGTATTTCGAGCTATGAAATTCCCAGACTCTCAGGAAGATTGCTTCAGAATGGATATAGTAGAGCAAGCATCGCAAGAGGTATTTAATTGTTTAAATTTTGATGATATCTTGCAGGCTGCTTTAACATTAGATTCACCTGAGATGATGGAGGAGCTCACTGAAACAATAGCAGCTCTAAATTCTGAAAATCCGAGGTATAGGCGTCCTGCCTATGAACCTGTGAGAGAACCAGGGGAGATTGTTCCTAAAAAGAAGCCTTCAAGTGAATCTCCTCCGGAATTGGAAGAAAAACCATTGCCAGCACACTTGAGGTATGCGTATTTAGGTACTAATGAAACTCTACCTGTTATTGTTTCAGCTAATTTAACAGGTCCTCAAGAAGATAAACTGTTGCGTGTCTTAAGAGCAAACAAAGAAGCAATAGGTTGGACAATTGCTGACATCAAAGGCATTAGTCCATCCTATTGTCAACACAAAATCATACTTGAAGATGTTAACGCACGCTCAGTTGAAGGTCAAAGAAGATTAATGCCCGCTATGAAGGATGTGGTAAAGAAAGAGGTGATCAAGCTTTTAGATGCGGGGATTATTTATCCCATTTCGAGTAGCGAATGGGTGAGTCCGGTTCAGTGTGTACCGAAGAAGGGAGGAATGACAACAGTTCTTAATGATAAAAATGAAGCGATTCCTTCAAGAACGGTAGTTGGATGGAGAGTTTGCATGGATTATAGAAAGCTGAACAAGGCCACCAGAAAAGATCATTTTCCTTTACCCTTTATAGATCAGATGTTAGACAAATTAGCCGGAAGAGAGTACTATTGCTTCTTGGATGGTTATTCAGGGTATAATCAAATTTACGTGGCTCCAGAAGATCAACATAAAACAACATTTACATGCCCCTTTGGTACTTTTGCATATCGTAGAATGCCATTTGGGTTGTGTAATGCTCCTGCTACTTTTCAAAGATGCATGATGGCCATCTTCTGGGATATGATCGATAACTTTCTTGAAGTGTTTATGGATGATTTCTCTGTATTTGGTGATGATTTTGATAAGTGCTTAGACAATTTGGAGAAAGTGTTAATCAGATGCAAGGAAACAGATTTGGTCTTAAACTGGGAGAAATGTCATGTCATGGTTCGCGAAGGTATTGTTCTGGGTCACAAAGTTTCGAGTGTTGGGTTGGAAGTCGATAGAGCGAAGATTGAGGTAATTAAAACTCTTCCCCCTCCTGTTTCTGTTAAAGGGGTAAGAAGTTTTCTAGGCCATGCTGGCTTTTATAGGCGATTTATCAAAGACTTTTCTAAGATTGCGAAACCGTTATGCAACTTACTTGAAAAGGATTCCAAATTCCTTTTTGATGAAGCTTGTCTAGCGGCTTTCAAAGCAATCAAAGAAAAGCTTATTTCTGCTCCTATAGTAGTGCCTCCAGATTGGAATTTACCGTTTGAGGTTATGTGTGATGCGAGTGATTTATGTATGGGAGCTGTATTAGGACAAAGAAAAGAGAAAGTTTTTCATTCGATTTATTATGCTAGTAAAACTTTTAATGGTGCTCAGATCAATTATACAGTTACAGAGAAGGAGTTGCTAGCGGTTGTGTATTCATTCGACAAATTTCGCTCTTATCTTCTTGGAGCGAAAGTTATTGTCTATACAGATCATTCAGCGATTCGATATCTTATGGAGAAGAAGGATGCTAAACCAAGGTTAATCAGATGGGTGTTATTACTTCAAGAGTTTGATTTAGAGATCAAGGATAGAAAAGGGTGCGAGAATCAGGTTGCAGATCATCTATCGAGATTAGAAGGTTCGGAGTTGAATAGTGGTACTGAAGCAGTTAGAGAAGAATTTCCTGATGAGAATCTATTCGAAGTTCGTGACTATGAAGCCCCTTGGTATGCGGATATTGCAAACTTAGTGGTAAGTGGTTCCTTTCCTGAAGGATCAACTTATCAAGAGAGAAAAAGATTAGCTCACCGTGCAAGACAGTTCTTTTGGGAGGATCCGTTCCTCTATAAAGTGTGTGCTGATCAGATGGTAAGAAGATGTGTAGCCAAGGAAGAAATTGAGGCGATTATAGCTGGGTGTCATGATTCACCTTACGGTGGACATTTCAAAGGAGATCGAACTGCTGCTAAGGTATTACAATCAGGTTTCTATTGGCCCTCTATTATAAAAGATTGTCATGAATATACTAAAAGATGTAATAGATGCCAATTTACCGGTAACATATCCAAGAGGGATGAGATGCCACGTAATAATGTGTTAGAAGTGGAAATATTTGATGTTTGGGGTATAGATTTTATGGGTCCGTTCGTTCCTTCAAATGGTAACCTCTACATCTTATTAGCTGTTGATTACGTGTCTAAGTGGGTAGAAGCAGTGGCTTTACCTACCAATGATTCTAGAGTGGTGATTAAGTTCTTAAAATCACATATTTTCACTAGACATGGAACTCCAAGGGTGATTATCAGCGATGGAGGTACTCATTTCGTTAATAAGTATTTGAAGACTGTTTTAGAGAAATATGGAGTCAGACATCGTGTGTCTACCGCTTATCATCCACAAGCCAATGGTCAAGCCGAAGTATCAAATCGTGAGGTAAAATCTATTTTAGAGAAAACCGTTGGTCCTAAGATTGGTCTATGAAATTAGATGATGCACTTTGGGCATATCGAACTGCTTTCAAAACCCCAGTAGGTGCTTCCCCGTATCGGATGGTATATGGTAAGGCTTGTCACTTACCTCTTGAACTTGAAATGGGTGCCTATTGGGCTATTGCAAAGTTAAATTTAGATCCTACACTAGCTGGTGAGAATCGAATGATGAAACTTAATGAGCTTGATGAATTTAGATTACATGCTTATGAAAATGCTAAGCTCTATAAAGAAAATACTAAGAGATGGCATGATAATCGAATTCGAGAGAAGAACTTTGTAGTGGGACAAAGAGTGTTGAAATATAATTCGAAGTTTAGTAATTATCCGGGGAAATTAAGATCGAAATGGTCGGGTCCTTACATTGTAACCAAGGTTACACCTCATGGAGCTATAGAGATAGAACATCCACTTGAGAACCGTACATTCATGGTGAACGGTCATCGTTTAAAAATTTATCATGGAGGAGAAGACACCGATCGTGCAAAAGACCCACATCACGGAGAGGTCATGTACCTCCTCGAAGCTCCTTAGAAGCACGAGGTAACCCGTCGAGCTTAACGACGTTAAACAAAAGCCAATTCCTTGTATATTAGTTTAAGTATTTCAATTTCCGTAGTATAAATTAGTTAAGGTTTTCGTTTATTTTAGTTTTATTTTTAAGAAATGAGGAAGGGTGTTTGTTTTTGATGATTTCAGGGGTATAATGGTCATGAGTTTGGGGTCAAACGATGGGAAAAACGGAGAAAAATTGAAGTCCACAGCAGGTTTGACCGGCTAGCCGGCGAGCTGGCCGGCATACCGGCCAAACGAGCAGGTAGACCCCAACTCCCTGACCACTGCGTCAGCGACAACGCAGCAATGCTGCGTCTTCATTCGCGCCAGCGAGAAGGCACCGGCATGCCGGCGAATCCGCCGGCTAGCCGGCCAACGAGGAAGAATGTTCTGGTCCTTGCGTCAGCGATGACGCAAGGTTGCTGCGTCATCAAATGCGCCATCGAGATTTCACAGGCATACCGGCGAATCCGCCGGCTAGCCGGTCAAGGATTTCATATTCCCTGACCATTGCGTCAGCGACGACGCAATGCACTTGCGTTTTGAGGTATAAAAAAAAAAAAAAAAAAAAAAAAAAAAAAAAAAAATCGCCGACCTCTCGGCCGGCATACCGGCGGATCCGAAGGCATACCGGCCAGCTGTTGCGAGAGGCGGTTTTAACTTAATTAAACCTAGTTTTTTGCCTCTTTTCCAAGCCAAACCTTATAATCCGAATTCTTGCCTCCACCTACTCCGAAAATCATCAACAAACAACTATAAAATCATCAAATCAAGCCTTCTATCATCACAAAAACACAAAATCAACTCATAGCTTCTCCAAAACATCATCAAATTTCACCTTTTCTCCAAAAATTTCTTTCTCCCAACCTTGAAATTAATCCAAATTCTTTCAAAATCTCTCTCAAATAACCTTAACCCATCTCATATAACACCTAGTTCTTCAAGTTTTAAGCCTCAAAACATCAAATTTCAAAGCTTTTCTCTAGCTTTTTCTCTATTTGAAGTTTTGAGTTTGGGGTGAAAAGAGATGACTAACAGAACCGATTCCATGTGTAACTATCGAAGAAACATACCAAGAAACAGGAACACTGTTGGAGCTAGCCCAGACCAAGCAATTGAGATTCCGGATTCGCGATCCAAAAAGACTGTCCAAAACCAAATTGCTCCGAAACGAAAAGAGAATCCGAGTAAGGCTAATCCGAAAAAGAGCAGGTTAATTGATGAGAGTGATGAAGAAAGTGAGGAAGAAGTCGAAGAAGAGATTGAAGAAGCTGAACAAGAAGTTCCCGAAGAACCAGTGCAACAACCGAAAGCTCCGCGTAGGAAAGCTTGGGCTCAAAAGCCTAAGAGAGTCTTCGTTCCTTGGGATACTCAGGTTCGTGATCGAATTGAATTTTTGAAGTTTGGTGAGGAGATGAATCTTCCTAAAGGTATTATGACTAGTGCTTATAAAGATTATGGTGTTACTTGTGATAAATTGGGTTGGAAGGAATTGAGAGAAAGGAAGCTTGAGTATATTCCTACCTTGGTGCGAGATTTTTATGAAGGAATCGCCTTCTCAAAAGAAGCTGTTATAATTCGCAAAAAGGTAGTTCCTTTCTCCGTTGAGCTTATTCGTAAATCATTGAAGTTACCCAAGTTTTCCGGAATATGTCCGTTTCAAGAATCTCTTAAAGAGCCTTCGTTTGATTATGAATCCCTTTGGGGGAAAGTGATTGTTGATGGGGCCCACCCAATTCCCGAAGGAGAGAGATATCCTGGACAGATGTATAGTAGTAACTTGCTACCATGCGCTAAGATTTGGTCACGTTTCATAATACCTACCTTCTTCGGAGTTAAACACATATCGGAAGTGAAGAAGGAGCATCTTTTGTTCATTAAATGTATTATTGAGGAGAAACCCATGGATGTTGCTCGTGTGATATATGATACCATCATGGAATTTGCTAAAATTCCTACTTCACAACAAAATCTCAAATTTCCTTGTACCGTCACTACTTTGTGTTTAGACGCAAAGGTTCCGCGTAAAGACGCAGAGATTGATCGTGTTGTAGTGTGTGAGAGTATGGGTTTAACTTTGGTTAAGAATATTCATGATGAGGTGGTAAAAGCAACAAGGAATCCTAGAGCTCCTCCAAAGAAGAAGATGCATACAACTGATGAGTTGGAAGCTAAAGTGAAGGTGTTAGAAGAGAACCAAGTGAAGATGATTGCGTCTTTAGGAAACGTTACAAAAGAGTTAGAACTTCTCCGAAACATGTTAATGGGGGTGAGCACAATTCAACACGCTACCTATGGTATTCTTACACAGGAAAAAGTTCGTGGACGCAACACCGATAACCAGCCTCGTGCTGGTTAAGATACGTTTTCTATCCCTTTCGCATTTAGTTAGTTTAGTTTATTTGTATTGCGTTGAGTCTTTTCGAGTCGTGGGGACACGACTCATTTTTGAGTTTGGGGTGGGGTTCGTTGCCTCATCCCAATTTTTATGTGTTATATGTTTTATTTGCTTTCAATAAAAATAATTTTCGGAGTTGCGTTTGACTATAGAAGATTTTAAATGTCCCTTTAAGCATACTTTTGATGAATCTATGATAGTAAATAGTGGACTTTAGGGACTGATATAGAACGCACTTACAATTGCATGCGAACATAGGTAATTGATAGGAAAAATTAATGAACAATGCAAATGAAGTAAGCTTGTACTTAAGGAATATGTTTGGTGTGTAGAACGTGAAATCTTAATTAGTAGAGAACCCACCTAGATATGAACTAAAGACAAGCTATGTACTTAGGAAAATGATAGGGGCAGTTCTTTGTTAGCCATTTGAAACCTTTAGCTTGCTATCCCTAATATTATAATTTTATCCGTCTTAGCCCAATTTTGAGCCTTAAGCCTTTTCTTTTGTAGCCACGATATAAGCCCATTATCCTTTAGATTATTAGGCATGACCAAATGACCCGCACTTGAATCACAACCCTGAGACTTGTCTCGAGCTTGAGTTTGGGGTGGTGGGACCACATTTGGGAAGATACATTGGGAAGGGATTATATGTGTTTGTATTGAGGCACAGAAATGAAGATGATATATTATTTGTAACCCTTTGCCGAAAGTTGAAAAAGAAAAAGAAAAAAAAAAAAGAGAAAAAGAAAGAAAAAAAATATAAGAGACATGACTTTTCACATCAAAATGATAGTCATGGGTATCTTGTACAAAAAAAGAGAAAAGAAATGAAAAAGAAAATAAAAAGAAAGAGAGAATAAAATAAACCGGCAAAGTGGAATATTTTTGGAAATCGTCTTAAAATTATTTGGGTTGACATTGGGGACGCAACTTTAGCGCGTCAAATGGGTGAGTGAGAACATTTTTGAGCGTACCTCAAGCTCGAGGACATGTGGATGGTAAGTGAGGAGAGAGCCAAAAGCTCACTTCAAATTTACCAAATATATATCCATACCGTCCTTAAGCCAATATTAAAACCTTAAAGACCTCTTGATTCTTAAATACATAGTGAATTTATACTTCTGTTGATAGGGAATATTTAGGTGGAACATTCAAAGCGATTTATGATTAATGACCACCCTATAGCCATCATACAGATATGAGTACAAGTGTAACCTTCAAGCATTGCAACTTTAATTTTATGATTGAGATTATTTATGTTTGATTTTGCATGATTAGTGTATGTATATGTTAGTTCTTAAAGTTTTGCTATATGAGATTTATCTTTAGAATTGCTTTAGGTTTATTTGCTAAGCTTCTAGTTGTTCTTGCGTTTACTTCCACCCCTTGTTTTGTTTTGTTTTGCTTTGTCGGGACGACAAAGGTTTGAGTTGGGGGTCTTGATGTCTCCTTAAATGTTCTTATTTTCGACCCTTAGGAGACATCATTTTTGGTGTTTATTTAATCATTTCGATAGACTTTTGGACTAAATATGCAATAATATGATTTTCCTCTTTTAATTCTAGCATTTTTGATTTATTAAGCTTTTGCGCGTAATATTGGTATTTTTAGTGAGTATTTTACAGGTTTTAGATGTTAGCTAGAAGAGGAGTCTAAGGAGGAAGTCAAAGATCAAAAGATAGAGTCAAGACTTGAAAGAAATCCCGAAGATATTATTTTTAGAGCTGAAAATCCATTTTCCAGGCCATAGATTGCTGATTTCGAGGCGCTTAAGCGATGATCTAGCTGTTGACCTTTGAAGAGAAATCATTCCTTATCGAATTACGGAACTTTAGCAACTGGAATGAGGTCAATCGGAGTTGTAACGCATCGGGAAAAGCTGTTTTAGTGAAGGTATATCAGCAGTTACGGGATTTTGGGCTAAGTTAGTGGACTTGGGCCTTTTATATTTCATTTAATTAAAAGCCTAGGTCCAAGTCCGAATTTCCACCTATAAAATCAGCCCTTGACCTCTATTTTACACACAATTCACATTCTGCAAGATTAAAAACACCAGAGAGAAGCAACTGAAGGAAGGAGAAGAAGCTACAAGAGCTGGAGAGGGTCTATATCTCCGTTCGTAGTCATTCCGATTCCGGAAATTAGGTTCTTTTATCTTTTTAATTCTATAAACAATATGAATTCCTTTAATTTTAATTTCGTATTTCATTTTAATATGAGCTAAGTTTTATATAGTGCTTGAGAACAAACAATGGGTGAATCCCAATTCCTATTAATTAACGAATGTTGAATTTGGGTTTTTAATAAATTAAACTAAATTAGGGCTTTTACTCTTTTCGATAAATTATGAATGTTTACTGTTTTTAGCGTCATGAACTAGGAACAGGTAATAGTATTTAGGCTATTCCAATAAGTGGCAATTGGATCATCCTGACGGGGGGTTTGAATACGGAACTATTTATTCAATCTAGGATAGAAGTTAATGATTCTGACGAGCTTAGCTAATCCTAGGGCCAATGAGGTAATAACACTTAATCATCCAACGGTGGATCATATTTACCCTGACGGGACTAGTGACACTTTAGGATCGCCTTATAGTCCACCCTGACGGGGGTATAAGGAAATTAGAATCCCGACCATTGTAATTGACTAATTTAGCCCTTAAACAACATAAGTTAAGAAATAGGATAGGGAGGATCCTTGCGTTCTCAAGTGCTACTTCTCATATTGCGTTTTCACTTATTTTACTTGCGTCTTAGCTTTTACTTGCAATTTAATATTTGTCTTTCATTCAGTAGTCTTATAACAAAAAAAAAAAAACCAAACAAATATATTATTGTCTTTTATTTTCGTAAGTGCATCAATCACTACATGCTAAACATTGTGATCAACCATTCCGTCCTTGGAACGAATCTGATTTATCAGAAATACTACTTGGGACAACCGTACACTTGCGGTTGTGGTTCGATTATTTATTGCATTATTTCTAGAACACACAAAGGACCACCAATATATAATTAGACAAGCCTCGTTGCCTAAGATGAATTCTTCGATCGATCAACCCTTCTATGAAATCAATCAAGCAACTCATATCTGGCTATTATAGACTAAGTAGATAGTGGGTTTCTACTTCGATCATAATATAAGCTTAACACGGTTTATCCATGTTTATGATCTCATCTTAACACTTAGTTAAGGCGACTATCTTAACTCAAGTTATCTTAAGGGTTCTTCACTACTATGAGTTAGTCTCATCTTTGCGCACTTCTTATGCCAAAGGCGATTGCCCGTGTGACAGGGTCAATCTCAGTCTATAGGACATACATACTTACAAAATCACACGCAATATATATAATACATATCAAACATGATATCATTAAAATAAACAGTTAAATAAACATACTAATGGAACTATATACATGAATGCACATAAACTAGCAATAATTCATACATTATATCTTGCTTAATCCTATAGATCTAACATGATCCATGAATACATCCCTTGGGATAGCTTTTGTGAATGGATCAGCAAGCATATTGCGTGTGGGTATATATTGCAAAGTAACATCCTTTTGTGCAATTATATCTCTAACGAAGTTATACTTTATATCAATGTGTTTGGTCTTGCTGTGATATTTTGGATCTTTCACATAAGCCATTGCAGCTTGACTATCACAGTATATTGTTATTGGACTCCCACTATCACCAGAGAATCCTAAATGTTCAAAGAACCTTTTTAACCAAACAGCCTCCTGAACCGCAGCTGAGCAAGCTACAAACTCAGCTTCCATCGTTGACAAAGCTACACTGGTTTGTTTCTTGCTACTTTATGAGATTGCGCAATTATTTAGCAAGAATACATAACCTGAAGTGGATTTACGCCCATCTATATCACCAGCCCAATCAGCGTCTGTATATCCCTCTAGGCGTAATCTATCTCCTCGAAAGCATAAGGCATGATCTTTGGTGCCTTTTAGGTATCTCAATATCCTTTTCACAGCTTTCCAATGCTCTTGTCCCGGGTTCGATTGAAAACGACTAACTAAACCTACCGCATAACAAATGTCTGGTCTCGTACACATCATAACATACATAAGACTACCAATGGCACTAGAATATGGTACTGTTGACATTTTCTGTTTCTCTTCTGTAGTACTAGGACACATGTCGAGAGTTAAGTTTATTCCCTTTGCTACAGGAGTGTCAATGGCATTGCACGTAGTCATACCAAAGCGCTCAAGTACATTCATGATGTAAGGTTCTTGAGATAGAGATAATAGTCTTCTAGACCTATCTCTGTGAATCTTAACACCAAGAATATAATTTGCTTCTCCCATATCTTTCATATCAAATTAAGAAGCTAGCCACTCCTTGTTAGCTTGAATAAACTCTTTATCATTCCCAGCTAATAGGATGTCATCCACATATAGAGATAAAATCATGAAATTTTTCTTGGAACGTTTAATATAAACACAGTGGTCTTCACTTATCATCTCAAATCCATTTGACGAGATGACTTCATGAAATCTCAAATTCCACTGTCTCGAGGCTTGCTTAAGACCATAGATTGATTTCAACAATCTACATACTTTATTCTCTTGATCTTTTGCAACGAAACCCGAGGGTTGTTCCATGAAAATTACCTCTTCTAAATCTCCATTTAGAAATGCAGTTTTAACATCCATTTGGTGCAACTCCAGATCGAGATGCGCCACAATAGCTAAAATAAGACGTATTGAGGTAAATCTAACAACAGGAGAAAAAGTTTCCTCAAAATCTATTCCTTCCCGTTGAGTATAGCCTTTCGCTACCAAGCGAGCTTTATACCTGTCAATGGAATTGTCAGGTTTCCTCTTTATTTTGAGAACCCATTTGTTCCCAATTGCTTTACGTCCTTTTGGGAGATCAACCAGTTCCCATACCTGGTTTTTCTTCATCGACTCCATTTCTTCTTCCATTGCTTTCCTCCATTCATTCTTAGCGGGACATGAGAGTGCTTCATTAACTGTTCGAGGTTCCTCTTCGTCTTGTGGAGTTATCATAAAGACTTCTCCTTCGATTTCAAATCGGCGACGAGGAACTAAACCTCTAGCACTTCTCTTAAGTTGAGAATCTTGAGAAATAGAATTACTAGATGATGCAATGGTTTCTTCCGTCTCAAGATTTAGAGGAGTGTCTGTCTCTATTTCTTGAGTAGGTGTTACCTCATCAGGTGTCACATTTGTTTGCATATCATCTTCCTGAATCTCATTTAATTCACATAAAATGGAATTTCTGTCAACCTCACCTCTGCTAGGAAAATCATTCTCTAAGAATGTAACATCTCGTGACTCCCATCATTATGTTCACCAATAAACACATATCCTTTAGAGTGATCTGGGTATCTAATAAAGATACACTTCTTACCTCTTGGACCTAACTTCCCATACTTATGAGATAGATCATGAACATAGCCTGCCGACCCCCAAGGTCGCAAGTATGACAGATTAGGTTTCCTACCTGTCCATAGTTCATAAGGAGTTGATGGAATAGTCTTTGTGGGTACTCGGTTAAGTATATAACAGGCGGTTAACAAGCCATCTCCCCAATAAGATATTGGAAGATTTGCTTGTGCCATCATAGACCTAACCATTTCTAGGAGTGTTCTATTCCTCTTTTCAGCCACACCATTCTGTTGTGGTGTTCTAGGAATTGTAAGTTGCCTTACTATCCCTTTTTCATCACACAGTTCTTTAAACTGATCAGATAGATATTCACGTCCTCGATCGGTTCTTAGGTTTTTCACCTTCCTCTCTAACTGATTTTCCACTTCATTGATAAATGTCATAAAACATTTCAATGCTTCGGATTTGTGAGAAATCAGGTAGACATAACCAAACCTAGTGAAATCATCTATGAAAGTGATGAAATAACGTTCCCCACGTCTAGTTTGAACACTCATTGGGCCACAGATGTCTGAATGAATTACTTGTAATGGGTACTCGACTCGTTTAGCCTTTCCAAATGGTTTCCGTTTTGCTTTACCTGCTAGACAATTTTCACAAGTTGGCAAGTTGACTTTAGTCAACGAACCCAAAAGGTTCGCCTTAGCCAACAAATTCATACGGTCTTGACCAATATGACCTAATCTAGCATGCCATACATTTTCTTCTACATCAGAATTACTAGAAGAAGAAGTATTAGTGGAAAAGCAACTACTTAAACAATAACTATTAAACGAGTTATCATCATCTAGTACAATTAAACCATGCGAAATAAAACCAGAACCATAATACCTAGCATCATAATAGATATCTACTTGTTTGTTATGAAAATGCAAATTAAAACCTAATCCTAGAAGAACAGTGACCGAGACTAAGTTCCGTCGAATGTCAGGTGCGTAAAGTACATCATGCAGGTACAAGGTTTGACCACCTCGCAAGTTCAACTTGCAAGTGCCAACTCCTTTGACTTCAACCTTATTGTTGTCTCCTACATATATCCACCTTGATCCCTCTGGAATCCGACGGTACTCTACATATGCCTCTCGGTCTTTGGCTACATGGTCTGTCGCTCCTGAGTCCACAGTCCACAAAGGATTAGAATCAGCAAGCAATACAGTACTGGTAACATAAGTAAAATTACAAGAAGTAAATGACATTGCTACCTTTCTGGGCTCGCTGCACTCGCGAGCGAAGTGGCCCATTTTCTCACAGTTAAAGCATTTCATCTTACTCTTGTCTTTCTTCTTACGGAAACGTTTTCCATTATTGTTACCACCCTTCTTGTTCTTCTTGGAAACATGTTCATTTCCATTCTTCTTCCCATTGTTCTTGCGCTTATTGCCAGAAACTTTGTGGGAACTTGACTCAGCAACATAAGCCTGACCCTGAGGCTTAATTGCATCTAGACGTTCATCTTCCAATGTCACATGACGAGCAGCATCATCAAAGGTTTTGATGTTGTCATTGTGAGTCAAGTTTATCTTCAAATGCTCCCAGTTATTTGGAAGAGATCGGATCACAGCTTGAACCTGTTGTTCATCAGTAAGGTTATGACCTGCATTCTTAAGTTCCCTAATCATGTTAGACATCTCTCGGAGATGTTGTTGCATGGTTTGATTAGGCTTCTTCTTGCAAGTGTCAAACTTAATGGTCAATTGACGCAACTTAGTCACAGTCGTACCCCCATACTTCTCCTTAAGAGCATTCCACATTTCGTGAGCAGTGAGGTATCGTTGACATTCATAGACAAGATCGTCATTCATGGAGCCTATCAAGATGCCTCTTGCAGTGGAATCTTTCTTTTTCCACTTTTCATAAGCCTCCATGTCCCTTCTGTTTTGAGCTGTGTTGCCTTCCTCAGGCTGAGCCATGACATTGTTAACAGCCTCAAGAACATCTTGCTCTTCTAGAACATAGTGTATCTTGAGCTTCCAAAGGTTATAGTTCTCACCATTCATCTTTTCTCCTTTGTTGAGATCAGCAATGATGGTTTTCGATGCCATTTTCTCTATAAAGTAAGAGATTTCCATTAGTGTCATACATTTATTTAACAACTCTATGCTATTAATGCAAACGGAATGAATAAGAAAGATAACAAAATAAGTGATAAAGAAAGTTCACTATGTTCCCAATCATGAACCACTATATTTTGTTTGTCTTAACCATTCAATCAATTTCATTAACTGCAAAATTAAGTTCTTCAAGAACTCCCACTTACTCTAACATGAATAGAGCAAAAAATGTATGAAAACTAAACAACTAATAACATAAAAGCAAATAATCTAGTTGAATTCATACATAAATGAAAAAAAAACATGTTTGGTAAACAAATAACCAAATAAAATTCAAAGACTAACATTTGAAACGAACTACCAAAATAAACTACCTAGCAAAGAAACTCTAACTTATACATGACAATCACTCGTATCTCGTTTTCAAAGGAATCGATTTTTCAAAACCCTCTTTTACATAGAGACTTATCGGATCATACTTAGTAGGCGAATTCATCTCACAAGGACATTTGAAAAAACTTGTATGCCTTTTAAAATGATTCCAGATATGAGATTCAGTGAAGGCATATACGACCCAACCATATGTTCTTGATCTCCTATCCACATAATTTTCGGGATTCACATTCCTCCATAGATCAAGGAGATCTTTTCTCAAGTCTTTTGGCAAAGTCCTGAGAAGGGCAACAACCTTGTCATTCTCATTCATGTGATAGGCATATTTTATGACACCTTGTATCATATCATTTACAATCTTCACGTGTTGTATTAAAGAATGTGATGATTTCATCTTATAACTTCGAAGTGTCATTATTTTGTTTTTCAAATCTTCCCTTTGTCCATCTGACTCGGGTTCTTTGGCGGTGTAAACTAATTTTGCTGTATTAGTATTCTTTATGTTCTTGTAATCAGTCCTGTAGTTCATCAACAGGTCGCGTCTGAACGCACGTAATCCCCGGGATCGTGTAATCACCATTTTCCTCTATAGAAAAATTAAGAACAAAAATAATTCACCACCTTTTTGAATTAAAATAATACATTTATGAAATTTGTTATAAATGAAACATATATTCTTTTTAACTAATAACAAATTGTATAGATTGAGTGGTTAAGTTATTAGTCTCTACTAGTGTTAGTCATGGTTCGAGTCTCTCTACAAACATTTAGATTTTACTATCTAATTTGGTCCGAAAAATTAAAATAAAAGCTACGGCCAAAAATTAATTTGGGAATTAATCTTAAATGATAAAATCCAGCCCAAAAAATTATTAAATTTGAAATTAATTACCGGCCAAAAAATATTAATCAAATAAATCCGGCCCAAAACGGATTAATTCTCGGCCCAAAAGAAATTAATCTAAAAGAGATATGGACTCTAATAAATTAAGCAAGAAGTCCAGCGTGCTATTTAGTGATTCAAATAAAACAGGCCATACTTAATGACCTATATGATACCTCTTATAACAGTATTATAAATTCTCTTCTGAAAGTAAAAAAAAACGACAAAAAAAATTACTTCAGCAGATTTTTTTTTTTTTTTTTTAATTTCTTAAGCATGAATCAGAAGAAAACAAGACGAAGCAAAAAATAATAATTCAGGTAACATGCTCTGATACCAATTGTTACCTAAGAATAATTAAAGAGTTAAAGGTTTTAGACAAACCTTCTTACGCAGCGGATATATTTCTGAATTCCTATTTTCTGAATTCTTGCTTTCTGATCGTGAATTTAATTACAAGAATTAAATTCTTTGTTTTCACCACCTAAGTGTCTGAGAATCTTGTTTAAGTGTAATGGAATAAGAGAAGAGATTTTTTTGCTGAAGAAATTGTGTGCTGTGAAGCGGTGTTGAAGATGGAGTAGGAGACTCCTATTTATAGAGTCCAGGAAGCGTTGGTTTATTAACTGATAATAAACCACCTTCCCATGATCTCCACCTCAAGCACTATCATAGTGGGTAAGTTCTATCAGTTAAACCCAGGTAACTTCCTGACTAACTTCCTATAGTACGTTCATGTCAAACCCATCATGGGTGACATGGAAATAAAATTAATATATTAATTTATTTTATTTCTTTCATACTGGAACTTCATCTTATGCAGAAATATTTTGCTTGTATTTCTCCAAACATTACTTTATTAGTCACATTTCTTGTAGATCCGACCACTGTAACAACATTAGACTCAGATCTGGGAGTACACAATTTCGGATATGGAGTAACAACTAGTTCCTCACCCGAATCAACATCTGAAGGTGAGAACATCAACTTAGTGATGATGGTGTATCTCGTCTTTGGCTTAGGATCAAGATTATTCTCTGCCGAAGAGTTAATTCTACTAGATTTCAAAATTTCCTTCATCTAGGGTGAGTGAGAGAAAACGAAATCTAAAAAAGGAATGGTGGGGTGGGTATGGAAGAGAGTAAAAAGAAAGGAGAAAAAGTGAAAAGATAGGTGTTCAGATCCTAGAAACTAGGAAAAAACAACCAATCCAAGCAAAAGGAAAGCCAAAAGCTATAAAAAAGGTGACAAAAAGCTAAAAAGGAAAGGAGATTTGATGGAATAAGTTAATCCCATCAAGAATGACTAGAGAGAACTTTGAACCAACTTTGACTCTCATTTGGATTTTTTCTGCAATGTTATTTTAGTTTTTAATATATAAATTATTTCGGAAGAATAAATATTTAATTTATAATATAATATTAAAAGTGTCAATTCAACGCTCGGTTATTGAGCCCAGCAGGATAGGCCTAATGGTCTAACATTCGCAAATCTCTATTCGACCCTCTTAATAGAGAATCAAGTACATGCCACTAGACCTAAGTGGTTGCCCTTGCCCTTGTAAAATCTTAATTAATTCCTCCATACAGGTTACTGAATGTAGTGATAAGCCTAGAAGATCAATTGGTAAAATCTCAATTATATCCTCCATACGAGTTTTCGAGCCCTTTGATTGACATAAGGGGTCACTCAATTTAAACCGAGAATAAATCCTAAAGATGGGTATTTGATTTAAGTGATAGGCTTAAAGGGTCACTATGATTAAAATCAATTAAATCCTCATGACATGTTATTAAATTTGGTGTCAGGCCTAAGGGGTTACTTTGATAAACAGGGTCGCATTAATGTAATACCTCGATTCTATCTCTTAGATGAGCTATCGAGTATAAAAGGTTTTATCGCTATGGAACCTCGACCAAAAACTATGACGATGACCAAGTCAAATTGATGTAGACCCTCAATTCAACATCTTTGACGGGATATCGAGTATATAGTGTTCTGTAATTGTAGAACCTCAACTGAAAAATACAATAGGTAACAAGGTCACATTCATGTATAATCTCGATCCAATCCCTCTTAATAGTTATCGATTATAAAGGTTCTATCCTTTTTTATGCATTTTAATGGATTTAATAATGTTTGTATATGACCTCTATAATTAATAATTAATAGAGACCAATATGACACTGTATTAATGTTATAATACTACAATCCTAACTCCGTCCTTTATGAGATAAGTCTTTTATTAATTACGGGTTTTCTATTTAAGAGAACTTCCATTTTTATGAATGTAATTAGTGATTTTTTTTATTCTTTTGACAATAATTTAACTTTAATTTTTCAATATTATAATAGTAAGTAACATTATATGTAATTTAAATTTTTTCTTTTCTTCTAAAATAATGTATTGGCATTTAATCTATTGCATAAACATTAAAAAATTCTAATTATGAATTAAATTGTTTTTGCAAAAAGATTATTTTTGTTTCGGAAATTGATTACATTATTACCATTTTCACATATAATATTTTTTGACAATTATAGCTCATATGTTAATAAACCTCCTATTTCACTTTAATTATATATTTATGATATACATTCAAATCATTAATTGAGAGAATATGTGATGGATTTACCATAATAAGCACAAGACCATAAGTTTATTACCATAATTTCATAAAAGAATTCTATGTTTATCCAATTTTGTATGTTTTAATGTCTATATAAATGATCGATGAGGTTTAGAATCATTCAAAAATGAAAGAGTACAACAATCTCCTTCTCATGGTACTGGTACGACACCATATCATGTTAGTCCCAAACATATCAGAGTTCGTATGCTCGTACATTGGTCAATGTGATACCTTTGTAAGAAGTTCAGAAGAGCTAATCATTTCAAAGTATCCAGCTACCTAGGAGAAAAGGCTTCAGTTTATCTTGGATATGGATACTTTGAAGTGATTAGTCAATAACTGGATTTTTTGTCCCTTTTAACATGGTTCTGCTACTTTTTAAATTTTAAATATATTTAAATTTTATAAAAATTTAGTCGAAAGTTCCTTCATTCTTCACTCGTTATTATATAGATAATGTATGAATTTACATTTCTTGTTGGATTTAATTTTTTACGAAATGTAGTGGGTACCATGTCCTAAGCCCAAACATCCCTCTTCCACCTCAAGATTAGTAACTGAAAAACTATCTAAAACGAGATATCACGAGATATCAAAACCAAGATGTTATCACAAAGAAATCTAACTTCAACATAAGTCGATTGGTTAATAGAGATTAAGGAGTTTAAAACCTTCCTCAATCTACTAGATAAGATCTTAGCTATTACTTTATATATAGTGTTTACACAGGCTATATGCCTAAACGTCTTTACATTAGAAGCATTTTTCTCCTTAGGAATTAGGACTATATTTGTGGCATTAACCTGTTGTAATAACTCACATGTTTCCAGGCATTGGTTTACAACATTGCAAAAGTCAACTCCAATTATAAACCAACCTGATTTATAGAAGCAAGAGTCTATCCCATTTGGACCAAGGCTTTTGTGCTCATTAATGGAGAAAAGAGCTTTCTTAATTCCTTCATTTGAGAAAGGAGAGATAAGTGATTTTATCCATTCATCTTTAATACTAGAATAAATGATTTTACTAATTGTATTACTTGAACAAACTTCTTGCAGTTGATCCTCAGAACCAAGTAGCTGTCTATAGAAAGAAACAAATATATCACAAATTTGATTGGAATCAGTGATAACAGTTCCATCTTCTTTGGTCAAGGTAGAGATAGTATTTCTTAGCTAGTCTGCCTTTTATCATCTTATAGAAATATAGAGAGCTGCAATCAGTGTCATTTATGAATGTAGCTTTAGATTTCTGTATAAGCCCCTCATGTTCTATAATGACTGCTTCTTCTAAAGATTTAATAAGGATTTTCTCCTCAGCAAGAGTAATAGAATCAGAAGCTCCCATCATAGTATTAGTCCGAATAGTTGATAAGTTGTCCTTGATGCTTTTAATATATAGAGGGGGTTCTTTTGTAGTATTTATTATTAAGCTCCCTCAAAGCGTTTTCAACAACTTTCTGCTTAGTAATAAACTGAAACATATAGTTGCCTTTGACTTCAAAGTCCCAAGCATTTTTAATGACATCCAAATAAGATTCATGGGTAGCCCATATATTATAGAATCTGAAAGGGGTGGGATTAGAGGGTTTATGAACTCCAATAGTAAATCTTAGGGAACAGTGATTAGAGGTAGATAGGGGGACTACTAAAACACTTGACTGAAAATAATTAAACCAAGTAGAATTAATAAAAACTCTGTCTATTTTGCTAGCTTTGTGTTGATCAGAAGCGTTTTTATTTGTCCTGGTGAAGTATCTACCACCATAATGGTGTTAAAAAAGATCTGCATCATCCAAGCATTCATTGAAGAGGATTGAACCTTTGGAGAGTAAATCACAGTTAAGTCTATCCTCCACCCTAAGAATATCATTAAAATATACAAGAACAATTAGCTTTTATTTTGAATAAGTGATACTCCATTTAGTAATATATTCCCATAATTCAATTCTATGTGCATCATTATTGCTAGCATAGATAAAGCATGCAATAAATGAGCAACCATTAGATTTAAGAAAACCTTAATCAACATAGTCTGAGAAGTAGCATTAATAAGTGTGATATCCATATAATTCTTATCCCAAAGTATCCATATTCTTCCACTATTATCATATAGATAATTATTAATCATCTCAAGATGAGAGAAGTGATTATTATAAATAGCAAACAATTTTCCTCTTTGACTTTGGTTTCAAGAATCCCAAGGAGTTTGACATTATTATCCTTAATAAAACTATTTACATCAAGTTGCCTCAGGAGATTATTAAATCCCCTGACATTCCAAGCTGCAATATTCATAAGTTGGGGGACCTAGTGATGTCTTGACCACCCTCTTTATTTATAAACTTTAAGACATCCTGCTCCATATCATTCTTGTTAGCATTTAAAGCATCAAATGTATTTTTATTAGTAATAACAGATTCTCTGTTCCGATCTTTTTCCACAGGAGTTCTATTATTACTTTTGACTATTTTCCATTGATTATCACTAACCTTTTCTTTGTTTTTCAGGTTCTGCTCAGGAATAGGGACTTTTTCCTTCCAAACCTTAGTAACATTTCTGCATTTTTCTTCCAAATGTCCTATTTGTTTGCATTTAAGACAAATCAGAGGCTTCCAATCATACTCAACCTCCACTACATGAAGGTCATGTACACCCATATCCACATATACTTTATCAGGTAAGGCTTTTTGTGTATCAATTTCGACGTAAACCCTAGCATAACACAGTCTTGCTTGTGATTCAGTGATGGAGTCCATCTGAAGGGGATAGCCAACACCACTAGCCACATAACCAGCACTTCTTTACTCCAAAGTGTCATAGGCATAAGCTTCAACTTAACCCATATAGGTATTTTGGATATATCAAGCTTTTAAAATTGCATGTTTGGTTTCCAAGGCCTAAGGAGGCGTGGTTTTCCATTGATGTGCCACATCTGCTCCAAAGCTTTAGAATAAAATTGTTCATTTTCAAATTTGAAAATGAACATACCATTTTGGATAGATTTTATTATAACTTTTCCAAGTTTACTCCATTGAAATTTAACGAAATTTGTAATAGAATAGAAAGGAGGTGGAATATCTAAGAATTGACCCACCAAGCAATTAGTCCGGACCTTAGGACCTGCTTCAAAAATATGAATAGGTGGTTTGATTATTCTTTTTACCTTCATGACGAACAGGTTCATGAAATTTTAGTTGAAGAATATCTGGAGCACTGTTCTAAAAAAAGGTAGACCAATCCTTTACTACTGGAACTTCATCTTCTGTAGAAATATTTGCTTGTATTTCTCCAAACATTACTTTATTAGTCACATTGCGTGTAGATCCGACCACTGTAACAACATTAGACTCAGATCTGGGAGTACACAATTTCGGATATGGAGTAAGCACTAGTTCCTCACCCGAATCAACATCTGAAGGTGAGAACATCAACTTAGTGATGATGGTGTATCTCGTCTTTGGCTTAGGATCAGAATTATTCTCTGCCGAAGAGTTAATTCTACTAGATTTCAAATTTTCCTTCATCTAGGGTGAGTGAGAGAAAAGGAAATCTAAAAAAGGAATGGTGGGGTGGGTATGGAAGAGAGTAAAAAGAAAGGAGAAAAAGTGAAAAGATAGGTGTTCAGATCCTAGAAACTAGGAAAAAACAACCAATCCAAGCAAAAGGAAAGCCAAAAGCTATAAAAAAGGTGACAAAAAGCTAAAAAGGAAAAGAGATTTGATGGAATAAATTAATCCCATCAAGAATGACTAGAGAGAACATTGAACCAACTTTGACTCTCATTTGGATTTTTTATGCAACGTTATTTTAGTTTTTAATATATATATTATTTCCGAAGAATAAATATTTAATTTATAATATAATATTAAAAGTGTCAATTCAACGCTCGGTTATTGAGCCCAGCAGGATAGGCCTAATGGTCTAACATTGGCAAATCTCGATTCGACCCTCTTAATAGAGAATCAAGTACATGCCACTAGACCTAAGTGGTTGCCCTTGTAAAATCTAAATTAATTCCTCCATACAGGTTACTGAATGTAGTGATAAGCCTAGAAGATCAATTGGTAAAATCTCAATTATATCCTCCATACGAGTTTTCGAGCCCTTTGATTGACATAAGGGGTCACTCAATTTAAACCGAGAACAAATCCTAAAGATAGGTATTTGATTTAAGTGATAGGCTTAAAGGGTCACTATGATTAAACTCAATTAAATCCTCATGACATGTTATTAAATTTGGTGTCAGGCCTAAGGGGTTACTTTGATAAACAGGGTCGCATTAATGTAATACCTCGATTCTATCTCTTAGATGAGCTATCGAGTATAAAAGGTTTTATCGCTATGGAACCTCGACCAAAAACTATAACGATGACCAAGTCAAATTGATGTAGACCCTCAATTCAACATCTTTGACGGGATATCGAGTATATAGTGTTCTGTAATTGTGGAACCTCAACTGAAAAATACAATAGGTAACAAGGCCACATTCATGTATAATCTCGATCCAATCCCTCTTAATAGTTATCGATTATAAAGGTTCTATCATTTTTTATGCATTTTCATGGATTTAATAATGTTTGTGTATGACCTCTATAATTAATAATTAATAGAGACCTATATGACACTGTATTAATGTTATAATACTACAATCCTAACTCCGTCCTTTATGAGATAAGTCTTTTATTAATAATGGGTTTTCTAATTAAGAGAACTTCCATTTTTATGAATGTAATTAGTGATTTTTTTTTCTTTTTTTGACAATAATTTAACTTTAATTTTTCAATATTATAATAGTAAGTAACATTATATGTAATTTAAATTTTTTCTTTTCTTCTAAAATAATGTATTGGCATTTAAACTATTGCATAAACATTAAAAAGTTCTAATTATGAATTAAATTGTTTTTGCAAAAAGACTATTTTTGTTTCGGAAATTGATTACATTATTACCATTTTCACATATAATATTTTTTGACAATTATAGCTCATATGTTAATAAACCTCCTATTTCACTTTAATTATATATTTATGATATACATTCAAATCATTAATTGAGAGAATATGTGATGGATTTACCATAATAAGCACAAGACCATAAGTTTATTACCATAATTTCATAAAAGAATTCTATGTTTATCCAATTTTGTATGTTTTAATGTCTATATAAATGATCGATGAGGTTTAGAATCATTCAAAAATGAAAGAGTACAACAATCTTCTTCTCATGGTACTGGTACGACACCATATCATGTTAGTCCCAAACATATCAGAGTTCGTATGCTCGTACATTGGTCAATGTGATACCTTTGTAAAAAGTTCAGAAGATTCAGTTTTTAGCTAATCATTTCAAAGTGTCCAGCTACCTAGGAGAAAAGGTTTCAGTTTATCTTGGATATGGATACTTTGAAGTGATTAGTCAATAACTGGATTTTTTGTCCCTTTTAACATGGTTCTGCTACTTTTTAAATTTTAAATATAATTAAATTTTATAAAAATTTAGTCGAAAGTTCCTTCATTCTTCACTCGTTATTATATAGATAATGTAGGAATTTACATTTCTTGTTGAATTTAATTTTTTATGAAATGTAGTGGGTACCATGTTCTAAGCCCAAACATCCCTCTTCCACCTCCAGATTAGTAACTGAAAAACTATCTAAAACGAGATATCACGAGATATCAAAACCAAGATGTTATCACAAAGAAATCTAACTTCAACATAAGTCGATTGGTTAATAGAGATTAAGGAGTTTAAAACCTTCCTCAATCTACTAGATAAGATCTTAGCAATTACTTTATATATAGTGTTTACACAGGCTATATGCCTAAACGTCTTTACATTAGAAGCATTTTTCTCCTTAGGAATTAGGACTATATTTGTGGCATTAACCTGTTGTAATAACTCACATGTTTCCAGGCATTGGTTTACAACATTGCAAAAGTCAACTCCAATTATAAACCAACCTGATTTATAGAAGCAAGAGTCTATCCCATTTGGACCAAGGCTTTTGTACTCATTAATGGAGAAAAGAGCTTTCTTAATTCCTTCATTTGAGAAAGGAGAGATAAGTGATTTTATCTGTTCATCTTTAATACTAGAATTAATGATTTTACTAATTGTATTACTTGAACAAACTTCTTGCAGTTGATCCTCAGAACCAAGTAGCTTTCTATAGAAAGAAACAAATATATCACAAATTTGATTGGAATCAGTGATAACAGTTCCATCTTCTTTGGTCAAGGTAGAGATAGTATTTTTAGCTAGTCTGCCTTTTATCATCTTATAGAAATATAGAGAGCTGCAATCAGTGTCATTTATGAATGTAGCTTTAGATTTCTGTATAAGCCCCTCATGTTCTATAATGACTGCTTCTTCTAAAGATTTAATAAGGATTTTCTCCTCAGCAAGAGTAATAGAATCAGAAGCTCCCATCATAGTATTAGTCCGAATAGTTGATAAGTTGTCCTTGATGCTTTTAATATATAGAGGGGGTTCTTTTGTAGTATTTATTATTAAGCTCCCTCAAAGCGTTTTCAACAACTTTCTGCTTAGTAATAAACTGAAACATATAGTTGCCTTTGACTTCAAAGTCCCAAGCATTTTTAATGACATCCAAATAAGATTCATGGGTAGCCCATATATTATAGAATCTGAAAGGGGTGGGATTAGAGGGTTTATGAACTCCAATAGTAACTCTTAGGGAACAGTGATTAGAGGTAGATAGGGGGACTACTAAAACACTTGACTGAAAATCATTCAACCAAGTAGAATTAATAAAAACTCTTTCTACTTTGCTAGCTCTGTGTTGATCAGAAGCGTTTTTATTTGTCCTGGTGAAGTATCTACTACCATAATGGTGTTAAAAAAGATCTGCATCATCCAAGCATTCATTGAAGAGGATTGAACCTTTGGAGAGTAAATCACAGTTAAGTCTATCCTCCACCCTAAGAATATCATTAAAATATACAAGAACAATTAGCTTTTATTTTGAATAAGTGATACTCCATTTAGTAATATATTTCCATAATTCAATTCTATGTGCATCATTATTGCTAGCATAGATAAAGCATGCAATAAATGAGCAACCATTAGATTTAAGAAAACCTTAATCAACATAGCCTGAGAAGTAGCATTAATAAGTGTGATATCCATATAATTCTTTTCCCAAAGTATCCATATTCTTCCACTATTATCATATAGATAATTATTAATCATCTCTAGATGAGAGAAGTGATTATTATAGATAGCAAACAATTTTCCTCTTTGACTTTGGTTTCAAGAATCCCAAGGAGTTTGACATTATTATCATTAATAAAACTATTTACATCAAGTTGCCTCAGAAGATTATTAAATCCCCTGACATTCCAAGCTGCAATATTCATAAGTTGGGGAACCTAGTGATGTCTTGACCACCCTCTTTATTTATAAACTTTAAGACATCCTGCTCAATATCATTCTTGTTAGCATTTAAAGCATCCAATGTATTTTTATTAGTAATAACAGATTCTCTGTTCCGATCTTTTTCCACAGGAGTTCTATTATTACTTTTGACTGTTTTCCATTGATTATCACTAACCTTTTCTTTGTTTTTCAGGTTCTGCTCGGGAATAGGGACTTTTACCTTCCAAACCTTAGTAACATTTTTGCATTTTTCTTCTAAATGTCCTATTTGTTTGCATTTAAGACAAATCAGAGGCTTCCAATCATACTCAACCTCCACTACATGAAGGTCATGTACACCCATATCCACATATACTTTATCAGGTAAGGCTTTTTGTGTATCAATTTCAACGTAAACCCTAGCATAACCAAGTCTTGCTTGTGATTCAGTGATGGAGTCCATCTGAAGGGGATAGCCAACACCACTAGCCACATAACCAGCACTTCTTTAGTCCAAAGTGTCATAGGCATAAGCTTCAACTTAACCCATAAAGGTATTTTGGATATATCAAGCTTTTAAAATTGCATGTTTGGTTTCCAAGGCCTAAGGAGGCGTGGTTTTCCATTGATGTGCCACATCTGCTCCAAAGCTTTACAATAAAATTGTTCATTTTCAAATTTGAAAATGAACATACCCTTTTGGATAGATTTTATTATAACTTTTCCAAGTTTACTCCATTGAAATTTAACGAAATTTGTAATAGAATAGAAAGGAGGTGGAATATCTAAGAATTGACCCACCAAGCAATTAGTCCGGACCTTAGGACCTGCTTCAAAAATATGAATAGGTGGTTTGATTATTCTTTTTACCTTCATGACGAACAGGTTCATGAAATTTTAGTTGAAGAATATCTGGAGAACTGTTCTAAAAAAAGGTAGACCAATCCTTTACTACTGGAACTTCATCTTGTGCAGAAATATTTGCTTGTATTTCTCCAAACATTACTTTATTAGTCACATTGCTTGTAGATCCAACCATTGTAACAACATTAGACTCAGATCTGGGAGAACACAATTTCGGATATGGAGTAACCACTAGTTCCTCACCTGAATCAACATCTGAAGGTGAGAACATCAACTTAGTGATGATGGTGTATCTCGTCTGTGGCTTAGGATCAGAATTATTCTTTGCCGAAGAGTTAATTCTACTAGATTTCAAAATTTCCTTCATCTAGGGTGAGTGAGAGAAAAGGAAATCTAAAAAAGGAATGGTGGGGTGGGTATGGAAGAGAGTAAAAAGAAAGGTGAAAAAGTGAAAAGATAGGTGTTCAGATCCTAGAAACTAGGAAAAAACAACCAATCCAAGCAAAAGGAAAGCCAAAAGCTATAAAAAAGGTGACAAAAAGCTAAAAAGGAAAGGAGATTTGATGAAATAAATTAATCCCATCAAGAATGACTAGAGAGAACTTTGAACCAACTTTGACTCTCATTTGGATTTTTTCTGCAACGTTATTTTAGTTTTTAATATATAAATTATTTCGGAAGAATAAATATTTAATTTATAATATAATATTAAAAGTGTCAATTCAACGCTCGGTTATTGAGCCCAGCAGGATAGGCCTAATGGTCTAACATTGGCAAATCTCGATTCAACCTTTTTAATAGAGAATCAAGTACATGCCACTAGACCTAAGTGGTTGCCCTTGTAAAATCTTAATTAATTCCTCCATACAGGTTACTGAATGTAGTGATAAGCCTAGAAGATCAATTGGTAAAATCTCAATTATATCCTCCATACGAGTTTTCGAGCCCTTTGATTGACATAAGGGGTCACTCAATTTAAACCGAGAATAAATCCTAAAGATGGGTATTTGATTTAACTGATAGGCTTAAAGGGTCACTATGATTAAACTCAATTAAATCCTCATGACATGTTATTAAATTTGGTGTCAGGCCTAAGGGGTTAATTTGATAAACAGGGTCGCATTAATGTAATACCTCGATTCTATCTCTTAGATGAGCTATCGAGTATAAAGGGTTTTATCCCTATGGAACCTCGACCAAAAACTATGACGATGACCAAGTCAAATTGATGTAGACCCTCAATTCAACATCTTTGACGGGATATCGAGTATATAGTGTTCTATAATTGTGGAACCTCAACTGAAAAATATAATAGGTAACAAGGTCACATTCATGTTTAATCTCGATCCAATCCCTCTTAATAGTTATCGATTATAAAGGTTCTATCCTTTTTTATGCATTTTAATGGATTTAATAATGTTTGTATATGACCTCTATAATTAATAATTAATAGAGACCTATATGACACAGTATTAATGTTATAATACTACAATCCTAACTCCGTCCTTTATGAGATAAGTCTTTTATTAATTATGGTTTTCTATTTAAGAGAACTTCCATTTTTATGATTGTAATTAGTGATTTTTTTTTCTTTTTTTGACAATAATTTAACTTTAATTTTTCAATATTATAATAGTAAGTAACATTATATGTAATTTAAATTTTTTCTTTTCTTCTAAAATAATGTATTGGCATTTAAACTATTGCATAAACATTAAAAAGTTCTAATTATGAATTAAATTTTTTTTGCAAAAAGACTATTTTTGTTTCGGAAATTGATTACATTATTACCATTTTCACATATAATATTTTTTGACAATTATAGCTCATATGTTAATAAACCTCCTATTTCACTTTAATTATATATTTATGATATACATTCAAATCATTAATTGAGAGAATATGTGATGGATTTACCATAATAAGCACAAGACCATAAGTTTATTACCATAATTTCATAAAAGAATTCTATGTTTATCCAATTTTGTATGTTTTAATGTCTATATAAATGATCGATGAGGTTTAGAATCATTCAAAAATGAAAGAGTACAACAATCTCCTTCTCATGGTACTGGTACGACACCATATCATGTTAGTCCCAAACATATCAGAGTTCGTATGCTCGTACATTGGTCAATGTGATACCTTTATAAAAAGTTCAGAAGATTCAGTTTTTAGCTAATCATTTCAAAGTGTCCAGCTACCTAGGAGAAAAGGCTTCAATTTATCTTGGATATGGATACTTTGAAGTGATTAGTCAATAACTGGATTTTTTGTCCCTTTTAACATGGTTCTGCTACTTTTTAAATTTTAAATATAATTAAATTTTATAAAAATTTAGTCGAAAGTTCCTTCATTCTTCACTCGTTATTATATAGATAATGTATGAATTTACATTTCTTGTTGAATTTAATTTTTTATGAAATGTAGTGGGTACCATGTCCTAAGCCCAAACATCCCTCTTCCACCTCAAGGTTAGTAACTGAAAAACTATCTAAAACGAGATATCACGAGATATCAAAACCAAGATGTTATCACAAAGAAATCTAACTTCAACATAAGTCGATTGGTTAATAGAGATTAAGGAGTTTAAAACCTTCCTCAATCTACTAGATAAGATCTTAGCTATTACTTTATATATAGTGTTTACACAGGCTATATGCCTAAACGTCTTTACATTAGAAGCATTTTTCTCCTTAGGAATTAGGACTATATTTGTGGCATTAACTTGTTGTAATAACTCACATGTTTCCAGGCATTGGTTTACAACATTGCAAAAGTCAACTCCAATTATAAACCAACCTGATTTATAGAAGCAAGAGTATATCCAATTTGGACCACGGCTTTTGTACTCATTAATGGAGAAAAGAGCTTTCTTAATTCCTTCATTTGAGAAAGGATAAATAAGTGATTTTATCTGTTCATCTTTAATACTAGAATTAATGATTTTACTAATTGTATTACTTGAACAAACTTCTTGCAGTTGATCCTCAAAACCAAGTAGCTTTCTATAGAAAGAAACAAATATATCACAAATTTGATTGGAATCAGTGATAACAGTTCCATCTTCTTTGGTCAAGGTAGAGATAGTATTTCTTAGCTAGTCTGCCTTTTATCATCTTATAGAAATATAGAGAGCTGCAATCAGTGTCATTTATGAATGTAGCTTTAGATTTCTGTATAAGCCCCTCATTTCTATAATGACTGCTTCTTCTAAAGATTTAATAAGGATTTTCTCCTCAGCAAGAGTAATAGAATCAGAAGCTCCCATCATAGTATTAGTCCGAATAGTTAATAAGTTGTCCTTGATGCTTTTAATATATAGAGGGGGTTCTTTTGTAGTATTTATTATTAAGCTCCCTCAAAGCCTTTTCAACAACTTTCTGCTTAGTAATAAACTGAAACATATAGTTGCCTTTGACTTCAAAGTCCCAAGCATTTTTAATGACATCCAAATAAGATTCATGGGTAGCCCATATATTATAGAATCTGAAAGGGATGGGATTAGAGGGTTTATGAACTCCAATAGTAACTCTTAGGGAACAGTGATTAGAGGTAGATAGGGGGACTACTAAAACACTTGACTGAAAATCATTCAACCAAGTAGAATTAATAAAACTCTGTCTATTTTGCTAGCTCTGTGTTGATCAGAAGCGTTTTTATTTGTCCTGGTGAAGTATCTACTACCATAATGGTGTTAAAAAAGATCTGCATCATCCAAGAATTCATTGAAGAGGATTGAACCTTTGGAGAGTAAATCACAGTTAAGTCTATCCTCCACCCTAAGAATATCATTAAAATATACAAGAACAATTAGCTTTTATTTTGAATAAGTGATACTCCATTTAGTAATATATTCCCATAATTCAATTCTATGTGCATCATTATTGCTAGCATAGATAAAACATGCAATAAATGAGCAACCATTAGATTTAAGAAAACCTTAATCAACATAGCCTGAGAAGTAGCATTAATAAGTGTGATATCCATATAATTCTTATCCCAAAGTATCCATATTCTTCCACTATTATCATATAGATAATTATTAATCATCTCAAGATGAGAGAAGTGATTATTATAGATAGCAAACAATTTTCCTCTTTGACTTTGGTTTCAAGAATCCCAAGGAGTTTGACATTATTATCATTAATAAAACTATTTACATCAAGTTGCCTCAGAAGATTATTAAATCCCCTGACATTCCAAGCTGCAATATTCATAAGTTGGGGAACCTAGTGATGTCTTGACCACCCTCTTTATTTATAAACTTTAAGACATCCTGCTCCATATCATTCTTGTTAGCATTTAAAGCATCAAATGTATTTTTATTAGTAATAACAGATTATCTGTTCCGATCTTTTTCCACAGGAGTTCTATTATTACTTTTGACTGTTTTCCATTGATTATCACTAACCTTTTCTTTGTTTTTCAGGTTCTGCTCAGGAATAGGGACTTTTTCCTTCCAAACCTTAGTAACATTTCTGCATTTTTCTTCTAAATGTCCTATTTGTTTGCATTTAAGACAAATCAGAGGCTTCCAATCATACTCAACCTCCACTACATGAAGGTCATGTACACCCATATCCACATATACTTTATCAGGTAAGGCTTTTTGTGTATCAATTTCGACGTAAACCCTAGCATAACCAAGTCTTGCTTGTGATTCAGTGATGGAGTCCATCTGAAGGGGATAGCCAACACCACTAGCCACATAACCAGCACTTCTTTAGTCCAAAGTGTCATAGGCATAAGCTTCAACTTAACCCATAAAGGTATTTTGGATATATCAAGCTTTTAAAATTGCATGTTTGGTTTCCAAGGCCTAAGGAGGCGTGGTTTTCCATTGATGTGCCACATCTGCTCCAAAGCTTTAGAATAAAATTGTTCATTTTCAAATTTGAAAATGAACATACCATTTTGGATAGATTTTATTATAACTTTTCCAAGTTTACTCCATTGAAATTTAACGAAATTTGTAATAGAATAGAAAGGAGGTGGAATATCTAAGAATTGACCCACCAAGCAATTAGTCCGGACCTTAGGACCTGCTTCAAAAATATGAATAGGTGGTTTGATTATTCTTTTTACCTTCATGACGAACAGGTTCATGAAATTTTAGTTGAAGAATATCTGGAGAACTGTTCTAAAAAAAGGTAGACCAATCCTTTACTACTGGAACTTCATCTTGTGCAGAAATATTTGCTTGTATTTCTCCAAACATTACTTTATTAGTCACATTGCTTGTAGATCCAACCATTGTAACAACATTAGACTCAGATCTGGGAGTACACAATTTCGGATATGGAGTAACCACTAGTTCCTCACCTGAATCAACATCTGAAGGTGAGAACATCAACTTAGTGATGATGGTGTATCTCGTCTGTGGCTTAGGATCAGAATTATTCTTTGCCGAAGAGTTAATTCTACTAGATTTCAAAATTTCCTTCATCTAGGGTGAGTGAGAGAAAAGGAAATCTAAAAAAGGAATGGTGGGGTGGGTATGGAAGAGAGTAAAAAGAAAGGTGAAAAAGTGAAAAGATAGGTGTTCAGATCCTAGAAACTAGGAAATAACAACCAATCCAAGCAAAAGGAAAGCCAAAAGCTATAAAAAAGGTGACAAAAAGCTAAAAAGGAAAGGAGATTTGATGGAATAAATTAATCCCATCAAGAATGACTAGAGAGAACTTTGAACCAACTTTGACTCTCATTTGGATTTTTTCTGCAACGTTATTTTAGTTTTTAATATATAAATTATTTCGGAAGAATAAATATTTAATTTATAGTATAATATTAAAAGTGTCAATTCAACGCTCGGTTATTGAGCCCAGCAGGATAGGCCTAATGGTCTAACATTGGCAGATCTCGATTCAACCTTTTTAATAGAGAATCAAGTACATGCCACTAGACCTAAGTGGTTTCCCTTGTAAAATCTTAATTAATTCCTCCATACAGGTTACTGAATGTAGTGATAAGCCTAGAAGATCAATTGGTAAAATCTCAATTATATCCTCCATACGAGTTTTCGAGCCCTTTGATTGACATAAGGGGTCACTCAATTTAAACCGAGAATAAATCCTAAAGATGGGTATTTGATTTAACTGATAGGCTTAAAGGATCACTATGATTAAACTCAATTAAATCCTCATGACATGTTATTAAATTTGGTGTCAGGCCTAAGGGGTTACTTTGATAAACAGGGTCGCATTAATGTAATACATCGATTCTATCTCTTAGATGAGCTATCGAGTATAAAGGGTTTTATCCCTATGGAACCTCGACCAAAAACAATGACGATGACCAAGTCAAATTGATGTAGACCCTCAATTCAACATCTTTGACGGGATATCGAGTATGTAGTGTTCTATAATTGTGGAACCTCAACTGAAAAATATAATAGGTAACAAGGTCACATTCATGTATAATCTCGATCCAATCCCTCTTAATAGTTATCGATTATAAAGGTTCTATCCTTTTTTATGCATTTTAATGGATTTAATAATGTTTGTATATGACCTCTATAATTAATAATTAATAGAGACCTATATGACACTGTATTAATGTTATAATACTACAATCCTAACTCCGTCCTTTATGAGATAAGTCTTTTATTAATTATGGGTTTTCTATTTAAGAGAACTTCCATTTTTATGATTGTAATTAGTGATTTTTTTTTCTTTTTTTGACAATAATTTAACTTTAATTTTTCAATATTATAATAGTAAGTAACATTATATGTAATTTAAATTTTTTCTTTTCTTCTAAAATAATGTATTGGCATTTAAACTATTGCATAAACATTAAAAAGTTCTAATTATGAATTAAATTGTTTTTGCAAAAAGACTATTTTTGTTTCGGAAATTGATTACATTATTACCATTTTCACATATAATATTTTTTGACAATTATAGCTCATATGTTAATAAACCTCCTATTTCAATTTAATTATATATTTATGATATACATTCAAATCATTAATTGAGAGAATATGTGATGGATTTACCATAATAAGCACAGGACCATAAGTTTATTACCATAATTTCATAAAAGAATTCTATGTTTATCCAATTTTGTATGTTTTAATGTCTATATAAATGATCGATGAGGTTTAGAATCATTCAAAAATGAAAGAGTACAACAATCTCCTTCTCATGGTACTGGTACTACACCATATCATGTTAGTCCCAAACATATCAGAGTTCGTATGCTCGTACATTAATCAATGTGATACCTTTGTAAAAAGTTCAGAAGATTCAGTTTTTAGCTAATCATTTCAAAGTGTCCAGCTACCTAGGAGAAAAGGCTTCAGTTTATCTTGGATATGGATACTTTGATGTGATTAGTCGATAACTGGATTTTTTGTCCCTTTTAACATGGTTCTGCTACTTTTTAAATTTTAAATATATTTAATTTTATAAAAATTTAGTCGAAAGTTCCTTCATTCTTCACTCTTTATTATATAGATAATGTATGAATTTACATTTCTTGTTGGATTTAATTTTTTATCAAATGTAGTGGGTACCATGTCCTAAGCCCAAACATCCCTCTTCCACCTCAAGATTTGTAACTGAAAAAACTATCTAAAACGAGATATCATATAATTTCAGAATGAAATTACTTTTTTATCTTTTCTTTCTGAAGTTCTTGGAGATGAGCATAGATGTCATCCAAATTTCTCTAAGATAAATTAGACTTGTGAGGGAGATTATACCTCATCATCAATTTTGAAAATTTCATCATATAAAATTTGTATTTTAGATTGTAGGTGAAAAATAATTAGCTTGTAGATGTTCAATTATTGTTCTAGGTCTTTTTGTATTGCATCATCAATTCATAAAATAAATATCTGGATTGGATACCTCCCTGCAACCACATGCATAGGCAAGAACTTTGTCAGGCCCAACAACCCCAATCGTTTTTAGTTAATTCCACTATAGTCCATATATACAATATTTAATTCACTACACTATAAGTATTATATAATCCAAAATAACCTATTCTTTTCATAGAATAATAAAATATCCATACAAAAACAAAAAATAAAGGGCAAAATTGATAAGTGTTAAATAGTTGAGTGTCATGTGAAGATTTAAACATTTGTAGGGACAAATAATGTGTAAAACATATTTAACTAAGGGAAAATTTTGTATTAGTTATTTGTTATGAAATTTAAGGTTGACCAGTAGTCCAAAGGTTCATTTGCACTAGTTAAATTTGACAGAGGTATCATAGTGCTTGGTATACCATTTAAATACCTAAACAACAAATTGTTCTTAATCACAACACTAAGAAATGTATTAATATATTTCCTAGTCCAGGTTCGAGTCTGGTTTTATGCATTGTTTGTGAAAGTTTCCCTCCTAGTCTTAAAAAAAGTAAAAACTCACAAATTCAAATTCCAAGTGCAACTGAATTATCTAGGCAACTTTAGCCCTAATACACACATATTTCTACAAGAAAAAAAAACTAATTATTCCCTAACTACAAGATGAAAATAAAATGTTCTAGATCTATTGAATTAAAGTGAAACTTGCAATGGTATAATCGTTTCATATGTTGTGAAAACAATCAGTTTAAGTTTTTATAGTTGGGAAACAAAATACAACTCCTAAAATTTCACAAAACTAAACAAATAAAAATAAATAAAAAGTTCTTTTTGTTTGGTTATATGTATAAGTGAACTTTTCTTATCTCTCCATATATTTTTTGAAAAGTCATCTTAAATAAAAAAATGGTGGGACACCTCAAAGTACTTTTTTATAAATAGCACAAAGGAAGTCCAAATCTATACGGGTTAACGATTCAATTGCGCGATGTTGATCCTGAAGTGCAATCTAGCACCCGCATAGGGTTTTGTATTAAGACGTGAGTCCAAAATATATTTTGTCCAAGTTTTTGGTGAATAATTCCTCTAATACAGATACATCCAAAACAAAACCAAACCCTTTGCAATAAAGATCCACACAAATCCTTCTATAATGCGGATGTCCCTAAAAATGTAAGAAACCTTTTCACGTATGAGAATCAAGATTTAATTGATGAGTTTTGTGACGTCTACAAATCCATTCCTCATAAAATTAATGCGGCTTCTAATCCATATGTCCTAACCAGTCCATGGTGCAAAGTTGATCTTGATGTGCCATCAATCTAGTTTTTCATAGTGACACACGAGTCCCAAATAATCCTTGCCCAATATTTTGGTGAAGAATGTCTCAGAATTAAATCATATACCTTTCGAAACCACTCAAGAGCCTTTTCAAAAGTTCACAAAAAAATTCTCCGCTTAGCAATAATCGACATACTACCATGTAGGGAGGGTAATCTTAGGATAAACACTATCATATGCATCCATAGACTCCCTATGTCTATGTCCAGACAATTGGTGTGAGTTACGTTCCAATAATTGCACACACAAATAACTTAAAAGTGAACTATACTGAACACTACAATTAATTCTTATTTTTTGAACATGTATTTCACTACTACAGCATAAGCCTCTAGCGACTAACTTTCTCGCGACTACGCGATGTAGTCGCTAAAGACAAGCACCATTCGCGACTACATCTCTTTAACGACTACATGGTATGTTTCTCGACTACCAAGTAGTCGTTAGTAATTTTTATTATTAACGACTACAAGAAGTAGTCGTTAATACGTAGTAAGTAGTCGCGAGTGATTTTTGTATTTTTTAATTAATTTCCCACGTGTTAGTCATTAAGGATCTAGCTACTACTTCCCCTAATCTAGCGACTACATGAAGTAGTCGCTAGAAAGAAAGCCATATATCTTCACCGAGAGCTCACTATTCTCATTCATTCCTTATACAAAAAATCAAAAAAAAAACGAGAGCTCTTATTTCACCACTCCAAGAGGCGATTTAAGCAGCAAAGCAACATCAAGGAAATCAACAAAGGTAATGAAATCCAAACCACAATCTTATTCTATTCCATTTTCATCGATTTCTTAATATTTTTTCCATTTTTAATTTCTAATCAATTTTTTTTATTTGTGTTTAAATCCGAATCACTATGGCATGGATTCATCACCAAATCAGCTTCAGTTTCAGCTTCGAAGGTAATTTTTCCAACTTTTTTTTGTGCTTTAATTTTCATGTTTCATTTTTTATTTTTTTTACTTTGATTATTACATGTGTTGTTTAATTCCGAGAATATGTAGTGCTATTAGGGTGTTGTTTGTGACATTTTAAACACAAAAATGATGCTAAATGAGTAAAAAAAAATTAATTTGAGTAATTGATTTTTTTTTTAAATTTTTGGTTGCTTGTTTAGGAATTCCGAATTTAATTTGTGTTATTAGGGTAAATTTTATGTTAATTTAAACATGTAATTCTTGCTAGATTATGAAAATTAATCTTTATGATTTTTTGGGAATTTTTCGATTTTGTTATGATTTTTTGGGAGTTTTATATAAAAAAAAAAGTGTTAGAATGAAATTAATATTTGGCCTAAAATTGTATTAGAAAATATATAGGGACTAAAATGTAATTTTTAAAAAATATATAGGGACTAACATGCAATTTTTAAAAAATATATAGGTACTAGCATGCAATTTAAAAAAAAATATATAGGGACTAGCATGCCATTTTAGGGTTTGATTTAATTTTAGAAAATTAAAGGGATAAAAATTTAATTAACAAAAACCATGTAATTTGACATTTTTGGCCTAAAAGTGTTTGTTAAAAAAATAGAGGGACCTAAGTGCAATATGGAAAAACTTATTTTACTATATAATAATAGATTTTTAAATATTAAAAAAAATTATAATATATTTTTACTATATGACTAATATAATTATTTTTGTATAATACAGATTGTACGTGTGCTATATATTGGATGTTAAAGCTTGTCGATCCTATATTTTATTTATTTATTTTATGATTGTAATAATTTATTTATTTTTATTTTTATTTTCATGTTTTTCTTTTTGGTGATGTAATAATTTAGTGTTTTTTATGTTATTTTTAATTCTATATTTTAATTACACTACAAAATGCTAGATGGCCGATGTGATGAATATGCAGCACGGAGGGGACGGTGGGGTAGGGACCCAAACCAGAATCCGAACTGAAATCTTGCCGACTCCCCAAACCAACCCGGTAAATAAACCAATTTAAATCCAAAATTGCTTAAAAAATAACGTAAACATCAATTAATTCAATTTTAAAATAGAACCAGTTCGACGCAAAAAACGGGGTAGCGCGACTCTAAAAACTGCCATGAGGGCACTCAAAGCGGTCGGGTGGCCTTTGCCGGTAAATTTCTGCATTCTCGACGACACGTGGAGTCCCTCTAGCAAGTACGGGCACCACGTTTCCCAAGTATTCAGGATTACTGTCCGAGAGAGGATTCCACCGTTTTACCGTGCTTAGGATAAAGTTCCGGATGCTGACAAAATCGCCGTCATTTAGAGATTATCGGTAAAAATAAAACTGTTAATATTTTTAAAAATTAATTTTTTGTTTTAATTTAAATTCAAATAAATTTTTTATAGAATTTTTCCGACATACCGAGTTGGAGGAAAAGGAAAGATTGGAATTGGATTGCTGGTAATTTGGACGATACGATGAGAATTAGGTTTAAAGATTACAAACATAACGTGAAGAAAAACTTCTGGAGAAAGGGCTTGAAACCGGTTTGGTTGTCCGATGAGATTTGGGCAAAATGTTGTGAGAATTGGGGTCCGAGGAAAGCGAAGGTAAAATCTCAATTTTTTTTAATTTAATTATATTATTTAAATTATAATTGTTTTTATTAATAATTTAATTTCAATTTTTTCCAGCATCAAGCAATTGAAAATAGCAAGAATCGACCAAAACAAAAAAATAAGAGTGGAGCGGGGTCGAGAAAGTATTCCTGAACTCGGGATATGCTTTATGAGGTGATTTTTTATTTAAGTAATTTATTTATTATTAATTTATTATTTATTTTGAATATTTTTTTAATGAAACAGGGTGAAGATTTAATCTTGGGAGGGAACCTGGTGATCAGGGATGACGCTACACAACAAGACATCCCGATTCCGCGTATGGGCGGTTTTTTCGAGGTGGTGGGTAAAAGCAAGAAGACGAAACCGTGGAGGTCGGAGGGCTATGAAAAAACCGATGTAAGTAATTGTTATAATTAAATTATTAATTAAATTTTTCATCTTAAATCAAATTTAATATTTTTTTTAATTGTTTAATATGTAACAGAAATTGCTCAAGGATGCAATGAAGGAGCAGGTGACTCAGAGTCAATTTGAGTCAACCGATGGTCAAGGCATGACACAAAAGGAGCAAATCGAGTACGTGAGGAACACCTCGAAAAAGGATATCGGGTCGCCAAAGAGGAGCTGGACACCGAGCATTTGTCGACCGAAAAAAGCGAAGAAGAAAGCTTCGACTACTCCAGCCCAGGCCGAGCAGCATGCGGAGATGATGGCGGCGATTAACAAGCTCTAAGTAGCCACCAGTCTTCCACAATTCCTCCGCCCTGAAGTTTGCTCTACCAGCACCGAGCCTCCTGTTTATTCCCAGGATGATGTGAGTGATGCTATCCCGTGGATTAACCAGTTGAGGGCAGAGAAAGGAGAGCCGCCCCTCCAACCTATGAATGCGGACACCACTCCTCCCAGCGGTGATGAAGATGAAGAAGATGGTGATCATAGTAGTGATGAAGATGAATACGAGTCCGAGAATGAACACGATGTTTATAGCCGGGTCGGACTCTAGATCGAGATTGTTGGTGTTTATCTTTTCTATTTATCGATTATGTATATTATTAAGACTTTTAATTTATTTTGGTTTGGTTTGGTTTGACGTAGACTTTGACTTGGTTTGACTTTGGTTTAATTTTAAATTTTAATTAATTATTTTGAATTATTAATTGTATTTTTATTTATTAATTGTGTTTTTTAATAATTAATTATATTTTAAAAAAAATATGATTTTCGACTTTTTTTAATTGCAGTATTGTAATTAAAAATAATTCGAAAATCGTATTTTTAAAATTTTTTTTTGAAAAAAATAATTATTAGCTACTACTTGTAGTCGATATTGACTACTAGATGTAGTCGCTAAGTACAAGGTAAATAACGACTACAATGTAGTCGTTAATAATCCTTCATAATAACGACAACAAAGAAGTCGTCGAAAGTAAAGTGAATAGAGACTAACTTGTAGTCGCTAAAAGTAGCAACAATCTAACGACTACATTGTAGTCATTAGTAAGACCACAACCTCTAACGACTACTGCTTGGCACGTAGTCGTAAGGTTTGGCTTCTAACGACTAGGTATTCGCGACTAAGTTTTAACGACTACAAGTAGTCGTTAGATCCTTGATTCTCTTTCTCGCGACTACTTACCTACGCATTAGCGACTACTCATGTAGTCGCTAAAAGCCTTGTGCGGCGTAGTGTTTTATCATGCAAGTGTTGTATCTTCGTCTTAAAAAAATATTTTGAACTAGAAAATTCATATCAATTTTTTTCCATTCATGTATAAAGTATCCTTATACGAGTCATGTTTATTTGAACTCCTTCATAGAATTAGAAATTTCTATTTTGTTAATTTCTTAAATGTATTATTTTCATTAATGTAAACAATGATAAAATAGGTATTAAAAATAATATGATCCATGTTGGACAATTAGAAAACTCAATTATACACTTAGGGGGGTGTATTCAATTAGGAGTTTGTAGGATTTTTTTGGATTTTTAAAAATCATAGACTTTATAGACTCTACAGATTGTTTTAATTCCATAGAGAGTTTGACGGATTCTTTCTAATTCTATATAGAGTTTAATGGATTTTTTTCAAGATTAGATAGATTGCAATGGACTTTATAAAAAATATACATGTATTAAAAATGTAAACCAGAATAAAATGTATTCTTCCAATAAAACAAATATATTTTTGTAATAAATTTCGGTGTATAACGGTAAAAAATTATCCTAGTATTTGTATTAACCATCTTATACAATGTGGTTTCTGGAGAATTCTTCTTTTTTTAACATCCTCGTGAAACTGCATCTGCATAGACAACTGAAGTCTAGAAAGAAGCTCAATCACCCAATTATAAATGGATAATATATGTAGTAATAGATCCAGTTGTAACAGTCCTGATTGATAGAAGGAGTAGAGAAAAGGAAAAAACATATATATACCCCAACTACCACTTGATTTTAAGTATAATATTTCTTTATGTAATTATAATGAAAAAAGCAAGGAAGACTTTGTTAATAAAAACTTTGTGTACTCTAGCACTTTAGCAGAAGTATACCCATTCTTTAGCATTTTTTTTCTTCCAATCCTTTATAAATATAAATATAAATGAACGCACATGATCTTTTTTGTTTTTACTAAACAATCATTAAGATCATCGTTGCTGGTTTGAAAAGGATAGATTTTTCTTCACTATATAATCTAGCCATGAAAGCTTTATGGATATGTATGTTTAAATTATACACTAATATAAAACAAGCTAATAACTGAAAGAAGCAAAACACTATTTTTCCAAGTGATCATATTGATCAAAGCAAGTAATGATCAAATTAAATCCCACGTGATCAAAGAAAAAAATAGTTTAAGTCCCACACAATAAAACATGTAATTAGCAAAAAAATGATTAAAGCGAAATAATTTCAACGATTTTAGGACTGAATTACTTTATGAACAAGTAATGAATTTCTGACCTAATAATCTACACCCACAGTTTTTTTCTTCTTAATTTTAAAACCCATCATGAATATTGAATTCACACAAGTTTTTGTTGTCTTGACTAATAATATTACTATCCCAAAAGTAAACTGTCTCAAATTAAATAATCATTAAAGATTAAAATATGAAAACTTCAATCAATCAAAAACAAATTATATAAGAAAAAGAGGTTATGAACCTTGATAGATTAGTTAGAAACAAGGGCCAACCTATGAAATAATGATGAAGAACGAAGAAAAGAATCAAAAATTAGAATAATTATTAAATCATTAATGATATTTTTTTTACCTCGATCGTTGGAGTTTATACAATCTTAGGGGGGTGTCATCAAATTAGACTCTATGGGATTTTTTTAGATTTTAAAAGTAATGGGGTTTTCAATTAGAATTTTAAAGAATCATTTAAAATCTGGATGTTTTCAATTAGGAGTTTAAAGAATCAATAAAAATCCGACTGTTTTCAATCAAGAGTTTTTAAAATACTTTAAAATCTTATGATTTTATAAAGTTTTGGATTTTTAAAACTCATTGGACTTTATAGGATTCTTGGGCTTGGGTATATATAAAAAACCACTTTACAAATCTCAAGCCAGAAGAGAAGATTTCATAAAGTCTTTCCGTAAGAAAAAAAAATCCCCAAACGTCACTCAGATAAGAAAAAAAATCTTTTATGCATTAAAATTTATTATTTTGAATGTTAATTATCTGTATTGAATTTCATATTTTGCTTAATTTTTTTTCTTTTTTCTTTGTTTCGTTCCATTTATTGGATAAATAATAATGTTTCTTTGATTTTGTTTGGGGACGCATGGTTAATGTATTTTGTATACTTTTCGTGTTGTGTTGTGCTATGTTGCATGGTAATAAAACGTGTTTTGAATTAATAGTGTTTGCGAACGTTTATATCAGTATTGGACTACTTATATCAGTATTGAATTAATAGTGTCTTTAGAATACATATATTACAGTCATGTACTGGAATTCACAATCACAAATTCACAATTTTTGTTGCTTTAATTTTTTGTTTCAAAAAGGTACTGGAATTTGCTTTATTACTTGTGTACACTTTGGGTAAGTTGTTTTATTGTGAGAGATACATAAAAAACAAAAAGATATGAGTATTTCGTCGAAATCTACATAGAATTTAAAAAAGTCAATCAAACTATATTCAAGAATTAAAAGAATCCGTTAAAATCTATTTAGATTTGAAACAATACACAGAATTTTCAAAGTCTATGGAGTTTATAAAATCTAAAAAAATCCCATAAACTCTAAATTGATAACACCCCCCTTAGCTTATACAGAAGGATTTGTAGAAGACTTGTTTATTTATATTTCAATCCTAAACTCCTACAAAATCCAAAGATTTGGAAAGTCCAATAACTTTTGAATACCTCGAAATTTTAATGGATTTAAAAAAGTCTTGATTGAATACATCTAGATTTTAATAGAGTTTTTAAAATTCTAATTGAATACCCCAAGATTTTAATAGACTTTTTAAAATCTTGACCTGAAGTCCAAAAAAATCCAACAGACTCCTAATTGAATACACCCCTTAGTTTCAAACGATAAATACCTACACATATTTTTTGAAATTTGAAGAGATTTATGAACCTGCTGCTTCTGTAATTACATGAATAATTAATACAGGCCTATATTTAATTTTTTGAATTATATAATCATATAATGCCAGACTCTATCCACTGACCTTCTTTTATGGTCAAGATGTAATATATTTTTATTTTTTGTAGAAATACTTCCTTTTTATAAATGTAATTTTTTTAATCTATTTTGTAAAAATTTTTTCTTTAAATTATTCCACATATTGTTAATAAATGAGATTATATCTAAACTTATATTTTTTCTCTCCTTTTTAAACAATATTTAGACACATACTATTGCAGAATTAATATTAGAAGATTCTTTTTGAGGATTTTTTTCCTAAAAAAACTTTTTTGTTTTCTTATTATATTCACATAAACTAACCATTTGCAATCACAACATTTGCTTTAAATTGCACGTTTACTTATGTTAATTTCTCCATGAATTACATTCAATTAAGGAGTTGATAAAATATTTGATGGACTTAATATAATAATGTCAAGAGTATAAATTTAATATCATATTTTTCCCATAAAAATAAAGAAAATAAATTCGAGAAACTTGTGCCTTTAGCTCTATAAGTAAACTATGTCATTCTAAAACATGAATGGTTGAGTATATACTTTTTACTTCCCAATATGCGAGAGCCACTGCATTTTTACCATATTAAATTTCTCTCGAAAAAACTCTATCGATATAGTTGAATCCTTGTTTTCGTACGTGGTCCATAATTGTAGGTACCCTCTACAAAGAAAAAGTTGGATAATTAGCAATCCATCAAACCTGAAATATCAAGAATGGTAGAAATAATATTATGTTTAATAGAACTATTCAATAACTAAGACTCTCAATGTAAATAATGATTATCTAGAGTAAAATCGATAGAGCGTGGACAATATATTATATAACTATACAACTACAAACTTTGAGTTTTATATAATGTTTTGTTGTGATAACATCCTTGTCCCCCTATCATTATCATCTCTACTCTAAAATCTATTTGGACGACAAGGACGTGGACGGGGTCATAATTCAAAGATAAAAAAACAGGTCCATTGGATTTATGTGGTACTCGTACGACACCATATCATGTTAGTTCCATACATATCAGAGTTCGTATGCTCGTACATTGGTCAATGTGATACCTTTGTAAAAAGTTCAGAAGATTCAGTTTTTAGCTAATCATTTCAAAGTTTCTGGCTACCTAGGAGAAAAGGCTTCAGTTTATCTTGGATATGGATACTTTGAAATGATTAGTCAATAAGTGGGTTTTTTGTCCCTTTTAACATGGTACTGCTACTTTTTCAATTTTTAATATATTTAAATTGTATAAAAATTTAGTTGAAAGTTCCTTCATTCTTCACTCGTTATTATATAGATAATGTAAAAATTTACATTTCTTGTTGGATTTAATTTTTTTTATCAAATGTAGTGGGTACCATGTCCTAAGCCCAAACATCCCTCTTCCACCTAAGAATAGTATCTGGAAAACTATCTAAAACGAGATAACACATAATTTCAGAATGAAATTATTTTTTATCTTTTCTTTTTGAAGTTCTTAGAGATGGGCATAGATGTCATCCAAATTTCTCAAAGATAAATCAACTTGTGAGGGAGATTATATTTGGTCAACAATTTTGAAAATTTCATGATATAAAATTTGTATTTTAGATTGTAGGTGAAAAATACTTAGCTTGTAGATGTTCATTTATTGTTCTACGTCATTTTGTATTGCTTCATCATTTCATAAAACAATTATCTCGATCTGATACCTCTCTGCAACCACATGCATAGGCAAGAACTTTGTCAGGGCAATAACCCCAATCGTTTTTAGTTAATCCCGTATAGTCCATAAATACAATATTTAATTCACTACACTATAAGTATTATATAATCCAAATTAAAATATCCTATTCTTTTGATAGAATAATAAAATATCCATACAAAAAACAAAAAATAAAGGCCGAAATTGATAAGTTTTAAATAGTTGAGGGCCATGTGAAGATTTAAACATTTGTGGGGATAAATCATGTGTAAAACATATTTAATTAAGGGAAAATTTTGTAATAGTTTTTTGTTATGAAATTTAAGGTTGACCAGTAGTCCAAATTTTCATTTGCACTAGTTAAATATGACAGAGGTTTCATAATGCTTGGTATACTATTTAAATACCTAAACAGCAACTCGTTCTTAATCACAACACTAAGAAATATATTAATATATTTCCTAGTCCAGGTTCGGGTATGGTTTTATGCATTGTTTGTGAAAGTTTCCCTCATTGTCTTAAAACAGTAAAAACTCACAAATTCAAATTCCTAGTGCAACTGAATTAGCTAGGCAACTTTAGCCCTAATACACACATATTTCTTCAAGAAAAAAAAACTAATTGTTCCCTAACTTCAAGATGAAAATAAAATATTCTATATCTATTGAATTAAAGTGAAACTTGCAATGGTATAATCGTTTCATATGTTGTGAAAACAAAGAGTTTAAGTTTTTTATAGTTTGGATACAAAATACAACTTCTAAAATTTCACAAAACTAAACAAATAAAAATAAATAATTTTTTCCTTTTTGTTTGGTTATATATAAGCGAACTTTTCTTATCACTCCATATATATATATATTGAAAAGTCATCTTAAATAAAAAAATGGTGGGACACCTTAAAGTATTTCTAATAAAAATCACAAAGGAAGTCCAAATCTATACGGGGTAACGATTCAATTGCGTGAAGTTGATCCTGATGTGCAGTCTAGTACCCACATAGGGTTTTGTATTAAGACGTGAGTCCCAAATATATTTGTCCAAGTTTTTGATGAATAATTCCTCTAATATAGATACATCCAAAACAAAACCAAACCCTTTGCAATAAAGATCCACACAACTCCTTCTATAATTCTCATGTCCCTTAAAATGTAAGAAACCTTTTCACGTAGTAGAATCAAGATTTAATTGATTAATTTTGTGATGTATAAAACTCCATTCTTCATACAACTTAATGCGGCTCCTAATCCATATGCCCTAACTGGTCCATGTTGCAAAGTTGATCCTGATGTGCCATTAATCTAGTTTTTCATAGTGACACACGAGTCCCAAACAATCCTTGCCCAATATTTTGGTGAAGAATGTGTCGGAATTAAATCATATACTTTTCGAAATCACTCAAGAGCCTTTCCAAAAAGTCACAAAAAAATTCACCGCTTAGCAATAATCGGCATATTACCATGTAGGGAGGAAAATCTTAGGATAAACACTATCATATGCCTCCATAGACCCCTTGTGTCTATGTCCAGACAATTGGTGTGAGTTATGTTCCAACAATTGCACTCACAAATAACTGAAAAGTGAACTATACTGAGAACTAGAGTAAATAGCATTTTTACTCCCTGAGTTTTGACCTGATTGACAGGTTGCCCCCTAATCTTTAAAATGCGACTGCTTGCCCCCTAATTTTTGCTCTTGTGACCTGTTACCCCCTGGTCACGTTTTCCGTCCATTTTTGCCATTAAGTCTGACGTGGCTTTTCCATGTCACCTTTTTTTTTAATCGTAATTCTAATTAATCAAATAATTAAGTAAAACCAAGGGTAAAATAGGTTTTTGATAACAGTTTTAATATTATTAATAAAAATAATAAAACCCCCCATACCCCACCCCCTACTGTACCCCCACCCCACCCCACTCCCACCGAGACACCCCTACCCCCTCTTTTCCCCTTCTTCTTCTTCCCCATTCTTCTTCTTCCCGTCCGGTTCTTATAAAAAAATCAAGCAATGTCTGCTCATTGCTACATCACTTTCCACATTGGGGTTTTCTTAAAAAACTAAACAATACAAAGTCCTTCTTTTCATGTCTTCTAAATCTGCCGAACCTGCAAAAATGGTGGTTGAAATTCGTACTCTCGGGACAAATTCTTGGAGAAGAATCGATGAAACACCGAATCATGAGCTTCGTGAATCATTCGATCCTTGCTTAATCCCTGCTTCTGTTTCTTCCCAAAAAAAATTGATTTGTCTCTTTCTAATTCCCTTACCAGAGATTTCATGTTCCATATTCTAACCTGCACAACCAATTCAAACTAAATTCTCTACACTTCAAGGGATAATTGCTTCTAATTTTATTCTTACCCAACATTAACCTATATACAATGCTAAACAACTAATGTAAAAGAAAGAACAAAAATTTTTAGAAGGTACCTTGAAATCACCACCACCAGTGGTGAAACTTAAACCTCCAGGTTGAATATCAATGGAGAATAGTTACTGCAAAACCTCTTCTTCAACCCCCCACCCCTCCCCTTTAGACCAAACTACCACAAAAGGCAAACAAAAAAGGTTCATACTTTAACAGCAAAAGTTGCAACTTTAATCCAAAAATTTTCATTTCTGCAATTTTAGTGAGTTTTTTCTAACTGGTTTTGTTTTTTAATTAATTATTGTGTTTGTTAATCATGGGTTTTCTTCTTCTCGTTCACAAAAGTTTATCAGTAAATATGAACAATACCCATCAAATATATCATCATCATCACATTCACAATACGGATCCGGTACCTATTCAGATTCATCTTCAACTCCAATTTCAAGTTCTCTCTCTTTCCCAACACCTTTGATTCATCATCCACCTTTACGTAAAGGCGATACTAACCACTTAGTATCTCTAACTTCCACCACGTATGGTTCACTTCTCTTGATTGACCCTATCCTCAAAGACCCTCATGATTTGCAAAATTCACCAACCGATTATCGAAATCTTGAAATTTTACCGATCCTAATGACCCTTTATCCCCTGATTCCGTTGTTAATACTTGGGAACTCATAGAAGGTCTCGATGAGCTCGAGTTTGAGGTTGTTAATGCTCCCAGGAAGTCAAAGAGTTTTAATTTAATTGTGAGTATTTTAAAAAAGAATCTGAGATAAATGAGGTAGTCGAATCATATGTTATTAGCAAAGTTATTAGCAGCATCTTCTTTACCGGAAATAAGAATGGGTGATTTTTTTTAGAAGAACCAGAGGTGTCGTCGGGGAAGAAGAAGAAGAACAGGGAAGAAGAAGTAGGGGAAGAGAGGGGGGAAGGGGGTAGGGGTGTCTCGGTGGGGGTGGGGGTGGGGGTGGGGTGGGGGGTTTTTATTTTATCATTTTTATTAATAATATTAAAACTATTATAAAAAACCTATTTTACCCTTGGTTTTACTTAATTAATTGATTAATTAGAATGGATAAGCCACGTCAGACTTAACGGAAAAAATAGACGGATATCGTACTAGGGGGCAACGGGTAACAAGAGCAAAAATTAGGGGGTACATAGTCGCATTTTAAAGATTAGGGGGCAACCTGTAAATCGGGTACAAACTCAGGGGACAAAAATGCTATTTAGTCCTGATAACTACAATTAATTCTTATTTTTTGAACATATATATTACCATGCAAGTGTCGTATCTTCTTCTTAAAAAAAATATTTTGAACAAGAAATTCTATATCAATTTTTTTTCCATTCATGTATAAAATATCCTTATACGAGTCATGTTTATTTGAACTCCTTCACAAAATTAGAAATTTCTATTTTTTTTAAATTTGTTAAATTTTTATTTTTATTAATGTAAACAAAGACAAAATAGGTGTTAAAAATAATATGATCCATGTTGGACAATTAGAAAACTCAATTATACACTTAGTTTCTAACGATAGATACCTACACATATTTTTTGATGTTTGAAGAGATTTATGAATGCGTGGCTTCTATAATTACATGAATAATTAATACAGGCCTATATTTCATTTTCTGAGTTATACAATCCTATAATCCCTACTATATCCATTGACCTTGTTTTATGATCAAGGTGTAATGTAATGTATTTTGATTTTTTGTAGAGTACTTCCTTTTATAAAAGTAATTATTTTTTTAATCTATTTTATGAAATATTTTAATTTAAATTATTCCACATATTGTTAATAAATGAGATTATATCTAAATTTTTATTTTTTCTCTCCCTTTTAAACAATATTTAGATGCATACTATTGCGGAATTAATATTAAAAGCTTCTTTTTGTGGATAAATTTTTTTCCTACAAATAATTTTTTGTTTTTTAAATTCATTAAATTCCTATTATATTCACATAAACTAACCATTTGCAATTACATGGTTTGCTTATAAACTTGCAGTTTTACTTTTGTTAATTTCTTTATGAATTACATTCAATTAAGGAGTTGATAAAATATTTGATGGACTTAATATAATAATGTCAAAAGTATATATTTAATATCCTAGTTTTCCCAAAAAAAAAAGAGAATAAATTAGAGAGACTTGTGCCTTTAGCTGTATAAGTAAACTATGTAATTCTAAAACATGAACGGTTGAGCATATACTCATTACTTTCCCATATGCGAGAGCCACTGAATTTCTACCATATTAAAATTCTCTCACTAAAATTCTATCGATATAGTCGAATCCTATTTTCGTAGGTCGTCCATAATTATAGGTACTCTCTACAAAGAAAATGTTGGACAATTAGCAATCCATCAAACCTGGAATATCTAGAATGGTAGAAATAATATCATGTTTAATAGAACTATTCAATACCTAAATCTCTCAAATTAAATAATGACTATCTAGAGTAAAATTGATAGAGCATGGACATTATATCATATAACTCAACAACTATACACTTTGAGTTTTATATAATGTCTTGTTGTGATAACATCCTTGTCCCCTATCATTATCATCTATACTCTAAAACCTATTTGGACGACAAGGATGTGGATGGGGTCAGAGTTCAAAGATAAAATAAAACAGGTCCAGGAGGATTTATGTGGTAGGAGTTTTTCATATAATTTTTAATAATATATTTTAGGTGTAACAAGTTTCACACTATAAGTAATAATTATAATAATATGAAATATAGAATATAAGTATATGTTACAAAATTAAATTAATTAAAATGAGGCTTATATAACAAAATAAGGTAAGTAATGTTTAACTTAAAACACCTAATAAAGATATAATATAAAATACAAAATATGTTCTACAAGTCGATTGAAAAAAATAAAAATGAAGAACCAAAGTTTTAAGTTGGTGCATCGATTTAAATGATCCTAAAAGGCCCAACACATACAAACTAATATATTATAAATTTTTGATTTTGATATTCTATGCACACTTCAGAAAAAACGTCTTCTAGGAAGCACTAAAAATCCTTTAACATTGAATTCTGTTTTTAAATGAGGCAAACTTTTTTATAAAAAGTTTAAAATAATTTTTTTCTAAATTAGTGACGAATAGAAAGACGCGGGTTAAACATGACTATCTGTTCTGTTCTGGACAGGAATGGTGATTGACTGTTGTCTAGCACCTACGCGGTGTTGTAATCCATCATAAGAAGGGATTTCTATATCATAGCTTGTATAATTCTAGTAATATCAATTAGCCAAGAGGTTTATTTGTTATCTAAACTTAACCATCAAACAACTATGAAAATCATCCTTAAACTATTATAGATATAATTATGATATTTTCTTATTATTTATAGATTCTAAAGGTTATGTGTTATTGTTATCTGGTGGACCAAAAGGACATGATGGACATGGTGACCATTACTTTTGAGTATTCATAAAAAATGAAAGTTGAGATAATAATTTTGATGAAGTGTTTGGTAAATAGGTGTATACCTAAAGTCTAGTGTGTACATAGAGAATGGTTGTGCGCAGACATGAAACACCTCTCCAATAAAAAATCTCTTCTATAAAAATTTATCTAATGCTTTGAAAGATATTTCATTTTTGAAACACTTGTAAGCTACCTTTATTTGTATAGAGGATTGGGTAAGTAATCAAGCATTTAATGATATTTTGATTTGTTTATGGCTTGCTTTATCGCCTAACCTATTTGAAAATATATTATGTGATGCGTATTTATCTCTAGGTATTTAGTTATTTTATTATAATTGCTTTAGAAAATATAGAGCTTTATAAAAATATGATATATTGTTTACTTATTCCATATGTACGAGGTAAAAATAATATGATAATACAAAAGACTTACTATACCTTTGAAGGGGATCTAAAATTAGTCCTAGGTATTGATAGGTATAGAAGTCACATAGCTCCTCAAAGGCAAAGTTGAAGAAGAAAGGATCTCGATCAGGAAATTCACGTAAAGCAAATATACATGTTTTTCACTACGATATTGGATAAAATTAAGGATCCTTTAGAAAGTGTCATATCATTCCCATATATTAGTGAGTTTAACTGATAAAGTATAACTCCTATGGGTTATATCAAGATATAATAACAAATGGGAACCCCAAAAAAGCAATTTATCATCCGAACAATGATAGTTGTAGTAGATTACTAATTTTCTTATTATTCTATTACTGGAAGAACCATTCTCATAATGCTTATTGTAGTAGTGTTAATTAAGAACCTTACAAGGAAGTTCCCCACCAAGAAATGTGTTATCATCAGTTAAGTTGAAAAATCTCAAGCCATGGAGTGTTATTTTAACTCCCTCGTAGGGCCTCATATCTTTGTAACTGAAGTACAATGTCAGTAGGGCCAAACACTATCATCGATATTGTTATCTGATGAAGAAAAATAAACAACTCACAAGCATCGAGCAATAATGTAGTTCATTCCCAACAAGGGGTGGGTCACAAATGAACGACGCTACAACATCTTAGATCAACCTAACAAATCAGGAGGGGTTTTTGTGAACCATTGAAATGTTAACAATCTTGGAAAACTATAAAAGGTACGCACAACTTTCATCAGCGAACCAAAGAGGTTTAACCAAACCCATCGCATGAAAAAAATCTACCAAAACCCTTTAAAAGGGGATACATATGGGTTTGCAGTATGTATTTAGAAAAGTACAATAGGGACATTCTATATTACACAATTTTCCTCTCTATGAGGTTTTTAATGAGATAATAAATAGTCTGCAACGTTATTTTAGTTTTTAATATATAAATTATTTCTGAAGAATAAATATTTAATGTATAATATCATATTAAAAGTATCAATTCAATGCTCGGTTATCGAGCCTAGCAGGATAGGCCTAATTGTCTAACACTGGCAAATCTTGATTCAACCCTCTTAATAGAGAATCATGTACATGCCACTAGACATAAGTGGTTGTCCTTGTAAAAACATAATTAATTCCTCCATACAGGTTACTGAATGTAATGATAAGCCTAGAAAATTAATTGGTAAAATCTCAATTTTGTCCTCCATACGAGTTTTCGAGCCCTTTGATAGACATAAGGGGTCACTCAATTTAAATCGAGAATAAATCCTAAAATGGGTATTAGATTTAAGTGATAGGCTTAAAGGGTCACTATGATTAAACTAAATTAACTCCTCCTGACATGTTATTAAATTTGGTGTCAGGCCTAAGGAGTTACTTTGATAAACAAGGTCGCATTAATGTAATACATTAATTCTATCTCTTAGATGAGCTAACGAGTACAAAGGGTTTTATCCCTATGGAACCTCGACCAAAAACTATGACGGTGACCAAGTCAAATTGACGTAGACCCTCAATTCAACATCTTCGACGGGATATCGAGTATATAGTGTTCTGTAATTGTGGAACCTCAACTGAAAAATATAATAGGTAACAAGGTCACATTCATGTATAATCTCGATCCAATCCCTTGTAACATTTATCGTTTATAAAGTTTCTATCTTTTTATATGAATTTTAATGGATTTAATAATGTTTCTTTATGACCTCTATAATTCATAGAAACCTATATGTCACTGTATTAATGTTATAATCCTACAATCCTAACTTCGTCCATTAAGAGATAAGTCTTTTATCAATTATGGTTTTTCTATTTAAAAGAACTTCCTTTTTTATGAATGTAATTAGTGATTTTTTTTTCTTTTTTTTGAAAATAATTTAACTTTAATTATTCGATATTATAATAGTAAATAACATTATATGTAATTTAAATTTTTTTCTTTTCTTGTAAAATAATGTATTGGCATTTAAACTATCGCATAAAAATTAAAAATTTCTGATTAAATTGTTTTTGCAAAAGAGACTATTTTTGTTTCGGAAATTGATTACATTATTACCATTTTCACATATAATTTTTTTTGACAATTATAGCTCATATGTTAATAAACTTCCTATATCACTTTGATTATATATTTATGATATACATTTAAATCATTAATTGATAGAATATGAGATGGATTTACCATAATTAACACATGAGTATAAGTTTATTACCATACTTCCATAAAAGAATTCTATGTTTATCCAATTTTATATGTTTTAATGTCTATATAAATGATCGAGAAGTTTAGAATCATACGAAAATGAAAGAGTACAACAATCTCCACCTCATGGTACAGGTACGACACCATATCATGTTAGTCCCAAACATATTAGAGTTCATATGCTCGTACATTGATCAATGTGATACCTTTGTAAAAAGTTTGGAAGTTTTTAGCTAATCATTTCAAAGTTTTCAACTACCTAGGAGAAAAGGCTTCAGTTTATCTTGGATATGGATATCTTGAAATGATTGGTCAATAACTGGATTTTTTGTCCCTTTTAACATGGTTCTGCTACGTTTTAAATTTTAAATATATTTAAATTGTATAAAAATATAGTTGAAAGTTCCTTCATTCTTCACTCATTGTTATATAGATAATGTATGAATTTACATTTCTTTTTGGATTTAAGTTTTTTTTCAAATGTAGTGGGTACCATGTCCTAAGCCCAAACATCCATCTTCCACCTCATACTAGTACTGGAAAACTATCTAAAACGAGATAACACATAATTTCAGAATTAAATTATTTTTTATCTTTTCTTTCTGAAGTTCCTGGATATGGGCATAGATGTCATCCAAATTTCTCAAAGATAAATCACACTTGTGCGCGAGATTATACCTGGTCATCAATTTTGAAAATTTAATCATATAAAATTTGTATTTTAGATATAGGTGAAAAATATTTTGCTTGTAGATGTTCATTTATTGTTCTAGATCTTTTTGTATTGTATCATCAATTCATAAAACAATTATCTCGATCTGATACCTCCCTGCAACCACATGCATAGACAAGAACTTTGTCAGGCCTAACAACCCCAATTGTTTTTAGTTAATTCCACTATAGTCCATATATAAAATATTTAATTCACTACACTATAAGCATTATATAATCCAAAATAACCTATTCTTTTCATAGAATAATAAAATATCCATACAACAAAAAAAAAATAAAGGCTGAAATTGATAAGTTTTAAACAGTTTACTGTCATGTGAAGATTTAAACATTTGTGGGGACAAATAATGTGTAAAACATATTTAGTTAAGGGAAAATTTTGTAATAGTTTTTTGTTATGAAATTTAAGGTTGACCAGTAGTCCAAAGGTTCATTTGCACTAGTTAAATATGACAGAGGTATTGTTGTGCTTGGTATACCATTTAAATACCTAAACAGTAAATTGTTCTTAATCACTACTAAGAAATGTATTAATATATTTCTAAGTCCAGGTTTGAGTCTGGTTTTATGCATTGTTTGTGAAAGTTTCCCTCCTTGTCTTAAAAAAGTAAAAACTCACAAATTCAAATTCCAAGTGCAACTGAATTAGCTAGGCAACTTTAGCCCTAATACACACATATTACTTCAAGAAAAAAAACTAATTGTTCCCTAACTTCAAGATGAAAATAAAATGTTCCAGATCTATTGAATTAAAGTGAAACTCGCAATGGTATAATCGTTTCATATGTTGTGAAAACAAACAGTTTAAGTTTTTTAATAGTTGGGATAAAACTACAACTCCTAAATTTTTTACAAAACTAAACAAATAAAAATAGAAATAAATTTCTTTTTGTTAGGTTCTCCATATATTTTTTGAAAAGTCATCTTAAATAAAAAATAGCGGGACACCTCAACTTACTTTCTTTTAAAAAGCACAAAGGAAGTCCAAAGCTATACGGGTTAACGATTCAATTGCGCGAAGTTGATCCTGAAGTGCAATCTAGCACCCACATAGGGTTTTGTATTAAGACGTGAGTCCAAAATATATTTTGTCCAAGTTTTTGGTGAATAATTCATCTAATACAGATACATCCAAAACAATACCAAACCCTTTGCAATAAAAATCCACACAAATCCTTCTATAATGCTCATGTCCCTCAAAATGTAAGAAACCTTTTCACGTATGAGAATCAAGATTTAATTGGTGAATTTTGTGACGTCTACAAATCCATGCCTCATAAAAATTAATGCGGCTCCTAATCCATATGCCCTACCCTGTCCATGGTGCAAAGTTGTTCTTAATGTGCCATCAATCTAGTTTTTTATAATGACACACGAGTCCTAAATAATCCTTTCCCAATATTTTGGTGAAGTATGTCTCGGCATTAAATCATATACCTTTCGGTACCACTCAAGAGCCTTTCCAAAAAGTCACACAAAAATTCTCCGCTTAGCAATAATAAACATACTACCATGTAGGTAGGGTAATCTTAGGATAAACACTATCATATGCATCCACAGACTCCCTGTGTCTATGTCCAGACAATTGGTGTGAGTTATGTTCCAACAATTTCACACACAAATAACTGAAAAGTGAACTATACTGAACACTACAATTAATTCTTATTTTTTGAACAAATATTTTATCATTCCAGTGTCGTATCTTCTTCTCAAAAAACTATTTTGAACAAGAAATTCTATATCAATTTTTTTTCCATTCATGTATAAAATATCCTTATACGAGTCATGTTTATTTGAACTCCTTCAAAGAATTAGAAATTTATATTTTCTTAATTTGTTAAATGTATAATTTTTATTAATGTAAATAATGATAAAATAGGTGTTAAAAATAATATGATCCATGTTGGACAATTAGAAAACACAATTATACACTTATTTTCAAACGATAAATACCTACACATATTTTTTGAAGTTTGAAGAGATTTATGAAAGTGTGGCTTCTATAATCACATGGAGAATTAATACAGACCTATATTTCATTTTTTGAATTTTATAATCCTATAATGCTGACTCTATTCATTGATCTTCTTTTATGGTCAAGGTGTAATGTAATGTATTTTTATTTTTTGTTGAAATACTTCCTTTTTATAAAAGTAATTTTTTATCTATTTTGTAAAATATTTTACTTTAAATTATTCCACATATTGTTAATAAATGAGATTATATCTAAATTTATATTTTTTCTCTCCCTTTTAAACAATATCTAGACACATACAGTTGCAGAATTAATATTAGAAGCTTCTTTTTGTGGATTTTTTTCATAAAAATAACTATTTTGTTTCTTATCTTCAATGCTTTCTTATTATATTCACATAAACTAACCATTTGCAAAACTTTTGCTTATAAATTGAACTTTTACTTTTGTTAATTTCCCCATGAGTTATATTCAATTAAGGAGTTGATAAAATATTTTATGGACTTAATATAATAATTTCAAGAGTATAAATTTAATATCAGAATTTTTCCAGAAAAATAAAGAAAATAAATTCGAGAGACTTGTGCCTTTAGCTCTATAAGTAAACTATGTAATTCTAAAACATGAATGGTTGAGTATATACTTTTTATATCCCAATATGAGAGAGCCACTGCATTTCTACCATATTAAATTTCTCTCGCAAAAACTCTCTCGATATAGTTGAATCCTTATTTCCGTAGTTGGTCCGTAATTGTAGGTACTCTTTACAAAGAAAAAGTTGGACACTTAGCAATCCATTAAACCTGGAATATCTAGAATGGTAGAAATAATATCATGTTTAATATATCTATTCAATAACTAAGGCTCTCAAAGTAAATAATGATTATCTAGAGTAAAATTGATAGAGCACGGACAATATATCATATAACTCTACAGCTACAAACTTTGAGTTTTTTATAATATTTTTTTGTGATAACATCCTTGTCCCACTATCATTGTCATATCTACTCTAAAATCTATTTGGACGACAAGGACGTGGACGGGGTCAGAGTTCAAGGATAAAATAAAACAGGTCTAGGAGGATTTATGTGGTAGGAGATTTTCTTATAATTTTTAACAATATATTTTAGGTGTAACAATTTTCACACTATAAGTAATAATTATGATAATATAAAATATACAATATAAATATAAGTTGTAAATTTAAATTAAATATTTTAAAATGAGGCTTATATAACAAAATAAGGTCACTAAGTAATGTTTACCTTAAAACACCTAATAAAGATATAATATAAAAATATGAGATAACATACAAAATATGTCCTACAAGTCTATTAAAAAAATCAAAATTAAGAACCAATGGTTTAATTCGTGCATCGATTTAAATGATCCTAAAAGGCCCAACACGTACAAAATAATATATTATAACTTTTTAATTTTTATATTTTATGCGCACTTCAGTAAAAACATCTTCAAGGAAGCACTAAAAATCCTTTAACATTGAATTCTTCTATTAAATGAGGCAACCTTTTTTTAGAAATTTTTAAAATAATTTTGTTTTCTAAATTAGTGTCGAATGGAAAGACGCGGGTTAAACATGACTATCTGTTTTGGATAGGAATGGTGGTTGACTGTGGTCTAGCACCTACGCGGTGTTGCAATCCATCGTCGGAAGGGATTTCTATATCATAGCTTGTTTAAGTCTTGTAGTATCAATTATTGGAAGAACCATTTGCATAATGCGTATTGTAGTAGTGTTACTTCAGAACCTTACGAGGAAGTTCCCCACCAAGAAATGTGTTATCATCAGTTAAGCTGAAAAATCTCAAGGAATGGAGTGTTATTTTAACTCCCTCGTAGGGCCTCATATCTTTTGTAACGGAAGTACAATGTCAGTAGAGCCAAAATTTATCATCGATATTGTTATCTGATGAAGAAAAATAAACAACTCACAAGCATTGAGCGATATTGTAGTTCATTCCCAACAAGGGGTGGGTCACAAATGAACGAAGCTAAAAACATCTTAGATTAACCTAACAAGTTAGGAGGGGTTTTCATGAACCCATTTAAAATGTTAACAATCATGAAAAACTATAAAAGGTACGCACAACTTTCATCAGTGAACAAAAGAGGTTTTACCTAACCCATCGCATGAAAAAAATCTAAAAAAACCCTTTAAAGGGGATACATATGGGTTCATAGTATGTATTTAGAAAAGTATAACATGGACATTCTATATTACACAATTTTCCTTTCTAGGAGGTTTTTAATGAGATAATATATGGCCTGCAATGTAATTTTAGTTTTTAATATATAAATTATTTCTGAAGAATAAATGTTTAATGTATAATATAATATTATAAATATCAATTCAACGCTCGGTTATCGAGTCCAGCAGGATAGGCCTAATTATCTAACACTGGCAAATCTCGATTCAACACTCTTAATAGAGAATCAAGTACATGACACTAAACCTAAGTGGTTGCCCTTGTAAAAACTTAATTAATTCCTCCATACAGGTTACTGAATGTAATGATAAGCCTAGAAGATCAATTGGTAAAATCTCAATTATGTCCTCCATATGAGTTTTCGAGCACTTTGATAGACATAAGGGGTCACTCAATTTAAACCGAGAATAAATCCTAAAGATGGGTATTTGATTTAAGAGATAGGCTTAAAGGGTAACTATGATTAAACTCAATTAAATCCTCGTGACATGTTATTAAATTTGGTGTCAGGCCTAAGGGGTTACTTTGATAAACATGGTCGCATTAATGTAGTACCTCGTTTCTATTTCTTAGATGAGCTATCGAGTATAAAGGGTTTTATCCATATGGAACCTCGACCAAAAACTATGACGGTGACCAAGTCAAACTGATGTAGACCCTCAATTCAACATCTTTGACGGGATATCGAGTATATAGTGTTCTGTAATTGTGGAACCTGAACTGAAAAATATAATAGGTAACAAGGTCACATTCATGTATAATCTCGATCCAATCCCTCGTAATAGTTATCGATTATAAAGGTTCTATCTTCTTTTATGCATTTTAATGGATTTAATAATGTTTGTGTATGACCTCTATAATTAATAGAGACCTATATGACACTGTATTAATGTTATAATCCTACAATCTTAAGTCTGTCCTTTAAGAGATAAGTCTTTTATCAATTATAGTTTTTCTATTTAAGAGAACTTCCATTTTTATGAATTGAATTAGTGATTTTTTTTCTTTTTTTGAAAATAATTTAACCTTAATTATTCAATATTATAATAGTTAGTAACATTATATGTAATTTAAGTTCTCATTACGAATTAAATTGTTTTTGCAAAAAAGACAAATTTTGTTTCGGAAATTGATTACATTATTACCATTTTCACATATAATTTTTTTCTGACAATTATAGCTCATATGTTAATAAACTTCCTATTTCACTTTAATTATATATTTATGACATACATTCAAATCATTAATTGATAGAGTATGAGATGGATTTACAATAATAAGCATAGGACCATAAGTTTATTACCATACTTTCATAAAAGAATTCTATGTTTATCCAATTTTGTATGTTTTAATGTCTATATAAATGATCGATGAGGTTTAGAATTATTAAAAACTGAAAGAGTACAACAATCTCCACCTCATGGTACTGGTACGACACCATATCATGTTAATCCCAAACATATCAGAGTTCGTATGCTCGTACATTGGTCAATGTGATACCTTTGTAAAAAGTCCAGAAGATTCAGTTTTTAGCTAATCATTTCAAAGTTTCCGGCTACCTAGGAGAAAATGCTTCAGCTTATCTTGGATATGGATACCTTGGACTGATTAGCCAATAACTAGATTTTTTGTCCCTTTTAACATGGTTTCTGCTACTTTTTAAATTTTAATTATATTTAAATTGTATAAAAATATAGTTGAAAGTTCCTTCATTCTTCAATCGTTGTTATATAGATAATGTATGAATTTACATTTCTTGTTGGATTTAATTTTTTTTCTCAAATGTAGTGGCTACCATGTCCTAAGCCCAAACGTCCCTCTTCCACCTAAGACTAGTAACTGGAAAACTATCTAAAACGAGATAACAAATAATTTCAAAATGAAATTATTTTTTATCTTTTCTTTCTGAAGTTCTTGGAGATAGGCATAGATGTCATCCAAATTTCTCAAAGATAAATCACACTTGTGCGCGAGATTATACCTGGTCAACAATTATGAAAATCTAATCATATAAAATTTATTTTTTAGTTTGTAGGTGTATTTAGTTTGTAGGTGTATTTAGTTTGTAAATGTTGATTTGTTGTTCTAGGTCTTTTTGTATTGCATCATCAATTCATAAAACAATTATCTCGATCTGATACCTCCCTGCAACCACATGCATAGGCAAGAAACTTTATCATGCCCAACAACCCCAATCGTTTTTAGTTAATTCCACTATAGTCCATATATAAAATATTTAATTCACTACACTATAAGTATTATATAATCCAAAATAACCTATTCTTTTGATAGAATAATAAAATATCCATACAACAAACAAAAAATAAAGGCCAAAATTGATAAGTTTTAAACAGTTGAGTGCCATGTGAAGATTTAAACATTTGTGGGGACAAATCATGTGTAAAACATATTTAATTAAGGGAAAATTTGGTAATAGTTTTTTGTTATGAAATTTAAGGTTGGCTAGTAGTCCAAAGGTTCGTTTGCACTAGTTAAATATGATAGAGGTATCATAGTGCTTGGTATACCATTTAAATACCTAAACAGCTAATTGTTCTTAATCCCAATACTAAGAAATGTATTAATATATTTCCTAGACCAGGTTCGAGTCTTGTTTTATGCATTGTTGTAAAAGTTTCCCTCCTGTCTTAAAAAAGTAAAAACTCACAAATTCAAATCTAAGTTCAACTGAATTAGCTAGGCAACTTTAGCCCTAATACACAGATATTTCTTCAAGAAAAAAAACTAATTTTTCCCTAACTTCAAGATGAAAATAAAATGTTCCAGATCAATTGAATTAAAGTGAAACTTGCAATGGTATAATCGTTTCATATGTTGTGAAAAGAAACAGTTTAAGTTTTTTTATAGTTGTGATACAAAATACAACTCCTAAAGTTCTTACAAAACTAAACAAATAAAAATAAAAATAAATTCTTTTTTGTTAGGTTATATGTATAAACGAACTTTTCATATCTCTCCATATATTTTCTGAAAAGTCATCTTAAATAAAAAAATGGCGGGACACCTCAAAGTACTTTCTTATAAAAAGCACAAAGGTAGTCCAAATCAATATGGGTTAACGATTCAATTGCGCAAAGTTGATCTGAAGTGCAATCTAGTTGTATTAAGACGTGAGTCCAAAATACATTTTATCCAAGTTTTTGGTGAATAATTCCTCTAATATAGATACATCCAAAACAACACCAAACCCTTTGCAATAAAAATCCAAACAAATCCTTCTATAATGCTCATGTCCCTCAAAATGTAAGAAACCTTTTCACGTATGAGATTCAAGATTTAATTGATGAATTTTGTGACGTCTACAAATCCATTCCTCATAAAAATTAATGCGGATCCTAATCCATATGCCCTAACCGGTCCATGGTGCAAAGTTGATCTTGATGTGCCATCAATCTAGTTTTTTATAGTGACACATGAGTCCCAAATAATCGTTGCCCAATATTTTGGTGAAGAATGTCTCGGCATTAAATCATATACCTTTCGAAACCACTCAAGAGCCTTTCCAAAAAGTCACACAAAAATTCTCCGCTTAGCAAAAATCGACATACTACCATGTAAGGAGGGTAATCTTAGGATAAACACTATCATATGCATCCACAGACTCCATGTGTCTATGTCCAGACAATTAGTGTGAGTTATGTTCCAACAATTTCACACACAAATAACTGAAAAGTGAACTATACTGAACACTACAATTAATTCTTATTTTTTGAACATATATTTTATCATTCAAGTGTCGTATCTTCGTCTTAAAAAAATATTTTGAATAAGAAATTATATATCAATTATTTTTCCATTCATGTATAAACTATCCTTATACGAGTCATGTTTATTTGAACTCCTTCATAGAATTAGAAATTTATATTTTGTTAATTTGTTAAATGTATTATTTTTATTAATGTAAACAATAATAAAATAGGTGTTAAAAATAATATGATCCATGTTGGACAATTAGAAAACTCAATTATACACTTAGTTTCAACCGATAAATACCTACACATATTTTTTGAAGTTTGAAGATATTTATGAACGTGCTGCTTCTATAATTACATGAATAATTAATACAGGCCTATATTTAATCTTTTGAATTAAATATAGGAATGGTGGTTGTCTATGGTCTAGCACCTACGCGGTGTTTCAATCCATCGTCAGAAGGGATTTCTATATCATAGCTTGCTTAATTCTAGTAATATCAATTATTGGAAGAACCATTTGCATAATGCGTATTGTAGTAGTGTTAATTCAGAACCTTACAAGGAAGTTCTCCACCAAGAAATGTGTTATCATCAGTTAAGTTGAAAAATATGAAGCCATAGAGTGTTATTTTAACTCCCTCGTAGGGCCTCATATCTTTGTAACGGAAGTGCAACGTCACTAGGGACAAACTCTATCATCGGTATTGGTATCTGATGAAGAAAAATAGACAACTCACAAGCATCGAGCGATAATATAGTTCATTCCCAACAAGGGGTGGGTTACAAATGAACGACGCTACAACATCTTAGATCAACCTAACAAGTCAGGAGGGGTTTTCTTGAACCCATTGAATATGTTAACAATCATGGAAAACTATAAAAGGTACCGCACAACTTTCATCAGCGAACCAAAGAGGTTTTACCTAACCCATCACATGAAAAAAATCTACCAAAACCCTTTAAAGGGGATACATATGGGTTCATAGTAAGTATATAGAAAAGTACAATAGGGACATTCTATATTACACAATTTTCCTCTCTAGGAGGGTTTTAATGAGATAATATATGGCCTGCAACGTTATTTTAGTTTCTAATATATAAATTATTTCTGAAGAGTATCAAGCCCAGCAGGATAGGCCTAATGGTCTAACACTGGCAAATCTCGATTGAACCCCCTTAATAGAGAATCAAGTGCATGCCACTAGACCTAAGTGGTTGCCCTTGTAAAAACTTAATTAATTCCTCCATACAGGTTAATAAATGTAGTGATAAGCCTAGAATATCAACTAGTAAAATCTCAATTATTTCCTCCATACGAGTTTTCGAGCCCTTTGATAGACATAAGGGGTCACTCAATTTTAATCGAGAATAAATCCTAAAGATGGGTATTTGATTTAAGAGATAGGCTTAAAGGGTCACTATGATTAAACTCAATTAAATCCTCCTGACATGTTATTAAATTTGGTGTCAGGCCTAAGGGGTTACTTTGATAAACATGGTCGCATTAATGTAATACCTCGTTTCTATTTCTTAGATGAGCTATCGAGTATAAAGGGTTTTATCTGTATGGAACCTCGACCAAAAACTATGACGGTGACCAAGTCAAACTGATGTAGACCCTCAATTCAACATCTTTGTGGAACCTGAACTGAAAAATATAATATGTAACAAGGTCAGATTCATGTATAATCTCGATCCAATCCCTCGTAATAGTTATCGATTATAAAGGTTCTATCTTCTTTTATGCATTTTAATGGATTTAATAATGTTTGTGTATGACCTCTATAATTAATAGAGACCTATATGACACTGTATTAATGTTATAATACTACAATCCTAAGTTCATCCTTTAAGAGATAAGTCTTTTATTAATTATGGTTTTTCTATTTAAGAGAACTTCCACTTTTATGAATGTAATTAGTGATTTTTTCTTTTTTTGAAAAAACTTTAACCTTAATTATTCAATATTATAATAGTAAGTAACATTATACGTAATTTAAATTTTTTCTTTTCTTGTAAAATAATGTATTGGCATTTAAACTATTGTATAAACATTAAAAAGTTCTGATTATGAGTTAAACTGATTTTGCAAAAAAGACTATTTTTGTTTCGGAAATTGATTACATTATTACAATTTTCACATATAATTGTTTTGACAATTATAGTTCATATGTTAATAAACTTCCTATTTCACTTTAATTATATATTTATGACATACATTCAAATCATTAATTGATAGAATATGAGATGGATTTACCATAATAAGCACAGGACCATAAGTTTATTACCATACTTTCATAAAAAAATTCTATGTTTATTCAATTTTGTATGTTTTAATGTCTATATAAATGATCAATGAGGTTTAGAATCATTCAAAAATTAAAGAGTACAACAATCTCCACCTCATGGTACTGGTACGACACCATATCATGTTAGTCCCATACATATCAGAGTTTGTATGCTCGATACATTGGACAATGTGATATCTTTGTAAAAAGTTCAGAAGATTCAGTTTTTAGCTAATCATTTCAAAGTTTCCGGCTACCTAGGAGAAAAGGCTTTAGTTTATCTTGGATATGGATACTTTGAAATGATTAGTCAATAACTGGATTTTTTGTCCCTTTTAACATGGTTCTGCTACTTTTTAAATTTTTAATATATTTAAATTGTATAAAAATTTAGTTGAAAGTTCCTTCATTCTTTACTCGTTATTATATAGATAATGTATGAATTTACATTTCTTGTTGGATTTAATTTTTTTATCAAATGTAGTGGGTACCATGTCCTAAGCCCAAACATCCCTCTTCCACCAAAACTAGTAACTGGAAAACTATCTAAAACGAGATAACACATAATTTCAGAATTAAATTATTTTTTATCTTTTCTTTCTGAAGTTCTTGGAGATGGGCATAGATGTCATCCAAATTTCTCAAAGATAAATCACACTTGTGAGGGAGATTATACCTGGTCAACAATTTTGAAAATTTCATAATATAAAATTTGTATTTTAGATATAGGTGAAAAATATTTAGCTTTTAGATGTTCATTTATTGTTCTAGGTCTTTTTGTATTGCATCATCAATTCATAAAACAATTATCTCGATCTGATACCTCCCTGCAACCACATGCATAGACAAGAACTTTGTCAGGCCTAACAACCCCAATTGTTTTTAGTTAATTCCACTATAGTCCATATATAAAATATTTAATTCACTACACTATAAGAATTATATAATCCAAAATAACATATTTTTTTCATAGAATAATAAAATATCCATACAACAAACAAAAAATAAAGGCTGAAATTGATAAGTTTTAAACAGTTTAGTGTCATGTGAAGATTTAAACATTTGTGGGGACAAATAATGTATAAAACATATTTAGTTAAGGGAAAATTTTGTAATAGTTTTTTGTTATGAAATTTAAGGTTGACCAGTAGTCCAAATGTTCATTTGCACTAGTTAAATATGACAGAGGTATCATAGTGCTTGGTATACCATTTAAATACCTAAACAGTAAATTGTTCTTAATCACAATACTAAGAAATGTATTAATATATTTCTAAGTCCAGGTTTGAGTCTTGTTTTATGCATTGTTCGTGAAAGTTTCCCTCCTTGTCTTAAAAAAGTAAAAACTCACAAATTCAAATTCCAAGTGCAACTGAATTAGCTAGGCAACTTTAGCCCTAATACACACATATTTCTTCAAGAAAAAAAAACTAATTGTTCCCTAACTTCAAGATGAAAATAAAATGTTCCAGATCTATTGAATTAAAGTGAAACTTGCAATGGTATAATCGTTTCATATGTTGTGAAAACAAACAACTTAAGTTTTTTAATAGTTGGGATAAAATACAACTCCTAAAATTTTTACAAAACAAAACAAATTAAAATAAAAATAAAAATAAAATTCTTTTTGTTAGGTTATATGTTGATCCCGAAGTGCGATCTAGCACCCACATAGGGTTTTGTATTAAGACGTGAGTCTAAAATATATTTTGTCCAAGTTTTTGGTGAATAATTCCTCTAATACAGATACATCCAAAACAATACCAAACCCTTTGCAATAAAAATCCACACAAATCCTTCTATAATGCTCATGTCCCTCAAAATGTAAGAAACCTTTTCACGTATGAGAATCAAGATTTAATTGATGAATTTTGTGACGTCTACAAATCCATGCCTCATAAAAATTAATGCGGCTCCTAATCCATATGCCCTACCCGGTCCATGGTGCAAAGTTGATCTTGATGTGCCATCAATCTAGTTTTTTATAATGACACACGAGTCCTAAATAATCCTTTCCCAATAGTTTGGTGAAGTATGTCTCGGCATTAAATCATATACCTTTCGATACCACTCAAGAGCCTTTCCAAAAAGTCACACGAAAATTCTCCGCTTAGCAATAATCAACATATTACCATGTAGGTAGGGTAATCTTAGGATAAACACTATCATATGCATCCACAGACTCCCTATGTCTATGTCCAGACAATTGGTGTGAGTTATGTTCCAACAATTTCACACACAAATAACTGAAAAGTGAACTATACTGAACACTACAATTAATTCATATTTTTTGAACATATATTTTATCATTCCAGTGTTGTATCTTCGTCTTAAAAAACTATTTTGAAAAAGAAATTCTATATCAATTTTTTTTCCATTCATGTATAAAATATCCTTATACGAGTCATGTTTATTTGAACTCCTTCATAGAATTAGAAAATTATATTATCCTAATTTGTTAAATGTATAATTTTTATTAATGTAAACAATGATAAAATAGGTGTTAAAAATAATATGATCCATGTTGGACAATTAGAAAACTCAATTATACACTTAGTTTCAAACAATAAGTACCTACACATATTTTTTGAAGTTTGAAGAGATTTATGAAAGTGTTGCTTCTATAATTACATGAAGAATTAATACAGACCTATATTTCATTTTTTGAATTTTATAATCCTATAATGCTGACTCTATCCATTGATCTTCTTTTATGGTCAAGGTGTAATGTAATGTATTTTTATTTTTTGTTAAAATACTTCCTTTTTATAAAAGTAATTTTTTTATCTATTTTGTAAAATATTTTACTTTAAATTATTCCACATATTGTTAATAAATGAGATTATATCTAAATTTATATTTTTTCTCTCCTTTTTAAACAATATCACGGTTGCAAAATTAATATTAGAAGCTTCTTTTTGTGGATTTTTTTCATAAAAATAACTATTTTGTTTCTTATCTTCAATACTTTCTTATTACACATAAACTAACCATTTGCATTCACAACGTTTGCTTATAAATTGAACTTTTACTTTTGTTAATTTCTCCATGAGTTACATTCAATTCAGGAGTTGATAAAATATTTGATGGCTTAATATAATAATTTCAAGAGTATAAATTTAATATCAGAATTTTCCCAGAAAAATAAAGAAAATAAATTCGAGAGACTTGTGCCTTTAGCTCTATAAGTAAACTATGTAATTCTAAAACATGAATGGTTGAGTATATACTTTTTACTTCCCAATATGAGAGAGCCACTGCATTTCTACCATATTAAATTTCTCTCGCAAAAACTCTATCGATATAGTTGAATCCTTATTTTCGTAGTTGGTCCGTAATTGTAGGTACTCTTTACAAAGAAAAAGTTGGACACTTAGCAATCCATCAAACCTGGAATATCTAGAATGGTAGAAATAATATCATGTTTAATATATCTATTCAATAACTAACACTACTGGATTCGCGCTGTTTACCCACGAAATATTAGCGACGACCTGTAATTCGCCGCTAATTTTTCGAAATTAGCGACGACAAAATCTTACCGGCAAAGAATCAGGTGTCGTTAATTAGCGACAAAGGAATTCGTCGTAATTTAATTGTATTTCGTCGCTATTTGGTTTTTTTTTTGATTTTTTTTTAATTGCCGATCTGTCGTCGCTATCTTAGCGACACGTGTTTTCGTCGTTATTTTGAAGATTAGCGACGACACGTCTTTGTTTAACGACGACCAGTAATTCGTCGCTAATCTTAAATCCTATTTAATGGAGACAATAGGTTTTTAACCCACAAAACACAAAAAACACCCAAAAAATCCTCCGATTTTCTCCCAAAAACACAACTAAATTCCTTTTTTTATTTGTAATTGCTTCTCCACTTCATCTTGCATCATTCTTGGTTCAATAATCAAAGTGGGGCTCCATTAATATCATCTTTCATCACACAATTTAAGGTAATAATTGCATGAAATTCACCTTTTAATTTTTTTTTGAATTCTAGTTGTGTTTTATTAGGTGAATTAATACAAGTTTCTTGGTGGGGAATTAACATCACTCTTCAATTTATCCATCCAATTCAAGGTATTTCCATTAAATTTCATGCTTTTTAAATTTTTTATTTATTTGATTATATTAGCAAGTTAATATAACATATGATTAGGTTAATGAATTAAATATTTGTTGGTTGATTATGCATGTGTTGTGTGAATTTATATTTTGTGCTCATATATTTTTACTTGTTTATTTAATTCTTTTTTCTTTTTTTATATATTCATTCATTTAATGGTTTGTAATATTTATTCATTTAATGGTTAGTAATTTGTATTCATTCAATGGTTTGTAATATTTATTCATTCAATGAGTTTGTAATTTTTTTTTATTTTTTTTATTGTGTTGTAATTTTTATTCATTTTATTCATTGGGTTGTAATAATTATGTATTTTATTTTTTTATATTAATGTAGTCGCATAGTTTACTCAAATTGTTGTTAAGAGATGGCATCGAGTTCGGACATGAGTATCGATAAGAGTTGGATTGAATTGACGAATGTGTTAGATGGTGAATATATTTTTTGGGGTTTATAAATTTATCGATTTTGCTAAGAAAAGTAAAGGTTATACCGGTTACTTGTCTTGCCCGTGTAAGAAGTGTAATAATTTTTGTCGATTAAAAACCGAAGTTGTTATGGCCCACCTTTTAAGAGAGGGATTTAACCATGATTATAAGGTTTGGACAAAACACGGTGAGGAGGAGATACAAACACATACACCCCCTACAAGTAAAGATCCAATTATAGTAAATGAAATTCAGCATGTTTATGACGATGTGAGAGAGAGTTACGATGTTGGTGGACATCCGGGAGACACCGAGATGAGAGACGCACATATTCCAAGTCGAAGCAGTTTTGACACATTGTTTGAAGAATTGGAAACAGAATTACTTCCTGGTTGTAAATCGATGAGTTCGTTGAATTTCATTGCCAAGCTAATGCACGTAAAAGTAAAGAACAAATGGACTAACACCTCATTCACCGAGCTATTGGAGTTGTTGGGTCGTATTTTGATTAAACCTCACAATTTGCCCGATTTGTATGAAGCATGCAACAAGAAGTTGAAAAGTTTGGGTATGGGGTATATTACCATCGATGTTTGTTTGAAATTGTGTTATTTATTACAAAGAAAACAAAGACCTCGATAAGTGTCCAGTTTGTAGCGAGTCTAGATGGGACCCAAAGAAGGGTATCAAAGTACGCATAAGAAGCTTCGATACTTTCCGATTGCTCCTAGATTACAGCGACTATACGCTTCAAATCACACCGCTGAAGACATGATTTGGCACCTGATGTCTCCCTAAATGTTCTAATTTTATACCTTTGAGAGACATCATTTTTGGTGTTTATTTGATTATTTAGATAGACTTTTGGTGCTAATATGCAATAATTCAATTTTCCTCTTTAGATTTTAGTATTTTTGATTTATTAAGCTTTTGCGCGTAATATGGGTTGTTTTTAGTGAAAATCTTGTAGGTTTTGAATACTATCTAGGAGAGGAATAAAATATTAAAGTCAAAGATCGTGTAATGAAGTCAAAGCTTGAAGATAAATCCCGAAAGATTCGATTTTAGAGCTGCAAATCTGTTTTCCAGGCCAAATATTGCTGATTTCAAGGTGCTTAAGAGATGATTTAGCCGCTGACCTTTAAAGAGAAAACATTCCTTATCGAGATACGGAAATTTAGCATCTGATTTCAGGTCAATCGGAGTTGTAACGAAGCGGGAAAAGCCGTTTTAGTGAAGGTGTATCAGCAGTTACGGGATTTTGGGCTTAGAAATTGGGCTTGGACATTTAATTTTTGATTTATTCTTAAGTCCAAGCCCTAAACCGTTTTTAAGCTTATAAAAGGAGCTTTTGACCTCATTATTTCTCACCTCTCATTATATTCTTCAAATTAAAACATCATTAGAAGAGAGCGTCAAGAAGAAAAGAAGCTTGGAGCTGGAGACTGTCTATATCTCCACGTTGCAGCCAATTCATCTTCCTAATTAGGTTTCTATTTTCCTTTCTGTAAAACAATTATGAATTCCTTTTTATTTATTTTTTTAGTTTTTCCAATTATGAGCTAATTTTAATTAGTGCTTGAGATCGCATTATGGATTGATTTTGATTCTATTTTATTCTATGCTTTTGTATTTGGGATTTTTACAATTGAAATCAAATTGGGTATTAGGTATTTTTCATTAATTTGTTCTTAATAACTATAATTGACGTAATTAACCAATCATAGGTCTTAGTATCTAGGCTATTCCAATTAGTGGCGATTGGATCACCTTGACGGGGGGTTTAGGTACAGAAATAATTAATGAATGTAGGATAGAAATTATTTGACTCTGACGAGCGTAATTAATCCTATGGCCAATTGGGTAAAATAAACTTAATCACTTAAGAATGGACTATAATCACCCCGACGGGGTTTGTAGCATTTAAGAGTAGCTCCTTAGTCCACCCTGACGGGGGTAAGGATGACCTTAGAATCCCGACCATTACTTTTTACTAATTTGTCCCTTAAACGAAACATGGAATAAATAAGAGTTAGATGAAATCCTTGCGTATCTCAAGTACTGCTTCCTCATACTTGCGTTTTACTTTGATTTACTTGCGTCTTAGTTAATTATTTGCATTTTCCATTTAGTCTTTCATTACTTAGAATAATAAAAACAAACAAATAATCATTATATCTTTTACTTGCTTTCATAAGTGCAACCAATCATTACATGATGAGCATTGTAGTCAACCATCCCGTCCTTGGAACGAATCTGTTTTATCAACTATATTACTTGGGACAACCGTACACTTGCGGTTGTGGTTCGATTATTTATTGCATTTATTTTAGAACACACAAAGGACCACCAAGTTTTTGGCGCCGTTGCCGGGGACGGTAGCGTGTGACCACGGTGTTTATCCTTTAGTGATTAGTTGCATTTTTATTTTCAGTTTTACGCTTGTGTTTGTTGTGTTTTTACAGGTGTTTTATTCAGGTAATGATCAAAAAATTTAATTAAAGATGTATAGAGAACATTACCCAAATCCTGGTCCATTTGACTATTGGGAAGACTCTTCGGGACAACAACAATGGGGTATAAATTCTTACCAACAACCTTATCAATACCCGCAAGAGCAAGGATGGAACAATCAATGGATCGGGAATAATCAACAACAAACACCATATCACTATCAACAAGAGCTTGAATGGAACAATCAATGGATCGAGAACAATCAACAGCAGCTATCATATCACTATCAACACGAGCATGAATGGAACAACCAGTGGGTTGAAAACATTCAACAACCTCCACCTTCACCACAAATTTCCCAATTAGATAGATCACTTAAAGAACTCGAGCGTTTATATGAACAAAGGCTGAAGTCAATAGAGGAGACTAATTCCAGTTTGAAAAGAATGCAAAAGATGCTAGATGAAATTCTTACTCAAAATGGAGAAACAGTTGAGGAGGAGGTGTTGAAAGAAGATATTATTGATAGTGATAAGACCATTGTGCTAAGTATAAATAGAGACCACAATGTGGTTGAAGACCGTGTTAGTATGGTGGAAGAAGGAGTAGCAACGAAAATCCTAGGAATTGAAACAGAAATTGCTATTCCTCTGGTGAGTGCACATGATCAAGGTATAGAACGTAAAAAAGAAGAAGAGGTGATCGAGATTAGAGAGATTTCACAGAAAAAATATGATGAGGTAATAGTGGAAGAATGGGTTGAAAGTGAAGACGAACGTGAAATGGTTGGAGAATCAATTGAAGAATTAAAGGTTAAAGATAAAATAGAAATTGAATATCCGTCACAAAAAGTTCACCAATCATCATCTCCACCACGAATCATTATTAGAGATGAAAAATCAGAATCACCTCCACTACCACAAATGATCAATATGTGCTATACAAGCAAGGTGCCACACTGCGAGAGCAAAACGGCAAGGAGGAGCACCTACCCACCACATTTTAAAGATGAATACGAGATTGAAACGAGGAATAAAAATGATCTTATACCGTTGAGAACGGTTATCTACTCTAATGTGGTGGAAAATGAGTTTCGTCGTGAAAGTAAGAAGGCGAAACGAAGTACTTACCCACCTCCTTTTAGAGATCGATTGAATAATATTATAAGGGGGAAGGTTCTTAAGCTTTTACATCAAGGAAGAGGCGAGTTTAAGCGGAGGAACACCGCAAGGGCCTCAATACCATCTTCATGGAAGGTAACGCGTCGAACTTAAAGACGTAATAAACAAAAGTGTTTCTTGGGAGACAACCCATGTTTTAAATTGCTTTCATGTCTTTTAAATTCTTAGTGTAAATTAGTGTAATGGTTCTTTAATTAGTGTTTATTTTTAAGAAATGAGAAAGGTTGGTGTTTTTTATGATTTCAGGGGTAAAAAGGTCATGAGTTTGGGGTCGAAAGGGCGAAAATAGAGGAAAAATTTGTGGTGTTCCAGGGGCAAACCGGGTACCCGCATTTGCAAATGCGGGTACCCAGTTTCGAAAGATAAAAATTCCAACTTCTGACCCAGCGTTTTAGGTCTTGCGTCTTGGTTGCGTCACACCTGCGTCATCATTCGCGCCATCGACGAAAAACCGGGTACCCGCATTTTTCAAATGCGGGAACCCGTTTTTGGTGTTGTACCCCAGGTATCAAAACTTCGAAAGATCATAACTTGACGCTCGGTGGTCGGAATCAACTTTTTCTTGAGCCTAAACCGCATAACTTCTCGAGCTCTATCCAATGGTGAAGTCAAAAATTTCGTATGAACAGCTAAAAGTTTCTGACCCAGCGTTTTGAGACCCGCCATTAGTTGCGTCTCGTGGTTGCGTCTCCACTTAACACCATTAGTGACGAACCAAAGCTCCAACTACTCCCAAAATCATCATCAAAACAACATTATACCACAAATATTTCCCTCTAAACATCATCCAAGCTCACAAGCATACCATAATTCTTCCAAAATACCAAAGATTCACACTTTAATCCAAAATTTTCTTTCACCAAAGCTAAAGTTTATCCGTTAAACCTTTCCCAAACCTTGAAATATCCATGACCCAGCTCTAAACAATCCATAATTCATATCCAAACCTTCAAGAACACTAAAATCACCATTTTTATCCAAAACTCTTGAGAGTTCTTGAAGCTTTGAGTTTGGGGTCATCCTAGATGACCATGAAGGTTGGAAAAGGTACGAAGAACATGATGAAGAAAGAGAATTGGGTATAGAGGGAAGATTTTGATAGAGGAGATGATGCTTAGAGGGCAAGTAATAAATGAAAACGTGGGAAATTTGACGAAGTTCGAGGTGGTGAAGAACACTTTAAACGCAACCATTGATGAAGAAGAATTCAAAACCTCGGCCTGGACACAACATTGACAACCAGCCACGCGCTGGTTCAGATACGTTTTCTAATCCCTCTCATTTAGTGTAGATTATTTTATTGCTTTGAGTCTTTTCGAGTCGTGTGGACACGACTCATTTTTGAGTTTGGGGTGGGGTTCGTTGCCTCATCCCAGTTTTTATGTGTTTATTTGTTTTTAATTGCTTTCAATAAATTAATTAGGAGTTGCGTTTGACTGTAGAAGATTTTAAATGTCCCTTTTAAGCATACTTTTGATGAATCTATGATAGTAAATAGTGGACCTTAGGGAATAACATAAAACGCACTTACAATTGCATGCGAACATAGATAATGATTAGGAAAAATTAATGAACAATGCAAAAGAAGTAAGCTTGTACTTAAGAAAAATGTTTGGTTTGTAGAACGTGAGATCTAAATTAGTAGAGAACCCACTTAGATATGAACTAGAGACGAACCATGTAGTTAGGAAAATGATAGGGACAGTTCTTTGTTAGCCATTTGAAGCCTTTAGCTTGCTATCCTTTATTATAATTTTATCCGTCTTAGCCCAATTTTGAGCCTTAAGCCTTTCTTTTGTAGCCACGATATAAGCCCATTATCCTTTAGATTATTAAGCATGACCAAATGACCCGCACTTGAATCACGATCCTGAGACCTGTCTCGAGCTTGAGTTTGGGGTGGAGGGTCCACATTTGGGAAGATACATTGGGAAGGGATTATATGTGTTTGTATTGAGGCACAAAAATTTAGATGATACTATTATTTGTAACCCTTTGCCGGAATTAAAAAAAAAGAATTTTTTTTAAAGAGACATGACTTTTCACATCAAAATGATGGTCATGGGTATCTTGTACAAAAGAAAAGAAAATAAAAAGAAAGAATAAAATAAACCGGCAAAGTGGAATATTTTGAAATATCATCTTAGTTTATATTGGGTTGACATGGGGACGCAACATTAGCGCGTCAAATGGGTTGAGTGAGAACATTATATGAGTGTAAACTCAAGCTCGTGGACAGTTGTTGATGGTAAGTGAGTAGAGAGCCAAAAGCTCACTTCAAATTTACCAAATATACATACCACACCGTCCCTAAGCCTACGCTAAAACCGTAAAGTCCTCGTGATTCCTAGGTGCATGGTAAGTTAATAGGTTGTATACTAAGTGGAGCGTTCAAAGCGAGTAAGGATCGAGGAACAAACTATAGCCATCATAATGAGATAAGTGCAAGTGTAACCTTCTAGCATTGCAAAGTTAATTTTATGATTGAAGTTATTTATGTTTGATGTTGCATGATTAGTGTATGTGTATGTTAGTTCGTAATTTTTGCTATATGAGATTTATCTTTAGCATTGCTTTAGGTGCTATTTGCTAGCTTCTATTTTCTCTTGCATCTACTTCATTCCCCTTGTTTTTAGTTTTGTTTTGTCGGGACGACAAAGGTTTGAGTTGGGGGTCTCGATGTCTCCCTAAATGTTCTAATTTTATACCTTTGGGAGACATCATTTTTGGTGTTTATTTGATTATTTAGATAGACTTTTGGTGCTAATATGCAATAATTCAATTTTCCTCTTTAGATTTTAGTATTTTTGATTTATTAAGCTTTTGCGCGTAATATGGGTTGTTTTTAGTGAAAAGCTTGTAGGTTTTGAATACTAGCTAGGAGAGGAATAAAAGATTAAAGTCAAAGATCGTGTAATGAAGTCAAAGCTTGAAGATAAATCCCGAAAGATTCGATTTTAGAGCTGCAAATCTGTTTTCCAGGCCAAAGATTGCTGATTTCAAGGTGCGTAAGAGATGATTTAGCTGCTGACCTTTGAAAGAAAATATTCCTTATTGAGTTACGGAAATTTAGCAACTGATTTCAGGTCAATCAGAGTTGTAACGAAGCGGGAAAAGCCGTTTTAGTGAAAGTGTATCAGCAGTTACGGGATTTTGGGCTTAGAAATTGGGCTTGGACATTTAATTATTGATTTATTCTTAAGTCCAAGCCCTAATCCGTTTTTAAGCTTATAAAAGGAGCTTTTGACCTCATTATTTCTCACCTCTCATTATATTCTTCAAATTAAAACATCATTAGAAGAGAGCGTCAAGAAGAAAAGAAGCTTGGAGCTAGAGACTGTCTATATCTCCACGTTGCAGCCAATTCATCTTCCTAATTAGGTTTCTATTTTCCTTTCTGTAAAACAATTATGAATTCCTTTTTATTTATTTTCTTAGTTTTTCCAATTATGAGCTAATTTTTATTAGTGCTTGAGATCGCATTATGGATTGATTTTGATTCTATTTTATTCTATGCTTTTGTATTTGGGATTTTTACAATTGAAATCAAATTGGGTATTAGGTATTTTTCATTAATTTGTTCTTAATAACTATAATTGACGTAATTAACCAATCATAGGTCTTAGTATCTAGGCTATTCCAATTAGTGGCGATTGGATCACCTTGACGGGGGGTTTAGGTAAAGAAATAATTAATGAATGTAGGATAGAAATTATTTGACTCTGACCAGCGTAATTAATCCTATGGCCAATTGGGTAAAATAAACTTAATCACTTAAGAATCGGCTATAATCACCCTGACGGGGTTTGTAGCATTTAAGGGTAGCTCCTTAGTCCACCCTGACGGGGGTAAGGATGACCTTAGAATCCCGACCATTACTTTTTACCAATTTGTCCTTTAAACGAAACATGGAATAAATAAGAGTTAGATGAAATCCTTGCGTATCTCAAGTACTGCTTCCTCATACTTGCGTTTTACTTTGATTTACTTGCGTCTTAGTTAATTATTTGCATTTTCCATTTAGTCTTTCATTACTTTGAATAATAAAAACAAACAAACAATCATTATATCTTTTACTTGCTTTCATAAGTGCAACCAATCATTACTTGATAAGCATTGTAGTCAACCATCCCGTCCTTGGAACGAATCTGTTTTATCAACTATATTACTTGGGACAACCGTACACTTGCGGTTGTGGTTCGATTATTTATTGCATTTATTTTAGAACACACAAAGGACCACCAGCACCATACCGGTAACAGTGCCGATCCGGATGTGTTGCGTCATCCGGTTGATGGTGATAGTTGGAAGAGATTTGCAGCGCTACACCCTGAGTTTGCTAGTGAACCTCGTAACGTATATCTGGGTCTCAGAATCGATGGGTTTTGTCCTTTCTCTATGCAGAACAACTCGTACAGCATGTGGCCAGTTATATTAACCGTATATAACTTTCCCCCGTGGGTATGCATGAAGGAATCCACATTCCAGCTTTGTTTGTTGATTCCGGGACCCCGTTCACCCGGTAAGGACATGGATGTCTTTCTTCGTCCTGTTATAGATGAGTTGGAAGAGTTGTGGGATAAAGGGATCGTTACGTATGATGCCCACAAGAAAGAAGAGTTTACGATGAAGGTTTGTTTGTTGTCTACCACTAATGATTTCCCCGCTAGGTCATACACTTCGGGATGGTCGGGTCAAGGTTACAAAGCTTGTCCCGAATGCATGGATCATACTCCGTCATTGAGTGTGAACAAAGGGATTGTTTACTTTTACCATAGACGTTGGTTACCTGCCGGACATCGATTTAGAAGCGAAAATGTTTTGTACAAGAAATCCGATTATAGGGGCCCACCGAAGAAATATAGTCCTGCAAATATTCAGACACAGTTAGATGGGCTTCCCATTGTGTTTCCCGGTAAACACAAGGATTTTGGGGGAAAGATCGTGAAGCAAGATGTTAATCGACGATTCAATTGGAAGAAAAAGAGTATTTTCTATCGTTTACCTTATTGGTCCGAAAACTTGTTGAAACATAACATTGATGTTATGCATTGCGAGAAAAACGTGTGTGATGCTCTTCTCGGTACAGTTATAGGTCTTGGTGGGAAAGTTAACAAAGATAACGTGAAAGCGAGAATGGATCTTAAGGAATTGAAGATTAGAAAAGAATTGTGGTTGACTGAGAGAAATGGTAAACAAATATTGAAACGGGGAAAGTACACTTTAACAACGGAAAAGCGGACTATATTTATTAACTAGCTGAAGGCACTGAAGTTTCCCGACGGTTTGGCATCTAGTATGAGAAACAATGTTCAAACTGATACAGGAAAGATTATCGGCATGAAATCTCACGACTGTCATGTGATGATGCAATATCTTTTCGTGGCTAGTCTCCCCGGGCTTATTGAAGACAAAGCGATTAGTGATGTGTTTATTGGGTTAGCGAACGTGTTTAGAGTCATTTGCAATAAAAATCTAAGCAGGAAAGAGTTAGAATCGGGAAAGAAGAAAGTGGTTGAATTTATGTGTAGGCTAGAAATGATTTTACCTCCCGCGTTTTTTAATATAATGATCCACTTGGTGATACACTTATACGATGAAGCATTGCTTGGTGGCCCGGTCCAAATGCGGTGGATGTACCCATTTGAAAGGTATTTGAAAAAGTTGAAAGAGTATATTCGAAATCTGGCTAGACCAGAGGGTTCAATAGCTGAGGGCTACATTGCGGAAGAGACGTTGAATTTCATATCAAGATATCTTAGTGAAGAAAAAACAAGGTTCAACGATCCATGCAGATACAACGAAGCACCGCCGGTCCCAAAAGAGCTATCCGTTTTCAATTCCCAATGCACTCCAGTTGGCAAGATAGAGTATGTTTCTTTACCATATAAGGAGAAGGAGCACATAAGTTGGTATATTTTGCATAATGTGACGAACTCGAAGCATACATGACGTAAGTAAATATTATTATCTTTATTTATATTTATATTTATATATTTGTATATTTATATATCTATATATTTATATTTATATATTTATATGAATATATTTATATATTTATATATTTATATATTTATATGAATATATTTATATAGTTATATATTTATATATTTATTTATCAATGTGAATATATGTATATAAATATATTAATTTATTTATACTCATTTACAATTATAGTGAACACACACTTACGGGAACGAGTGAGGAAATAGATATTAGGCATCGTTGAGCGTCTAAGGAATGGTTTTTGGAAAAGGTATGTAATTTTAGGCATTGGTTTAAAACTTATATATTTATTATCAAAGTACTAACTATTATTGTTGTATAATAGATTCATGGAATGCATTCACGTGGCGATCCAATAGCTACCCCCGAGATGGTGTCCTTGGCAAACATGTCTTATGGTTCGGTGCATAAATATGATTCATGTGTTGTGAACGGTGTCAAGTGGGTAACTAAGTCCAAAGGAGAGAAAATAGTGACGCAGGATTACGGAGTGTGTACCATTTACGATGATAAACCCTATTACGGGGAATTAATCAAAATCTTGGAGGTTGTTTACACTGGAGGGTGCTCGGTTGTGTTATTTGTCTGTAAGTGGTATAAAAAGTCTGAATCGAGGCCAGAAGATAGGGTAACCTTTATCAACACAAAAAACTTTGAGTGAGCCAACGAACCATACATTTTAGCATCGCAGACCAAGACAGTGTTTTACATCGACGAGATTAGTTCAAAGAAATCAATGAAAGGGTGGAAAGCCGTTTGGGAAATAAACGATCGACACGGATGGAGTACTGAGTTATGGGGTTCGGAATCACTCCCTACTGGAAATGAGAGCATCAGCATACCATTGGATAGCACGGGGAATAAGAACATCAGCATACCATTGGCATCCACCGAGGAGATCGAGATTGATCCTGCTCATTTTTTTATTGATTTGTCTTTTGATACGGTTATTGATGAAAATGAGGAAATTCATGATGACACCTTGGATGAATACGGTGATGAAGAAGAACCTATAGAGGTTGATAGCGATGATGAACCCATAGTTATTAGTGGATATGATACTGATTAGTTTTTTTTAATTTTGGTTTATTTGTATTAACACATTTTGTTGGTTTTTGGATATCAACTTTGACTCTAAACACTCAACTTTGACCAAAATAACTCAACTTTGACTCTAAACACTCAACTTTGACTCTAAACACTCAACTTTGACTCTAAACACTCAACTTTGATCCTAAACACTCAACTTTGACCCTAAACACTCAACTATTAATCTAAACACTCAACTTTGACCCTAAACACTCAACTTTGACCCTAAACACTCAACTTTGACTCTAAACACTCAACTTTGACCCTAAACACTCAACTTTGACCCTAAACACTCAACTTTGACTCTAAACACTTAACTTTGACCCTAAACACTCAATTTTGACCCTAAACACTCAACTTTGACTCTAAACACTCAACTTTGACTCTAAACACTCAACTTTGACTCTAAACACTCAACTTTGACTCTAAACACTCCACTTTGACCAAAATAACTCAACTTTGACCCTAAACACTCAACTTTGACCCTAAACACTCAACTTTGACTCTAAACACTCAACTTTGACTCTAAACACTCAACTTTGACTCTAAACACTCAACTTTGACCCCAAACACTCAACTTTGACCCCAAACACTCAACTTTGACCCCAAACACTCAACTTTGACCAAAATAACTCAACTTTGACTCTAACTGTTGACTAAACACCCCGAACACCCAAGTTTGACTCTAAACGTTGACTAAACACCCCGAACACTCAACTTTGACCCTAAACACTCAACTTTGACTCTAAACACTCAACTTTGACTCTAAACACTCCACTTTGACCAAAATAACTCAACTTTGACTCTAACTGTTGACTAAACACCCTGAACACCCAAATTTGACTCTAAACGTTGACTAAACACCCCGAACACTCAAGTTTGACTCTAAACGTTGACTAAACACCCCGAACACCCAAGTTTGATTCTAAACGTTGACTAAACACCCCGAACACTCAAGTTTGACTCTAAACGTTGACTAAACAACCCGAACACTCAAGTTTGACTCTAAACGTTGACTGAACACCCCGAACACTCAAGTTTGACTCTAAACGTTGACTAAACACCCCAAATTAAGAACATGAAAAGGAAGAAGAAAAAAAATAAAAAAAAACAAGCAAGAAAGGGAAAGCTTCTAAAACCTTTAAACTAAAAAAAAAGAAAGAAAAAAAAATAACGACGACATTCATCCTTTGAATGTCGTCGTTAAATATTCGCGACGATATTCATACGCTATTTCGTCGCTAATAAATAATAAAAAATTTAATTGGTCATCGTGGGCGGTCAACTTTCCCGCCCACGAAAATTAGCGATGAAAACCCAAATATTCGCGACGACGTGTCGTCGCTAACATTTAACACGCAAAGGTCGTGTGTACGTGACACGACACGTGTCCCAAATTAACGACGAAACCTTCGGTTTCGCGACGACCTGCGTGTCGTCGCTAATCTTGTTTTCTATAAAGCCCTAACCGAGCTCATTTCTGCCATACTAAACACTAAAAAACACACCCAAAAGCTCCATTTCCGCCATAACCAAGCTATTCTGAGGAGAAACAACACCAAATCCAACGTTAAGGTAATGATTCTAGTCCAAATACACATTCTAATCTTTACTTTTTTGATTTTTTTATTTTTAATTCCTAATATTTTGTCTTGTGTTTTTTTGTATGATTCCTTCTTCTTAGCATGGATTCATGGACGAAATCTACACCATTTCCACGTAACAAGTTCCAATTTCCGGATCAAACTTGCAATTTTTTTTTTGGTTGAAAAAATTCATGAATGTTTGTGTGATTTGATTAATTCCGAGTTTTATGTATACGTTTCTGGGATGTTTGGTATTTTTTTGTGTTAAAAAACAATATGTAATTGGACTTTGTTTAAAGTTAGGGTTTTGATATGATTTTTGTAATTTTAATGTAATAGTTGGTGTGTTATTGTAGTTTGATTGTGTTTTAGGATATAAGGACGTATTTGCAATATGTTTGATTTGTATGTTTAAGGACTAAATTGCAATTTTATAAAAACAACAGGACTAAAATGCAATTTTATAAAAAAAATAGGACTAAAATGCAATTTTATAAAAAAATAGGACTAAAATGCAATTTTAGAAAAATTTGGACTAAAATGCACTTTTTAAAAAAAATTACTTAATTGCAATTTTATAAAAAATAGGACTAAAATGCAATTTTAAAAAAATAGGACTAAAATGCAATTTTAAAAAAATAGGACTAAAATGCAATTTTATAAAAATTTGGACTGAAATGCAATTTTTTTTAAAAAATAGGACTTAATTGCAAATTTTTTAAAAATTTGGACTAAAATGCAATTTTTAAAAAAATATGACTTATTTGCAATTTTTAAAACATTAGGACTTATTTGCAATTTTATGAAATTTTATAGATAGCTGCTGTCATGGGTAGGAGTCACGATGGAGACGGGAGGGGTAACGATCCCCCGAGGGGTCCACCACGTTCGAATGCTGATTGTGCCCAACCATCGGGTAATAATAAATTCAATTAATGTTTATTTATTAAATAAGAAAATATATAATTAATAAATATTTTTCACTAAAACAGGGGAACGTAAAAGAAGGAGACCAAAATCTGCCACATCTATCCGGACAGCTCAGGAGACCCTGAAGAGATTCGGCTGGCCCATTCCAGTTGACTTTTCTGTCATAGACAGCACCTGGAACTTCGTGGGCGAGTATAGCAAACACGTGGGTCAGGTGGTAGGTAATGCTGTTCGAGAGGTTGTTCCCCCGTGCTACAAATCATGGTCAGATGTCCCCGACCATAACAAAGGGGGTAATTATGCAGCGACTGCACCAGTTTTTTGATTTGGAGGAGTGGAGGAGGTGAGACGATTGGGGAGAGATCATTAAGAGGTTGAATACGATGACTTCTGGAGCCTACAAGCGATGGAAGTCAGATTTGAAGAACGACTACTACTACACAGATGAAGTTCCACCAGATGTTGACCCGGTGATTTGGGCGGAGACGAAGAAGATGTTGGCTGAAGTGGCGAAACAGGTAGAAAAAAATAATTATTTTATACATTTTTTTAAATTAATTTTATAACTATTTCTTTTTTATTTGTAACAGAGTGAGGCTGATATAAACAAGAAGAATCGAGAGCAGCAGACAGTTCCGAGCAACGCGGGGTCAAGGAACTGGTCCCAGACTCGCGAGGTGATTATTGAGGTACAAGTTTTAAAGATTAAAATTTAATTTAGTATTTTATTTAATTTAATTGTTAACTAATTAATATTTGTTATTGTATACTGTCCATAAGAAGCTGAAGACGGTGACGAAAGAGCCGTTGACTTTTTTGGATGACGAGGCCCAGGAGGAGATGGAGCTTCCTCCTTTAAGCGGCTATTTCGACTACCTATCGTACGATGCAGCTACCAATAGCTGGCGTGATCAGCGTTTGGAGAAAGCTAGTGTAAGTCTTTTTTTTTAAAAATTGATTTAAATTAATTTTTTATTTTAAATTTATTTTTTTATTAATCTAATTTATTTTTAAATTGAAATCTAATTACAGGGTGTTCTTCGGGAGAAGATGAAGAAGAAGGCTGTGCAGGCCGGAGCGGAGGGTGCTGAAGTTACCATCCAGGAGCAGATGGATGCCATGCTCGAGACAATCATGGAGGTCCTACACCCACCCAAGACTAAATATAGGGTGCCTACCATTGGTCCGGTCCGGAAACGATTCAGGACTCCTACACAGCCGGACAGGGAGAACGAGGAGCTGCTTAAGGCGATTCTGGCTGGGATGAACGAGCTTCGCGCGGCTCAAAATCTTGTACCTATACCGGATCCATCCTCCGCATCACCCGGGCCCATAGCTTCTTCTAGTCGGCCGAGTCAACCCCCGAGCATGGCAGACACTCTCTTCGAGGCATTAAACGGGATGAGAATCGCCCAAGGAATGTAGCCGATCTGCAAGCCCGGCCCCACTAGGGAAGAGAGACGAGATGAAGAGAGAGGAGATGAGGAGAAAGGAGAAAATGAAGAAGATCACCATTTGAGTGATGATTAAGTTATTTTTTTTTAATTTGGTTGGTTTGTATGTTTAAGACTTTATTTATTTACGTATGTTTGACTTTGACTTTGACTCATTTGACGTTGACTTTATTTCACGTTTATTATTTGAATCGGATTATCGTATTTTATATGTATTTTTGGATTTTTATTTATTTATAATTTTGTATTATATTTAAAATCAAAATAATAATAAAGACTACAATTACAATAATGAAAAATAAAATTTCAATAATTAAAAATAAAATTTAAATAAAAATAAAAATTATATAAGAAAAAAAATGTGAATAGCGACGACAATAGCATCGTCGCTAACTATTAAATAAAATAAATAAATAATGATTTTCGACAAAATTAAAAAAAAATTAAAAAAGATTAGCGACGACAACTCTGTCGCTAATATGTTGTCGTTAGATTAATAAAAAAAAGAAAATTCAATTAACAAATTTTCGATTAAAAATGAAAGAAAAACTAATTAAGAAATTTGCGACGGCATTTAGTCGCTAATTTGTCGTCGCTAATCTCTTAAATTCCCGACGCCAGGCCTCGTGGTTAAATGTCTGAGTAATTAGGGACGAAATCACAATTATTCGTCGCTAATCTCAAATTAGCGACGCCGGGATAGAGACGACAGTTTAGCGACGAAATTTCGTCGCGAAACTAAATTAGCGACGAATTACGCATGTTTCGCGACGACACGTGTCGTCGCTAAACCTCGCGATTCCAGTAGTGTAAGGCTCTCAAAGTAAATAATGATTATCTAGAGTAAAATTGATAGAGCACGGACAATATATCATATAACTCTACAACTACAAACTTTGAGTTTTATATAATGTTTTTTTGTGATAACATCATTGTCCCACTATCATTGTCATATCTACTCTAAAATCTATTTGGACGACAAGGACGTGGACGGGGTCAGAGTTCAAGGATAAAATAAAACAGGTCTAGGAGGATTTATGTGGTAGGAGTTTTTCTTATAATTTTTAACAATATATTTTAGGTGTAACAATTTTCACACTATAAGTAATAATTATGATAATATAAAATATACAATATAAATATAAGTTGTAAATTTAAATTAAATATTTTAAAATGAGGCTTATATAACAAAATAAGGTCACTAAGTAATGTTTACCTTAAAACACCTAATAAAGATATAATATAAAAATATGAGATAAAATACAAAATATGTCCTACAAGTCCATTAAAAAAATCAAAATTAAGAACCAATGGTTTAATTCGTGCATCGATTTAAATGATCCTAAAAGACCCAACACGTACAAAATAATATATTATAACTTTTTAATTTTTATATTTTATGCGCACTTCAGTAAAAACGTCTTCAAGGAAGCACTAAAAATCCTTTAACATTGAATTCTGCTATTAAATAAGGCAACCTTTTTTTAGAAATTTTTAAAATAATTTTGTTTTCTAAATTAGTGTCGAATGGAAAGACGCGGGTTAAACATGACTATCTGTTTTGGATAGGAATGGTGGTTGACTGTGGTCTAGCACCTACGTGGTGTTGCAATCCATCGTCGGAAGGGATTTCTATATCATAGCTTGTTTAAGTCTTGTAGTATCAATTATTGGAAGAACCATTTGCATAATGCATATTGTAGTAGTGTTACTTCAGAACCTTACAAGGAAGTTCCCCACCAAGAAATGTGTTATCATCAGTTAAGCTGAAAAATCTCAAGGCATGGAGTGTTATTTTAACTCCCTCGTAGGGCCTCATATCTTTGTAACGGAAGTACAATGTCAGTAGAGCCAAACTTTATCATCGATATTGTTATCTGATGAAGAAAAATAAACAACTCACAAGCATTGAGCGATATTGTAGTTCATTCCCAACAAGGGGTGGGTCACAAATGAACGAAGCTAAAACATCTTAGATTAACCTAACAAGTCAGGAGGGGTTTTCATGAACCCATTGAAAATGTTAACAATCATGAAAAACTATAAAAGGTACGCACAACTTTCATCAGTGAACAAAAGAGGTTTTACCTAACCCATCACATGAAAAAAATCTAAAAAAACCCTTTAAAGGGGATACATATGGGTTCATAGTATGTATTTAGAAAAGTATAACATGGACATTCTATATTACACAATTTTCCTTTCTAGGAGGATTTTAATGAGATAATATATGGCCTGCAATGTAATTTTAGTTTTTAATATATAAATTATTTCTGAAGAATAAATGTTTAATGTATAATATAATATTAAAAATATCAATTCAACGCTCGGTTATCGAGTCCAGCAGGATAGGCCTAATTATCTAACACTGGCAAATCTCGATTCAACCCTCTTAATAGAGAATCAAGTACATGCCACTAAACCTAAGTGGTTGCCCTTGTAAAAACTTAATTAATTCCTCCATACTAGTTACTGAATGTAATGATAAGCCTAGAAGATCAATTGGTAAAATCTCAATTATGTCCTCCATATGAGTTTTCGAGCACTTTGATAGACATAAGGGGTCACTCAATTTAAACCGAGAATAAATCCTAAAGATGGGTATTTGATTTAAGAGATAGGCTTAAAGGGTCACTATGATTAAACTCAATTAAATCCTCGTGACATGTTATTAAATTTGGTGTCAGGCCTAAGGGGTTACTTTGATAAACATGGTTGCATTAATGTAATACCTCGTTTCTATTTCTTAGATGAGCTATCGAGTATAAAGGGTTTCATCCATATGGAACCTCGACCAAACACTATGACGGTGACCAAGTCAAACTGATGTAGACCCTCAATTCAACATCTTTGACGGGATATCGAGTATATAGTGTTCTGTAATTGTGGAACCTGAACTGAAAAATATAATAGGTAACAAGGTCACATTCATGTATAATCTCGATCCAATCCCTCGTAATAGTTAGTTCAGTACTCCTCTCCTTATCAGTCAATCGATTATAAAGGTTCTATCTTCTTTTATGCATTTTAATGGATTTAATAATGTTTGTGTATGACCTCTATAATTAATAGAGACCTATATGACACTGTATTAATGTTATAATCCTACAATCTTAAGTCTGTCCTTTAAGAGATAAGTCTTTTATCAATTATAGTTTTACTATTTAAGAGAACTTCCATTTTTATAAATTTAATTAGTGATTTTATTCTTTTTTTGAAAATAATTTAACCTTAATTATTCAATATTATAATAGTAAGTAACATTATATGTAATTTAAGTTCTCATTACGAATTAAATTGGTTTTGCAAAAAAGACAAATTTTGTTTCGGAAATTGATTACATTATTACCATTTTCACATATAATATTTTTCTGACAATTATAGCTCATATGTTAATAAACTTCCTATTTCACTTTAATTATATATTTATGACATACATTCAAATCATTAATTGATAGAGTATGAGATGGATTTACCATAATTAAGCATAGGACCATAAGTTTATTACCATACTTTCATAAAAGATATCTATGTTTATCCAATTTTGTATGTTTTAATGTCTATATAAATGATCGATGAGGTTTAGAATCATTAAAAAATGAAAGAGTACAACAATCTCCACCTCATGGTACTGGTACGACACCATATCATGTTAATTCCAAACATATCAGAGTTCGTATGCTCGTACATTGGTCAATGTGATACCTTTGTAAAAAGTCCAGAAGATTCAGCTTTTAGCTAATCATTTCAAAGTTTCCGGCTACCTAGGAGAAAAGGCTTCAGCTTATCTTGGATATGGATACCTTGGACGGATTAGCCAATAACTGGATTTTTTGTCCCTTTTAACATGGTTCTGCTACTTTTTAAACTTTAAATATATTTAAATTGTATAAAATATAGTTGAAAGTTCCTTCATTCTTCAATCGTTGTTATATAGATAATGTATGAATTTACATTTCTTGTTGGATTTAATTTTTTCTCAAATGTAGTGGCTACCATGTCCTAAGCCCAAACATCCCTCTTCCACCTAAGACTAGTAACTGGAAAACTATCTAAAACGAGATAACACATAATTTCAAAATGAAATTATTTTTTATCTTTTCTTTCTGAAGTTCTTGGAGATAGGCATAGATGTCATCCAAATTTCTTAAAGATAAATCACACTTGTGCGCGAGATTATACCTGGTCAACAATTTTGAAAATCTAATCATATAAAATTTGTTTTTTAGTTTGTAGGTGTATTTAGTTTGTAAATGTTCATTTGTTGTTCTAGGTCTTTTTGTATTGCATCATCAATTCATAAAACAATTATCTCGATCTGATACCTCCCTGCAACCACATGCATAAGTAAGAACTTTATCATGCCCAACAACCCCAATCGTTTTTAGTTAATTCCACTATAGTCCATATATAAAATATTCATCTAGTGGCTGAACGTTTGTGTCTAGCTGAACTCCTGGGTTCTCTTGGTTATGAAGGTTAATATTATCCATTTTGTTCGCTAGTTCTTCTAGTTCTAGAGCTTCTTGTTCTTTCCTTCTCTTGTTAGCAAGTCTAACTAATTATTCCTGATTATCAAGGATCAGAGGTAATGTCTCAAGATCCTTAAAAAGTCTCCTCCGCATACACCAAACCTAAAAACCTGAAAAAGATGAACAAACAAGCGTAAAACTGAAAAAAAATGCAACTAACACTAAAGGATAAACACCGGGGTCACACGCTACCGTCCCCGGCAGCGGCGCCAAAAACTTGGTGGTCTTTAGTGTGTTCTAAAAATAATGCAATAAGTAAAGAGAACCAGAACCGCAAGTGTACGGTTGTCCCAAGTAATAATAGTGATAACAGATTCGTTCTCAGGGACGGATTGGTTGACTCTAATGCTTATCAAGTAGTGTTTAATTGCATGGAAAAGCAGATAAATGATTATAAGTTTGTTCGGTTGGTTTTCTAATAACTAATACAATAATTAAAAAGACTAAATTAATGCAAATATAAAGTCAGACGCAAGTAAAAATAGTTGGACGCAAGATATGAGAGAGTAGTACTCGAGTAACGCTAGGATTTCACCTAATTCAAATCATTCCATGTATTATTTAAGGGACAAATTCAGTAATTACTATTGGTCGGGATTCAATAATCACCTTACCCCCGTCAGGGTGGACTAAGGAGCTCTTCTTAGGTGCTACAAACCTCGTCAGGGTGAATATAGTCCACCTTCGAATGGTTCAAGTCTAACTACCCAATTGGCCGTAAGATTAATCAAGCCTGTCAAGGTCAAATAATTTATATCCTACTTTCGTTAATTAGTTCCGTACCTAGACCCCCCGTCAAGGTGATCCAATCACCACTAATTGGAATAGCCTAAGTACTAAATCCTAATATTGAGTCGCGAATTCAATAAAAGTAAATAAATGTAAATTAAGGAAAAATAGTGAATACCCAATTTGAATTAAATTAAAATAATCCCAAATTCAATAACACAGAATGAAATAAATCATGGTTCAATCCATTACACGTTCTCAAGTACTGAATGAAATTAGCTCATAATTGGAAAAACTAAGAAAATAAATAAAAAGGAATTCATAATTGTTTTACAGAAAGGAAAAATAGAAACCTAATTAGGAAGATGAATTGGCTGCAACGTGGAGATATAGACAGTCTCCAGCTGCAAGCTTCTTCTTTTCCTTACTTCTGCTTCTTTTCTTCTTGTCTGGATTTGTGAATAATGAACTGTATGAAAAATAGAAGTCAAAAGCCCTATTTATACTTATAAATCGGACTTGGACCTTAGGTTAATAATTAAATGAAATAAGAAAGGCCCAAGTCCACTATCTTAGCCCAAAATCCCGTAACTGTTGCACCACCCCCACTAAAACATTTATAAGCGACTCGTTTCAAGTCCGATTTACCTCATTTCAGTTGCTAAAGTTCCGTAACTCAATGGGACACGTTTTCTTTCCACAAGTAAGCGGATAAATATACTCTTAGGTGGCTCAAAATCAGCAATCTTTGTCAACTTTCCAGATTTGCAGATTTAAAATCTCAATTCTTTCGGGATTTGTCTTCATGCTTTGACTCCATATCACGATCTTTGACTTTATTCTCGTGTTCCTCCCCTAGCTAGTATTTAAAACCTACAAAATTTTCACTAAAATACACAATATTACGCGCAAAAGATTAATAAATAATAAATACTAAAATCGCAAAAGAGAAATCGGAATATCGCATATTATCACTAAAAGTCTATTAAATAGCCAGATAATCACCTAATTTGATGTCTCCTAAGCATATAAATATAGAAAAAAAGAGGAGACATTAGAGGGCGGTGCTATATGTCAAAGCAAGTTGCTACCGAAGCTACAAGATCCCATAAGTCATCAAAACACCAAACGTTTCTCATTTATTAAAAATAAACACAAATACACAACAATTACTCTAATTTACACTACAAATTTAAAAGACATGAAACTAATATACAATGAATTGGCTTTTGTTTAACGTCGTTAAACTCGACGGTTTACCTCTAGCTTCTAAGGAGCTTCAAGGAGGTACATGACCTCCCCGGGATGTGGATCTTCCGCGCGATTGATATCCTCGCCTTCATGATATATCTTCAGTCGATGACCATTCACCATGAACGTGTGGTGCTCGATTGGATGTTCAATCTATATGGCTCCACGAGGCGTGACTTTGGTCACAATGTACGGACCAGACCATTTTGATCTCAACTTACCCGGATAATTACTGAACTTGGAGTTGTATTTAAGGACCCTTTGTCCAACTTCAAACCTTTTCACACGCATACGATTATCATGCCATCTTTTAGTGTTTTCTTTGTAGAGTTTTGCATTATCATAAGCATGTAACCAAAACTCATCAAGTTCATTCAATTTCATCATACGATTCTCACCGGCTAAAGTAGGATCTAAATTCAAATGCGCTATAGCCCAATATGCACCTAATTTAAGTTCAAGAGGTAAGTGACAAGCCTTACCATAAACCTTGTGATACGGAGATGCACCAACGGGAGTTTTGAACGCAGTACGATAAGCCCACAATGCATCATCTAATTTTTTGGACCAATCTTTTCTTGTGGGGCCAACAGTCTTCTCTAGGATGGATTTGACCTCTCGATTAAAGACTTCAACTTGACCATTGACTTGTGGATGATAAGAGGTAGATAAACGTTGTCTTATCCCATGCTTCTCTAGAAGTGTCTTCAAGTATTTGTTCACAAAGTGTGAACCTCCGTCACTGATAATAACTCGAGGTGTACCATGTCTAGTGAAGATATGTGACTTCAAGAATTTAATCACTACTCGTAAATCGTTAGTTGGTAGAGCTACAACCTCTACCCATTTGGACATGTAATCAACAACTAATAGGATGTATTGATTTCCATTGGATGGTACAAAGGGACCCATGAAATCAATACCCCAAACATCGAATATTTCTACCTCAAGAACGTTATTACGTGGCATCTCATCCCTCTTGGATATATTACCAGTAAACTGGCACCTATGACATTACTTAACGTACTCATGACAATCCTTATGTAATGTAGGCCAATAAAAACCAGATTGTAAAACCTTAGTAGCTGTGCGGTCGCCCTCAAAATGTCCTCCATAGGGTGAATCGTGACAACCTGCAACCACTGAATAAACATCACTCTCAGGTATGCATCTTCTTTCCATTTGGTCACCACATACTTTGTAGAGGAAATGATCCTCCCAAAAGAATTGTTTAGCACAACTGATTAATCTCTTCTTATCTTGTGAAGTAGCTCCTTCATGAAAAGAACCACTCACAATAAGATTTGCAATATCTGCATACCAAGGAGAACCATTATAAATAGCAAATAAACTCTCATCCGGGAACTCATCTCTAACTAACTCAGGACCACTTTTCGATTAAGAACCTTCAAGATGAGATAAATGATCCGCAACTTGATTATCACACCCCTTTCGGTCTCGAATCTCTAATCAAACTGTTGCAGCAATAAAACCCATCTGATTAACCGTGGACTAGCATCTTTCTTCTCCATAAGGTATTTAATAGCGGAATGATCGGTAAATACAACAATTTTCGCCCCAAGAAGATAGGAACGAAATTTGTCAAAGGCATAAACAACCGCTAAATGTTTCTTCTCAGTTACCGTATAATTAATCTGAGCACTAGTGAAGGTTTTACTCGCATAATAGATAGAATGAAATACCTTATCTCTTCTCTGACCCAACACAACACCCAGAGCTAAATCACTAGCATCACACATAACTTTAAATGGAATCTTTCAATCAGGAAGTAATACAATAGGCGTAGTAATAAGCTTCTCCTTTATCTTGAAATTACTTCATACAAGCTTCATCAAAAAGGAATTTGGAGTCCTTCTAGAGTAAGTTACACAAAGGCTTGGTGATCTTGGAAAAGTCTTTGATAAAACGGCGATAGAAATCAGCATGGCCTAAAAAGCTTCTTACCCCTTTTACAGAAATAGGAGGGGGAGAGTCTTTATTACCTCAATCTTAGCACAATCAACTTCTAAGCCTGAACTCAAAACTTTGTGTCCCAACACTATACCTTCACGAACCATAAAATGACATTTTTCCCAATTCAACACCAAATCAGTTTCCTTGCATCTAATCAACACCTTCTCCAAGTTCTGTAAACACTCATCAAAGTTATCACCAAACACAGAAAAGTCATCCATAAATACCTCAAGAAATTATCGATCATATACCAGAAAATCGCCATCATACATCTTTGAAAAGTGGTAGGTGCATTACATAGTCCAAATGGCATCCTTCGATAGGCAAATGTACCAAAAGGACATGTAAAGGTGGTTTTGTGTTGGTCTGTTGTATCTACATAAATTTGATTGTACCCTAAATACCCATCCAAAAAGCAATAATATTACCTACCAGCCAACTTATCCAACATCTGATCTATGAAAGGAAGAGGGAAGTGATATTTTCTAGTAGCCTTGTTCAACTTACGATAATCCATACACACTCTCCAACCAACAACGGTTCTTGTGGAAATGGCTACATTCTGAGCATTTAGGATGGTAGTAATACCACCCTTCTTTGGTACGCATTGAACTGGGCTTACCCACTCGCTACTAGCTATGGGATAGATGTATCCCGCATCTAGTAGCTTAATAACTTCTTTCTTCACCACTTCTTTCATCGCTGTCATTAGTCTCATTTGTCCTTCAACTAAGCGTGCAATATCATCTTCTAAAATGATTTTGTGTTGGCAAGAGGAAGGACTAATACCTTTGATAACATCAATAGTCCAACCAATCGCCTCTTTATTAGCTCTTAGCACACGTATTAGTTTATCTTCTTGTGGACCTGTTAAATTTGCTGGCACAATAATAGGTAAAGTGTCATTAGTACCTAAATACGTATACCTCAAGTGTGCAGGCAATGGTTTTTCTTCCAACTTCGGAGGAGATTCAATGGATGGTTTCTTTTTAATGACCATCTCCCCCAGTTCTCTCACAGGTTCATAGACAGGACGCCTATATTTTGGATTCTCAAAATTATGAGCTACCACTGTTTCGGCAAGCTCTTCCATCATCTCAGGTAAGTCAAGTGTTAAGGCATCGTGCAAGATATCATCATAATTAAACAATCAAATACCTCTTGTGTGGCATGTTCTGCTATATCCATTCAGAAACAATCTCTTGAATCATCTGGAAACTTCATCGCCCTAAACACATTGACCTTTACCTCCTCATCTTAAATTCTCATGGTTAATTCTCCATTTTCTACATCAATTAAAGTACGCCCCGTGGCTAGGAATGGTCGTCCCAAAATGATGGGGACATTCCTATCCGCGTCGTATTCAAGAATAACAAAATCAACGGGAAAAACTAAAGTACCTGCCTCGAGGAGGACATCTTCAATTCGTCCCTCAAGATGTACGAGGGATCTGTCATCCATTTGTAAGACCATAGAGGTAGGTCTCACATCTCCCATCTTCAACTTATCGAAAATCGATTTGGGCATGAGATTGAATTTCGCACCCAAATCGCATAAAGCTTTTTCTTGCCACTCATTACCAATCGAAATCGGAATCGTAAAACTTCCAGGATCAAGAAACTTAGGTGGCAACTTATTTTGACAGATGGCGCTAAACTCCTCTGGCAATCCTATCATCTCATTATCACAATATGGTCTCTTGTTGGTGAGGGCCCTCTTCAAGAACTTCACATACTTTGGTATATCTTTAATAGATTCTAACAACGGTATGTTAATGTTAAGACCTCTCACCCTATTCAAAAATCTCTGATACTCAGCCATATCTCCTTTTTGTGAACTCTTGAGGGAAAAGGGGGAAGAGGAAGGGTTTCTACAACATCTTTTTTTTTCCCCCGAAACTTCCAGAATCTTCTCCACTTCTACCACTTCAGGTTCATCATCTTTTTCTTCCACATCCTTTACCAGTTTCTCTTTATTGGTAACTTCTTTTTCTTTCATAACAAGAAAAAGAGGTGGAGGGAGCTTCTTACCACTTCTTAACGCGATAGTATTACAATCTTCTGTATGTCTCGGATTATCTGTGTCACTAGGGAGTTTCCCTTGTGGACGCTAATCTAATTGTTTTGACATTTCAGCGATTTGATTTTCCATTAACTTAATTGCGACTTCAGAAGCTTGCTGATTTTGAATAGATTGTGCCTGAAGTGAAATTACTTTCTCTATAGTTTGACAAAGATCATTCGTACCTTCTTGAGGTTGAGAAGGTAAGGCTCGTTGATTCATGGTGTCATTATAATTATCTTGAGGAGGCTGCCTCTGAGCATGATTTCTATAACCTTGTCCTCCTTGAAAATTATTCTGTGGTCTAGGTTGATAATTGTTGCCTTGGGACGCGAATGATATGCATAAGTAGGATTAGCTGCCCCATTAGGAAACGAATATTGGAAACCCGGATGGTTTCCGTTGGGCGGGTATCCTTGACCATTTTAATTGTAACTCCCTCTATTAGAAACAGACATTACAGCTTCAGTGTTAATTTCACAATGCTCCTAGTCATGGTCTTGAACACCACAATTCGAACACCCATATATCTCTTGAGTAATATTAACACCTGCTTTCTTACCTGAAAAACCCTCTTTAACAGCTAAAGTGAGATGTTTCAATTGTTGCTCTAATGTATTTCTTCAGTTTATTCTCCAAAGTGGAGAATTTCTCATCGATTCCCATACTACTTTCTTTTCCACCTCGAATAGGCGTTCTCACTGTATTCCAACCTTGCTCATTCTTCATAGTTCGATTCAATATAATCTTATTATGTGCTGGAGCTACCTGTAAGAAACCACCTCCACATAATAAATCGAGGTCTTTTCTTGATCCTCCATAAAGGCCTTCATAAAATATCTTCAACTGTTGTTGTTCTGTGAGGCCATGGTCAAGAACTCTTCTCAAACATAACTGAAATAATGTCCAACATCTTCCCAAAGTCTCTTCTTGTTCTTGGACAAATGATATCAAATCAACCCGTGCGTCTAATCTCATGTTCGTCGGATAGTAACGATCGAAAAATGTTGTTTGTAGCTCATCCCAATTGTTTATTGCTCTAGGTTCTTGTGAATCGTGCCACTCACTAGCTGCGTCTATCACGAAAAATCTGAAATTAGCATAATACATCTGCTCTTTGGTCATTCCTTAAGTTATATACGAATCACATATTTCAATAAACTTTTGAACTTCACAAATAGGATCTTCTCCATGTACTCCACGAAAGTTTCCAAAATTTTGAAATTGGGATAGCATACCAGGGTCGGGCTATACCGTGCAACATTAATATTTGCAGGACCAATACCGTGAGCAGGAGCGCGATAGGGAACTTGTTCTGGACCATGTATGAACCATGCTCATTATACATAGGGGGTTGAGCTTGTTGCATAGGTGGATTATTATGTTGATTGTTGAAAATTGGTGGATTAGGAATAATTGGCGGCACTATTGGTTGGTCATTTTCATCCAACTCAATGCCACGATCTTCAATATTATGAATATTCAAATCCTCCATTTCTCATTCTTTCTTTGCTTTCTCTCCTGCTTCTCTTTCTCTTTTGTTTCTATCTCGAATTAAACTCTCAGGGTTTGAGTACATGCACCAAACCTGTAAGACCTGATAAAAAACAAAGAAAAGCGTAAAACTGAAAATAAAAATAAAAAATGCAATTAACCACTAAAGGATAAACACCGGGGTCACACGCTACCGTACCCGACAGCGGCATTAAAAACTTGGTGGGTCCTTGTGTGTCATAAAATAAAATACAAAAGACCAGGACTCACAAACCGCAAGTGTACGGTTGTCCAAGTAATAAACCGATAAATCAGATTAGTTTGCAGGGACGAATTAGGTACAAATCAGGTGTGGGTCAAATAGTGGAATAATTGCAATTACAGAAAAGTAAATGTTATAAAAGATTGATTTGGGTTTTTGTGTATCAACTAGAATGCAAAAGTAAATTAAAGATGAATTAATTCACTTAAAATAAGCCCAAGTCTGAACTATTTAGTATAAATAGACCTTCTGACTTTATTTTTACATACAACTCATTTTAGCAAAGTCAGAAACGCTAGAGAGAAAGTCAGGAGCTAGGAAAAGGAAAAAGCCAAGAGCTGGAGAATTCATCTTCTCCAAATCACAGCCAAATCCAAATTCCTAATTAGGTTTCTTTTATTATTTTTCTTTCTGTAAAACGTGAACAAATTTACTTTATTTTCTTTTGTCTTTATTTCAATTATGAGCACTATTTCCTTTGTACTTGAGAATCACAAAGTGGGTTGAACCCAAACTAGATTAATTATTGTTTTTCCGATTTGGGATTTAAGAATTTAAATTGAATTATTATTTTATGTTGGCTTTTATTTTATGTTTTATTTATTATCCTTAGAGTCATGAACTAAGGGTGAGTTTTAGTATCTACGTTATTCAATATTATGAATATTCAAATCCTCCATTTCTCTTTCTTTATTTGCTTTCTCTTTCTCTTTTGTTTCTATCTCGAATTAAACTCTCAGGGTTTGAGTACATGCACCAAACCTGTAAGACTTGATAAAAAACAAAGAAAAGCGTAAAACTGAAAATAAAAATAAAAAATGCAATTAATTACTAAAGGATAAACACCGGGGTCACACGCTACCGTCCCCGACAACGGCGTTAAAAACTTGGTGGGTCCTTGTGTGTCATAAAATAAAATGCAAAAGACCAGGACTCACAAACCGCAAGTGTACGGTTGTCCAAGTAATAAACCGATAAATTGGATTAGTTTGCAGGGACGAATTAGGTACAAATCAGGTGTGGATCAAATAGTGGAATAATTGCAATTACAGAAAAGTAAATGTTATAAAAGATTGAGTTGGGTTTTTGTGTATCAACTAGAATGCAAAAGTAAATTAAAGATGAATTAATTCACTTAAAATAAGCCCAAGTCTGAATTATTTAGTATAACTAGACCTTCTGACTTTATTTTTACATACAACTCATTTTAGCAAAGTCAGAAACGCCAGAGAGAAAGTCAGGAGCTAGGAAAAGGAAGAACCCAAGAGCTGGAGAATTCATCTTCTCCAAATCACAGCCAAATCCAAATTCCTAATTAGGTTTCTTTTATTATTTTTCTTTCTGTAAAACGTGAACACATTTACTTTATTTTCTTTTGTCTTTATTTCAATTATGAGCACTATTTCCTTTGTACTTGAGAATCACAAAGTGGTTGAACCCAAACTAGATTAATTATTGTTTTTCCGATTTGGGATTTAAAAATTTAAATTGAATTATTATTTTATGTTGGCTTTTATTTTATGTTTTATTTATTATCCTTAGAGTCATGAACTAAGGGTGAGTTTTAGTATCTACGTTATTCAATATAGTGGCGTATTGATCACCTTGACGGGAGGTTTGAATACAAAATTAGGTAATTGCCATTAGTATCCGCCAATGACTTGACAGGCTTGACTAGCCAATCGCCAATGTGGTAAGTTTTAATCATCCTGACGGAGTTTAGAATACCGTAGGAGAGCTTTTAGGTCCACCCTTACGGGGGCTAAGAGACTTTAGAATCTCGACTAGCATAATAATGATTCAACCCTTAAAAGAAGACATTAATTAAGAAGTTTTAGGTGAAGCCCTAGCGAGACTCAAGTACTACTTCCTTCCTTGCGTCTACATCTTTCATTTGCATTATTTTTATTTCAACTTAATTTACTTAGTCTTTAATTTACTTTTGCATTCTAGCTGATACACAAAAACCCAAAACAATCCCAAGTCTGAATAAGCCCAAGTCTGAATTATTTAGTATAAATAGACCTTCTGACTTTATTTTTAAATACAACTCATTTTAGCAAAGTCAGAAACGCCACAGAGAAAGTCAGGAGCTAGGAAAAGGAAGAAGCCAAGAGCTGGAGAATTCATCTTCTCCAAATCACAGCCAAATCAAAATTCCTAATTAGGTTTCTCCTAAGGGCATATAATTAGAACAAAAGAGGAGACATCAGTGACCATCTAACTACTATTAGCAAAGCCCTAAACTGATCAGGTTTAAGACAGACAATAAATCAAAGCACATAAATCAAATATATGGTTAAGCAGCTAGAATCAATTTAAAACATATAATTCCCAATGAAACTTAGATAGAAAGAACATAGAATTCATAGATTATACATAATGCAAAACCCAAGCTATGGAAAAATTAGTTTATACCTGAAGGAATTAAACTAAAACCCAATTTATGCAAAACCCAAGCTATGCATTACCCAATCTATTTATGCCCAATTTGATATCTCCTAAGGGCATATAATTAGAACAAAAGTGGAGACATCAGTGACCATCTAACTACTTTTTGCAAAGCCTTAAACTGATCAGGTTTAAGACAGACAATAAATCAAAGCACATAAATCAAATATATGGTTAAGCAGCTAGAATCAATTTAAAACATATAATTCCCAAAGAAACTTAGATAGAAAGAAAATAGAATTCATAGATTATACATAATGCAACATCCAAGCTATGGAAAAATTAGTTCATACCTGAAGGAATTAAACTAAAATAAAGATACATGAATGTCATCTTGCTCTCTTCCATAACTCTAATGATATAAAACTTAAGGACTTGTTTATGAGAGGCAAGAATGACTTTACAAAGGTTAAAGGGAGTATTCATAGGGATCTAGGAAGTCCTAATACATTTTCTTGGAGTGTAAGACAAGTAATTGGACTTCTAGCCCAACTCAAATTCGTAACCCTAAAATATAGAAAAGGTAATAATCTGCCGTTGTTTGTTTTGGCCGTAACTTCTTCGTTTCAACTCCGAATGACGCGTTCTTTGTATCAAAACCGATCCTCTCAGAAAGCTCTATAACATTTCTTTGGACCATTCTTCCATATTCCTTTCCAATCTTGAGTTATGATCACTTTAATAGTTGTAGCTGCTGAAATTCAGATTTTCTTGACAACTTTATCTTTCCATACTTATCCTTTCTTTCCTTTATCTCCAATTTCTATGCATATATTCTTTCCTTTATCTCTTAGACTTGATTTGACATCTAATTAATTACTATATATCTTTAAAGCTTCATACAAAATAAATAAATTAAACCCAATATGCTCTAAAAATAAGAACTCATTAAATCAAGACAAGATATAGGAAAGTGCACTATATCATAGGAAAATCGACTACTAGACTTCCTAAAACACCTAAAATGATGTCTCAAACTAAGAAAGGAGGTATCACTACCATCCTTATTGATCAAAACGAAGCCATTCCATCAAGAACAGTTGTGGGGTGGAGAGTGTGCATGGATTACCGCAATCTCAAGAAAGCCACGAAGAAAGATCACTTCCCTTTACCATTCATCGATCAAATGTTAGACAAGCTTGCATGAAGAGAGTATTACTGTTTCCTTGACGTATATTCAGGCTATAATCAGATTTGTGTAGATCCAGCTGATCAACACAAGACAATATTAACTTGTCAATTTGGCACCTTTGCTTATAGGAGGATGTCGTTTGGGTTATGCAATGAACCTGCCACGTTCCAGAGGTGTATGATGGCTATATTTTGGGACATGATTTATAAGTACTTAGAAGTTTTTATGGATGATTTTTCCGTAGTTGGAGATAGTTTAGATGAGTGCCTCAACAATCTTAAAAAGGTACTTCTACGATGTAAAGAAACAAATCTTGTTCTTAATTGGGGAAAATGCCACTTCATTGTTCGAGAAGGGATCGTTTTGGGACTTAAAGTTTCAAGTGCAGGAGTGAAGGTTGATCGTGCTAAAATTGAAGTTATAAAAACCCTACCACCTCTGGTTTCTGTAAAAGGAGTTAGAAGTTTCTTAGGTCACACAGGATTTTACTAAAGATTTATTAAAGATTTCTCCAAGATCGCTAAGCCTATTTGTGCTTTACTTGATAAGGATACTCCCTTCAATTTTAATGATGCATGTCTTGAAGCATTTTTTATTATTAAAGAGAAACTCATCTCCAAAACGATTATCATACCTCCAGATTGGAACGCTCCGTTTGAACTTATGTGCGATGCAAGTGATCACGCAACGGGTGTTGTATTAGGTCATGATGTCTCCCTATTTGTGATGAATTAATCAAGCTTGGAGACATTATTTTAGGTGTATTTATTAGGATATAGGTCGATTTTTACATGATTTATTACACTTTCCTATTTCTTGTCTTGATTTAACTATTTATTATTTTTAGAGCAAATTGGGTTTAATTTGTTTATTAATTGTGAAGCCTTAAATATATAGATAGAAATTAATTAGATGCCAAATCAATTCTAAGAGATAAAGGAAATAATATATGCATGGAAATTGGAGATAAAGGAAAGAAAGGATAAGTACGGAAGATAAAGTTGCCAAATAACTCTGAATTCCAGCAGGCACGTCCATTAATGTGATCATAACTCAAAACACGGCTAGGAATTTGGAAGAATGGTCTGAAGCAAAGTTATAGAGGTTTCTGAGACGACCAGCTTTGATATAAGGAACACGTCAATCAGAGTTGAAAGAAAGAAGTTACGGCCAAAACAAAATAGCGGCAGATTATTACCTTTCCTATATTTTAGGGTTACGAATTTGAGTTGGTCTAGAAGTCCAATACTTGTTTTCCGCTCCAAGAAAACGTTTTAGGGTTCCCTTTACCCTATAAATACACCCTTTATTCAAAAGAAAAACATCCTTGGCGAATCCTTAAGCCAAGAAGAAGCTTACAACAAGAGAAGAGAAGTCTGGAAGGAGCTGAACACCATATCATGTCTTCACAAGCCTTCAAATTTGAATTGTTTTCTTTTTTTCTTCTAGTATGAACTAAAATTACTTTTAGCTTGAGATTTAGCATATATGCATGAACCCTAGACTTGTTTAAACGTCTATCTAATTTGGGATACCATCGTATTTGAATTGAATTCATGTTTTATTCTCTGATTTATGTGCTTTGATTTATTGTCTGTTTTCGTTGCGGTGTACAACGTATATGATTACCTTAATAGTAGTTAGATGGTCACCCGGAAGGGGTGTCTAATTATTGAAACACCACATAAACGTCTAGTACAAGGAATTGCTCCTGACAATACCAGCCTAACTAGGTAATCATTAGGGTTTATTTTAATCACCAATCATCATTAATAGGCCAGACTGCACTTAGGACCCTAGTGGCACAGGATAACCCTATTTTGAGTCCCCTCGTGATTGTGAGGTCGCCGCCCTAGTTCTCTCTCCGGGGATAGGGAGGAATTTATAATCCTGAGTATTGTAATTCTACATAATTCACCCTTACATGTTTAGATTAAACAAGGCTAGTGGAGATTACTTGCTAGTTTCGCGAGCTAAACTCTTATACTATCTTTTTATTTTTATTTAATTATCTATCTTTTATTTATTAGTTTAATTTTCATATTCGAAAAAACCAAACAAAAATTCTACTTGTATTTTCTTTATTATGTATTATTTGATATAGCTTTCTTATTTGCACTTGATAAATTGCATAAGTTCTTCCTAACTTTCGTAGTCTCTGGGGAACGAATCTTATATATCAGTAAAACTTGCATACGTCTTGTATACTTGTAGAACCGTGCTAAGCTAGGGTGTCAATTTTTGCACTTATTTATATCATATTTATATCATATTTTTATCACACCCTAACCGACACCAGGTCAAAGAAAAGAGAAGATCTTCCACATGATATATTATGCGAGTAAGACTTTTAACACTGCCCAATTGAACTATACAGTGATGGAGAAAGAGTTAATAGTCGTAGTATATGCTTTTGATAAGTTTTGTTCCTATCTGCTTGGAATGAAAATTATCGTATACACGGACCATTCAAAAATCAAGTATCGTATAGCAAAAAAGGACGCTAAGCCGCGTCTTATTAGATGGGTACTATTGCTACAAGAATTTGACACAGATATTAGAGACTGGAAAGAATGCGAGAACCAAGTAACTGATCGTTTATCCAGGCTCGAAGGATCTGATGTCAACAAAGGACCGGAATTGGTCAGAGAGGTATTCCCATATGAACAACTTTTTACTATTAAAGATGTTTTTGTTCCTTGGTATGCAGACATAGCCAACCTCATAGTTATTATCGTCCTCAAGGAAATTACACTAATTACGAGTCCCCACAGAATCAGAAATAGGTAGGAAATCAAGAGAATAATTATCAACCTCGACCTCAATCTTACTATCCACCACAACCTATCTACCAAGAAGTGCCAATTTATAAAGAAACTCATCAAGAACCACCTCAATATTCAATGCAACAAGATACACAGAAGCATAGAAATTTGAGTTTGGATTCAAGTATGGCTAAGATGATGAAACTAGTTTTAGAAAATATGAAGATGAGACATCGAAGACTCCAAACCCAATCCAAGGTAATCAAGATTCTCGAGCATACATTGTCACAAATGGTGAGTACACATCAAAACAGGCCAAAAGGGCAACTCCCAAGTGACACTATTGCTCCAGAAGATGATGCTTGTCATGCAGTTGAACTGAGAAGTGGAAAACAATTACCTCTACCTAGAGTAGAACCAGAACCAACCTCTATTCTTGATAAAGTGGTTGAAGAAACAGTAGAATATAAGGTTGAAGAGGTAGTTGAACCACAGAGTGTCCCAGAAAAGGCATCTGAAAAGAAGAAAAACGCAGTGGAAACTAATACACGTCCTCCTCCACCATACCAATCACGTGTCAAAAAGAAGAACAATGAAAAAGAATTCAAGAAATTCCTTGACATGGTGCACAATCTAGATATTACTATACCATTTGTTGAAGCTCTAAAAAGAATGCCAAAATACCTAAAGTTCATGAAAGACATTCTTTCAAACAAACAAAGTTTGGAAACTGGGGAGACGATTGGATTACCAGAGGAGTGTACTGCTATTTGTCAAGGCACTTTACCACCGAAGCAACAAGATCCCAGAATTTTTACGATTCCTATAGCTATTGGAGAAAGTTGGACCGGTAAAGCGTTATGTGATTTAGGCGCGAGTATAATCTCATGCCAAAGTCCCTGTTCGAGAAGCTCAACATAGGAGAAGTAATACCTACCTCAGTGGTATTACAGATGGCAGATCGCTCCCTCTCCCAACCAGTAGTTAAAATTGAAGATGTTTTAGTTAAATCTGGTAGTTTTATATTTCCTTGTGATTTTATTATTCTTGACTACGACGCTGATAAGAATGTCCCCATCATCTTGGGTAGACCATTCTTAGCCACAGGGCATACACTAATAGATGTTGAGAATGGTGAATTGATCATGAGGGTCCAAGATGAACAGGTACGATTCAATGTGTTCAAGGCTATGAAATATCTAGATACGAAAGATGAATGTTTTAAAATAGATGTCATCGGAAAACTTACACAAGAGGTCTTTAATAAATGAAAATGTGATGATGATCTAGACAAAGCCTTGGCACTTGAATCACCAGAAATATATGATGATACCACGGAAGAAGTTGCAGCTTTAAACATACAAGAACAACTTCGAGAATCAGGAGACATTGAGCCAATGAAGAAACCATCTATAATATGTCCACTTGTTCTTGAAGAAAAACCACTTCCAGACCATTTGCGCTATGCTTACTTAGGTATGAAAAAAAGTTTACCTGTGATCATTTCTGCTAACCTTTCAGGTCCTCAAGAAGATAAGCTACTCCATGTGCTTCATGCTAACAAAGAAGCAATTGGGTGGACTATTGCCGATATCAAGGGAATAAGTCCCTCCATTTGTAAACATAAGATTATTCTTGAGAAAGAAGATAGGCGATCTATAGAAGGCCAAAGAAGGCCCATGCCAGCTATGAAAGAGGTGGTAAGGAAGGAGGTAAACAAGTTATTATATGCGGGTATTATCTTTCCAATTGCAAGCAGTGATTGGGTTAGTCCAGTGCAATGTGTTCCAAAGAAAGGAGGTATCACTACCGTCCTTAATGATCAAGATGAAGACATTCCATCAAGAACAATTGTAGGGTGGAGAGTATGCATGGATTATCGAATACTCAACAAGGCTACAAAGAAAGATCACTCCCCTTTACCATTCATTGATCAGATGCTAGACAAACTCGCAGGGTGAGAGTATTATTTTTTTCTGGACAGATATTCAGGCTATAATCAGATTTGTGTAGATCCTCTTGATCACCATAAAACAACCTTTACTTGTCCGTTTGGCACTTTTGCGTATAGAAGGATGCCTTTTGGTTTATGCAATGCACCTGCACATTCCAGAAGTGTACGATGGCTATATTTTGAGACATGATTGATAAATACTTGGAGGCTTTTATGGATGATTTTTTGGTTTTTGGAGATAGTTTTGATGATTGCCTAAACAATCTTGAAAAAGTCCTTGTAAGATGTAAAGAAACAGATCTTGTGCTTAATTGGGAAAAATGCCACTTCATGGTTCAAAAGGGATTGTGTTGGGACACAAAGGTTTGAAGGCGGGAATGGAGGTTGATCGTGCTAAAATTGAAGTTATAAAAACCTTACCACCTCCAGTATCTGTCAAAGGAATGAGAATTTTTTTGGGTCATGCAGGATTTTACAGAAGATTTATTAAAGATTTCTCCAAGATCGCCAAACCGATTTGTTCCTTAATTGAGAAGGATACTCCTTTTAATTTTAATGAAGAATGTCTTCAATCGTTTGTAACGATTGAAGAGAAGCTTATCTCCACACCGATTGTTATACCTCCAGATTGGAATGCTCTGTTTGAACTTATGTGCGATGCAAGTGATCACGCAATGGGTGTTGTGTTAGGGTAGAGGAAGGAAAATATATTCCATACGATTTATTATGCAAGTAAGACCTTTATCGCTGCCCAGATGAATTATACAGTAGCGAAGAAAGAGATGTTAGCCGTGGTATATGCTTTCGATAAATTTCGTTCCTATCTGTTTGGGATGAAAACAATTGTATACACGGATCAATCAGCAATCAAGTACCTCATGGAAAAGAAAGACGCTAAGCCGCGTCTTATTAGATGGGTATTGTTGCTGTAAGAATTTGACATAGATATTCGAGACCGAAAGGGATGCGAGAATTAAGTAGCTGATTATTTATCCAGGTTCGAAGGACCTGATGCCAACAAAGGACCATTATTGGTCAAAGAGGTATTTCATGATGAACAACTTTTTACTATTAAAGATGTGTTTGTGCCTTGGTATGCAGATATAGTTAACCTTATCATGAGTGGTGTATTCCCTACGGATTTCAATCTACAACAAAGACAAAGGTTAAGTCATAGAGCCAGACAATTCTTTTGGGATGAGCCCTACCTCTTCAAGGTTTGCAGTGATCAAGTTATCAGAAGATGCGTCCATGATGGCGAGATTACTAAAATCATGGCAAGCTGTCATGGCTCACCATGTGGTGGCCACTTTAAAGGCGATAGAACTGCAGCTATAATTCTTCAATCCGGTTTCTATTGGCCTACCCTACACAAAGATTGTCATCAATTCGTTTAGACATCTCAAGATGCCAGTTCACTGGTAATATATCAAAAAGGGACGAGATGTCGCTCAATAATATCTTAGAAGACGAAATCTTTGATGTATAGGAAATAGATTTCATGGGACCTTTCATAACTTCCCATGGTAATCTTTATATTTTGCTAGTACTAGACTATGTGTCCAAGTGGGTAGAAGTAGTGGAAACACCAAAGAACGATGCTAAAACAGTTATATCATTCCTGAAGTCACATATCTTTTCAAGACATGGTTCACCACGTGTTCTTGTCAGTGATAAAGGTACACACTTCATAAATTTTCAGTTGAGAGATGCCCTTCATAAGTTGGGTGTGAGACACCGTACTTCAACTGGTTATCATTTCCAAACTAACGGTCAAGATGAAGTTTCTAACGGAGAAATCAAATCTATTCTTGAGAAGACCGTGAACAAAACGAGTAAGAACTGGTCATTAAAATTAGATGATTCTCTCTGGGCTTACAAAACAACATTTAAAACACCAGTTGGCGCATCTCCTTGTTGCATGGTCTATGGCAAAGCATGTCATCTTCCTATTGAGATTGAATCATAAGCCTTCTGGGCTATTAAAATTCTAAATCTAAACCTAGACTTGGCCGGAAAACAAAGGATGATGCAGTTGAATGAGTTGGATGCATTTCGTTTCCATTCCTATGACAACACACGTCTCTATAAGAGTAAACAAAGAGATGGCATGATAAACAAATTCGTCCAAAGAGGTTCGAGAGAGGACAAAAGGTATTTCTATACAATTTTAGATTCTCTAACTACCCGGGTAAGCTTAAATCCCGTTGGGGAGGACCTTATATTGTTACAAAAGTCACATCTCATGGAGTGATCAAAATTGAACATCCAACCGAGCAAAGGAAATTCATGGTAAATGGCAAGCATTTGAAGTTATACCGTGATAGTGAAGACTTTGGACGAGAGGAGACGATCCTTCTCGAAGAACGCGCTTAACCCGAGGTACACGTCTAACTCAAAGACGTTAATCAAAACTGCTCTTGGGAGACACCCCTTGTTTTAATTTATTTCTAGTTAGTTTTAAGTTTCGTAGTGTATATTTCTAAGTTAGTGTATATTTTTAATGTGTTTACAAGCTAATAGGAGAGAAACCGTGCCACGGTTTGCAAAATCAGGTTCTTCGCCGAGAGCTCACATGGGAAAACAGTAGGCGCGGAGTGTCGACACGGTTTTGAAATTTTTTGACTTGTATACCGCTCAGATCACCGGTATACCAGGCAAGGAAAAACCGTGCCACGGTTTCTTAAATTAGGTTCCTTGCCGAGACGAAGAAAATCGTAAAATTGGACGACCGGTAAGCCGGTCAGGGCAACGGTATACCGGCCCTAGAAAACCATGCCACGGTTTATTAAATTAGGTTTATTGCTGAGAGGAGCTTTGTCAAACCGTGTTCGCTTTTGACGACACGGTTCGATGACGTCAGCCACCGGTAAGCCGGCGAATCGACCAGTATGCCGGTCCGAGGCGGTTTGTGAAGAGATTGTTACCATATCAACTTCTTAACTTACCAAGATTAAAACCTAGCCTCTACAATACAAATTTTTCAGACCCAAACCTTATAAAAATACCTTGAAGCTTGTTTAAACCTCCACAACAAACACAACAACAAGAAATATTTCCACCATCCTCCATAAACGCATAATCTTCATCAAATCCATTACACTACACCATAAAACACAATCAAAGATCATCAAGCTATCAAGAATTCTTCCAAGAACAATCACATAAACCTTCTTCTACCTTTAATAACCATTCATCCAAGCAAGAAACTCAAGCCACACCAATCTTTCTTAATTTTATTCTATAGTTGGTGTAGCTTGAGTGGTAGATTATTCAAAGATGACAAACATAAATGATGCTATGGATTATAAGAGGAAGTGTTCAATCTTAGGGAAGAACAAGAATTTGCCTAGAGCCACGATTGAAAAGGCCATCAATCTTGATGAGCCTGTTGAAAAGAAGCCAAAGATAGAGGCACCAGCACAACCACTACGAAAGAGATTAACAGCCAGAATGAGTGTACCAATAAGGCCTAAAGTAAAGAAACCAGTTCAAGATCAAGGTTCTTCGTCATATCTTAACGAGTCAGGCTATCCACCAACATGGGCAATTAAATTAACAGATGATATTAATTATTTAAGAAAAGAACTTGCTACATGCTGGGAGGAAATTGACAAGATTAATCAGGTATTGGGTGAAGTTACTGAGAACTTGGATATTGATAATTATTCTTCTTCTTCTTAAGAGGAGGACATGCTAGATCTTTATGGCCAGGTACCCAGTTCTAATTCTGCTTCTTAATTTCTTGTATACATTAAGGAGTTTAGTTTAGTATAATTTTAAATTTTATTTCTTTATTGAGTCTTTTTCGAGTCGTGGGGACACGACTCACTTTATACTGGGGGTGGGGATTCGTTGTCCTCATCTTCCTTTTTGTTTTTCCATAAAATTTAAATTTTTTAGGTTTGAATTGGCATAGAATATATTGAATGTACCTATTGAGCATGATTTAATTAAGTTAATGATAGTAAGTAGTATGTTTTTGAACGGTGTCACAAATATGTTTAGTATGCATGTATAAAAATAGGAAATAAAAGATAGAAAAGTTAACAAGCAATGCTAAGAAGTCATGTTAAAACTTAGGGAGAGTTATATGGTGTGTATAACATGAAGTTTGAAATTAGTTGAAAACCCGCTTGTCTATGTACTAGTAGTGAAAAAGTAACAAAATCTGGTAGTTAGAAAAGTGAATAAGGCAGTTCTTTCATATTGAATCCACTTGAAGCCTTTTTAATTTCTCACCCTTTTATTTGATTATTATTATTATTTATCAGTCTTAGCCCCTCTGAGCCTTTCTAAAGCCTTTTTATTTAACCACATTATAAGCCATACCCCTTAGTTTATAGGACTTATCCATATGACCCGCACTCAAATCGCAAAACTTGAGACAAGTCATTTTTAGAGCTTAAGTTTAGGGTGCTGGACTTCATCTTTGGGAACATTGGGTTTGGGAAATTGTAATTGTGATATTATTGATGATGAAAAATTTATTATTATAACCCTTTGCCGGGGTAAGAGTAAATGAAAAAAAGATGAAAAGCATGGATTGAAAAAAAAAATATAGCTTGATATGTCAACATCAAGAAGAGAGTCATAGCTATACAAAAAAAAAAAAGAAATTTGATATGAAAAGATTAAATATATTTGGACCGGCAAAGTGGAATTTGTATATCATCATAAAAAGGTTTTATTTTGGGTTATTGGGGATGCACATTAAGGCATCAGAATTGGGTTGAGTGAGAACATCTTCGAGTGAAAACTCAAGCTCTAGGGCGATTCGTTGATGGAATGTGAGGAGAGAGCCAAAAACTCACTTTTCATTATCCAAATATACCACACCGTCCCTAAGCCCCATTATAACCGTAACGACCTTAGGATTTCTAGCTACTTGGTGGAGAAACAATTGAGCTATTAAGTTGTGGGTGAGTGGACCATTGGATTCTATATTAGGACCTATGAACAACCTATAACCATTAACATGAACTGAGTTGAGACCTTTCCTTCTGGCATTGCAAAATCAATATGGACTTGAATATATAGATTGTTGATTATGTGTATATTAAGCATACGTGTGCATTATTTCTTTAGCATTACTGCATGAGACTTTTTAGATATTTTTCTCTAGGATCATTCATTGTGCTCTATTTTTCTTCTCCTCCTACTTCTTATTCTCTGTTTATTATTTGACTACCTTACTGTTCTTTATCTTTATTTTATCAGGACGATACAATTTTGAGTTGGGGGTCTTGATGTCTCCCTATTTGTGATGAATTAATCTAGCTTGGAGACATCATTATAAGTGTATTTATTAGGATATAGGTAGATTTTTACATGATTTATTACACTTTCCTATTTCTTGTCTTGATTTAATTATTTATTATTTTTAGAGCATATTGGGTTTAATTTGTTTATTTAGTGTGAAGTTTTAAATATATAGATATCAATTATTTAGATGTCAAATCAATTCTAAGAGATAAAGGAAAGAAGATATGCATGGAACTTGGAGATTAAGGAAAGAAAGGATAAGTATGGAAAGATAAAGTTGCCAAATAAATATGAATTCCAGCAGCCACATCCATTAAAGTGATAATAACTCAAACACTTCTAGTAATTTGGAAGAATGGTCTGAAAAAAAGTTATAGAGCTTTCCGAGACGACCAGTTTGATATAAAGAACGCGTCAATCGGAGTTAAAACTAAGAAGTTACTCCAAAGCAAAACAATGGAAGATTATTACATTTCCTATACTTTACGGTTATGAATTTGAGTTGGGTTAGAAATCCAATACTTGTCTTCCACTCCAAGAAAACATTTTAGGGTTCCCTATACCCTATAAATAAACCCTTTATTCAGAAGAAAAACATCCTAGGCGAATCCTTAAGCCAAGAAGAAAATTACAAAAAGAGAAGAGAAGTCTAGAAGGAGCTGAACACCATATCATGTCTTCACAAGCCTTCAATTTTGTAATTGTTTTCTTTTCTTCTTCTAGTATGAACTAAATTACTTTTAGCTTGAGATTTATCATATATGAATGAACCCTAGACTTGTTTAAACGTCTATCTAATTTGGGATACCATCGTATTTAAATTGAATTCATGTTTTATTCTCTGAATTATGTGCTTTGATTTATTGTCTGTTTTACTTGCGGTGTACAACGTATATGATTACCTTAATAGTAGTTAGATGGTCACCTGGAAGGGGTGTCTAATTATTGAAACACCATGTAAACGTCTACTACATGAAATTGGTCCTGACAATACCAGCCTAACTAGGTAATCATTAGTGTTTATTTTTATCACCAATCATCATTAATAGGCCAGACTGCACTTAGGACCCTAGTGGCGCAGGATAACCCTATTTTGAGTCCCCTCGTGATTGTGAGGTCGTCGCCCTAGTTTTCTCTCCGGGGATAGGGAGTAATTTAGAATCCTGATTATTGTAATTCTACATAATTCACCCTTACATGTTTAGAATAAACAAGGCTAGTGGGATTACTTGCTAGTTTCGCGAGCTAAACTCTCATACTATCTTTTTCTCTTTATTTAATTTTCTGTCTTTAATTTTCATATACAAAAAAACTAAACAAAAATTCTACTTGTCTTTTCTTTATTACGTATTATCTGATCTAGCTTTCTTATTTGCACTTGATAAATTGCATAAGTTCTTCCTAACTTTCGTAGTTTTTGAGGAACGAATCTTTAAAACATGCATACGTCTTGTATACTTGCAGAACTGTGCTAGGCTTGGGTGTCTATTTTTGCACTTATTTATGCCATATTTTTATCACACCCTAGTCGATACCAGGTCAAAGAAAAGAGAAGATCTTCCACATGATATATTATGTGAGTAACACTTTTAACGCTGCAAAATTGAACTATACTATGATGGAGAAAGAGTTATTAGCTGCAGTATATGCTTTTGATAAGTTTTGTTCCTATCTGCTTGGAATGAAAACTATCGTATACACGGGTCATTCAGCAATCAAGTATCGTATAGCAAAAAAGGACGCTAAGCTGCGTCATATTAGATGGATACTATTGCTACAGGAATTTGACATAGACATTCGAGACCAGAAATGATGCGAGAACCAGGTAACTGATCATTTATCCAGGCTCGCAGGATCTGATGTCAACAAAGGACCGGAATTGGTCAAAGAAGTATTCCCCTATGAACAACTTTTTACTATTAAAGATGTGTTTGTTCCTTGGTATGCAGACATAGCCAATCTCATAGTGAGCTGTGTATTCCCTATAGATTTTAGTCCACAACAAAGAAAGAGGTTAAGCTATAGAGACAGACAATTCTTTTGGGATGAGCCCTACTTCTTCAAAGATGCGTTTGTTCAAAGAAGTATTCCCCTATGAACATCTTTTTACTATTAAAGATGTGTTTGTTCCTTGGTATGCAGACATAGCCAATCTCATAATGAGCTGTGTATTCTCTATAGAATTTAGTCCACAACAAAGAAAGAGGTTAAGTTATAGAGACAGACAATTCTTTTGGGATGAGCCCTACTTCTTCAAAGTTTGCAGTGACCAAGTTATTAGAAGATGCGTCCATGAGGGTGAGACAAGGAAAATCATTGCAAGCTGCCATGGTTCACAATATGGTGGTCATTTCAAGGGTGATAGAACCACAACTAAAATTCTTCAATCTGGATTCTATTGGCCTACCCTACACAAAAATTGCCATCAATTCATCCAGACTTGTCAAATATGCCAATTCTCTGGCAATATATCAAAAAGAGACGAGATGCCACTCAACAATGTTTTAGAAGTCGAAATATTTGATGTATGGGGAATAGATTTCATGGGGCCTTTCATCTCCTCCCATGGTAATATTTATATTTTGCTAGTAGTAGATTATGTATCAAAGTGAGTAGAAGCAGTGGCAACACCAAAGAACGATGCCAAGATAGTAATTTTGCTCCTTAAATAGAATATCTTTTCAAGACATGGTACGCCACATGTTCTTATTAGCGATAAAGGTACCCACTCTATAAACTTTCAGTTGAGAGATGCCCTTCGTAAGTTGGGCGTGAGACACCGCACTTCGACCAGTTTTCATTCCCAAACTAACGGCAAGCCGAGGTCTCTAACCGAGAGATCAAATCTATCCTAGAGAAGACCGTGAGCAAAACGAGGAAGGACTAGTCATTAAAAATAGATGATGCTCTCTGGGCTTACAAAACATCATTCAAAACACTAGTTGGGGAATCTCTCAGCCGCATGGTCTACGACAAAGGTTGCCATCTTCCATCAAGATTGAATCTCGTGCTTTTTGGGCTATTTAAGATCTAAATTTAAACGTAGAGTTAGTGGGTGCAATTGAATGAGTTAGATTAGTTCCGTTTTCATGCCTATGATAATTCACGTCTCTACTAGGAGAAAACAAAAAGATGGCATGATAATCAGATTCGTCCAAAGAAGTTCGAGAGAGGACAAAAAGTACTCGTATATTCAAGATTCTCAAACTACCCGGGTAAGCTTAAGTCCCGTTAGGGAGGACGTTATGTTCTTACGCAAGCCACACCTCATGGCGCAATCAAAATTGAACATCCAACCGAGCAAAGGGCCTTCATGCTGAATGGTTATCGCTTAAAGTTATACCATGACAGTGAGGACTTCATAAGAGAGGAGATGATACATCTCCAAGAACACGCTTAACCCGAGGTACACGTCTAACTTTGAAAGACATTAAACAAAAGTGCCTAGGGAGACATCCCTTGTTTTAATTGTTTTTTAGTTAATTTTATGCTTTGTAGTGTATAATCTTAAGTTAGTGTATATTTTAATGTGTTTACAAGCTAATAGGAGAGAAAGGTAGTGTGTTAATGTGCAAGAAATGAATTTGTGGTCAAAAAGAAAGGAAAAATTTGATGCGGTGCACCGCACCCAACAAACCGTTACAACGGTATGTAAATCGGGTGCATTACCACAAAGTAGGTAGTGGGAACTGTATCGTCGTGCGCAAGACCATCGCCACGGTGTCATCCAAAACATTCATTCGGTACACCGTATGGTCATCCGGTGCACCGCACCATCAAGATACTGTTACAACGGTAAGGAAATCAGGATTAATTCCGTGAGCACATGTGTCCACACCGTATCGTCAAACGCGAAGACCTGTCACGATGGTATCATGAAGTCACTTGCTGTACACCACAGGGTCAGTCCGGTGCACCGCGTGAGGCGGTTTGAAGAGAGGAATTTGATTCCTAATTGGGTTTTTACCTTAAAAGAGTTAACCCTAACCACTTCCAACCTTCTCAACACAAAATTTTCAGACCCCAACCCTATAAATACACCTTAAAGCTCGATTAAACCTTCAAACAAACACAACAATATCATTAAATCTTTCATCCATCTTCCATAAACACATATCCTTCATCAAATCCATTACACAACACCACAAAACACCAAATATTATCAAGCTTTCAATGTTTCTTCCAACACAAATCAAGAATTACTTCTTCTACCATTACTAATCATTCATCCAAGCAACAACCTCAAGCCACACCAATCTTTGATAATTTTATTCTATACTTGGTGCAACTTTTGTTGTGGGTTAAACGAAGATGACTATTAGAACGGATGCTATGGATTACAAGAGGAAGTGTTCAATCTTAGGGAAGAACAAGAAATTGCCCGGAGTTACAAAAGAAAAGGCCATCGATATTGATGAGCCAATTGAAAAGAAGCCAAAGCTTGAGCAACAACACAACTAATACGAAGAAAACTTACAAAGAGAATGAGTGTACCAGCAAGGCCTAAATCAAAGACACCTATCCAAGATCAAGGTTCATCTTCAAATCTTAATGACAAATCAGAGAGTGTAACCTCACCACCAACATGGGAAGTTCAATTGATGGAAAAGGTCGATAGATTAAAATACAATTTCAACTCTTGCTGGATGGAGATTCTAAGGGTAGACTACGTGATAAATAAGGTTACAGAAGAATTAGATATAGATAATGACCATCCTTCAGAAGAGGAATGGAAAGAGATACTTTATGGCAAGGTACCACGTTTTAATCCTTCTCCTTAATTCATTATATGCATTAGTTAGTTTAGTTTGAATTTTATTGCATTATTGAGTCTTTTTCAAGTCGTGGGGACACGACTCACTTTTGAGTTGGGGGTGGGGATTCGTTGTCCTCATCTTCCTTTTTTGTTTTTGCATACAATTTAAATTTTTTAGGGTTAGAATTGGCATAAAATATGGTGAATGTACATATTGAGCATGTTTTCATTAATTCAATGATAGTAGGTAGTATGTTTTTGAACAGTGTCACAAATATGTTTAGTATGCATGTATGAAAACTGAAAGTAAAAGATAGGGAAGATTAATAAGCAATGCGTAAGAAGTGTCAAGTTGGAGCTTAGGGAGAGTTCATCAGTGTGTAGAACGTGAGGTTTGAAATTAGTTGAAAACCCGCTTGTCTATGTACTAAGAGTGAAAAATTTACGAAATCTGGTAGTTAAGAATAGGGTAGTTCTTTCATATTGAAGCCACTTGAAGCCTTTTTAGCTTTCTCACCCTTTTATTTGATTATTATTATCCGTCTTAGCCTTTCTGAGCCTTTCTAAATCCTTTTATTAGCCACATTACAAGCCATACCCCTTAGTTTATAGGACTTATCTATATAACCGACACTCGAATCGCAAAACCTGAGACAAGTTGTTTTAGATCTTGAGTTTAGGGTGGTGGGTTTCATCATTGGGAAACATTAGGATTGGGAAATTGATTATAAATGTGATATTATTGATGATTATGAGTTTATTATTATAACCCTTTGCCAGCGTAAAAGTAAATGAAAAATTTATTGAAAAGAAAAAAAATGAAAAAGTAGCATGATATATTACATTAAAAAAAGAGTCATATCTAGTTATCAAAAGAAAAGAGATACATGAAAAACATTGGAAAGATTCGGACTGGAAAAGTGGAATTGGTTATGTAATCATCATAAAAGGTTTTATTGGGTTATGTGGGGATGCAAATTAAAGCATCACAATTGGGTTGAGTGGGAACATCATCGAGTGAAACTCAAGCTCTATGGCGATTCGTTGATGGAATGTGAGAAGTGTCAAAAGCTCACTTTTCATTATCTAAACATACCATACCGTTTCTAAGCCACATTATAATCGTAAATACCTTAAGATTTCTAGGTACTTGGTGGAGGAACAATGTAACAATTAGGGCATAGATAGGTGGACCATTTGATACTATATTAGGACCTATCATCACCCTATAACCCTTAACACAAACTGAGTAATTCTGTAGTATTAATTAATTCTGTATTAGCTTGATATTAGCATATGGGTATGAACCTATACATGTTTTAATCTATTTTATTTTGGGATGTCTTTTACATTTAATTGAAATTGTGTTGATATCTCTGCTTTTATGTGATTTGATTTATTGTCTGTAGTTCTTGCGGTGTACAACGTATATGATTACCTTAATAGTAGTTAGATGGTCACCCAAAAGGGGTGTCTAATTATTGAAACACAACATAAATGTCTAGTATGTAGTAGTGATCCAGAAGGACTTGCCTAACTAGATAGTCATTAGGGTTTGAGATTAACCACCGATCATTGCGCAGAGTCTCCTTACCTAAGCCCATTGGTAATTGTTAAAATCGCCACCTAAGTCCACTTGGAAAGGGGTTAGGAGGAATATGGAATCCTGGCTATTGCATATCACACAATTCTTCCATACATGAATAAATTAACACAAGGCTAGTGGGGATTACTTGCTAGATCTCGAGCTAAACTCTCATATTATATCATTTCTCTTTATTTATTTTTCTGTCTTCATTTCATTTAGTTATTTGTTTAAAGTCTTTAAAAACCCAAACAAATATTTCAGTGTATTATTCTTCTAGCTTTCTTATTTTCACTTTATATTCGCATAAGTTCTTCCTAACTTTCGTAGTCTTTGAGGAACGAATTCTACTTATCATTAAAACTTGCGTACGATATGTGATACTTGCAGTGAGTAACGTGTTCAAGTTAGGGTGTTAGTTGCATATTTATTTTATCATTATTTTATCAAGCCCTAACCGACACCAAACGCATTTCAATAAGATAGATTCGTACGTGCATCCTTAGCTTTATCCTTTCGTGCATAACTAGTTTAATTAGTTTAAAAACAAAACAGCTATTTCCATTTTATATTTCTATTATGTTGTATGAATGACATACTTACATCTTTACATATCTTTGAAAACCTTTTATTGCACTTCATCCTGCGAACGATAACCCTACTTGTAATTTCTTGCTAACCTACAATCCGTACTCCTCAGATTTGATTCTCATATTGTTTGTGCTTTATTTTATTAATGGTAACACTAAAGGTCAAAATGGCGCCACTACCGGGGATAATTATTTAAGACTTTTGTGTTTTCATTGTAGTGTAGAAGTGTTAGTTTGTTTTTCGTGTTACGTTTGTTTTGTTTTTAGTGCCCGTTTGGGATTGATTATTTTGGACCTAAAAGCGTTTTTTGATTAAAATTAAAATATGTGTAAAAAATATAAAGAAATATTTTGACATCTAAAATCACTTTAAGTGATTATTTTAATAATCACTAATCTAGTGCTTTTTCTAAAAGTGGTTTTTAGAGTCTAAAATATTGTTATGGATCTAAAATCACTTTAAGTGATTATTTTATAAAGCAATCCCAAACAGGCACTTAGTCTCTTTTAGGTTTTTATTTAGGTATGGGAACTCTCTTGTGTCGTTTAATGCGAGTGGTGAATATGGTTGTTCAAGTTGCGGGACTAATGAGCATTGTTAGGAAAAACGTCCCTTCCAACGAATAAATATGAGTGGAGATGTAAATCAAAGTACTATCTAATAGCCAAGACCTCAAAATTCCTATCATGGAGGTTTGAGCTATCAAGTTCAAGCTCCACCACAACCAGCATATGAGCGTTCTCTTGATGAAATTCAACAAACCATGCAATCTTTCATGAGCGTGACAAAATTGGGTGGGAGAGCTAATAAAAAAAGGTTCTACAAATTGGAAGACTCTCTCAATTGTTTCATCAAAGCTTCAACGGACAATATTAAAATTATGACGGCGAGGATCGATGCTACCACATCATGAGTGTAAGACATTCAACATCAATACCAAATTATGGAGCAATGACTAACGCAACTCACTGAAACAATTGAGAAGTTAGAACAAGTACCACCTATGAAAATTGGCCAAGGTACAATTATCGATGATGAGGCCATTCAAAATAATAGCGATGATAGGTTCGAGGTATTAGAAGAGGTTAGCCTTCAAGATGAGAAGGAAGTGGAATCTCCATAAGTTCCACTTAGTGAACTAGAGATTCCAATGAGAGAAGCACCAACCACGCTATGCATACCAGAGGTAATTATTGCTAATCAAGTTGACGATGAAGTTGATCCTTGTACATATGATATTCTAGCCATGGAGGAACTAGCCAAACCGAGTTTAGAGGAATCAAATGTTGAGTCCTTGGTTGAAAATAGACAGAAGAAAAAGAAGAGATTAGGATGGATTCTCCACCTAATACTCCATTGCTATCACCTACAAATCTGATAAAGATAGACACTTCAGAGGGTGATACAGTCATGTTCTAAAAGGCGTTAGGTGGTACTAGGGCGGTCGACCACCTTCGAACGCCTAGATGGCTAGGCGGTCCATTAATCGGAATTTAGGCGGTTCTTACCTAGGCGGTTTTTATATTAAATATATGTTACTAATATATTAATTTGAATAATATTTGCATCCGAATATACTTAAAGTAGATCAATTTAACATAAATAATATATATTTACTTATAAAAAATATAATAATTCATTATTAATAACTTAAAAATAGACCAATTCAAGAAATCTAGACTTGAAATTTAAAAAAACCTACCTTCTTTTTTTCTCGTGCGTTCAAACTCTAACATAAGTAGTTTTTTCTTTATTTTTTGCTTATGCGTTAGGTTGTATTAGACTGAATTAGTTATTTATGGGCTAGTATGTTAATAGTATTCGGGTTGGACGGCCCAATTATCTGATTGGGTAGTTTACAATTAGATTATGCGTAAGAGGACCTTCGAGCCACCTTTGAGAGAAATTCTAGGCGGATCACACTTTGGAACGCCTAGGGAGAGCGCTTAGGTGGGTAGGCGGCCTTGTTTTAGAACACTGGATACAATATATGAAGCATTTGTAGAGGGGTTCAGCGAAGCTAGAATCAATGCACAAATGCTTGAGATGGTTGAAAAGGGATTCACACCGCAACAAGTATTCAAAGAATCTATCTTAGAAACGAGTGAGAATGCGAGTGTAGAGTTCGAGGAAGAACAAGTTGCCCTCATGGTTGAAGAGAAGTCTGAAACATCACTCATTTTAGACAAAAAGCTTGAAGAGGTGCCACTTAGTTTCCCCATTTTCTAGAAATTCCTAAGGAAGAAGTAGACAACCACCATGAACTCGTGAAGAAGAGAGCTAGAGATGAGTTTGGGGTTGGAACCAAGGTTACTTGGAAGGCCTCCAAACAATATAATAGGCCACCAGGTTTCAAGAATGTGTGGATGAGATCATTTGTTGTTACTCGAGTGATAATAACAAAATTGATAGAGATACGACCTTCGAGAGGTCAAAGGCTTCAAACTGTAGATGTTCATAGCCTCTCCCACTGCTGGGAAGGCTACATCATCAAGGAATAACAGAGGTAACACGTCAAACTTTAAATGACATTAAATAAAAGTGCTCTTGGGAGATACCCAAAGTTTTAAATTGCTTTCTTAGTTAGATTTTTAGTGTTTATTATTTAGTTTTTATTGTATGTTGCTTTAATGAGAAAGGTATAGAGTGTTTTTTTATGTCATAGTAAAGAAAGAACCTGAGTTGGGAGTGAATTTGTGGGAGTTTGTGAGCATTTTAAATGCTTGATGCGGTATACCACACCCTTCCTACAGTGCACCACATCTCGCCAATTAGTGCACAATATACTCCACAGTGGAAATGAACAGAGAAGCGAGAGCTGTAAGGTCGCACCTGCGGTATACCGCACCAATTCCGCGATGCACCGTAGGGGGGTTCCAATTCATGCACACTTTATTCCACGCGTAAATCATATAGATAGTTGGACTTGTAAGTAGACAGCTGCGGTATACCGCACCTTAGCCACAGTGCAGCGAAGCGCGAGATGAATCATGATGATAAATTGCAACACGGTATATATCACAATAGATAACCATGCTCAAAATATACCACGGTATGAAAAGGCTGGGAATTTGACCTACAAACCAAACCTGCGGTACACCGCAGGTGAGCCGCGATGCACCGCACTGGTGCTAGATAAGTCAAAACAAAAGGTTAAACCTCATATCCTCTTGACCAAGCCTCCCACATCTTCTTTCCCATCCTTCAACCACTATTTAAGATCAGCTCAAAGCTTCACCTCACATCCAAACACTACCAAAACACCAAAACTTCATATCCAAAATCATCCTTATATCATTCCACATCAAAATTAAACACACAAACCATTCCATAACTCCTAGAAACGGAGATTTAAGTCCAATTTTTTTCAAAAAATTCTTCCAAGATTCTTGAATCATTCTCACCTAAATAAAAAACCATCTTACCCATATAGAAACACATATTTTTAACCAGTTGGTTTAACTTTACTGGCCAGGACCCTGTCTCTCAACCAAGAGGTACAGGGTTTGTCCCTCTCAGAACACCTAGTTCTGGCGTGCCTGGGGATATGCTTGGGTTTGGCGGGCATATTCTCCGTGGGACTAGTTGGGTGTGCGTAAGCTAGCCTAGAACCCACGTATAAAAAAAAGAGAAAAAAAAGAAACACATATTCCTAACACTTTTTCCAATAAAATAATGATGGATAGGGTATGATAAAATAATGATAAATAAAGATAAGAACTATCACCCTAAACCAATCACGGAACTCACGGCAAGTATCACAGATCGTATGCAAGTTTAGTTAATAAGTAAGATTCGTTCGCAGTGACTTAGTGTGTTAAAATTCTGGTTTAGAAGAGGAAGCGTAGTGAAGAATAGTTGCTTGAAATAAAGACAGTAAATAAAGATGAATCGATTGGAGAGATAATAATTAAACTACTAAATAATGCAAATAAAGTAAATATGGAAGAATGAGATTAGAGATATGGCTTAGGTTTGCTAATATGCACTTACCTTTCTATTTCTTCTACTAGTTATAAGGGTGATTAAGCTCTTAGCGTAAGTACTCAGTATTCTATATTCCTCCAAACCCCCTTCTGGGTGGACTTAGGTGGCGACCTAACAATTAACAGGGGACTTGGTTAGGGGGACCCTACACAATGATCGGTGGTTAATCTCAAATCCTAGTGACTATCTACTTAGGCAATCCCATAAATATCACTACCTCACACTAGAGGTTTATGTGGTGTTTTAACAATTAGACGACCCTTCCGGCTGACCATCCAACTACTATTAATGGGGTAGTCAATACTCGTGCACTAGCAAGAACTACAGTCAATTCATCAAAGCACATAAAGCAAATATAAGGGTTAAGAAGCTCAATCTATTTAAAAAGGTTTTTCCCAAACAAAATTAGATAGAAGAAAATAGAATTCAAAGATTATACATATGCAAAACCCAAGTGATGGGAAATTTAGTTCATGCTAATAAGAAATAAACTAAAAGAAAGATACATACTGTCAACTTGCTTCTCTTGATGACTTCTAAGAGTAATATCGAATAAAGGCTGAGCAAGGACATGTTTACAATTATAATAGGGTGTAGTAATTGGAATCCAAGTCCAGGATAAACACTTCTTCAATGATTTGGGTATATCTCCTTCATTACTGAGACAATTTTAGTGTACTACCTATCAAAACGACCGAAGCTGAAAGATCTATCTGACCCTTTAAAGGCTCTTCAAGAATCACATCCTATTTGTAGTTATCTTCACTTTAGTGGACGTCACTGCAGTTATTTGGCTGCTTTTCCTTTCCTAATTCAACTATGTTTCCTTTTATCTCCGGATTCCTCCTGGATTTTCTTTCCTTAACTCCTTGGAATTGATTTGGCATCTAAATATATTTCCATAAACCTTAAGAACTTCACATTAACACACAAATTATACCACATATGCTCTAAAAGTACTAAAATTCCAAATCAAGACACGAATGAAGAACTTATCTAATAATGAGGAAAAATCCCTAAACAATTAATCAAATACACCTAAAATGATGTCTCAAACCTAGATTAATACATCACAAATATGAAATCAGGTGTAATTTTGAGTTGGAGGTCTTGGGAGATGACGTGAAGAACAAAAACACACATATTGTGAGGAAGATGAGAAAGGAATCAACACAAAGAGGTGTGTAAAGACTAGAGAAAATTGGAGACGTAACGATGCTACTAAAGTTGAATGATTGGGATGGACTCAATTAGAGGAAGACTAAGGATGAACCCGTGTGATACGAGATGCATATATGTGAGAAACGCATCAAACACTCTATTTAGAGTGTTGACACGCGAGGCATAGCCTCGAAGAGTATGTTTTGTCTCTTCTCTACCATTTCTCTAATTGTATATTTGTATATTATGTGTTTTGTCTTAAGTATTATTGAGTCTATTTTGAGCCGAGTCACGGTTCACCTTTGAGTTGATGGTGGGGATTCGTTGTCCCCATCCCTACTTTATCGAATTTATATAATTTTTAGGTAGATTTGTATTTTTGTTAGAGATGGCATAAGTGTAGAATGTGTTTAATGGACTAAAAACATAAGCTGTAGTGAAGTTAATGATAGACCGTAATGTCTTTGTAAGCTAGTTGTATTATATGCTTTTAATGTGAATATCTAAACATAACTTAGATTGTAGAGAAAAGATTAGTAAGCAATGAATAGAAGCAAGTTTTGATCTTAGAAAGCCTTGAGTGGTGTGTAGGTCGTGAGATCCTAGCTAGTTAATAACGCATTTAATAACCTAGGGAAGTGATTAAGGTGGTTCTTCGATACGCCTATTTGTGCCTTTTAGCTTGTTGTCCATTTATATTGACTATTTTCTGTATCAACCCCTTCTTGCCTTTTTACAACCTTTTATTAGCCATGTCACAAGTCGTACCCCTTAGATTATAGGACTATTTACATATGACCCGTACTCGAATCACAATGCTTTGACACTCGTCTTTAGTGCTTGAGGTTGGGGCGCTGGGAATGATTATGGGAAACATTAATGGCTGGGTTTTTGAGCTATGTATTTGTGATATGTTCTGATGCACTTGTTCTATATTGTATCCCTTTGTCGGGGTAAAAGAGAAAAAGATTTGAAAGGAAATATATATTGAAAATAAAAATGTTAAAGCACAGTAACATGACTTCTCACTTAAAAAAGAGAGTCATGGCAAACTTGAAAAAATAAAATATATACATCTGGACCGGCAAAGTGGATTAATTCTTATTTAATCATCTGCATTTGTGTATTCGTTATTGGGGATGCAAAGTAAGTGCATCAAATTTAGGTTGAGTGAGTAAAATTTATGAGAGTAACTCAAGATCTAGGGTGACTCGTTGATGGCTAGTAATGAGCGAGCCAAAAACTCACTCTAAATTAACCAAATACATGATCATACCATCCCTAAGTCTACATTACACCCATAAAAGACCTTATGATTCTTAATTATGTGATTTAGGAGCAATTGAAACTTTAGAGAGTTGTTATATGGACCATTAGAGACTATGTTAGGATTAATGAGCACTATATAGCCTCCATACTGAACTAAGAAAAGAACCTCTCCTTCATGCATTGCAAAATTAATATATTCTTGAATTTAAACTGTGTTTATTTTCTGTGTGATATATGTATATATATTAATTAGTTTATGTATATTATTACATGAAACTCATTAGGTAGTTTCTTTAGGACGATTCTGTACATTCTCCTTCTCTCGTGCTTATTTGTCTCGGCTAATATTTTTTAGACTTCCCTATTGTTCTTTCTTTTTATTTGTCGGGACGACAAATTTTTGTGTTGGGAGTCTTCATGTCTCCCTGTTTGTGACAAATAAATCACATTGTGAGACATCTTTTTCTATTCCTTTTGTGCTCAGCTGAGGGATTTTTCCCTATTATTTGATATAATCTCATTTCTTGCCTTGTTTTGTGTAGTTGTCACTTTTATAGCTATTTGTGCGTAATTTGTTTGTTAAATGTGAAGATATTAGGTAAATGGGTGATATAAGATGCCAAAATATGGATAAGAAATTGAGTATCGAAGAAGGAAATCAAGATTAAAGGACAAAGAAATCGTTTTTAGAAAGTGAAAGAGTCACCAACCAGAATTAGAAAGTGGATTCTTTCGGATGTCATGCGAGATTGTCGAAGAATATGGATGATCTCTTTGACATTAATAGAAGGCTCTGAATCACACTCGTGTGGTGACTGAGATTTCACTTGCGTGACTCGAACATGTCCCCTCTTGTTGTAAAATATTTTTAGAATGGGCTAGGTGATGTTAATGAGTCAAATGCCCATCCCAACATTTTTAATACTATAAATATCAGCCTTTTTGGCCGCCATAGCTTATTTTTCAAGAAAAAAATTCAACCACAGGAGCAGTCAGGAAGGTCTACAAGAGGAAGAAACAACGGTGGAGTTTCACCGTAACACGTCTATGCTTCTCCATCTCTAAACCTTTTGGGTAAATTAGTATTATTTTTAATTTGTCTATAGATTAACTATGAGGTATTTAGTTCAAAGGTTGTAATATGCACTTTTTGTTTATTTTGCTTAGGATTGTAACTGTAAGAACATACCCATTATTGTTTTGCTTTTAATTGCATTTGGGATATTGTTATTTGAATGAATTGGGTTTTCCTTTGGATCCGTTATTTGTATGCGTGATTTAATACTCATGTGCTCATGCCAAAGTAGCAGGAGCCGTTGTAAGCGGACTAACACCCGGGTGGGGGGAAAGATTACTAAACAAGTGTATGAATGCTTAGTGTAGAATGTGCTTAATGGCCTAAAAGCTTAAATTTATTGAGTTAATGATAGTAAGTAATTTTTTTATGAACTAGTTGTTTTGTATGCTTTGAGTATGAACATTAAAACACACCGTAAAAGTAAAGAAAGGATTAGTAAGCAATGCAGTAGAAGTAAGTTTGATCTTAAGGGGGCCTTGAGTGGTGTGTAGACCATGAAATCTTAGCTACATAATACACCCATTTAATGAACGTGCTAGAGGTGAGAAAGTAACAAAATTGCATAGTTTAGAAAGTAACAAAATTGCATAGTTTAGAAAGTGATTAAGGCAGTTCTTTGAGAAGCCTTTGTTTCCTTTTAGCTTGATGTCCAAATTAATTGATATACTATCCGTCTCAACCTCTTCTAGCCTTTCTAAAGCCTTTTTATAGTCATTAGAAGCCATGTAAGTTAGATTATAGGACTTTTTCATATGACCCGCACGTGAATCGCGATGCTTAGACAGTCTTTTTAGATCTTGAGTCTGAGGAGGTGGGTTGGATTTATGGGAAACACTTGGGTGGGTTATTGAGATTATGATATTGTGCTTTTATGATGATTCATTTGGTTATATTATAACCCTTTTTTAGGGTAAAAGAGAAAAAGAAAAAAGTATTGCAAAGAAAAAAAAAGATGTTGAAAGAAGTAGCATGACATCTCACATATAAAATAAGTCATAGCTTACAGGCAAAAGAAAAGAATATAAAAAAATTACATGAAAACGATCGGAAAAGTGGAATTTCTTATGTGATCATCTTGGTTTATACTTGGGTTATTAGGGATGCTGATCAATTGCATCAAAATATTGGGTTGAGTGAGAATATTTTACGAGAGTAACTCATGCTCTAGCGTGATTCATTGATGGCTAGTAAGGAGAGAGCCAGAAGCTCACTCTTCAATATCCAAATATACAATCATACCGTCACTAAGCCTAACATTACAACCTTAAAGACCTTATGATTCTTAGATATGTGATCCAGAATAAAATGAACTAATAGAGAGCAGTTAGATAGATTATTGGCGACTTTGATAGGATCGATGAACACTCTATAGCCTCCATACCAAACTAAGAGAAAAACCTATCCTTCGTGCATTACAAAGCTAATCTAATCTTGAAATTAGACCGGGTTGATTTTTTGTATGATAAGTGTATATATTTGATTTCGTGTGTAAATATTATTACATGAAACTGGCTAAGTAGTTGCTTTAGAACTATTCTTTACATTCTTCCTATCCACATGCTTATGTTACTTTACTGATATATAAGGGACTTCCCCAAGTGTTCTTATTTCTTATTGTGTCGAAACGACACAACTTTGAGTTGGGGGTCTTGATATCTCCATAGTTTGATAAAATAATCTAGTCACGAGACATAATTTTAGTTTCTCATTTCTTGCCTTGTTTTGGACGTTTGTCACTATTAGAGCATTTTTTGTGTAATTTGTGTGTTAAATGTGAAGCTTTTAGGTAAAAAGATGATATTAGATTCCGAATGAGTGGTAAGGATTTGAAGAAAGAAGGTCCAAGACAAAATCAAGAGTTAAAATCCAAAAGAAGTTGTTTTTAGAAAGTGCAAAAGCTGCTAGCTAGACTTAGAATGTGTAGTATTTTCAATTCTGCATAAAATGAAAATAATTTGAAGGAAAACATTTATATCCAGAAAGGTCATTTTAATTACGGTCACGTGACCACTTATTTCAAGTATTTGGAGTTTTAACGAAGGAATTATGATTTTACCAAACTGTATGGGCCAACTAGTCCACTTTCTAAGGAAAATGAGTTTGAGTTTGATTAGTACTCTAAAACTTAGTCCATATCCTATATTTCATCCAAACACCTATATAATATTAGTATTTGACATTAGTTAGTCGTCCTCGCCTTCACAGCCTTCATATTATTCATCAAAGGGAAAGTAAGTCGATCTAAAGAGGAAGTGGTGGTCCCTTGTGTGTTCTAAAAATAATGCAATAAGGAATAGAGAACCACAACTGCAAGTGTACAGTTGTCCCAAGTAATATATTTGATAAAACAGAGTCGTTCGAAGGGACGGATTGGTTTGACTCTAATGCTTATTAAATAGTGAATAATTGCACGTAAAAGCAAATAAATGATTTTAAGATTGTTTTTTTTGGTTTTCTATAACTAAGACAATAAATTAAAAAACTAAATTAATGCAAATATTAAGCTAGACGCAAGTAAATAAATTAACTAGACGCAAGTTATGAGAGGTAGTACTTGAGCAACGCTAGGATTTCACCTAAATCTATTCATTCCATGTATTGTTTAAGGGACGAATTCGGTAAATAATATTAGTCGGGATTCGGAATTCTCCTTACCCCCGTCAGGGTGGATTAAGGAGCTCTTCTTAGGTGCTACGAACCCCGTCAAGGTGAATATAGTTCACCTTCGAATGATTAAATCATAATTACCCAATTGGCCATATGATTAATTAAGCATGTCAAGGTCAAATAATTTCTATCCTACATTCATTAATTAGTTCTGTACCTAGACCCCCCGTCAAGGTGATCCATTCGCCACTAAATGGAATAGCCTAAGTACTAAGTCCTAATATTGAGTCGTGAATTCAATAATAGTAGATAAAAGAAAATTAAAGAAAAATATTAATTACCCAATTCGATTTCAATTAAAATAATCCAAAATCCAAAAACATAGAATGAAATAGATTGGAGTTCAACCCATTAATGCGTTCTCAAGTACCAATTGAGTTTAGCTCATAATCGTAAAAACTAAGAAAATAAATTGAAAAGAATTCATAATTGTTTCACAGAAATAAAGATAAGAAACCTAATTGAGTAGTTGATTCGGCTGCGAATTGGAGAAGTTGAATTTCTCCAGCTCTTGACTTCTTCCCTTCCTTGCTTCTGCTTCTTCTCTTGTTGTCTGACTTTGTGAATAATGAATTGTGTGTGAAAATAGAAGTTCAAAAGCCCTTTTATACTCATAAAGTCGGACTAGGGCTTTTAACTAAAACAATATTAAAATCCCAAGTCCACTTTTCAAGCCCAGAATCCCGTAATTGCTGTACACCCTTCACGAAAACGGCTGTAACTTTCTCAATATAACTCCGAATTGACTCATTCAACTTGCTAATTCTTCTTAACTCGATAAGGTACGAATCTTATTCGTAATTCAGAGACTGAATCCATATTTAGGTAGCTCGAGATCAGCACGTTCCATCAGCCTTCCAGATTTTCAGCTCAAATTTGTCAACTCCTTGGGATATTCTTTGTAGCTTTTGACTTCTTGACACGATCTTTGACTTCTATTCTCGATTCCCCTCCTTCCTAGTATTAGAAACCTACAAACGTTTCACTAAAAAATACAATATTACGCGCAAAAGCTTAATAAATTAAAAATACTAACGTCTAAGGAGAGAAAACGAATTATTGCATATTATTACTAAAAGTCTATCGAAATAGCCAGATAATAACCTAATTTGATATCTCCTAGATACATATAAATTGAACAAAAGAGGAGACATTAAGACCCCAAACTCAAACCTTTGTCGTCCCGAAAAAGTAAAATTAAAAACAAAGGGGAAAAGGTGATTGCAGAGACGCAGACGCAAATGAATACACCCAAAGCATTACTGAAAATAAATCTCATATAGCAAACATAGGAACTAATATACACATACACTGATCATGCAACATCAAACAAAAATAAATTCCACCATAAAATTAACTTCGCAATGCTAGAAGGTTACACTTGTACGTATCTCAATATTATGGCTATAGGTTGTTCCTCGATCCTTACTCGCTTTGAACACTCCACTTAGTATACTCCCTATTAACTTACCATGTACCTAGGAATCACGAGGACTTTACAGTTTTAGCGTAGGCTTAGGGATGGTGTGGTATGTATATCTGGTAAATTTAAAGTGCGCTTTTGGCTCTCTCCTCACTTACCATCAACAAATGTCCACGAGCTTGAGTTTACACTCATATAATGTTCCCACTCCACCATTTGATGCACTAAGTTGGAATCCCCAAGTTAACCCAATCTATACTAAGATGATTTCCAAGAATTTCCACTTTTCCGGGTATTTTATTCTTTATTTATTTATTTTTTTTCATAACTCTTTTTTTTGTACAGTCGATAACCGGGTTCCCAGTTTTGCGTTGATCGGGTTCCCGATCAACTACTGCATTGACTCGATTTTTTTTTTCAATCCCGAAAAAGGGTTACAAATAACAATATCATCTGAATTTTCTTTTTATTCCTCAATTCAAACACATACTTTTCCCTCCCAATGTAATTTCCAAAAAGATGAACCCACTACCCCAAACTCAAGCTCGAGACATGTCTCAGGATCGTGATTCAAGTGCGGGTCATTTTGGAAATGCCTAATAAACTAAGGGGATATGGGCTTATATCATGGAGACAAAAGAAAAGGCTTTAAGGCTCAAAATTGGGTTAAGATGGATAATATTAATATAAGGGATAGAAGGATAAAAGGCTTCAAATGGCTAACAAAGAGTTGCCCCTATCATTTTCCTAGTTACATGGTTCATCTCTAGATCATATCTAAGTGGGTTCTCTACTAATTTAGATCTCAGGTTCTACAAACCAAACATTTTCCTTAAGTAAAAGCTTATTTCTTTTGCATTGTTTATTAATTTTTCCTATCCGTTACTTATGTTTGCATGCAATTAAAGCGCGTTTTATACTAATTCCTAAAGTCCACTATTTACTATCATTGATTTATCAAAAGTATGCTTAACGGGGACATTTAAGAGCTTCTACAGTCAAACGCAACTCCTAATTAATTTGACTGAAAGTGATAAAACAAATAACACATAAAACTGGGATGAGGCAACGAGCCCCACCCCAAACTAAAAAATGAGTCGTGTCCCCACAACTCGAAAAGACTCAACGCAATTAAACTAATATACACTAAATGAGAAAGGAAAGATAATGTATCTTAACCAGCGCGAGGCTGGTTATCATTGTTGCGTCCAGGCATAGATTCCTTCGCGAGTAAACCATAGGTGGCGTGTTGAATGGTGCTCACCCCAAGTAGCATGTTGCGAAGAAGATCTAACTCTTTGGTGACGTTTCCTAAAGTAGCAATCATCTTTTATTTATTCTCTTTCAACACTTGAATTTCTTCTTCCAACCCATTATCAGTATGTACCTTCTTCTTTGGTGGAGGAGCTCTAGGGTTCTTAATTGGATGGGTTGCTTTCTTGTGGGCATTTTCAATATTGTTCAATGTCATTGCGTCTCCTTGTTCTAAATCGTCAACCTATTCGTTCCTACGCGGTATTTTTGCGTCTAGACACAAGGTAGTGATGGTACAAGGGAACTTGAGGTTTTGTTGACTAGTAGGGATTTTCTCAAACTCCATTATAGTCTCGTAAATTACACGCGCAACATCCATCTCTCGATTCTCAACAATGCATTTAATAAATATAACATGCTCCTTCTTCAATTCGGAAGTGTGATTAATACCAAAGAAAGTGGGTACTATGAATCTTGACCATACCTTAGCACAAGGTAGCAAACAACTACTATAAACCTGCCCAGCATATCTCTCACCATTCGGAATAGGCGTTTCCCATGAACTAAAACTGTGTCCTAAAGAGATTACCACTCAAAAGATGGGTCATTAAGTGTTTCGAAATAAGGACAAGAACTAGTAAAGTTGGGTAATTTCAAGGCTTTGCGAATAAGTTCAACTGAGAAGGGTAATACCTTTTTACGGATGATAATTGATAGTTTATTCGAAAAGGCTACTCCTTCATAAAAATCACGGACCAAGGTGAGGATAAAGGTAAGTGTTCTCTGTCTCAGTTCAGTCCTCCCAAACTTATCACAAGTAGTTGCATAACTCTTAAATTCTCTATTCATAATACCAGAAGGGAATGTTCTCTCAGCACCAAACTTCAAATGATTATGTGTTTTTAAGAAGAAAGAGGGTAAGAGTTGATGAATAAAACCTGTTTTGATGATGACTTTCGGAGTGGTTGATAGTTGAAATCAGATATGGAGGATAACTTGTGAAAGAGGCTAAAGATATAGGGTTTACAAAGCCAAAACTGCCTAATACAGTCGTTGACTGGGTTCCCGGTCCGTGATAACCGGGTTCCCAGTTATTGCACTGTGTCGGCGCTAAACTATTACTAAATTCGATTTTTTTACCCTGGACGCTCGCCCCTTGCGTCTCGAGCCACGCAGTGGTAAGAGAATTGGAGGTCATGACCGGGTTTCTGGTCAGTGCAGCCACCGGGTTCCTGGTCTGCGTTTGAGGCTCGATCATGGATTGCTGGACGCGACCCCTTGCGTCTAAGGCTACGCAGGGGTAATAAATTTAAGATCCCTAGAGCACCACCACCGGGTTCCCGGTCAGCTGGCCACCGGGTTCCAGTTTTTTCACTGGCGCGAATATAGACGCACCCGTCTTGCGTCTTGAGCCACGCTATGGTTAGAACCCTTGGGGTCTTCAGCTCACGTGACCAGGTTCCCGGTTAGCTCAAAACCGGGTTCCCGGTTATCTCCTGGAATCCCCACTAATTTTTCTTTTTCTTCACACTCTGAACCCCAAACTCAAGACTTTTTCACTCCTGAAATCATCAAAAACAACTACCCTTTCTCATTTCTTAAAAATAAACACTAATCAACAACATTTAACTAATTTACACTACGAATTAACGAAAACACGAAACTAATATACAATGAATTGGCTTTTGTTTAACGTCGTTAAGCTCGACGGTTACCTCACGCTTCTAAGGGGCTTCAAGGAGGTACATGACCTCCCTGGGATGTGCTCCGCGCGATTAATATCCTCACCTCCGTGATAAATCTTCAATCGATGACCGTTTACCATGAAGGTGCGGTGCTCGATTGGATTCTCAATCTCAATAGCTCCATGAGGCATGACTTTTGTTACAACATAAGGACCAGACAATTTCGACCTCAGCTTACCCGGATAATTGCTGAACTTCGAGATATATTTAAGGACCTTTTGTCCAACTTCAAATTTCTTCACTCTAATTCGATTATCATGCCATCTCTTCGTGTTTTCTTTGTACATTTTAGCATTCTAATAAGCATGTAATCGAAACTCATCAAGTTCATTTAATTTCATCATTCGATTTTCACCGGCTAAAGTAGGATCTAAATTAACATATTCTATGGCCCAATATGCACCCAATTCAAGCTCAAGAGGTAAGTGACAAACCTTACCATAAACCATTTGATAAGGTGATGCACCAACATGAGTTTTGAACGCAGTACGATAAGCCCACAGTGCATCATCTAACTTCAGTGACCAATCTTTTCTCGTAGGACCAACAGTCTTTTCAAGGATAGATTTTACCTCTCGATTTGAACTTCAGCTTGACCATTGGCTTGTGGATGATAAGCGGTGGATACACGAGGTCTAATCCCATGCTTCTCTAGAACAGTCTTCAAATATTTGTTCACAAAGTGTGAACCTCGATCACTTATAATTACTCGAGATGTATAATGTCTAGTGAAGATATGAGATTTCAAAAACTTAATTACCACTCGCGAATCATTCGTTGGTAGAGCTACAGCCTCTATTCATTTAGACACATAATCAACTTCCAAAAGGATGTATTGATTTCCATTGGATGCTACGAAAGGACCCATGAAATCAATACCCCAAACATCAAATATTTCTACCTCAAGAATGTTGTTACGTGGCATTTCGTCCCTCTTGGATATATTCCCAGTAAATTGACATCCATTACACTTCTTTACGTATTCAAGACAATCCCTATGTAATGTAGTCCAATAAAAATCAAATTGATGTACCTTAGCAGCTGTGCGGTCACCTTTAAAATGTCCTCCATAGGGTGAATCGTGACAACCTGCAACAACTGAATAAATCTTATTCTCAGGTATCCACCTTCTTACCATTTGGTCACCACATACTTTGTAGAGGAAAGGATCCTCCCAAAAGAACTGTTTAGCACGGCTAATTAACATCTTCTTTTCTTGTGAAGTAGCCCCTTCAGGAAAAGAACCACTTACCACAAGATTTGCAATATCAACATACCATGGCGCTCCATTAAAGATAGCAAATAAACTCACATCTGGGAATTCTTCTCGAACTAACTCGGGACTAGTATTTGATTCAGAACCTTCAAGACGAGACAAATGATCTGCAACCTGATTATCACAACCCTTTCGATCTCGAATCTCTAAATCAAACTCTTGAAACAACAAAACCCATCTGATTAACCTCGGCTTAGCATCTTTCTTTTCCATAAGGTACTTTATAGCGGAATGATCGATGAATAAATAATTTTCGCAAGATAGGAACGAAACTTGTATTAATCATGAACTACCGTAAAAAGTTCCTTCTCAGTCACTATATAATTAACTTGAGCACTAGTGAAGGTCTTACTCGCATAGTAGATATAGTGAAATACCTTGTTCTTCCGTTGACCCAACACATTACCCATAGCTAAATCACTTGCATCACACATAACTTCAAAATGAATTTTCCAATCAGGAGGTAACACGATAGGTGCGGTAATAAGCTTCTCCTTCAACTCTTGAAATGCCTTCATGCAAGCTTCATCGAAAAGGAATTTGGTTTCCTTCTCGAGTAAGTTACACAAAGGCTTTGTAATCTTTGAAAAATCCTTGATGAAACGACGATAGAATCCAGCATGGCCTAAAAATCTTCTTACCCCTTTTTTTAGAAGTGGGAGGGGGAGGAGTTTTTATTACCTCAATATTTGCGTGATCAACCTTTAAACCTGCATTTGAAACCTTGTGACCCAACACTATACCTTCTCGAACCATGAAATGACACTTTTCCCAATTCAACACCAAGTCTGTTTCCTTGCATCTTATTAACACCTTCTCCAAATACCGTAAAACTCATCAAAGTTATCACCAAATACGGAAAAGTCATCCATAAATACCTCAAGGAAAATATCTATCATATCCCAGAAAATCGCCATCATACATCTCTGAAAGGTAGCGGGTGTATTACATAATCCAAGAGGCATCATTCGATAGGCAAAGGTAACAAAAGGACATGTAAATGTGGTTTTGTGTTGATCAGCTGGATCTACATAGATCTGATTGTACCCTGAATAACCATCCAAAAAGAAATAATACTCCTTACCAGCCAATTTATCTAACATTTGATCAATGAAAGGAAGAGGAAAGTGGTCTTTTCTAGCCGCCTTGTTCAACTTACGGTAATCCATACAAACCCTCCAACCAACATCTGTTCTGGTGGAGATAGCTTCATTCTGATAATTGAGGATGGAAGTCATTCCTCCTTTCTTCGGTACGCACTGAACTAGACTCACCCACTCACTACTAGCTATGGGATAGATGATTCCCACGTCAAGTAGCTTAATCACTTCTTTCTTCACTACTTATTTCATTACTGGCATTAATCTTCTTTGGCCTTCAACTAAACGTGCACTATCATCTTCAAGAATGATTTTATATTGACAATAGGAGGGACTAATGCCTTTGATGTCAGCAATAGTCCAACCTATTGCCTCTTTATTCGCCCTTAGTACACGTAGTAGTTTATCTTCTTGAGGACCTGTTAAATTTGCTGAAATAATAGGTAAAGTATCATTAGTACCCAAATACGCATACCTCAAGTGAGCTGGCAATGGTTTTTCTTCTAATTTCGGAGGAGATTCAAGGATGGTTTATTTTTTATGACCATCTCCCCCGGTTCTCTCACAAGTTTATAGACCAGACTCCTATATTTTGGATTTCCCAAATTGAGAGCTGTCACTGTTTCGGCAAGATCTTCCATCATCTCAAGTGAGTCTAGTGTCAAAGCAGCCTGCAAGATATCATCATAATTAAAACAATCAAATACCTCTTACGTGGCATGTTCAGCTACATCCATTCGAAAGCAATCTCCTGGAACATCTGGAAATTTCATGGCTCTGAACACATTAAACTTCACCTCCTCGTCTTGGATTCTCATGGTTAATTCTCTGTTTTCTACATCAATTAATGTACGCCCTGTGGCTAGGAATGGTCTTCTTAAAATGATGGGGACATTCCTATCCGCGTCGTATTCAAGAATAACAAAGTCAACGGGAAAAACTAAAGTACATGCCTTAACGAGGAAATCATCGATTCGTCCCTCCGGATGGACGAGGGACCTGTCAGCCATTTGTAAGACCATAGAGATAGGTCTCACATCTCCCATTCTCAACTTATCGAAAAGTGATTTGGGCATAATATCAATACTTGCACCCAAATCACGTAGTGCTTTTCCTTGCCACTCCTTACCAATCGATATCGGAATTGTAAAACTCCCAGGGTCAATCAACTTAGGTGGCAACTTACTTTGGCAAATAGCGCTGCACTCTTCAGGTAATCTAATCATCTCATTATCACAATACGACCTTTTATTAGTTAGGGCTCTCTTAAAAAACTTCACATACTACGGTATATCTTTAATAGCTTCTAACAACGGAATGCTGATGTTGAGACCTCTTACCCTATTCAAAAATCTCTGATACTCGGCCATATCTCCTTTCTTCTGAACTCTCAAAGGAAACGGTGGAGGAGGACGGTTTTCCACAACATCTTTCTTTTTCTGAACTTCTGGAAGTTTCTCCACTTCTATCACTTCGGGTTCATTCTATTTCTTTTCCTCCTCCACCAATGGTTTTTCTTTATTTGTCACTTCTTTTTCTTTCATGACCGGAAATGGAGGTGGAGGAAGTTTCTTACCACTTCTCAACGCTATGGCATTACAATCTTTGGTTTGTCTTAGTACTTCAGTATCACTAGGGAGTCTTCCTTGTGGACGCTGATTTAATTGTACAAAATTTGATCCATTTGGTTCCCCAATAATTTTAGTGCAACTTCATTAGCTTGTCGATTCTGAATGGATTGTGCCTGAAGTGCCATTAATTTATCTATCGTTACACGAAGATCTTCTGCTCCTTCTTGAGGTTGAGCAGGTAAGGCTTTTTGATTCATTGTATCATTATAAATATTTTGAGAAGGTTGCCTCTGAACATGATTTCCATAATTTTTCCCACCCTGATAGTTATTTTGTGGTCTAGGTTGATAAGCGTTACCTTGGGGACGCGGCTGATACGCGTATGTCGGATTTGCTGCCCATTAGGATTTGAATAATGAAACCCAGAATGGTTTCTGTTTGGTTGATACCCTTGACCACTCGAATTGTAGTTACCTCTGTTGGAGACAAACATCACAGACTCTTGATTGTTCTAACAAGTCTCCCATTCATGATCATTCACACCACAATAAGAACAACCATAGACCTCTTGTGCAGCAATCACTTCAAACCTTTTACTCGAAAAACCTTCTTTCACAGCTAACGTAAGTTGTTTCAATTGTTGTTCCAATGTGGTTTGCAATTTGTTCTCTAAGGAGGTAAACTTTCCGTCAATATTTACGTTATTAACTCCGCCTTTAACAGGTTTTCTTACAGTATTCCAACCCACTTCATTATTTAACGTTCTATCCAAGATGTTCTTCGCGTGAACGGGTAGAACATGTAAAAATCCACCACCACATAACAAATCTAAATCTTTTCTTGATTGTCCATCAAGTCCTTTGTAAAATATTTTCATTTGTTGTTGTTCTGAAAGGCCATGATCGGGGACTCTTCGCAAATAAAGCTGAAATCTCGACCAACTTCTACCCAAATCTTTATCATATTCTGGTAGAAAATGTGTTAATTCGAGTTGAGCATCTAACCTCATGTTGGATGGATAGTATCTGTCAAAAAAATTTGTTTGTAGTTGTTCCCAATTCGTAATCTTTTCGGGTTCTTGCAAATCATGCCAATCACTCGCTCCATCTATTACGAAGAATCGGAATGTAGCAAAATTCATTTGCTCTTTTGTTACCCCTTGAGTGATGTAAGAATCGCAGATCTGCATAAAATTTTGTACCACGCGAATAGGATCTTCTCCGGGCTTGCCACGAAAATTTCCGAAATTCTGAAATTGAGCTAACATACCCGAATCTGGACAGAATCTCAGAACATCTATATCGGATAGGCCAATCCGAAGAGGAGGAGCATGGAACGGTTCTTGTTATGGACCATTAATGAACCATGGATCAGCTACTTGGGCTTCACTGGAGGATTAGGAGGTGGAATTTAGCCATTGTTCTAACCATTATTATTAATCGGAAGTTCGGCCATTTCTCTGGCTAATCTCTCCTCTAGCACTTTCGCTTCTTTTTCTTCTCTCTTTTCCTTGTTAGCAATTCTGACTAATGATTCATGATTTTTGAGGATCGGAGGTAGTGTCTCAAGATCCCTAAGCTTCCTTCGCATACACCAAACCTAGAAACCTGAAAAAGATGAACAAACAAAGCGTAAAACTGAAAAATAAAAATGCAACTAACACTAAAGGATAAACACCGGGGTCACACGCTACCGTCCCCGGCAGCGGCGCCAAAAACATGGTGGTCCCTTGTGGGTTCTAAAAATAATGAAATAAGGAATAGAGAACCACAACTGCAAGTGTACAGTTGTGCCAAGTAATATTGTGATAAAACAAATTCGTTCGTAGGGAAGGATTTGTTTGACTCTAATGCTTATCAAATAGTGAATAATTGCACGTAAAAGCAAATAAATGATTTTAAGCTTGTTTGTTTTGGTTTTCAATAACTAAGACAATAAATTAAAAGGCTAAATTAATGCAAATATTAAGCTAGATGCAAGTAAATAAAATAGCTAAGGTATGAGAGGTAGTACTTGAGAAACGCTAGGATTTCACCTAAATCTGTTCATTCCATGTATTGTTTAAGTGACGAATTCGGTAAATAATATTGGTCTTGATTCGGAATTCTCCTTACCCCCGTCAGGGTGGACTAAGGAGCTCTTCTTAGGTGCTAAAAACCCCGTCAGGGTGAATATAGTCCACCTTCAAATGATTAAATCATTATTACCCAATTGGCCATAGGATTAATCAAGCCTGCCTAGATCAAATAATTTCTATCCTACATTCATTAATTAGTTTCGTACCTAGACCCCCCGTCAAGGTGATCCATTCGCCACTAAATGGAATAGACTAAGTACTAGGTCCTAATATTGAGTCGCGAATTCAATAATAGTAGATAAAAGCAAATTAAAGAAGAATATTAATTACCTAATTCGATTTCAATTAAAATAATCCCAAATCCAAAAACATAGAATGAAATAGATTGGGGTTCAACCCATTAATGCGTTCTCAAGTACCAATTGAATTTAGCTCATAATCGTAAAAACTAAGAAAATAAATTGAAAGGAATTCATAATTGTTTCACAGAATTAAAGATAAGAAACCTAATTGAGGAGTTGATTCGGCTGCGAATTGGAGAAGTTGAATTTCTCCAGCTCTTGGCTTCTTCTATTCCTTGCTTTTGCTTCTTCTCTTGTTGTCTAGCTTTGTGAATAATGAATTGTGTGTGAAAATAGAAGTTCAAAAGCTCTTTTATACTCATAAATTCGGACTAGGGCTTTTAATTAAAAGAATATTAAAAGCCCAAGTCCACTCTTCAAGCCCAGAATCCCGTAACTGCTGTACACCCTTCACGAAAACGGCTGTAACTTTCTCAATATAACTCCGAATTGACTCATTCAACTTGATAATTCTTCGTAACTCAATAAGGTACGAATATTCTTCATAACCTAGAGGCTGAATACATCTTTAGGGAGCTCGAAATCAGCACTTTCCATTAGCCTTCCAGATTTTCAGTTCAAATTTGTCAACTCCTGGGGATATTCTTTGTAGCTTTCGACTTCTTGACACGATCTTTGACTTCTATTCTCGATTCCTCTCCTTGATAGTATTAGAAACCTACAAACTTTTCACTAAAAGATACAATATTACGCGCAAAAGTTTAATAAATTAAAAATACTAAAATCTAAGGAGAGAAAATGAAATATTGCATATTATTACTAAAAGTCTATCGAAATAGTCAGATAATCACCTAAATAGATGTCTCCTAGAGGCATATAAATAGAACAAAAGAGGAGACATCAGGAAGCAACAGAGTTGGAGCATCAAAACATCAATTCTACATCTTTCCTTCGTTACAATTAGGGTAATTAGCTAAAGATTGCTAGCTTAACTATATTTCTAAGCTTTTATTCTAATTTGTTAATTTAACTGTTTTGAGCTTGGTTTATAATTGTATTATGAATGGTTTTAATTAATCTTGCTAAATCATGTAAAACTCTAATTTGACCTTAGTATCCTATATTGTCACCCTTGCGGGGGGTTTTGTGGTAGTGATCCTAACGGGCTTGCCTTACTAGATAGTCATTAGGGTTAGATATCCACCACCGATTTCTACTCAAGGTCCCCTTACCCAAGTTTATTGGTAGTGTTGAGATTGCCTTCTAAGATACCATGATGGGAGTTAGAGGGATTATAGAATCCTATCTACTTTATATTGCTTAACTCACCCTTATAATTAGAATAACGTCTTAGTAAAATAGGTATATACTAGTAACCCTAAGTTATTATCTTTTGCATTCTTATTTCATTGTTCACGTAAAACCAATATTTATCTTATTATTATCTTTTAACTAAAACATCTAAATTCATCTACGCTTTTATTGAACACAAGCTTGAGCTAACTACCTAAATCCTTGAGTACGAACTCTTACTTATTTACTATTATTTGCGAATGATTTGTGCACTTGCGGAGAGTTTCTCATGGTTTTTGAGGTGTGTGTGTGTGTGTTTTATTATCTTTTATTATTCGTTTATTTATCACACCTTTGGGTCCACCATATTGTTATCATGATTTTAAATGTTTTGATCACAAAGGTGATATAAATGAGAATAAAATACATCTTTATTTTCAATATCCAATTAAACGGGTTCGTCAATAGTGTGAACCGTCATTGATCACAACACACGCTTGCTTCATCATTTACCTGAAGTGGGGACATTTTAACATTATTATTGTGTTTTATTCATCGCACATGAGTGTTTTTATTGAAATTCTCGATATTTTGTTTAACAGTTTTATCAAAGAGAAATTTAAAATAAATTGCCCATGAAAAAATGACTAGGCTTGCAAAAAAAAAGTTGTTTAACAAATATGATATATTTGATTAAGTTATCCAACAAAAAACATGAATAAAAACAAGCTACTACAATCATTCTCTAGTTATTTTACATTAGTTGGATAAAAAATTCTTCTCGCAAATTTGTCATAAATTGTTGATCTTCTACAATCCCATGTGCTCTAACTTGTTCGGTCTCGACTTCTGCTTCATTATTATCTTGTGTATTTTCATTGGAAAAATACCATGTTTGGTTGATCATATTGAGCGAAAAAATCACCACTATGTCGAGACAAAGGAGTTATTCTCTTCAAAACTGGAAAATGTGTTTTCAACACACCAAAAGCATGTTTGATTACATTTTAGATTTTGGCATGCGCGTGATTGAACTTTTCTTCCTTGATTATTGCAAGCCGACACTGATAGTTTCCCAACCAATATCTCACACTACGATATGGAAATATTCACATATATATCCATAAACTTCAAAGACACATACAAAATATGATGAGTTATGCTTATTTTCCCAAATCTCAACAAGCAAATAAAAATGCAAAAAGTTATTAAGATATAAAATATTTTACAAAGATGAAGTATATATGCACCAATTAAACAATCATAATAAGCTTAGTTATGGAAAAAATGACACACCTATCGATAAACTGAACATAAACTTCAAAGACAAATAAAATATATAATGAGTTATGAGTATTTTCCCAAAACTCAACAAGCATATAAAAATGTAGTAAAGTATTGAGATATGAGAAATTTCGCAAACATGAAGTATATATGTATCAATTAGACAGACATAATTAGCGCACTTATCACATGACTATATATCAAACTAAAAACACAGTAAATGATTGAGTTGTGGGAAAATTCTCATAACTGGAAAAATTATTGAAAAATAGAGATATTCGAATATCAGTTATTAAACACTAATATATAAGCAAAAAATATCACAAATCAAGCATTAAAAATGAAATAAAGTTGGAATTTTTTTTGATCAATTATTAATTTAATCCATACCTTATTATATATCACATAACATTTTTCATAAAATGAATGAGAATATAATCTTATGAAAAATTGAATTGAAAATTAATTAATAAAAATTCTAAGATTAAGTTAAATAAGTTACACAAGATTAATGATAATATATAGATGAAAGAAAAAGTTAGTATGATTGAATAAAAAGATAAAAATTTAAAAAGTTTCATGAAAAAATATCAAAAATTGCGTGATAACTTTTGAGATTGAAGTCAACAATGATGACTCGAAATAGAATAAAAAGATTGAGTTCAAATATAATTTAAAATTTAACAAAAAAAATTGTTTAAAAAATGTTAGAGATGATGAAAATATATAACACTGGAAAATATATTACAAGGTTTGTGTCCCGTAAAAAGATAAATATATATTTGTCAAAACAACTAACATTGTAAAAACTAAGAGTAGAAAAGGAAAAATAAAAATAAAGTGCGTTTTTATAGGGGAGTTGAAAGAAATTGTGGTCCGTTGGATATAAAAAATGAACATAAAGAGATATATTGTACTTATTTTGTCTAAAATTCTTACAATACAATTAAAATATGTAGGCCCAATGGTAGAATCAAATAAAAGATGTAAGACCAATGGTAGAATCAAAGGTTGGTCTAGTTTTGCAGAATATTTGTCGAGCCCTACTACAGAAACCTAAATCAAACAAAAATTTGAAGTTCCAAACTTTGTTTTGGGACCTTCTAAGATGACATAAGATTATTACATAAAGTGTCCGCTTTTGTCCATGATCCTTCATGATTCTTAGACATCCAAAAAGACATAGCCAACATAAAATAATAATCCTAAAATGACTAAAAAAATGACAGGTAGCAAGCAAGAATATATAGAAAACATCTAAAAATTTACATGCTCCTAAGCTAAGATGGTACTGATTAACTAATATATGATAAATAATCCATAGTGCAAACTTAACAAGACACCCATATTCTATAGCTTAACGTATTGCTTTGCTGCAAGCATGGTTTCATGACCAAATAATGGTCCCATACACTGTGAAGGATTAGTAGAACTAAAAGTTGATCCAGAACTGGAAGTTGAATCTTTCTCCTTTGAAGCCTCATCATCAGACTTCTTAGCAAAACTCCCTCTGAATCCCCTTTGTCTCTTTGAAGCATGTTGATGAAGGGACTCATAAAGGTATGGCTACAGTAATAGAAACAAAACAGGGTTGCCTTTTCACTTATTAAAGGAATCAAAGGTATAGCGTTTTGCATATTGTTCAGTTGAGGAACCTGACAAATCAAAATATGTTAGAATGAGTAATTTAGGAATTAAAATATGTAAGAATGAGTAGTTTAGAAATTAAAACTCTAGCTCTAGTAATGATTATGGGCATACCAAAGGCTGACCATAAGCTGCAACCATTTCTCCAAAACAAGGATCAAGATATGGATTTGTAGCACAACCCTAGTTACCATAAGAAATGATTTGTCAAAAATACATATCTACACAAAAACGTAAGTGTATATTTAATTGTACTTACATTTGAATGAGAAAATAGTTGAAGTTGTGGAGGTTGTGTTTGGCCCTCAGTGCTACCTTCGAGAATGATTGGTGCAATTTGCTGCACATTGTTTCCCCCCTGGATGAAGAGATACAGTGCCGGAAACACCATCTTCCGTATTCACTCTACCATCTGTGTGATTGATTACCCACAAAGTGTTCAAATAATGATGAATTAAATACATTTCTTCGCATTTCCATAGGATATATGGAACTATAAGTGTTGTTATTATACCAAGGTTTGGAAAACACGGTATTATGTGCCTCGTATTCCATTTCTTCCCCATTTCTAGATTTCGGTAGCATGCTTCCTTCTTCTCCAACCACATAAAACTATAAATCAATTCTAAAAAATTATATCTTAAACATTGCAAATTTAAATAGTAAATCTTCACTTAAGATCCCAAATTCAAGAAAGAGATTTTTTAAATCTAACATCTCCATCTATTTGTGCCTTCTGTCCAATTTCATTTAGCATGCTTACTGATTTTCTAATGTAATCATTCCTTTTTTTTTCTCTGCATCATGAGGATGATCTCTAAATAACTCACATATAAACTCATGCTCCATCATGTATATCACAATTCCAATAACCTCAAAATCAAACAATTACTAAAATTATATATCAATATTTATTTAACGAAAAAATTACTATAAGATCAAATTGCATAGTATTTTTTCCAATAACAATTATATTAAAGGAGACTAAACCATCAATCTTTCTTTTCAAACAATGACATAAGCCTAATTTTTGAATTGAAGCATAAGGTAGACATGATTTTCAAGAACCAATGTCTTTTCTTAAAAAAAACACACACACATACACAAAAAGAACAGTTTAAATAATGAAGCAAACAAAAACCTGAAGAAAAATAATCCCATAAATTTTAATGACATATATAATTAACAACTTGTATAAAAATTGAAATTGGATATGGGTTGGAATATTACCTTATTTGCTTGATGAAAGAAGAAAGGATAGGAGTGAAAACAGTGTAAATGTAAACTAGTTAAATATAGCAGATTGTTCGAGCAAAAATTATTAATATGCTAGTCTCCTATTAATTATTTTATACGTGTTTTATTTTAAGAGGGAATGTAAAAGTGGAGCTATGTATACTAAGAGATGGTTATGGACATGTAAAGTGTACTAGTAAGTAGTAAGCCTATCTCATGACCCGAACCAAAAAAATGATGTAATTTCATGAACTATATACCAATGTTAGTTCTCCTCAATAAATTGCAAAATTGGCTTATGAAAAAAATTAAATTTAATGTTATGTTTTTTTTTAGTCAATCGTACAAGTAGAGAAGACTATAACAAAATTAGCCTATCCCAAGTCTCGCAAAAGCCGACCCCAACTCCAAAGGGTCCATATGTTTCGGTGCCGATTGCCTAGCTAGTCGCGCGGCTCGGTTAGCCAGACCATTCCATCTACGCGGAAGATGTTTGAAGCAAAGTGCTCTGTGATCCTCAACGGTCTTGTTGATCCGCGTAATGAACGGACGGACTTTCCACCATGCAGCTGGCAACGACTTGAGACCTTGAACAAAGTCAAGGTTGCCTGAACAGATGACGGTCTTAGACCCTGGGTGAGCCAGGCTAAGCCAAGAGCTTCGAGAACCACGGTAGCTTCCCTTTCCGCCGCCGAATCTGTCCAGATTGGTTTCGAGAATGTAACACGTTGTCCTGTACGAGTATTCTGCTGAACGATTCCGATACCACTTGGCTCGTTGGCTGAAATAAAGGAGGCATCACAAGTATACACAAAAATAACATCATTGAAAGCAGAATCTTGCATTCGGTCAACAGCCGGTATCCTGGTAATAGGTGGTGCTGGAGATGGGGGAAAATTCCAAGATGCTCCGAATAGATCTGCCATACCTGCATGAATTGAAAAAATAATAATCGTTTGCGGTCGAATGTGAACTTGTTCGTGAAGCATTTTCATTTTTGCTTTCCAAATGTTCCACAGTGTCAGTTGTAAACATGTGATTAAGATTGTCTCCTCCCAAATACCATTGTCCATTAGGTCACAAGTGTTGGAGATCCAGTCTCCAATAAAATCAGGGTCCTCCTCCGGTATCCGAACCTGTAGTGCAATACCGGCCCAGATCTGTTTTGCGAAATTACAAGATAAGAGCATATGTACTACCGTAGCCGTCAAATTCTCACACCATATACAGTATTTGTTGTCACTGCAGTGCCTTTGAAATAAATTTAACTTAGTAGGAAGTAGGTTCTGACATGCTTTCCAGTTAAAAGATCGCACTTTATTGGGAACATTAGATTTCCAAATCCTATTCCATAGTTTTGGGTTATTCAGTTCCGCTTGGATTGAGGTCTGTGTTGTTCCAATCATCTCAAGTTGGTACAATACTTTGTACCCTGTTTTAGAAGTATATGTACCAGATTTAGTAAAAGGCCAAATAAAAGTATCCTGACCTTCCGGCTCGAGGAGGGGGATCCTAGACACCAATCCATGGACAGGGCGAGGGAGGGTATTATCAATCACCATCCAGTCCCAAATATTCTTCTGTGTTGTCATCAACTGATTAACTATTTCAACATTAGTTTCTAATAGACGATCTTTAATAATACCTGAGGGGAGCCATTTGTGTTTCCAAATATTGGTAGATTCCCCATTTTCAATCTGGATGTAACCATGTTCAACGAGTAAATCCCTTCCTTCTATCAAGCTATCCCACGACCACATCCGACTTTGCCTCAACTTAGCGTCTAAGAAAGTACCATAAGGAAAATAAATACCTTTCATTACTCTAGAGAACAGAAGATTTGGGTTGCTAAGGATCTCCAAGCCTGAGCCGCTAGAAGTGCCCTATTCGCCCTCTTCAGATCTCGAAATTCCATTCCCCTTATTACCTTGGCGGCAGTCATCTTTTCCCATTCAAGCCAACAAATTTTCCTTTTCTCCAAAGAGTTCCACCAAAATCGAGCAATAATAGATGACAGTTTACTGCAAAAACCAATAGGAAACGAAAAGATAGACATCGCATAACAAGGAATAGCCTGCAACACAGCTTTGATAAGTATATCTTTGCCGCCTTCCGAAAGAAGTTTATCTATCCATCCTTGGGCTTTGTAAAAGACCCTTTCAACTATCCAGTTTAAAGTTTCTATTCGTGATCTTTTGTGACAAAGTGGTATGCCTAGGTATTTCCCCAAGTCACGTGTCTCAGTAATATGTAGTGTTGCTACAATCTGTTGACGTAAATCTTCCGGGGTCTGTTTACTAAAACAAATCGAAGATTTATGGTAGTTAATCTTCTGCCGTGAACAGCGGCAGTATGTATCTATACATTCCTAAAATTCCGGAAGGTCTTGACCATCCAAAGATATAAAAAACAAGGAATCATCTGCAAAGAGGTGGTGGGATATAGTCGGACAATTACGCGTCATCTGAATACCTGTAATCTTCCCCTGTTCGACCTTGGTTTCCAATAGAGAGATAAGTGATTCAGTAAGTAAAGCAAATAATAGTGGCGATAAAGGGTCCCCTTGTCGAATACCCTGGCCTGGCTTGAAAGGTGGTTGGCGTTCTCCGTTGATATTGATTTGAAAAGTAACCGTCGAAATATAATTCCAAATCCATTGTACCCATCTGGCCGCGAAACCCATTTTCTCAAGTAAAAGGCGAAGAAACTCCCACCGTACCTGTTCCTAAGCTTTAGCCATATCGAGTTTAATAGCTGCAAAATTAGCTTTATTTTTCAATTTATGCTTCATAAAGTAAGAAACTTCTTGTGCAATAAGGATATTATCTTGAATGGCCCGTCCTTTAATAAAAGCAGATTGGGTTGGTGATGTAATATCATTGATTAAGGCCTGTAACCTATTGGCCAGTATTTTTGCAATTACCTTGTACACAAAGTTAACACACGAGATAGGGCGGTAATCACCCACCCCTATCTGACAGTCACCTTTAGGAATCAGAGTAATAAGAGTTTCATTCAATAGAGTTAAAGGGGTATTATTAGTAAAGAAGTCCACCACAATGTTAACCAAATCAGGCCCAATAATATCCCAATATTCCTGAAAGAATTTACCATTCAGGCAATCAGGGCCTGGAGCTTTGTTAGGGCTCATGTCAAAAGTAGCTTTCCTAATCTCTATCTCATCTGGTATCTTGGTCAAAGTATCATTCATATCAGAAGTCACCTTTGGGAGTATATCACGTAAAGCTTCATTTAATTCTGTAGGTCCCTGTTCGTGTAAAAGATTAGAATCAAAGGTATTAAATTGTTGTTTAATTTCGTCCTCCGTTTGTACCCAATCACCATCAGTGTTCTGAATTCCTGCAATTCGGTTACAATTTCGTCTTTGAAAAGTAAGGGCGAAAAAGTATTTAGTATTTTTATCCCCGTATGGAATCCATTGGTCTCTGGCTCTATCAGACCAGTAAATATCCTCCCTTTTCCAGTAGAGAAGTAGTTGTTCTCGAATCAAGATTTCCTCCCCTTGTTGTTGTGGGGTAAAGGGGGCATTAGAGGTGTCGATTAGTTGTCGTTCGAGTTCTTTAATCTTTGTTTTTTTATTTGGGAACGTGAGTTTTCCCCATGTTGCCAGAGCGTAATAGCTAATGATATTTTACCATTCACACTAGATTGAGTAAAAGATTATTTTAATTTATTAACGCTATGTATAATTTATTCACGATATTCAAGTATTATTTTAAATTTATAAATGCTCTATAATAAGCTGGCATATATTAGGTGTTCACTGTTACAATAACCAAAAAAAATCATTTCCTGATATAGTCCACCTATGAAATTAACCCACCTTTATTATCATTTGTAACGAGGAATATACCGTAGTTATTTACATTTATACTTTTGTTTAGAGAGTACCATTGATGTTTTATAAGGACAGAGGAAACACAACTACATATGAATCTATTGAATTTCATCGATAAAAACGTGGACTTCGCAATATATAATATTTATTAAAAAATAGAGTTTAATCTTTTCCAAAATGAATCGTGAAGGTGTTTGGTAAAGTAAATTATCCATTGAACGTATTATTTTTGTACTTTGAAGGATATATTCACTAGGATGATATAACATGATGACAATACATCACACGCCTTGAAATATATTGTACAATGTAATGAAAATATGGTCCATAGTTAATGATATTTTACCATCCACATTCGATTGAGCAAAAATTTACTTTAGTTTACTTTAATTTATGTTTTATATATGTGTATGATTATTATATTATATTTTTCTTTTGATTTTAAAAATACCCTATAATGAGGTGGTATATATTACATGCCTACTACTACAACAACCAATAAAATAAATTCTTTTGATATACTCCACCTACTAAATTAATCCACGTGTATTAATATTTATATAAAGGAATATACCACCTAGCGCATTAATTTACATTCATACTTTTGTTTAACGAGTACCATTGAGTTTTTATAATGACAGAGGAAACACAACTATATATGAATTTGTTGAATATCACCGATAAAAATGTGGACCTCGTAGTATACAATATTGATTAAATAAGTAGAGTTTAATATTTTCCAAAATGAATCACGAAGGTGGTTGATAGAGTAAATTGTCCATTGAACGTATTATTTTTGTAATTTGAGAAGTTATTTTCACTAGTATTATTAAACATGATGGAAATACACCACACTCCTCTCAACTAGCTCCCATAGAGCAAATCACCCAAATTCCAAGACCAATCAAGGAAAGGGTTCATGCCTATGTCTTAACAAAATATTGCCAATGAGACATACAATGATCTCAAAAGGGTCATATGGAAATAGCTCACACGAATTACATGTATATCTCGTGGAGTGCAAGTATATTTCATAATTTCAAATGTTTCATTAATACTTGACAGTTATTTGTTAGTTGAAATAACTAATCTATACATTACAAAACACCATCACACATGCTTTCCTCTCAAGACTTACATGAGGGTTGTTCACGTGTTTTCACCTCTAACTCAAGCATCAAATTCTCATCGACATCCACTACCATATGGTGTTCTCAAGACATATTTATCGTGCAATTTACTAACATCGAAAAGAAGTACCTCAAAGTGTTAGATCAAGGACACCCTCGGGCGTAATTTTGAAGGGTTCGGTGTGTGTATTATTAGTGGTATATTTATGATAGATTAGCTTATGTGAGAGACATATGTGAAATATGATGTGCATGGTAGTTTAGAGGTGTTTTTGTAGTATATATAAGTATGCTAAATTAGTATAATACTTAGGGGTTTTATAGTCTAGTGTAAAATATCTAACTGGATTATTAACATTGTGCTAACATAAGAGTGCATGAATATCACTACGGTTGGTGTATTTCTTAAATTTTTTTTTATGAATAAAATATATTTAAATATAAAAAATAGAAGTACAAATAAGTATAACTAATACATGTACGGTCACCCAGGTCTCCTGGATTCATGATCAAATCGGTGATAGTTTCTATAGAATAGTTATCGAGGAATAGGTTAGATCTGAAGAGAATGTCAGCCTCTACATTTCTATCCTTAGAAACATGCCTAATAGAAAGAAAGGTTATAGAACCAACGAACTCCTTAATTCTGTGCATTTAAGGTCAAGATCACAATTTAGATACAAATGTTACAGAAAGGGCTTGGGCGATTCTGAGGCAATTAGTGTGAATCGTAATCAACCTATCACTAAAAGCTTCTGCCGCAACACAAGCCTTCAAGACATCTGATGCTTCTCTTTCCATGATATTTCTACACTGGTGGGTCCTTGTGTGTTATAAAATAATGCGATAAAGTTGAGGACTCACAGACCGCAAGTGTACGGTTGTCCAAGTAGTAAACCGATAAATCAGATTCGTTCTCAGGGATGGAATTGGTACAGCTCAAGTGTGAATCAGTTAGTAGAATAATTGCAAGTACAGAAAAGTAAAAGATATAAAGTTGTTTGGTTTTCGTTTGAGAACTAAGATGCAAATAAAGTATATACTAAATTAACTTAACTGAAATGAAAAATAAGTGAATAAATAAGCTAGACGCAAGATGAGAAGTAGTACTTGAGTCACGCAAGGGTTTCACCTAAACCTTCTTAATTAATGCTTTCTGTTAAGGGATGAATTGTTATATTTTTACTAGTTGGGATTCTAAAGTCTCCTAACCCCCATCAGGGTAGACTTAGGAGCTCTCCTACAGTATTATAAACCCCGTCAGGATACACTTGGGCTATTACTAAAGAAAATAAGTCAAATATTAAAAAGCCTAAATCCAATCTTATAATTGAAATCCCGTAAGTGGTGTGCAACCCTTAGTAAAACGACTGTAATTTCCTCAAATCAACTCCAAATTGACCCATTCCAGATGCTAAATCTTCCTAACTCAATAAGGAATAATCTCTATTTCACGGTCCAAAGGCTGGTTCCATGTTTAAGTCGCTCAAAATCAGCAATTACTATCATTCTTCCAGATTTGCAGCTTTCCTAGTCAACTCTTCGGGATATCTTATCTTGCCTTTGACTTCTTTACTCGATCTAAGACTTTAATTATTGATTCCTCTCCTTGTATTGGTGCTCCCTAGAATCCATGGACCTACAAAATTTGCACTAAAAAGAAATCATTTAAAGTGCAAAAGCTTTAAAAATGAAATATAATAAATTCCAAGGAGAGAAATTAAAATATAACGAATTAATCCTAAAAGTCTATCATATAAGTAAATTATTCACCTACAAAGATGTCTCCTAAAGCATAAAATTAGAACAAAAAGGGACCCCAAATTTAAACCTTTGTCGTCCCGACAAAGTAAAAATTAAAACAATGGTCCGAGGTGAATGCAGAAACACAGAATCTAGTAAATACACCCAAAGCAAAACTTAAAACAAATCTCATATAGCAAAACTTAGGATCAATATACACAAACACTTATCATGCAAAAATCAAACACAAAAAATATCAATCGTATAATTAACTTCACAATGCTAGAAGGTTACGCTTGTACTTATCTCAGTATGATGGCTATAGGGTGGTCATCGATCCTCACTCGCTTTGAACGATCCACTTAGCATACTCCCTATTAGCTGAATTATAAACTCACTATGCACCTAGGAATCACGAGTACTTTACGGTTTTAGCGTAGGCATAAGAACGGTGTGGTATGTATATTTGGTAAATTTGAAGTGAGCTTTTGGCTCTCTCCTCACTTACCATCAACAACTGTCCAAGAGCTTGAGTTTACACTCGAATAATGTTCTCACTCAACCCATTTGACGCACTAATGTAGCGTCCCCCTATCAACCCAATAAAAACTAAGATGACTACAAGAATTTTTCACTTTGTAGGTTGTTTTATTCTTTTTATTTTTCTTTTTCATTTCTTTTTTCTTGTTTTTTTTTTGTACAGGCAATAACCAGGTTCTCGGTTAGTGATGGCTGGGTTCCTGATTGTCTACTGTTTTGACAAATTTTTCACTTTTTTTTCAATCCAGGCAAAGGATTACAATATAATACATCATCAGATATTGTGCCTCAATACAAACACATAAATTCCCTCCCAATGTAACTTCCTATTGATGAACCCACCACCCCAAACTCAAGCTCGAGACAAGTCTCAGGATCATGATTCAAGTGCGGGTCATATGGAAATGCCTAATAAACTAAGGGGATATGGGCTTATATAGTGGCGACAAAACAAGGCTTAAGGCTCACAATTGGGCTGAGAATGATATAATTAATTCATGGGATAGAAGGCTAAAAAGTCTCAAATGGCTAACAAAGAACCACCCCTATCATTTTCCTAGTTACATAGTTTGCGTCTAGTTCATACGTAAGTGGGTTCTATACTAATTCGGATCTCACCTTCTACAAACCAAACATTTTCTTATGTACAAGTTTACTTCTTTTGCATTGTTCGTTAATTCTTCCTATGAATAACTTATGTTTGCATGCAATTAAAATGCGTTTTATACTAACCCTAAAAGTCTACTATTCACTATCATAAATTCATAAAGAGTATGCTTAATGGGGACATTTAAAATGTTTTGCAGTCAAACGCAACCCTCAGTTAATTTTATTGAAAGCAATTAAAACACATAAAATTGGGATTAGGCAACAAACCCTAACCCAAACTAAAAAATGAGTCGTGTCCCCACGACTCGAAAAGACTCGATAAAGAAATTAAACTAATATACACTACTAAATGAGAAAAGGATAGCAAACGTATCTTAACCAACTCGAGGCTGGTTTTCAGTGTTGGGGCCAGGTTGGGCTTCTTTCGTAAGTATCGTGTAAATGATGTGTTACATATTGCTCACCCCAAGTGGCATGTTTTTCATAAGCTCCAACTCTTTTGTAACGTTTCCTAAAGTCGCAATCATCGCATCTTGTTTCTCTTCCAACACATGGATTCTATTCTTGGTAGGTTTTGGGGTGTTATAAAAGTAAGTACTAAAATAAAAGGAACCCCAACACCGCAAGTGCATGGTTGTCCAAGTAATACTCTGATAAATCGGGTTTCGTTCTCAGGAATAGAATAGGTTCAACTCTAGTATTAATCAGATAGTAGAAACAATTGCTTGACAGAAAAGTAAAATAATATGATTTTTGTTTGGTTTTCTTAAAAACTAAAGATGCAATAAAATAAAGACTAATTAAAATAAATAACTGAAAAGAAATAATGAAAGTAAAAGGACTAACTTCAGAGATGAGAGTTGTACTTCAGTCTCGCAAGGAATCCAGCTAATTAACGTAATCAATGTTTTGTATAAGGGTAGAATTGGTAATATTATATATTAGTCAGGACTCTAATTCCTAGTCCGCTATTGAGTGGACCTTGGAGCTATCCTAAAGTACTATAAACCCATGTATGGGCTATTATGCCTCTTCGGATGTGAAGTATTTACCTCTCTGGCTATGTAATTAGTTAAGTCTGTCCCTCAATAACGGACATTACACAGGTATTACCTAAGTCTGTATTTAAACCCCTCCTGTCGGATGATCACTTTTGCCACTAAAGTGAATAGCCCAAATAATAAAAGCTATTTCTAGTTGTACCGAAAAGAAATAGTAATTAAGAACAAAGTAATATCCAATATATAAGACTCAATTCAATTTAAATCATAAAAATCCCAAATTCAAAACATTGAATAGATTAATTAGGGTTCATCTCTTTATTGCGATTCTCAAGTATGTGAAAGTTTAGCTCATAATAAAATCAAAGACTGAAATAATATAAAAAAAATCATATTTGATTACAGAAAAGAAATAGATAACCTAAAGGTTTGGTTGGCTGTTGTTGGAAGAATAGAATTCCTCCAACTCTAACTTCCCCTCTGTCTTCTTGCTCTGACGTGAAAATATGAAGCCTCTGATGTAATTCTCTGAAGTGTGTGTAAAATGGAGTATAAAGAGTCTACTTATACTAGTAAATTCGGACTAGGGCTTAGCTTAAGAGCATTAGGTCAAATTATAAAAAGCCCAAGCCCATCTTCTTCTTTAATTCCCGTAGCTGGTGTACAACCCTTAGGAAAACGGCTATAACTTTTGCATATCAACTCCAAATGGACTCGTTCTAGTTGTAAAATCTTCCTAACTCACTAAAGAATAAAACCTATTTCAGGACCCAAATACTGAATCCGCTCCTAAGTAGCCTAAAAACATCAATTAGTAACAACCTTTCAAATCTGCAACTTCTTTAGTCAATTCATCGAAAATTCTTTTCTTGCCTTTAGCTCCTCAACTTGATCTAGGACTTTAATTCTCACTTCTCCTCCTTGTTTTGGTTTTCCTTAGAATCCATGAACATAATAACTTTATACTAAAAACAAACAAATTAACGCACAAAAGCTCTAAAATGCAAATAAGTCTAATTCCAATGGGAGAAAATGCAATATGACAAAATAAGCGTAAAATTATATCAAATAAGTCAAATATTCACCTAAATGATGTCTCATAAGGCTAATATTTAGAACAAATAGGGAGGCATCAAGACCCCAAACTCAAACCTTTGTCGTCCCGACAAAGTAAAATAAAAACAAAGGCCTTTAGGTGAACGCAGAAGGTAGAATCTAATAAATAACTCCCAAAGCACACTTGAAACAAATCTCATATAGTATGATCTAGGATAATTACACATACACATGTCATGCAAAATCAAACACAAAATAATATCAATCCAAAATTAATTTCACAATGCTCGAAGGTTACGCTTGTTACTTATCTCAAGATGGTGGTTATAGGGTGTTCATCAATCCTTACTTGCTTTGAACGCTCCACTTAGCATGCTCCCTATTGGCTGAATCATAAACTCACTATGTATCTAGGAATCACGAGGACTTTATGGTTTTAACGTAGGCTTAGGGACGGTATGGTATGTATATTTGGTAAATTTGAAGTGAGCTTTTGGCTCTCTCCTTAATTACCATCAACAGATTGTCCAAGAGCTTGAGTTTACACTCGAATATGTTCTCACTCAACCCATTTGACGCACTAATTTAGCGTCCCTAGATTAACCCAATAAGCACTAAAGATATTCACATAAAAATTTCCTCTTTGCCAGTCCAAATATATATTATTTTCATATCATATTTATTTTTTATTTTGTATAACTATGATTCTCTTTTTGATGTTGAAATATCATTGTTTTTTTTCTTTTAAGTGTTTTTCATCTTTATTTTTCATTTACTCTTACCTCGGCAAAGGGTTGCAATATAATCACTATGACTCATCACCAATATATAATAGAGCACAATTAATAAGCTCAAAAATCCCAATCCAATAACAATTCCCATAATGGTTGACCCACCACCCCAACTCAAGCTCAAGACAGGAAGTCTCAGGATCGTCATTCAAGTACGGGTCATATGGAAATGCTTAATAAACTAAGGGGATATTGACGTATATTGTGGCGAAAAAAGAAAGGCTTAAAGGATAAAAATGGGGCTAAGACGGATAATATTAAATTCAGGGATAGAAAGCTAAAAAGGTTTTAAAGGGCTAACAAAGAACTGCCTCAATCATTTTCCTATTTACACAGCTTGCCTCTAGTTCATATCTAAGTGGGTTCTCTATTCATTTAGATCTCGCGTTCTACAAACCACTTATTTTCCTTAAGTACAAGTTTACTTCTTTTGCATTGTTCATTAATTCTTCCTATCAAGTACCTCATGTTTGCATGCAATCTAAGTGTGTTTTATATTAACCTCTAAAGCAACTATTTTCTATCATAAATTTATAAAAAGAATGCTTAATGGGGACATTTAAAATACTCTACAGTCAATGAAACCCTTAGATTAATTTTATTGAAAACATGTAAAACAAATAACACAATTGGGATGAGGCAACGAACCCCACCCCAAACTCAAAAATGAGTCGTGTCCCCACGACTCAAAAAGACTCAATAAAGCAAATAAAATAATATACACTACTAAATGAGAAAAGGATAGGAAAATATATCTGAACCAGCACAAGGCTGGTTTCCATTGTTTCGTTCAGGTTGGGCTCCTCTAGTTGCGTAGGTGGTATGTTGAACATTTCTCACACCACGTAGTATGTTTTGCATAAGCTCCAACTCTTTTGTGACTTTTCCTAATATTGTCAACACCTCTTCATGTTTTTCCTCCAAGTTATCATCCGTTCAACTACATCTCTATCACCATCTAAAGTAATAATAGGTTCTTCAACTTCTTCTTTCTTTCCTCTTCATAGTATTCTTGGCTTCCCAGTTTTCATCATCTCAATGAACCCCAAATTCAAACTTCAAATATTCAAAAACTAGAGAAGAGTTTTGAATTTTGATGTTTTGAGGATTTAGAATGAAGGATTATGGTGTTATATGAGATGGGTAGTGGTTATGTAGTGTATTTGGGAAGGTCTAATCAACAGGATTAAAGCTTTGATGAAGAGGCTTAAGGTTGAAGGAGAAGACTTCTTTGTGTTCTTGAAGGATTTTGATGTTGGATGTGTGTATGGAATGGAATAGGAGGAAGGATTGAATGTTTATAGGTGTTGTAGTGGTGTGTTGCAGGTATTTAATGGGTTAGGGGTCGTTTATAATGATATATTTCATGAGAGGCTAGGTTAAAAGGGATGAAAATAGGGTTTTAATAAGGTTTTGGTAAAATTACCGCTGGTCTGGCTGGCATACCGGTCAGATGGTTGGCTAGCCGGTCCCAGACCGTGTCAAACTTCTCCTCTCGGCAAAGAACCTAATTTAGTAAATCCTGGCACGTTTTTTTTCAAAATAGTGGGCTGGCAATACCGATCAGATGACCGCATACCGGTCCCAAACCGTGTCGAGGTTTGCACCCACGGTTTTTCCTAGCTACTCTCGTCCACGAACCTAATTTCAAAAAACATGGCAAGGTTTCTTTCTCCGCCGGTATGCCACTCCCCTGACCTGCATACCGGTCAGGCTTTTTAATTTTTCTCTTAGTCTCAACAATGAATCGTGTTTGAAAACCGTCACTATTGTTTTCTGCCTCCGGTACATACCGGGGATTTCGTCCGGTATAACGGTGGCCTATGTAGGTTTTTTTTTCTTTTCGTTCCTTAGCACCCCAAACTCTCTTCCTGTACCATTTAACACACTACCTATCGCATTTATTTAAAAATAAATGCTAAGACACGACAAGTACTTATAATATACACTAGGAATTGAAATTCGTTAAAGTAATAAACTAATATACAAGTGAAATGGATTTTGATTAACGTCGTTAAGCTCGACGGGTTACCTCTCGCATCATTTTTTAGCATAACCTCCCCAGCAGTGAGTGAGGTTGTCAACATTTGATACACGGAATTAGCATCCCTTAGCTCTTATTCCAACTAATTTCTCCGAGATAAACTTTGTGACCGTGAATGGTCCTAGCAAAGAACTTTTGGATTCATGTGCTTTCGGAGGTGGATCAGGCTTTTTCATTGTGACTTCTTTGCCCACTCCGAATTCCTTCCTTCTTTGTTTCGTTCTTAAGTTCTTTTGGAATCTTCATAGCACGCGTCTTATCTTTCTTCTTTTCATGATCAAGGTGTAGACTTCCCTTAGGATATGAAGGATCGTTATTAGGTGATTTCTTTCTAAGCTGTCTTTCCTCTATTCCTGAAGTTTCCACAACCTTATTTGGCTCTTTTTCTACTTGTTCAATCACATCTAACCGAAAGAAATCCTCCTTGGAATCCAGAAACTTCATTGGTTTAAACACGTTGAACTTTACCTCCTCATCTTGGATACGCATAATCATTTCTCCATTCTCTACATCAATAAGATTATGATGGTCTTCCCAGAATAATGGGGACATTCCTATCCGTGTCGTAATCAAGTATAATTAAAAAAACTAGAAAAATTAACGTACCTTACTTGACGGGGACATCTTCTACTTGTCCCTTTGGATGTGAGAGGGATCTGTCAGCCATTTGCAAAACTATATAGGTTGGTTTTGTGGTTCCTATTTCCAATTTCTTAAAAATTGATTTGGGCATAAGACATTACTTGCACCCAAATCACACAAAGTTTTCACTGGCCACTTAGTACCAATAGAAATCGGAATCGTGAAACTTCTGGGATCAAGTAATTTAGGTGGCAACTTACTCTGGCAGATGGCACTACATTCTTCTGGCAGACCTATCATTTCATTCTCAAGATACTGGCATTTGCTGGTGATAGCTCTTTTTAGGAATTTCATGTATTTCGGTACACCTTTGATGGCCTTTGAGAAAGGTATATTAATGTTGAGCATACTCGCCCCATTCATAAATCTCTGATATTTAGCAGTATCTCCTTTCTTCTGAATTCTGGAAGGGAATGGTGGAGGAGGACGGACTTCTATAACATCTTTCTTCTTTGGATTTTCTGGAATCTTCTCCACTTCCACTACTTCTGGTTCATCTTCTTTTTCCACCACATCCACTACCGTTTTCTCTTTCATAGTTGTTTCTTTTTCTTTCGTAACGGGAAAAGGTGGTGGTGGAAGCTTCTTACCACTTCTGAGCGAGAAAGACTTACAATCTTCATATTAGGTAGGAGCCTCTGTATCACTAGGTAATTTTCCTTTTGGACGCTGATTCAATTGTTTCTACATCTGAGCTATCTGATTTTCTAACAATTTAATTGTTGCGGCAAAGATTGCTGATTTTGACAATGTCAGCAAGGTTTGCTGAAGATCTAACACACCTTCTTGGGGTTGAGCAGGTAGAGCTTTCTGATTCATAGTGTCAGTATTGGTGTCTGAGCTTGATTTCCATAATTTTGTCCCCCTTGATAGTTGTTCTGGGATCTTGGTTGATACTTATTGCTTTGGGGATGCGGCTGATATGTGTATGTCGGATTAGCGGCCCCACTTGGATTTGAATACTGGAAACCCGGATGGTTTTTATTCCGTTGATAACCTTGAGCACCTGAATTATAGTTCCCTCGGTTGGAAACAAACATTACAGCTTCTGGATTACTTTGACAATGCTCCCAATAATGATCTTGTACACCATAGTTAGAAAATCCCTGTACTTCTTGTATAACATTAACATCTGCCCATCTACTTGAAAAACCTTCTTTAACAGCTAAGGTAAGCTGTTACATTTGCTACTCCAATGTGTTCTGTAATTTATTCTCCAATGAAGAGAATTTTTCCTCAATTACAACACTACTTTCTTTATAACTTCCACCTTGAATAGGGGTTCTCACAGTATTCCAACCCATCTCATTCTTCACTGCTCTATTCAAAATAACCTTCACATGAACTGGTTGTACCTGTAAGAATACACTACCACAAATCAGGTTTAAATCTTTTCTTGATGGTCCATCAAGGCCTTTATAGAATATTTTCATTTGTTGTGGTTCTATAAGGCCATGATCAAGAACTCTTCTCAAGCACAAATGGAATCTTGTCCAACTTCTACTCAAAGTTTCTTCTTGTTCTTGCTCAAAGGATGTTAGAGTAATTTGTGCATTCAATCTCATGTTAGTTGGGTAGTATCCATCGAAAAATGCAGTTTGTGGCTCATCCCAATTATTAATCGATCCTGATTCTTGCGAATCATGCCACTCACTAGCCGCATCTATCACAAAGAATCTGAAATTCGCATGGTACATCTGTTCTCTGGTCACTCCTTGCGTTATGTATGAATCGCATATCTGCATAAATTTATGTACTACACGAATCGGATCTTCTCCAGGTGCTCCTCGGAAATTTCCATAATTCTGGAATTGAGATAACATACCTGGATCAGGTCTGTATCTCGCGACATTAATATCTGATGAACCAATCCCAAGGGAAGGAGCGCGATATGGAGCTTGTTCAGGGCCATTTACAAACCACAAATCATTATTAACTGGAGTTTGAACTGGTGGAGCAGGATGAGGGTTAAGCTCAAGTTCTTCATCCATTTTTGCTTCTTTGGCTAATCTCTCTTCCTTTTCTCTTGCTTCTTTTTCTTCCTACTATTTCTTGTTTGCAATTTGACTAATATCTCGAGATTATCGAGCATACACCAAACATGCAAACCTAAGAAAGAACGAACATACTAAAGCGTAAAACTGAAAAGGATAAACAAAAATAACAATTAAACTACCAAAGGATTAACACCGGGGTCACATGCTACCGTCCACGGCAACAGCACCAAAAACATGGTGGGTCCTGGGGTGTTATAAAATTAAGTACTAAAATAAAAGGGACCACAATACCGCAAGTGCACACTTGTCCAAGTAATACTGCGATAAATCAGGTTTCGTTCTTAGGGACGGAATAGGTACAACTCTAGTATTAATCAGATAGTAGAAATAATTGCTTGGTATAAAAGTAAAATAATATGATTTTTGTTTAGTTTTCTTAAAAAATAAAGATGCATTAAAATAAAGACTAATTAAAATAAATAACTGGAAAGAAATAATGCAAGTAAAAGGACAAAATTCAGAGATGAGAGATGTACTTGAGTCTTGCAAGGAATCCACCTAATTAACGTAATCAATGTTTTGTTTAAGGGTAGAATTGGTATTATTATATATTAGTCGGGACTCTAATGTCTCCTAGCCCCCTGTCGGGTGGACCTATGAGCTATCCTAAAGTACTATAAACCCTTGTATGGGCGATTATGCCTCTTCGGATGTGAAGTAATTACCTATTTGGCTATGTAATAGTTAAGCATGTCGGTCAATAATGGACATTACACGGGTATTACCTAAGTCTATATTCAAACCTCCCCTATCGGATGATCACTTTTGCCACTAAAGTGAATATCCCAAATACTAAAAGCTATTCCTAGTTGTACCGAAAAAAATAGGAATTAAGAACAAAGAAATATCCAATATATAAGACTCAATTCAATTTAAATCATAGAAATCCCAAATTCAAAACATAAAATAAATTAATAAGGGGTTATCCCTTTACTATGATTCTCAAATATATGAAAGTTTAGGTCATAATAAAATTAAAGACTGTAATAATATAAAAAGAATTCATATTTAATTACAGAAAAGAAATAGATAACCTAAAGGTTTGGTTGGCTGTTGTTGAAAGAATAGAATTACTCCAGCTCTAGCTTCCCCTCTGCCTTCTTGCTATGACTTGAAAATATGAAGCCTCTGATGTAATTCTCTGAAGTGTGTAAAAAGGAGGCTAAAGGGTCTATTTATACTAGTAAATTCGGATTAGGGCTTAGTTTAAGAGCATTAGGTCAAATTATAAAAATCCCAAGCCCATCTTCTTCTTTAATTCCCATAACTGGTGTACAACCCTTAGTAAAACGGCTGTAACTTTTGCATATCAACTCCAAATGGACTCATTCCCATTGCAAAATCTTCCTAACTCGATGAGGAATAAAACCTATTTCACGTCCCAAAGGCTGAATCCGCTCCTAAGTAGCCCCAAAAAATCAATTAGTAACAGTCTTTCAGATATGCAACTTCTTTAGTTAATTCTTCGGAAATTCTTTTCTTGCCTTTAGCTCCTCCGCTTGATCAAGGACTTTAATCACTTCTCCTCCTTGTATTGGTTCTCCATATAATACATGAACCTAAGAACTTTATACTAAAAAAAAAATTAATAGCGCACAAAATCTCTAAAAATGCAAATAGTCTAATTCCAAGGGGAGAAAGTGTAATATGACGAAGTAAGCATAAAAGTCTACCAAAGAAGTCAAATATTCACTTGAAATGATATCTTCTAAGGGATAATATTTAGAACAAATAGGGAGGCATCAACTCTAACTCATTTCCAGAATCTACCTTCTTCTTTGGTGGAGGAACTCTAGGACTTCTCACTTCTTGTGTTGCGTCATCATGGGCATTCTCAATCGATTTTAATGTCATGTCTTCCCCATTTTCTGTAGGCTCAACCTCTTCGCTCTTGCATGGTATTTTTGCGTCCAAACACAAAGCAGTTATGGTGCATGGGAACTTAAGGTTTTTCTGAACAATCAGGGATTTCGAATTCCATAATGGTGTCATAAATCATACGAGCAACATCAATTTATTGCTTATTAGTTACACAGTTTATAAAGATGATATGTTCCTTTTTCAATTCGGAAACGTGACTAATGCAAAAGAAGGTAGAGACTATGAAACAGGACCATACCTTCGCACAAGGTAATAAACTACTACTGTAAACCTGGACAGCATATCTTTCTCCATTAGGGATGGGGCGTTTTCCACGAATCATAACATTATCCCAAAGAGATTCACAGTTAAAATATGGATCATTATGTATTTCTTGATATGGGCAAGGACCAGTGAAGTTAGGTAATTTCAAAGTTATGCGAATAAGCTTAATTGAGAAAGGCAACACCTTTTTGTGTATGATAATTGACTGTTTATTTGCAAAAGAGAGTTCTTCATAAAACTCACGCACCAAAGCAGGAATATATGTGAGGTTCCTCTGTCTCAATTCTTTCTACCCAAACTTGTCACAAGTAATAGCATAATCTATAAATTCATTGCTCATAATACCTGAAGGAAATTCTTTCTCAACACCAAACTTCAATTAAGCAATTCTTTCACGAACTTGATCAGTCTAGCTAACCACAACTCTCTTTGGCTTATTGGCCATCATCTTTCTTTGTGTAAATCTCTGTTCTGTAGTGGGTTTGCTAGGGGCTTCTTCTCCACCCTCTTCTTCTTCTCCATCTACCTAGGTAGGCGTTGTAGGAATAGCCTCGCTTGGGTTCGCTTTCCTCTTCATAGCACTCTTAACTTCTCCAGCCTTGTGTTTAGAACCCGAATCCAGAATCTCAATAGCTTTCTCTTGTGTAGCACTAGGATTGTTTCTTGTTCTGGAAGTGTTCCTCCGATTATAACTGAAAGAATATGTCATGTTTGTATATCTACTCACCTCAAACTCAAAAATTCAAAAACTCAAAAACTAGAGAAAAGTTTTGAAATTTGATGTTTTGAGGATAGAAGGAAGAAGATAAAGGTGAGATATGAGATGGGTAAGGATGATTGTATGTGTTTGGAGAGTTTAATGAATCAATTTATGGATTGGATGAAGGAGGATTCTTGGATAAAAGTTGAATTTTGATGGTAATTTTGATGGTAATTTTGAAGGATTATGAGTTGATTGTGTGTTTAAGGAGAAGATTGGATTATTTTGTGGTGTTTTGATGATGATTTTCGCAGTTTTATGGAGCTTGAAAACGGAATAATGGCTAGCTTGTAGAAGGAGGCAAGAGACATGGGTTAAATAAGTAAAACCGCCTCTTCTGTTGCGCAACCGGGTTCCTGGTTGGTGGTGATCGGGTTCCCGGTTTGCGTCGCCGAGTCGCGCAAAACCGACTTTTTTTTACTAGACGCAACTTTGACCTTGCGTATCCACCGCATAGGTCAGAGATTTTCTCTCTGAGACTAGGTTCTCGATCAGCTAGCAACCCAGTTCCTGGTTGTTGTCGACGAGCGCGAACCTAGATGCAACGTGGCATGCGTCTCCACCGCACAGGTCAGAGAGTTTGGGGGCCTACAGCTTTTGAAACCGGGTTTCTGGTTATTGTCGACAGGCGCGATTCCAAACATAACTTCTTGCGTGCAAAAATTTGGTCAACGGTCGCTTACTGGGTTCCCGTTTTGCTCCTGTTTTGCAACACATTTTTCTTAATTTTTCAACTTATAAACCCCAAACTCACGACCTTTTTACTCCTGAAATCATCAAAACAACAAACCTCTCTCATTTCTTACAAATAAACACTAATAAACAACAATTACTCTAATCAATACTATGAATTTAGAAGACATGAAAGCAAATAAACTAATATACAACTTAAATGGATTTTGTTTAACGTCGTTAAGCTCGACGGGTTACCTCTCGCTTCTAAGGAGCTTCGAGTAGGTACATGACCTCTCTGGGATGTGGATCTTCCGAGTGATTGATATCCTCGCCTCCATGATAAATCTTCAATCGATAATCATTCACCATAAAGGTGCGGTGCTTGATTGGATGTTCAATCTCTATGGCTCCATGAGGCGTAACTTTGGTCACAATGTAAGGACCAGACCACTTCGATCTCAACTTACCCGGATAATTACTGAACTTAAGTTGTATTTAAGGACCCTTTGTTCAACTTCGAACTTCTTTTCACGGATACGATTATCATGCCATCTCTTTGTATTTTCCTTATAGAGTTTAGCATTCTCATAAGAATGTAATCGAAACTCGTCAAGTTCATTCAACTTCATCATACGATTCTCACAAGCTAAAATAGGATCTAAATTCAACTACGCTATATACCAAAATGCACCTAATTCAAGTTCAAGAGGTAAGTGACAAGCCTTATAATAAACAATGTGATACGGAGATGCACCAACGGGTGTGATGTCTCCTTAATTGTTCTTATTTTCGACCCTTAGGAGACATCATTTTTTGTGTTTATTTAATCAATTTGATAGACTTTTGGACTAAATATGCAATAATATGATTTTCCTCTTTTATTTCTAGCATTTTTTATTTATTAAGCTTTTGCGCGTAATATTGGTATTTTTAGTGAAGATTTTTCAGGTTTTAAATGTTAGCTAGAAGAGGAATCCGAGGAGAAAGTCAAAGATCAAAAGATAGAGTCAAGACTTGAAAAGAAATCCCGAAGATATTATTTTTAGAGCTGAAAATCCATTTTCCAAGCCATAGATTTCTGATTTCGAGGTGCTTAAGCGATGATTTAGCCGCTGACCTTTGAAGAGAAAACGCTCCCTATCGAGTTACGGAACTTTAGCAACTGGAATGAGGTCAATCGGAGTCATAACGAATCGGGAAAAGCCGTTTTAGTGAAGGTATATCAGCAGTTACGGGATTTTGGGCTAAGTTAGTGGACTTGGGCCTTTTATATTTCATTTAATTAAAAGCATAGGTCCAAGTCCGAATTTCCACCTATAAAACCAGCCCTTGACTTCTATTTTACACACAATTCACATTCTGCAAGATTAAAAACACCAGAGAGAAGCAACTGAAGGAAGGAGAAGAAGCTACAAGAGCTGGAGAGGGTCTATATCTCCGTTCGTAGTCATTCCGATTCCGGAAATTAGGTTCTTTTATCTTTTTAATTCAGTAAACAATATGAATTCCATTACTTTTAATTTCGTATTTCATTTTAATATGAGCTAAGTTTTCAATAGTGCTTGAGAACAAACAATGGGTGAATCCCAATCTTATTAATTAACGAATGTTGAATTTGGGTTTTTATTGAATTAAACTAAATTAGGGCTTTTACTCTTTTCGATAAATTGTGAATGTTTACTGTTTTTAGCGTCATGAACTAGGAACAGGTAGTAGTATTTAGGCTATTCCAATTAGGGGCAATTGGATCATCCTGGCGGAGGGTTTAAATACGGAACCATTTATTCAATCTAGGATAGAAGTTAATGATTCTGACAAGCTTAGCTAATCCTAGGGCCAATGAGGTAATAACACTTAATAATCCAACGGTGGATCATATTTACCCTGACAGGACTAGTGACACTTTCGGATCGCCTTATAGTCCACCCTGACGGGGGTATAAGGAAATTAGAATCCCGACCATTGTAATTGACTAATTTAGCCCTTAAACAACATAAGTTAAGAAATAGGATAGGGAGGATCCTTGCGTTCTCAAGTGCTACTTCTCATATTGCGTTTTACATCATTTTACTTGCGTCTTAGCTTTTACTTGCATTTATAATTTATTTTTCATTCAATAGCTTTAATAACAAAAACCAAACAAACATATTATTGTCTTTTATTTTCATAAGTGCATCAATCACTATTTGCTAGACATTGTGATCAACCATTCCGTCCTTGGAACGAATCTGTATTATCAAATATACTACTTGGGACAACCGTACACTTGCGGTTGTGGTTCGATTTACATTTGCATTTATTTTTAGAACACACAAAGGACCACCAAGTTTTTGGCGCCGCTGCCGGGGACGGTAGCGTTTGACCACGGTGTTTATCCTTTAGTGATAGTGCATTTATTTTATTTTATTAGTTTTACGCTTTTTGTTTGTTAGCTTTTTCAGGTTTTTAGGTTTGGTGTATGCGAAGAAGGCTATTCAAGGATCTAGAGCCAACACCTCCGATCCTTAGTAATCCAGAATCGTTGATCAGACTTGCTAACAAGAGAAGAAGAGAACGAGAAGCTTTAGAAGTAGAAGCGTTAAGTAACAGAATGGAGAATATCAATCTTAATGGTCAACAGAATAATGGACAAGGCCAGCTAGATGCAAATGGGCAACCTTTATCTCCAGGCGTTATTCCTCCAGTTCAACCACTAAATCCTAATCCTCAAGTTCAGATAGTGATGAATCAAGATCCGTGGTTTACTAATGGTCTTCCAGAAGTTCCATTCCGTGCTCCAGCTATAGGAGTAGGTGCTCCAGATATAGATGTTCCGAGATTCCGTCCTGATTCGGGTATGTTAGCTCAATTCCAAAATTTTGGGAATTTTCGTGGTAGACCATCAGAAGATCCTCTTAGAGCAGTATAGAAGTTTAAACAGATATGTGATTCTTATATCACACAAGGAGTTTCGAGAGAACAGATGTATTTTGCTGCGTTTAAATTCTTTGTTATTGATGGAGCAAGTGAATGGCACGATACGCAAGATCCTACAAAGATAACCAACTGGGACCAATTAGAGATTGCTTTCTTTGACAAATATTACCCAAGTAACATGAGGTTAGATGTTGAATTAGAACTGACGCATTTCCGTCAAGAATATGATGAAACTGTGGGTAGAAGTTGGACAAGATTTCAGATGTGTTTACGTAAAGTTCCAAATCATGGCTTTTCAGAACAACAACAATTAAAAATCTTTTATAGAGGCCTTGATGGGAATTCGAGAGAGAAATTGGATACGCTATGTGGTGCAGGTTTTCTTCAAGTTCAACCCGCTCATGCTAAAATTATCTTAGAGAGAACAGTCAAGAATGAAGTTGGGTGGAATTCAGTAAGAACACCGGTCAAGGGAGTGAATAATGTTGATATGGAAGAGAAATTTGCTACGCTTGAGAATAAGATTCAGAGTACTATTGAGCAATAATTGAAACAGCTTACTTTAGCTGTAAAAGAAGGATTTTCGGGTAAGAAGGTAGTTGTGCATGCTGCACAAGAGGTTTATATGTGTTCGATTTGCAAGGTAGATGATCATGATGAGGAAAATTGTCCGAATAACCAAGAATCCGTGATGTTTATGTCCAATAGAGGTAACTTCAATACAAGTGGTAATGGATATCAACCTAACAGAAACCATCCTGGGTTTCAATACTCAAATCCTAATGGGGCAGCCAATCCTACCTATGCGTATCAGCCGCGTCCCCAAGGTAACAACTATAATCCAAGACCACACAACAATTATCAAGGAGGACAGAATCAGGGTAATTACGTACAAAGGCAAGCTCCTCAGAATACTCCTCAGAATACATACGATGAAACTTTAAACCAAAAAGCCTTACCTGCCCATCCACAAGAAGGAGTAGTCACTCTTCAGAAATCAGTTGAAAGTTTAATTGCTCTCCAAACACAAGCTATGGAACGTCAAAATGCAATCGAAGCCAATATGAATTTGTTCCAGAATCAGCTAAGCCAAATTAATTAACAACTGAATCAACGTCCACAAGGACAACTTCCAAGCGATACTGAGAATCCGAAGCAACGCGAAGATTGTAATGCTGTTACATTGAGAAGTGGTAAGAACCTTCCTCCACCTCCTTTTCCCGTTATGAAAGAGAAAGAAGTACCAAGAAAAGAAAAGGAAGTGGTTGAGAAAGAGAAAGAAAATGAGAAAGATAGTGAGGTTGAAGAAATAGTGAGACCAAGAGAAGATCCGAAAAAGAAGGATGATATTGTGATCAATCGCCCTCCACCACCGTTTCCATCGCGAGTTCAGAAAAAGGGTGATTTGGGTGATTTTCAGAAATTCTTTAATAGAGTGAAGGGTTTAAGTATTAATATTCCGTTACTTGAGGCGATTCGAGATAGTCCTAAGTACACAAAGTTTTTGAAGAGGGCCCTCACTAACAAAAGGCCCTATTGTGATAATGAGATGATTGGTCTTCCTTAAGAGTGTAGCGCGATTTGTCAGAGTAAATTACCTCCGAAGTTAGTTGATCCGGGGAGTTTCACGATTCCCATATCGATTGGAGAAGAATGGAAAGGAAAAGCGCTATGTGACTTGAGAGAAAGCATCAACTTGATGCCCAAGTCGATCTTTGATAAGCTAAAAATTGGAAACGCAAGACCCACTTCTATGGTCTTGCAAATGGCGGACAGGTCTCTTGCTCATCCTGAAGGCCGTATTGAGGATGTCCTTGTTAAGGCAGGTACACTTATATTTCCTGTTGATTTCGTAATCCTTGAATACAATGCAGATAGAAATGACCCCATTATTTTGGGTAGACCATTCCTAGCTACAGGGAGAACATTGATCGATGTAGAGAATGGCGAATTAACAATGAGGATACAAGATGAGGAAGTGAAATTCAATGTATTTCAAGCTATGAAATTCCCAGATTCTCAGGAAGATTGCTTCAGAATGGATGTAGTAGAGCAAGCATCGCAAGAGGTATTTAATTGTTTAAATTTTGATGATATCTTGCAGGCTACTTTAACATTAGATTCACCTGAGATGATGGAAGAGCTTACTGAAACAATAGCAGCTCTCAATTCTGAAAATCCGAAGTATAGGCGTCCTGCCTATGAACCTGTGAGAGAACCGGGGGAGATTGTTCCTAAAAAGAAGCCTTCAATTGAATCTCCTCCGGAATTGGAAGAAAAACCATTACCAGCACACTTGAGGTATGCGTATTTAGGTACTAATGAAACTCTACATGTTATTGTTTCAGCTAATTTAACAAGTCCTCAAGAAGATAAACTGTTGCGTGTGTTAAGGGCAAACAAAGAAGCAATAGGTTGGACAATTGCTGACATCAAAGGCATTAGTCCATCCTATTGTCAACACAAAATCATACTTGAAGATGTTAACGCACGCTCAGTTGAAGGTCAAAGAAGGTTAATGCCCACTATGAAGGATGTGGTAAAGAAAGAGGTGATCAAGCTTTTAGATGCGGGGATTATTTATCCCATTTCGAGTAGTGAATGGGTGAGTCCGGTTCAGTGTGTACCGAAGAAGGGAGGAATAACAACAGTTCTTAATGATAAAAATGAAGCGATTCCTTCAAGAACGGTAGTTGGATGGAGAGTTTGCATGGATTACAGAAAGCTGAACAAGGCCACCAGAAAAGATCATTTCCCTTTGCCCTTCATAGATCAGATGTTAGACAAATTAGCCGGAAGAGAATATTATTGCTTCTTGGATGGTTATTCTGGGTATAATAAGATTTACGTGGCTCCAGAAGATCAACATAAAACAACATTTACATGCCCCTTTGGTACTTTTGCATATCGTAGAATGCCATTTGGGTTGTGTAATGCTCCTACTACCTTTCAAAGATGCATGATGGCCATCTTCTGGGATATGATTGATAATTTTCTTGAAGTGTTTATGGACGATTTCTCTGTATTTGGTGATGATTTTGATAAGTGTTTAGACAATTTGGAGAAAGTGTTAATCAGATGCAAAGAAACAGATTTGGTCTTAAACTGGGAGTGTCACTTCATGGTTCGTGAAGGTATTGTTCTGGGTCACAAAGTTTCGAGTGTTGGATTGGAAGTCGATAGAGCGAAGATTGAGGTAATTAAAACTCTTCCCCCTCCTGTTTCTGTTAAAGGGGTAAGAAGTTTTCTAGGCCATGCTGGCTTTTATAGGCGATTTATCAAAGACTTTCCTAAGATTGCGAAACCGTTATGCAACTTACTTGAAAAGGATTCCAAATTCCTTTTTGATGAAGCTTGCTTAGCGGCCTTCAAAGCAATCAAAGAAAAGCTCATCTCTGCTCCTATAGTAGTGCCTCCAGATTGGAATTTACCGTTTGAGGTTATGTGTGATGCGAGTGATTTATGTATGGGAGCTGTATTAGGACAAAGAAAAGAGAAAGTTTTTCATTCGATTTATTATGCTAGTAAAACTTTTAGTGGTGCTCAGATTAATTATACAGTTACAGAAAAGTAGTTACTAGCGGTGGTGTATTCATTCGATAAATTTTGCTCTTATCTTCTTGGAGCGAAAGTTATTGTTTATACAGATCATTCAGCAATTCGATATCTTATGGAGAAGAAGGATGCTAAACCAAGGTTAATCAGATGGGTTTTATTGCTTCAAGAGTTCGATTTAGAGATTAAAGACAGAAAAGGGTGTGAGAATCAGGTTGCAGATCATCTATCGAGGTTAGAAGGTTCAGAGTTGAATAATGGTACTGAAGCAGTTAGGGAAGAGTTTCCAGATGAGAATTTATTCGTAGTTCGTGATTATGAAGCTCCTTGGTATACGGATATTGCAAACTTAGTGGTAAGTGGTTCCTTTCCTGAAGGTTCAACTTATCAAGAGAGAAAAAGATTAGCTCACCGTGCAAGACAATTCTTTTGGGAGGATCCTTTCCTCTATAAAGTGTGTGCTAATCAAATGGTAAGAAGATGTGTAGCCAAGGAAGAAATTGAAGCGAGTATAGCTGGGTGTGACGATTCACCTTATGGTGGACATTTCAAAGGAGATCGAACTGCTGCTAAGGTATTACAATCTGGTTTCTATTGGCCTTCTATTATAAAAGATTGTCATGAATATACTAAAAGATGTAATAGATGCCAATTTACCGGAAACATATCCCAGAGGGATGAGATGCCACGTAATAATGTGTTAGAAGTTGAAATATTCGATGTTTGGGGTATAGATTTTATGGGTCCGTTCGTTCCTTCAAATGGTAACCTTTACATCTTATTAGCTGTTGATTACGTGTCCAAGTGGGTAGAAGCGGTGGCTTTACCTACCAATGATTCTAGAGTGGTGATTAAGTTCTTAAAATCACATATTTTTACTAGACATGGAACTCCAAGGGTGATTATTAGCGATGGAGGTACTCATTTCGTTAATAAATATTTGAAGACTGTTCTAGAAAAATATGGAGTCAGACATCGTGTATCTACCACTTATCATCCACAAGCCAATGGTCAAGCCGAAGTATCAAATCGTGAGGTAAATTCTATCTTAGAGAAAACCGTTGGTCCTACAAGAAAAGATTGGTCTATGAAATTAGATGATGCACTTTGGGCATATCGAACTGCTTTCAAAACTCCAGTAGGTGCTTCTCCGTATCGAATGGTTTATGGTAAGGCTTGTCACTTACCTCTTGAACTAGAAATGGGTGCCTATTGGGCTGTTGCAAAGTTAAATTTAGATCCTACGCTAGCTGGTGAGAATCGAATGATGAAACTTAATGAGCTTGATGAATTTAGATTACATGCTTATGAAAATGCTAAGCTTTATAAAGAAAATACTAAGAGATGGCATGATAATCGAATACGAGAGAAGAACTTTGTAGTGGGACAAAGAGTGTTGAAGTATAATTCGAAGTTCAGTAATTATCCGGGGAAATTAAGATCGAAGTGGTCGGGTCCTTACATTGTAACCAAGGTTACACCTCATGGAGCTATAGAGATAGAACATCCACTTGAGAACCGTACATTCATGGTGAACGGTCATCGTTTAAAGATTTATCATGGAGGTGAAGACACCGATCGTGCAAAAGACCCACATCCCGGAGAGGTCATGTACCTCCTCGAAGCTCCTTAGAAGCACGAGGTAACCCGTCGAGCTTAACGACGTTAAACAAAAGCCAATTTCTTGTATATTAGTTTAAGTTTTTATTTTTCGTAGTTTAAATTAGATTGATTTTCGTTAATTTAGTGTTTATTTTTAAGAAATGAGGAAGGGTGTTTGTTTTTGATGATTTCAGGTGTATAATGGTCATGAGTTTGAGGTCAAAACGATGAGAAAACGAAAAAAATTGGAGTCCACAGCAGGTCTGACCGGCTAGCCGGCGAGCTGGCCGGCATACCGGTCAAAAGAGCTGAAGGACCCCAACTCTCTGACCACTGCGTCAGCGATGACGCAGCTTATTGCGTCACCATTCGCGCCAGCGAGATCCACCGGCATACTGGCCACTGACCGGCTAGACGGCCAAAGAGAATAAAGGTTCTGGTCCTTGCGTCAGCAACGACGCAAGGTTATTGCGTCATCATTTGCGCCATCGACAACGACCGGCATACCGGTCAGTGATGTCAAAGTCTCTGATCACTGCGTCAGCGACGACGCAATATACTTGCGTTTTGAGGTTAAAAAAAAAAAAAGAGTCGAATTTAGTAATTATTTTTCGCCGCCCTCGCGACCGGCATGCCGGCGAATCCGCCGGCTAGCCGACTAGCTGTTGCGAGAGGCGGTTTTGAGTTCCTTAAACCTAGTTTTTTGCCTCTTTTCCAAGCCAAACCTTATATTCCGAATCGTTGCCTCCACCTACTCCGAAAATCATCAACAAACAGCTATAAAATCATCAAATCAAGCCTTCTATCATCACAAAAACACAAAATCAACTCACATCTTCTCCAAAACATCACCAAAAATCATATTTTCTCCAAAAATCTCCTCTTCCCAACCTTGAAATTAAACCAAATTCTTTCAAAATCTCTCTCAAATAACCTTAACCCATCTCATATTCCACCTAATCCTTCAAGTTTTAAGCCTCAAAACATCAAATTGCAAAGCTTTTCTCTAGCTTTTTCTCTATTTGAAGTTTTGAGTTTGGGGTGAAAAGAGATGACTAACAGAACCGATTTCATGTGTAACTATCGAAGAAACATACCGAGAAACAGGAACAATGTTGGAGCTAGCCCAGACCAAGCAATTGAGATTCCGGATTCACGTTCCAAAAAGACTGTCCAAAACCCAATTGCTCCGAAACGAAAAGAAAATCCGAGTAAGGCTAATCCGAAAAAGAGCAGGTTAATTGATGAGAGTGATGAAGACAGTGAGGAAGAAGTTGAAGAACAGATTGAGGATGAAACTGAACAAGAAATTCCCGAAGAACCAGTGCAACAACCAAAAGCTCCGCGTAGGAAAGCTTGGGCTCAAAAGCCTAAAAGAGTCTTCGTTCCTTGGGATACTCAGGTTCGTGATCGAATTGAATTTTTGAAGTTTGGTGAGGAGATGAATCTTCCTAAAGGTATTATGACTAGTGCTTATAAAGATTATGGTGTTACTTGTGATAAATTGGGTTGGAAGGAATTGAGAGAAAGGAAGCTTGAGTATATTCCTACCTTGGTGCGAGATTTTTATGAAGGAATCGCCTTCTCGAAATAAGTTGTCATTATTCGCAAAAAGGTAGTTCCTTTCTCCGTTGAGCTTATTCGAAAATCATTAAAATTACCCGATTTTTCCGGAATATGGCCGTTTCAAGAATCTCTTAAAGAACCTTCGTTTGATTATGAATCCCTTTGGGGGAAAGTGCTTGTTGATGGGGCCCGCCCAATCCCCGAAGGAGAGAGATATCCTGGACAGATGTATAGTAGTAACTTGCTACCATGTGCTAAGATTTGGTCACGTTTCATAATCCCTACTTTCTTCGGAGTTAAACACATATCGGAAGTGAAGAAGGAGCATCTTTTGTTCATTAAATGTATTATTGAGGAGAAACCCATGGATGTTGCTCGTGTGATATATGATACCATCATGGAATTTGCTAGAATTCCTACTTCACAACAAAATCTCAAATTTTCTTGTACCGTCACTACTTTGTGTTTAGACGCAAAGGTTCTGCGTAAAGACGCAGAGATTGATCGTGTTGTAGTGTGTGAGAGTATGGGTTTGACTTTGATCAAGAATATTCATGATGAGGTGGTGAAAGCAACAAGGAATCCTAGAGCTCCTCCAAAGAAGAAGATGCATACAACTGATGAGTTGGAAGCGAAAGTGAAGGTGTTAGAAGAGAATCAAGTGAAGATGATTGCATCTTTAGGAAACGTTACAAAAGAGTTAGAACTTCTCCGGAACATGTTAATGGGGGTGAGCACAATTCAACACGCCACCTATGGTATTCTTACGCAAGAGAAAGTTCATGGACGCAACACCGATAACCAGCCTCGCGCTGGTTAAGATACGTTTTCTATCCCTTTCGCGTCTTAGTTAGTTTAGTTTATTTTTATTGCGTTGAGTCTTTTCGAGTCGTGGGGACACGACTCATTTTTGAGTTTGGGGTGGGGTTCGTTGCCTAATCCCAGTTTTTATGTGTTATGTGTTTTATTTGCTTTCAATAAAAATAATTTTCGGAGTTGCGTTTGACTATAGAAGATTTTAAATGTCCCTTTAAGCATACTTTTGATGAATCAATGATAGTAAATAGTGGACTTTAGGAATTGATATAAAACGCACTTACAATTGCATGTGAACATAGATAATTAATAGGAAAAATTAATGAACAATGCAAATGAAGTAAGCTTGTACTTAAGGAATATGTTTGGTGTGTAGAACGTGAAATCTTAATTAGTAGAGAACCCACCTAGATATGAACTAAAGACAAGCTATGTACTTAGGAAAATGATAGGGGCAGTTCTTTGTTAGCCATTTGAAGCCTTTTAGCTTGCTATCCCTTATATATTAATTTTATCCGTCTTAGCCCAATTTTGAGCCTTAAGCCTTTTCTTTTGTAGCCACGATATAAGCCCATTATCCATAAGATTATTAGGCATGACCAAATGACCCGCACTTGAATCACAACCCTGAAACTTGTCTCGAGCTTGAGTTTGGGGTGGAGGGTCCACATTTGGGAATTTACATTGGGAAGGGATTATATGTGTTTGTATTGAGGCACAAAAAGATAAATGATATTATTATTTGTAACCCTTTGCCGGGATTCGATAAAAAAAATGAAAAAGAAAATAAAAAGAAAGAAAGAAAAAATAAACCGGCAAAGTGGAATATTTTTGGAAATCATCTTAGTTTACATTGGGTTGACATGGGGACGCAACATTAGTGCGTCAAATGGGTGAGTGAGAACATTTTTTAGCGTAACTCAAGCTCGAGGACATTGTTGATGGTAAATGAGGAGAGAGCCAAAAGCTCACTTCAAATTTACCAAATATACATCCATACCGTCCTTAAGCCATTATTAAAACCATAAAGACCTCGTGATTCTTAAGTACATAGTGAATTTATAATTCTGTTGATAGGGAATATATTAGGTGGAGCGTTCAAAGCGAGTTAGGATTAATGACCACCCTATAGCCATCATAAAGAGATGAGTACAAGTGTAACCTTCAAGCATTGCGACTTTAATTTTATGATTGAGATTATTTATGTTTGATGTTGCATGATTAGTGTATGTGTATGTTAGTTCTTAAAGTTTTACTATATGAGATTTATCTTAAGAATTGCTTTTGGGTTTATTTGCTAGCTTCTATTTGTTCTTGCGTTTACTTCTACCCCTGTTTTATTTTGTTTTGCTTTGTCGGGACGACAAAGGTTTGAGTTGGGGGTCTTGATGTCTCCTTAATTGTTCTTATTTTCGACCCTTAGGAGACATCATTTTTTGTGTTTATTTAATCAATTTGATAGACTTTTGGACTAAATATGCAATAATATGATTTTCCTCTTTTATTTCTAGCATTTTTTATTTATTAAGCTTTTGCGCGTAATATTGGTATTTTTAGTGAAGATTTTTCAGGTTTTAAATGTTAGCTAGAAGAGGAATCCGAGGAGAAAGTCAAAGATCAAAAGATAGAGTCAAGACTTGAAAAGAAATCCCGAAGATATTATTTTTAGAGCTGAAAATCCATTTTCCAGGCCATAGATTGCTGATTACGAGGTGCTTAAGCGATGATTTAGCCGCTGACCTTTGAAGAGAAAACGCTCCCTATCGAGTTACGGAACTTTAGCAACTGGAATGAGGTCAATCGGAGTCATAACGAATCGGGAAAAGCCGTTTTAGTGAAGGTATATCAGCAGTTACGGGATTTTGGGCTAAGTTAGTGGACTTGGGCCTTTTATATTTCATTTAATTAAAAGCCTAGGTCCAAGTCCGAATTTCCACCTATAAAACCAGCCCTTGACTTCTATTTTACACACAATTCACATTCTGCTAGATTAAAAACACCAAAGAGAAGCAACTGAAGGAAGGAGAAGAAGCTACAAGAGTTGGAGAGGGTCTATATCTCCGTTCATAGTCATTCCGATTCCGGAAATTAGGTTCTTTTATCTTTTTAATTCTGTAAACAATATGAATTCCATTACTTTTAATTTCGTATTTCATTTTAATATGAGCTAAGTTTTCCATAGTGCTTGAGAACAAACAATGGGTGAATCCCAATCTTATTAATTAACGAATGTTGAATTTGGGTTTTTATTGAATTAAACTAAATTAGGGCTTTTACTCTTTCCGATAAATTGTGAATGATTACTGTTTTTAGCGTCATGAACTAGGGAACAGGTAGTAGTATTTAGGCTATTCCAATTAGTGGCAATTGGATCATCCTGGCGGAGGGTTTAAATACGGAACCATTTATTCAATCTAGGATAGAAGTTAATGATTCTGACGAGCTTAGCTAATCATAGGGCCAATGAGGTAATAACACTTAATCATCCAACGGTGGATCATATTTACCCTGACAGGACTAGTGACACTTTCGGATCGCCTTATAGTCCACCCTGACGGGGGTATAAGGAAATTAGAATCCCGACCATTGTAATTGACTAATTTAGCCCTTAAACAACATAAGTTAAGAAATAGGATAGGGAGGATCCTTGCGTTCTCAAGTGCTACTTCTCATATTGCGTTTTACATCATTTTACTTGCGTCTTAGCTTTTACTTGCATTTATAATTTATTTTTCATTCATTAGCTTTAATAACAAAAACCAAACAAACATATTATTGTCTTTTATTTTCATAAGTGCATCAATCACTATTTGCTAGACATTGTGATCAACCATTTCGTCCTTGGAACGAATCTGTATTATCAGATATACTACTTGGGACAACCGTACACTTGCGGTTGTGGTTCGATTTACATTTGCATTTATTTTAAGAACACACAAAGGACCACCAAGTTTTTGGCGCCGCTGCCGGGGACGGTAGCGTGTGACCACGGTGTTTATCCTTTAGTGATAGTGCATTTATTTTATTTTATTAGTTTTACACTTTTTGTTTGTTAGCTTATTCAGGTTTTTAGGTTTGGTGTATGCGAAGAAGGTTATTCAAGGATCTAGAGTCAACACCTCCGATCATTAGTAATCCAGAATCGTTGATCAGACTTGCTAACAAGAGAAGAAGAGAACGAGAAGATTTAGAAGTAGAAGCGTTAAGTAACAGAATGGAGAATATCAATCTTAATGGTCAACAGAATAATGGACAAGGCCAGCTAGATGCAAATGGCCAACCTTTAGCTCCAGGCGTTATTCCTCCAGATCAACCACTAAATCCTAATCCTCAAGTTCAGATAGTGATGAATCAAGATCCGTGGTTTACTAATGGTCCTCCAGAAGTTCCATTCCGTGCTCCAGCTATCGGAGTAGGTGCTCCAGATATAGATGTTCCGAGATTCCGTCCTGATTCGGGTATGTTAGCTCAATTCCAAAATTTTGGGAATTTTCGTGGTAGACCATCAGAAGATCCTCTTAGAGCAGTACAGAAGTTTAATCAGATATGTGATTCTTATATCACACAAGGAGTTTCGAGAGAACAGATGTATTTTGCTGCGTTTAAATTCTTTGTTATTGATGGAGCAAGTGAATGGCACGATACGCAAGATCCTACAAAGATAACCAACTGGGACCAATTAGAGATTGCTTTCTTTGACAAATATTACCCAAGTAACATGAGGTTAGATGCTGAATTAGAACTGACGCATTTCCGTCAAGAATATGATGAAACTGTGGGTAGAAGTTGGACAAGATTTCAGATGTGTTTACGTAAAGTTCCAAATCATGGCTTTTCAGAACAACAACAATTAAAATTCTTTTATAGAGGCCTTGATGGGAATTCGAGAGAGAAATTGGATACGCTATGTGGTGCAGGTTTTCTTCAAGTTCAACCCGCTCATGCTAAAATTATCTTAGAGAGAACAGTCAAGAATGAAGTTGGGTGGAATTCAGTAAGAACACCGGTCAAGGGAGTGAATAATGTTGATATGGAAGAGAAATTTGCTATGCTTGAGAATAAGATTCAGAGTACTATTGAGCAACAATTGAAACAGCTTACTTTAGCTGTAAAAGAAGGATTTACGGGTGAGAAGGTAGATGTGCATGCTGCACAAGAGGTTTATATGTGTTCGATTTGCAAGGTAGATGATCATGATGAGGAAAATTGTCCGAATAACCAAGAATCCGTGATGTTTATGTCCAATAGAGGTAACTTCAATACAAGTGGTAATGGATATCAACCTAAAGTGATCACTTTTGCCACTAAAGTGAATATCCCAAATACTAAAAGCTATTCCTAGTTGTACCAAAAAAAATAGTAATTAAGAACAAAGAAATATCCAATATATAAGACTCAATTCAATTTAAATCATAGAAATCCCAAATTCAAAACATAAAATAAATTAATAAGGGGTTATCCCTTTACTATGATTCTCAAATATATGAAAGTTTAGGTCATAATAAAATTAAAGACTGTAATAATATAAAAAGAATTCATATTTAATTACAGAAAAGAAATAGATAACCTAAAGGTTTGGTTGGCTGTTGTTGAAAGAATAGAATTACTCCAGCTCTAGCTTCCCCTCTGCCTTCTTGCTATGACTTGAAAATATGAAGCCTCTGATGTAATTCTCTGAAGTGTGTAAAAAGGAGGCTAAAGGGTCTATTTATACTAGTAAATTCGGATTAGGGCTTAGTTTAAGAGCATTAGGTCAAATTATAAAATATGACCAAATCAAATCAGCAGAATCTTATCTTTTAGAGCTACGAATTTGAGAGTCTTTGACTTGTCTTCCACTCCAAGCAAAATTCGACCTAGGGTCTTCTAACACCTATAAATACACCCCTTAACCTCCTACTTTCACACACTTCAGAGAATTAACAAGAGGCTTAAGGTTTTCAAGTCAGAGCACGAAGGAGAGAAGAAGCTAGAAGTTGGAGGAATCCTGTTCTTCCAACCATAGTCATTCTACCCTTTAGGTTTTTCATTTATCTTTTGTATTTGAACATGAATTCCTTTTCTTTTATGTTAGTTTTTAATTTCATCATGAGCTAAATTTCTTTATACTTGAGAATCGCATAAAATGGATGAACCTTAATTAATGAATCTATGTTTTGAATTTGGGATTGTTTAGATTTAAATTGAATTGAGTTTTAGGTATTGGATATTACTTTGTTTTCATTACTAATTCTTTTAGGAACAACTAGAATTAGCTGTTAGTATTTGGGCTATTCACTTTAGTGGCGAAGTGATCATCCGACAGGGGGGTTTGAATACAGATCTAGGTAATACCCGTGTAATGTCCGTTATTGACCGACAGGCTTAACTAGTTACATAGCCAAAGAGATAAAATCATATCATCCGAACAGCCATATTCGACCATACAGGTGTTTATGATACTTTAGGATAGCTTCTAGATCCACCCGACAGGGGGCTAGGAGATATTAGAGTCTCGACTAATATTATAATTCCAATTCTGCCCTTAAACATAGCATAGATTATATTGATTAAGTGGATTCCTTTGCGAGGATCAAGTATCTCTCCTATCTGAAGTTAGTCGTTTATTTGCTTTATTTCTTTTCTGTTTATTTAATTTAGTCTTTATTTTATTTGCATCTTTTAATTTACAAAAACCAAACAAAAATTCTATCTTTTATTTTTCTGTTTAGCAATTATTCCTACTACTTGATTGATATTTGGGTTAAACCTAATCCGTCCCTGAGAACGAACTTGATTATCATATATTACTTGGGACAACCGTACACTTGCGGTTAAGTGGTTCCTTTTATTTTCGCATTAATTTTATAACACCCTAGGACCCACCAGCATTGACTTTAAAGAGACCTTTTCTCCAGTATCATCAAAGGACTCTTTTCGGACAATTATGGCACTTGTTGCTCATTTTGATCTTGAGTTACATCAGATGGATGTTAAGACAACGTTCTTAAATGGAGACATTGATGAGACGATTTATATGGTACAACCAGAAAACTTTGTTTCCAGAGATCCAAAGAAAATGGTTTGCAAGTTAACTAAATCTATCTATGGACTCAAGCAAGCTTCTCGTCAATGGTACCACAAGTTTCATCAAATCATTATCTCATTTGGTTTTGAGATAAATGCAGTAGATGATTGTGTGTATCATAAGTTTAGTGGGAGTAAATTCATATTCCTGGTTTTGTATGTCGATGACATACTACTTGCAACTAATGATATAAGCATTTTGCACGAAACTAAGAAGTTTCTTTCAAAGAATTTTGAGATGAAAGATCTTGGAGACGCCTCTTTTGTATTGGGAATCCAAATATACCGTGATCGTTCGCGAGGCATTCTTGGATTATCACAAAAGAGTTATATCGATAAAGTACTTAAAAGATTTGGCATGCAAGACAGTAGACCAGGTGACACCCCTGTCGCTAAAGGAGACAAATTCAGTTTAACTCAATGCCCTAAAGGAAAACTTGAAATTCAAGAAATGCAGAAGATTCCCTATGCATCAGCAGTTGGGAGTCTAATGTATGCTCAAGTGTGTACATGTCCGGATATTGCGTACATTGTTGGCATGTTAGGCGGATATCTCAGCAACCCTGGTATGGAACATTGGAAAGCAGCCAAGCGGGTAATGAGATACTTGAAGAGAACAAAAGATTTTATGCTCACATATAAGAAATTGGATCAGTTGGAGATTATTGGGTATTCAGACTCCGATTTTGCGGGATGCCAAGATAGTTGAAAATCTACATCAGGCTATATATATCTCTTAGCTAGAGGTGCTATATCGTGGAAGAGTGTCAAACAAACACTTGTAACTTCTTCCACTATGGAAGCAGAATTTGTAGCATGTTATGACGCATCTAATCAAGGAATATGGCTTCGAAATTTTGTCACTAGGCTGCGCATTTTAGAAAATGTAGAAAGACCATTAAAGTTATACTGTGACGATAAATCTGCAGTGCTATATTCAAACAACAATAGGAGCTCATCTAAGTCAAAACATATTGACATAAAGTTCCTTGTTGTGAAAGAACGGGTACAGAGTGGAGAAATATATATAGAGCACATTGGAACAAACTCTATGATTGCGGATCCGCTTACTAAAGGATTACCACCCAAAGTCTTTCATGAGCATACCGCTCATATGGGTGTTATATTACATGAAGATGTGATATTTTAGTGGGAGTTTAAGTTTTTTTTATTTCTCTATGTTTTATAATTTAGAAACATTATGTATTTGGATATTTTATGTAGAAGTAAAGCATTTATTTCTTTTACACTCTGCCAGTTCGGTTTTGTTTGATCTCACTAAGTTTTAAAGTTGGACCAGTTGGAAATAGGCATGTTCAGACCATATTACATGTAATTTCCATGCTACGCATCCTTGATTGATCTATGTCATTTGATTATATTGGTATATGTGACAATTGATGGATTTAGGTGCGCTAAATGTGACGAAAGTCCCTTTAGCCCTGTATCGTTATGGTTGATGGACAAGATTGTTTGAAATACCTCTATATATGATAACATTTTGGAGCGCTCATAAGGTTACACACATTCATAAAGTAACATATGTGGCCCAAGTGGGAGATTGTTAGAAAATTTTAATAATTATGGGCTCACATCTGTAAATATTAATTGTTTATTGTTATCGTAAAATTTTTATCTAATTAATAATGGTCTAATAAAGCTAATAATTGGATTAGGGGAATAAAAGTGTCATGGAATTAAAGTGTAGATACTATTATATTATTTCTAGTTTATTGAGTGGTCAAACTGGATATAATAGAAGTTATTAATTATTAACTTCTAATAACTTCTTATTTTTAACTGAACGCACGTTCAGAGAATCATAAGAAGGAAGTTATGGTCCTCAGATCATACACGCTCTGTTCTGTTCTTTCTCTCATCCCCATCTAAAGAGAAAAACTAAACACAGAAGGTATAGATCTGGAAGACTCATTACCTACTACAACAAATCAACCAAAGCAATCATGGCTTTAGGTACGTTTCCGCTTATCTTCTCTTTTATTCTTAATATTTTCAGTATAAATTATTTAGTATATTCATGGGATTTGATTAAACACCAAATCCCTACAGGTAGATAATGAAAATTTCAAATGCCTCAAAATCTTTTAAATAACAGTCAGAATCTCCATGGATTCCAGCCAAGGGTATGAAGTTTTAAAGTGTAATATTGGCGTGGTTTATGTTGTATGCAAGTTTCAATAATAGTTGTAGTTTAAGTGTATATAATGTTTTTGATTAATTGCAAATATAGCATGTTGAATCTAAGATTTGCAACTAATTTTCTTGAGCAGGACCTTTCATGAAAGGTTGAAAAAACAACCAATTTAACTAAATCCATCTTGAACAACCAGGTGTTTTGGGGATATATGGAAGTCACACACACCTTATAATAACAAAAGCCTTGAAAGCCAGAACGGTGGCTACAATCAAGCTCAGAGGTTCGGTGATGCAATCGGCAGCTTAATTGTTCAAATCATGATGAAGTTGATCCGGCAAATAGTAACGAAGCTTTTAACGCCACGCTTCTGGAAATTAAAGGGACCGATTCTGGTGATTTATTTGGCTCCTCAAATTCAGGGGTCAATTCGGAATTACTAGAAAATTCAGGGGCCAATTCGATATTACCAGAAACTCCAGGGACCAGCTAGATATTACCAGAAACTGAAGGGGCCATTTCGAAACTTTTATATACTTCAGGGACTTGCTCGAAAAATTCAGAAACTGTAGGGACCTGTTGGCAGTTTCCAGAAACTGCAGGGATCATTTCAAAAATTCCAGTATCTTCAGGGGCTATACTGCAAACTTTGGAAAATAAGGTGCTGGTGAATTGCTTGATATTAATTTTTTTTCACCATCTGATTTGTGTAACATTTCAGCGCCTTTGAAAGTAAACTCTAACACTACGGCTCCTGTTTTGATCTTTAACAAGCCTGTAGCTGCTGCTGCAATTGATTTAAATAAGAACAATGTGCATTTCTTACTGCTGCAAATCAACCTAATGAAGGTCTGAAAAGGCAGAGTACTTGCACCGAAAGAGTTACTAGGCAGGAACTTTTAATAGGTGAGTTTCATTCAGAAAATACTAGCTCGGAGCCTATTTCAAACACGGACGGCCAACCTTCGAGAAAGTCATTGAAATGTGTAGGTGGGACTAGTGTTAGCCAAGTAAAAGTTGATGTAACAACAGTAAGTTACTCAAATATATTAACCTTCCCACGCAAATGCTTCTTTTAGCAAAAGAAACCATACAATGCTAAACCAATTGCTACAATCCATGATTAAAATTATTTTTTTTACTTTAATTTGGGTTCTTCAATTGTTATGGCGTATCCAAGCCGATTCATGATGGTGGAGAAGGGATCATGAGTGACGGTGGTTTCCTTGTGCAGAGAGCGGCTTGGTGGGAGAGCCGGTTGGAGTGAGCTATTTTGAACCTTAATTTGGGTTCGATTGATGATGGTGGAGCGCGGCAAGAAAAAGGAGGATTAAAAAAAAAATTAAAACAAACTAGTAAAAAAAATTATGACGTGTAATTGCTGTTGACCTCACGTTTAGGTAGATCAGACGTGGCGGTGAGGTGGCACTGACATGGCGCCAAATGACATTGATTAACGGTCAATTAACAGAAAATTGAAAAAAGAGTTAAGGGTGAAAAAAAATTCATTAAAGGGTTTTTCGTGACAATTTTGAAAATTAGGGGTAGCTACCGCACTTTGTCTAAAGTTAAAGAGTTTTATCGGGATTTCACCCTTTTATATGTACTATAGTAGAGCTGTAACTTTAGTTTGAGCCTATTGTCTCAAGGAAATGCACCTTCCCTTTGTATAATGATTTGATTAAATTGTAATTTTGATCCGCTTATTGTTGCAGATATTCACATGTTTAGTGCATTGAAAGTGAGTTAGTGCATGTTTGGGATATATTATTTTAGCCACAAGTACTTCTAAACATCTGAAGTACTTTTTTACTCCTAAAAGCATTTTAAGGATTTTTTTTTCTTATAAAAGTACATATGAGAGATGTCCCGGCATGAATAAAATGCCCAGAATATTAGCGGAAAATGCCTGGAAGCATGTTTAGTGCATAGCCTGCCACATTATCATGAAAACTTGTATGGTGAATGTTAAAATAAAAGTAAAATTTCAAATGGCTTATTACTAGAATTTCTAAAAAAAAAAATAGAAAACTGTGAGACTATTTTTTATCTGACTCTGGTAAGAAAATATTAATTAAATCAATTCTCCAAAGTTTACCTAACTATTTTATATCTAGCTGTCTTCTACTCAAGTATATTTGTAATATGATTGATGGAGTGATTGTTAAGTTTTGGTGGAGTAAAAATAATAAAAAAGGTATTCACTATTTAAACCGGGACTTTCCTATGCTCTTCAAAATTTATTGAAGGCTTAGGTTTTAGAGAAACCAACCTTATGAACTCGGCTCTTCTTGGAAAACAGGCTTGGTACATATTACATAACCCTGATTCATTAATTGCTACGATTATTAAAAGGTAAATGTTACTCTAATACTAATATTCTGGCAGCTAAAATTGGTTATTACCCTTCTCTTGGGTGGAGAAGTATCGTAGGATGTAGAAAAGTATTTGAGAACAACATTAAATGGAAACTTGAAATGGCTTAAATATAAATGTCCAATCTGATATTTGGATTAATAAAGTTAATAAAGTAGTTAAACCAAAAGATAATTCCATCCTAACTGTTAAAGAATTTTACAATATTGATAATAAGAGCTGGAATGAAAACTACATTAATCAGGAGTTTAACCCCAATATTGCTAAAATTATTATTAAAATGATGATCCCATCTTTTGAATATGATGATTTTTGCTACTAGGGAGAATCTAATAATGGTAATTACTCTGTCAAATATGCATATGCTTTTTAAAAAGGGAAAAGGAGCATAGTATCAGCATAAAAAATACTAACTCCCCTAAACTCTTCTTATATTATAAATCCAAATATATGGAAAATTATTTGGCATTTGAAATGCATTCCTAAAGTCAGAAACTTCATGTATGGATGCATTAAAGACCAACTTCCTACTGAGGTAAATCTTTACAAAAGGAAATATAATAAAGATAAAGCTTGTAAACTTTGTAATAATGAGGATGAAACTATTGAACACTTGTTATTTGCTTGCCCTTGGGAAAAAGCTGTCTGGTTTGCCTCTCCCCACACTCTCAAAACTAAGAAAAATAGTACTGATAAAATTGGAGACTGGTTCTCCTGTATTATCAATTCTATAAATGAAAGCACTGTGGTTAATGAGTGTGATGCAGAATTTATAAGCTACCTCTGTTGGCATATTTGGAAAGGCAGAAAAAAATTTATTTTTGAAGGCACTGATCCAAACCCTTTATTGGCAATTGATTTGGCTCTTAACAACTCCAAGGAATACAAAAAAGCTAACAAAATGCTTAATGATGCAAAAACTTAAAAGCTGAAGGATTATATTTATGAAAAGGAGAATCAAAACAAAAATTATAGTAATAATAACAATAGAATTCATATTGTGCATAGTAATGTTGAATGTAATGTTAATGAAAGTAGAAACGGTAGAATTCCCAACTCTATTACGGGTATTACTAGTAATTCCCCTATCTGCATTTGGTCAACCCCTCCTGGCTAATAAGTTAAAAATTAACACTGATGCCTCTTTTTCAACTGTTGGTTGTGCAATTGCCTATGTTATCAGGGACTCGTTTGGTGCTCTTATTGGAGGTGATTCTAAACTTATAGAAGCAAGGAATGATTTTGAAGCTGAAGCACAAGGCATCTTGTGGGGATGTGAGGCTGCTCGGAGATTCTAGGATAACTCTATCATCATTGAGAATGACTATGAAGTTATCATGAAATCTCTTTCCTCTTTATCTCCTTTTAATAAATATGACTGTAATAATTTCTTTAGATCCATTTATGGTACTGTGAAACTTGTAATCCTATTTTCTCCTTTGTTTGTTGGTGTCGCCTAGGGTGTGATAAAAATAAGATCAATTCAAGTATGGAAAACTATGCACTCTCACCCTAGACAGGCACAGTACTGCAAGTATTACAGGACGTATGCAAGTTTTAATGATAAGTAGAGTTCGTTCTCAGGGACTTAAGTGTGTTAAACGCGTAGGACCAGACAACGAGTAGAAGTAAATAATTAGAAGACAGTAAATAAAATATTTGGTTTTTCGAATTTAAGAATTTAAACTAGGAAAATAAAGACAATAAAGTAAAAGATTAAGAATATGAGATGAGAAGTATAGCTTAGGTTTTACTAGTATGCACTAATCCTTCTAATTCTATCTATAGATCTAGTTCATAAGGGAGAATATTAGCTCTTGGTAATACTTAGTCAGGATTCTAAATTCCACTACCTTAGACCTTGAGAGCGACTAAGGGGGCTACGTCACAACCAAGAAGTGATTTAAAATAGGGTTATCAAACGCCACTAAGGCCCTAAGCAAATACTGCAAGTCTTGGTGATACTGTGGTTAAAACAAACCTTAATGACTATCTAGTTAGAAGTATGTTTTGTCAGAACTGCTATCGACACTAGACATTATGTGGTGGTTCAATAGTTAAACACCCTTACAAGGTGACCAAGCTATGGGAGGTTTAGTTCATACCTGAAGGAAATAAACTAAAAGAAATAATAAAAGACGTCATCTTGCTCTCTACAATAAACTGGAAGAATAAAACCTTAAGAACTAATTACTATGAGGCAAGGATGATTTACAAGTGATATAAGGGTGTATTTATAGGTGTTTAGAAGACCTAATTCGTTTTCTTGAGGAATTGTTAAGGTAATGGACTTCTAGCCCAACTCAAATTCGTATGGAAATAAAGATAAACACTGCTGCGTTGTTTTGGTCATAACTTCTTTATTATTGGTCCGTTTTTGCTCCACAAGATACCAAAAGAATCGCAACAGAATTATCTACACCCTGTAGGAGTAATCTACCAAATTCGGCCTCTTTATTAGGTAAAAACGCCTATCTTTGCAGAATCCCAGATTTAGGCAGCTTTTCCTTTTCCATCTTTTTAGCAATTCTTTCCTTATCTCCAATTACCATGCATATCTCCTTCCATAAGTTGTTGTCTTTGACTTGGACTCTAATTAAGCTCCATAATTATCTTTAAAGCTACACACTAAATAAACAATTAAACCCAATATGCTCTAAAAACATTATTTCTACAAATCAAGACACAAAATAGGAAAGTGCACTAAAACTCAAGAAAATCGACATTATTGACTCCTAAAACACTAAAAATGATGTCTCATCTTAACATAAATCTATCACAAATGAGGAGACATCATTTGTCGCAAAGGGAATCGTGTTGCTGATTGGGTTGCCAAACACTAGCTATGTGGCAAGTTGTTAGGTGATTGAAGTTATTTTCCTCCTCCCCAGTTAGCAAATCTTTTGCACCTTGACCTTTCTGCTAGTGGTATAGGGTGATATTTTGCATAACTTTGTAACTTTGCTCGCTCACTATTATCTATATATTTAAAATGTTTGACAAAAAAAAGAACGTTAAAACAAAAATTGGGACAAAAAATGCATTCAAAAAATTGTAAATCTTATTCTGTTTCTATGAGTTTTATACGTCATGACTTTTTAAAATATTTTCATGAAACAAAATATATATATATATATTGAAGTACCATATGGTGTTCTCATCGACATATGTTGTTCTCAAGCTATATTTATCGAGCAAGTTACTGACATCAAAAGAAGTACCTCAAAGTGTTCAGTCGAGGACATCCTCAGGCATAAATTGAAGGGTTTTGTTTCTGTATTATCAGTGGTATATATTTTATGATAGATTAGATTATGTGAGAGACATATGTGAAATATCAATGCACTACTCTCGGTTTTCACGAAAGCACGCCACTGAGTAGTTTAGAGGTGTTTTCGTAATATATATAAGCGTGATAAATTAGTATAATACTTAGGGGTTTCATACTCTAGTGTCAAATATCTAACTTAGATTGTTAACATTGAGTTGACATTAGAGTGCATGAATATCAGTACAATTGGTGTATTTCTTACATCTTTTTTTGTCAATAAAATATATTAAAACAGAACAATGAGAAGTACAAAGAAGGAAAACCAATACATGTATGTCACACAGTTCTCCTATAATACTGATCAAAACGGTTATAGGGACTATAAACTATTTATCCAGGAGAAGGTTACATTTGAAGCTCTACTAGAATGTCAACCTCTACATCTCTATACCTAGAAACATGTCTAATGGAAAGAAAGGTTCTACAACTAATGAACTCCGTAATTCTACACAGTAGAGGTTGAGCTCTCATTTTAGATAAGAATGTTGTAGAAAGACTTGGGTAATTATAAGGCAATCAGTATGAATTGTAACAAACCTATCACTAAAAGCCGCCGCAACACAAGCCTTTAAGACATTTTCTGCTTTTTCTTTCCATGATATTGCTACACTAGGTAGTATTCACATCAAAAAATAGAGGGAATTCGTGTTCAAGTTACAAGTGATAGTAATACCATTATGCTCTTATCACGTGTAAAGGAAGCATCGCAGTAAATATCCACGTCTATAACAAGGTTGACCCACTATTGTGGTAAGGAACCGCAAGGGCCTCACTTCTTCATCCCAACTATATATATATATATATATATATATATATATATATCATACCAAGTAATATATAAATAAGTATATAACATCTAGTATAGAAACGAACGTGTTTTAGTGTGTACAATAGGGAGTATTGTTATATAATTTAAACAAGTAAGCTACAAACAATACAAGGAAAATAAATTAAGCTACAATCTAAGTTAACATGCAAAAAACATAATCAGATAATACAATTAAAAATCCAAAGCTACTTGGAATGAAGATAACCCTAACTATGTGATGTCCCCATGGGTATATACAAATTACACTTAGGGAAGGCTCCTCGCAAGTGTACGAGTCGTCACAAGTAATAAAGTAGTAAGTATCTTAAGTCATTCTCCATAGGGACTATAGAGCTAATTTTGTACTTTCTTAATGTATATGGTGTGTTAGTTGAATAAAACTAAATATGAAAGATGATTTGGGGTTTAATTTTATATTTTTAATACTAGAGAAGGACTAGAATGCAAAAACTACAACTGCAAATTAAAACTAACTCGAATTAAACGGTTTAAAACTTAAATAAGATGATAACTTATGCAAATGTGAGATAGATTGCTTGAGACATTTTGGGCTCACTGGTGGGTCCTAGGGTGTTATAAAATAAAGCGATAAATAAAGAGGAACCACAAACTGCAAGTGTACAGTTGTCCTAAGTAATATATGATAATCAAGTTCTTTCTCAGGGACGGATTAGGTTCAACCCAAATATTAATAAAGTAGTAAGAATAATTGCTAAACAGGAAATAAAAAATAAGAATTTTTGTTTGGTTTTTTATAAATTAAAGATGCAAATAAAGTAAAAAGTAAATAGAAAGAAAGGAAATAAAGCAAATAAACGACTAACTTCAGATACGAGAGAGATACTTGAGTCTCGCAAGGAATCCACTTAATCAATATAACCTATGCTATGTTTAAGGGTAGAATTGGAATTATAATATTAGTCGGGAATCTAATATCTCCTATCCCCCTGTCGGGTGGACCTAGAAGCTAACCTAAAGTATCATAAACACATGTATGGTCGAATATGCCTCTTCGGATGATATGATTTTACCTCTTTGGCTATGTAACTAGTTAAGCCTGTCGGTCAATAACGGACATTACACGGGTATTACCTAGATCTGTATTTAAACCCCCCCTTGTCGGATGATCACTTCGCCACTAAAGCGAATAGCCCAAATATTAAAAGCTAATTCTAGTTGTTCCTAAAAGAATTAGTAATGAAAAAAAAGTAATATCCAATATATAAAACTCAATCCAATTTAAATGTAAACAATTCCAAATTCAAAACATAGATTAATTAATTAAGGTTCATCCTTGTAATGCGATTCTCAAGTATAAAGAAATTTAGCTCATAAGAAAATTAAAGACTAACATTAAATAAAAGGAATTCATGTTCAGATACAAAAGATAAATTGATAACCTAAAGGGTAGGATGACTGTTGATGGAAGAACAGGATTCCTCCAGAAATAGCTTCTCCTTGCCTTCTTCCTCTGACTTGAAAACCTTTAGCCTCTTGTGTAATTCTCTGAAGTGTGTGAAAAGAGGAGGCTAAGGGGTGTATTTATATGTGTTAGGGAACCCTAGGTCGAATTTACTTGGAGTGGAAGACAAGTTAAGAACTCTCAAATTCGTAGCCCTAAAATCTAGGAAAGGTAAGATTGTGCTGCTGATTTGTTTTGGTCATATCTCATTCAATACTTATCCGTTTGAGGAGTTACAATATATGAAACCGCTTTTCTCAGAAAAAGCTTTCTATTGGTGCAGACCAATGGTCCAGATTCCTAGCCAATCTTAAGTTATGGACTCGTCTTTGAAACGTGGCTGGAATTTCAGATTCATAAGACAACTTTATCTTTTCCTTCTTTGTATATATCTTTCCTAAATCTTCGTATTTCCATGTAAATCTTCTTTCCTTTACTTCTTTATGTTGACTTGGTCTCTAAGTAATTACCATTTATCTTTTAAAGCTTCACAATAAATAAATAATTAAACCTCATATGCTTAAAAAGAATAAATCAATAAATCAAGAAATAGAAATAGGAAAGTGCACTCTAAAAATAGAAAATCGAGTAAAAACATTTCCTAACACACTAAAATACCCTAAGACTTTAACTCTCACTTCTTCTCCTTGGATTGGTCTTTCATGAAATTCAAGAACCTATTAACTTTGCACTAAAAACAATCAAATTAACGCACAAAAGCTCATAAAACGCAAAAAGTCAATTTCCAAGGGGAGAAAGTGTAATATGATCAAATAAGCCTAAAAGTCTATCAAATAAGTCATTTATTCACCTAAAAGGATGTCTCCAAAGGGTTAATAATTAGAACAAATAGGGAGACATCACTCACTACTCATTATGACTTGTAATTGTTAGTTGTTTAAGGGTGAATTGGATGGTAATATGCTACTCGGGATTCTAGTATATACCTAAGTCTACCCTAAGTAAATATGTGCGACCCTATATCATTAGGGATTCTCCAGAGTGACCCTACCCTACTATTAGGTGATTATATATTAACCCTTGTTATGACAATCCGTTTAAATTCGACCTCCCGGTTCTAAAGTAATCGAACATTCATAAACTAGTTCCGTAACTGAACCCTCTCCCCCAGATGTAATCCAACTACTAACACAACTCAATTACTTGGACAGAATAATTAAATTCGAAAGCTAACCCAAGCATATGAAAAACATATTCATTCATCAATTCACTTCAACAAAAGTTGTCCCAAATTCAAACACACAATCATATAATCATAATATAGGATTCTTTCCCTTAATCTCAAGTTATACTGAACCAGGTGAGCTAGCTCATCTGGCCAGGGCTCTGTCTCTCAAGTGAGAGGTACAGGGTTCGAATCCCGCAGGCGTCAGAAAGTTATCAAAGTTTAGAAAGTTCTCTCAAGTGAGAGGTACCTGGTTCGAATCCCGCAGGCGGCAGAAAGTTATTAAAGTTTGGAAAGTTCTTTCAAGTGAGAGGTACATGGTTCGAATCCCGCAGGTGGAAGAAAGTTATTATGTTTGGAAAGTTTCCAAGGTCCGAAACCCTCCCCAGAACATGGGCAACCTAGTTCTGATTACCTGGAGGTATGGTTGGGGAGGCAGTCATATCTCCCGGGGGACTAGTCGGGTGTAAGCCCGGGAACCCTCGTCATCAAAAAAAAAAAAAAAAGTTATACTGTAAATTAGTTCATAATATAAAATTTATTACACTATGCCGCGTCAAGGGTCTAGCGACTACATGAGTAGTCGCTAAAAATAACAAAAGTAGTCGCGAGAAATCGGATCAAGGATCTAACGACTACATGTAGTCGTTAAAAATTAGTCGCGAAAAACTAGTCGTTAGAATGTAAACCTTAAGACTACACGCGAAGAAGTAGTCGTTAGAGACAGTGGCATTACTAACGACTACAAGTCGTTAGATAACGCTTCTTCTAGCGACTACGTAGTAGTCGTTAATTTAGTAATTATCAACGACTACAAAGTAGTCGAGAAAAGATAAGTTCATTAACGACTACAAAGTAGTCGTTATTATTACAATGTATAGCGACTACTTGATGTAGTCAATAACGACTACTATGTAGCAGCTATTATTAAATTTTTTTAAAAAAATAAAAAAATACAATTTTCGAATTATTTTTAATTACAATTCTGTAATTAAAAATAATTCGAAAATCATATTTTTTTAAAATACAATTAATAAATAAAATAAAAATACAATTAACAATTCAAAATAATTAATTAAAATATATAATTAAACCAAAGTCAAACCCAGTCAAATCAGGTCAAAGTCATACCAAACTACACCAAATTAAATTAAAAGTATTAATACAAACCCAAACCAAATAAAATTAACTTAAAAGTCTTAATAGATAATAAAATAAACACCAACAAGCACGATATCTAGAATCCGAGCCGTGTATAAACGTTTTCATCATTCCCGGGCTCGTAATCATCTTCATCAACTTCAACATCTTCACCATCTTCAAAGTTGAGTGTTTAGAGTCAAAGTTGAGTGTTTAGAGACAAAGTCGAGTGTTTAGAGTCAAAGTTGAGTGTTTAGGGTCAAACTTGAGTGTTTAGGGTCAAGGTTGAGTGCTTAGAGTCAAAGTTGAGTGTTTAGAGTCAAAGTTGAGTGTTTAGGGTCAAACTTGAGTGTTTAGGGTCAAGGTTGACTGTTTAGAGTCAAACTTGAGTGTTTAGAGTCAAACTTGAGTGTTTAGAGTCAAAGTTGAATGTTTAGAGTCAAAGTTGAGTGTTTAGGGTCAAAGTTGAGTGTTTAGAGTCAAAGTTGAGTGTTTAGAGTCAAAGTTGAGTGTTTAGAGTCAAAGTTGAGTGTTTAGAGTCAAAGTTGAGTGTTTAGGGTCAAACTTGAGTGTTTAGGGTCAAGGTTGAGTGTTTAGAGTCAAACTTGAGTGTTTAGAGTCAAAGTTGAGTGTTTAGAGTCAAAGTTGAGTGTTTAGGGTCAAAGTTGAGTGTTTAGGGTCAAAGTTGAGTGTTTAGAGTCAAAGTTGAGTGTTTTGGGTCAAAGTTGAGTGTTTAGAGTCAAAGTTGAGTGTTTGGAGTCAAAGTTGAGTGTTTAGAGTCAAAGTTGAGTGTTTAGGGTCAAACTTGAGTGTTTAGGGTCAAGGTTGAGTGTTTAGAGTCAAACTTGAGTGTTTAGAGTCAAAGTTGAGTGTTTAGAGTCAAAGTTGAGTGTTCAGAGTCAAAGTTGAGTGTTTAGGTTCAAAGTTGAGTGTTTAGAGTCAAAGTTGAGTGTTTATAGTCAAAGTTGAGTGTTTAGAGTCAAAGTTGAGTGTTTAGAGTCAAAGTTAAGTGTTTAGAGTCAAAGTTGAGTGTTTAGTGTCAAACTTGAGTGCTTAGGGTCAAGGTTGAGTGTTTAGAGTCAAAATTGAGTGTTTAGAGTTAAAGTTGAGTGTTTAGAGTCAAAGTTAAGTGTTTAGAGTCAAAGTTGAGTGTTTAGAGTCAAAGTTGAGTGTTTAGGGTCAAAGTTGAGGGTTTAGAGTCAAAGTTGAGTGTTTTGGGTCAAAGTTGAGTTTTTAGAGTCAAAGTTGAGTGTTTAGAGTCAAATTTGAGTGTTTAGAGTCAAAGTTGAGTGTTTAGAGTCAAAGTTGAGTGTTTAGGTTCAAAGTTGAGTGTTTAGGGTCAAAGTTGAGTGTTTAGTGTCAAACTTGAGTGTTTAGGGTCAAGGTTGAGTGTTTAGAGTCAAAATTGAGTGTTTAGAGTTAAAGTTGAGTGTTTAGAGTCAAAGTTGAGTGTTTAGAGTCAAAGTTGAGTGTTTAGAGTCAAAGTTGAGTGTTTAGGGTCAAAGTTGAGGATTTAGAGTCAAAGTTGAGTGTTTTGGGTCAAAGTTGAGTGTTTAGAGTCAAAGTTGAGTGTTTAGAGTCAAAGTTGAGTGTTTAGAGTCAAAGTTGAGTGTTTAGAGTCAAAGTTGAGTGTTTAGCGTCAAACTTGAGTGTTTAGGGTCAAACTTGAGTGTTTAGGGTCAAGGTTGAGTGTTTAGAGTCAAACTTGAGTGTTTAGAGTCAAACTTGAGTGTTTAGAGTCAAAGTTGAGTGTTTAGAGTCAATGTTGAGTGTTTAGAGTCAAAGTTGAGTGTTTAGGGTCAAAGTTGAGTGTTTAGAGTCAAAGTTGAGTGTTTAGAGTCAAAGTTGAGTGTTTCGGGTCAAAGTTGAGTGTTTAGAGTCAAAGTTGAGTGTTTAGAGTCAAAGTTGAGTGTTTTGAGTCAAAGTTGAGTGTTTAGGGTCAAAGTTGAGTGTTTAGGGTCAAGGTTGAGTGTTTAGAGTCAAAGTTGAGTGTTTAGAGTCAAAGTTGAGTGTTTAGAGTCAAAGTTGAGTGTTTAGGGTCAAACTTGAGTGTTTAGGGTCAAAGTTGAGTGTTTAGAGTCAAAGTTGAGTGTTTTGGGTCAAAGTTGAGTGTTTAGAGTCAAAGTTGAGTGTTTGGAGTCAAAGTTGAGTGTTTAGAGTCAAAGTTGAGTGTTTAGGGTCAAACTTGAATGTTTAGGGTCAAGGTTGAGTGTTTAGAGTCAAACTTGAGTGATTAGAGTCAAAGTTGAGTGTTTAGAGTCAAAGTTGAGTGTTTAGAGTCAAAGTTGAGTGTTTAGGGTCAAAGTTGAGTGTTTAGAGTCAAAGTTGAGTGTTTAGAGTCAAAGTTGAGTGTTTTGGGTCAAAGTTGAGTGTTTAGAGTCAAAGTTGAGTGTTTAGAGTCAAAGTTGAGTGTTTAGAGTCAAAGTTGAGTGTTTAGTGTCAAACTTGAGTGTTTAGGGTCAAGGTTGAGTGTTTAGAGTCAAAATTGAGTGTTTAGAGTTAAAGTTGAGTGTTTAGAGTCAAAGTTGAGTGTTTAGGGTCAAAGTTGAGGGTTTAGAGTCAAAGTTGAGTGTTTTGGGTCAAAGTTGAGTTTTTAGAGTCAAAGTTGAGTGTTTAGAGTGAAAGTTGAGTGTTTTGGGTCAAAGTTGAGTGTTTAGAGTCAAAGTTGAGTGTTTAGAGTCAAAGTTGAGTGTTTAGAGTCAAAGTTGAGTGTTTAGTGTCAAACTTGAGTGTTTAGGGTCAAGGTTGAGTGTTTAGAGTCAAAATTGAGTGTTTAGAGTTAAAGTTGAGTGTTTAGAGTCAAAGTTGAGTGTTTAGAGTCAAAGTTGAGTGTTTAGAGTCAAATTTGAGTGTTTAGGGTCAAAGTTGAGGGTTTAGAGTCAAAGTTGAGTGTTTTGGGTCAAAGTTGAGTGTTTAGAGTCAAAGTTGAGTGTTTAGAGTCAAAGTTGAGTGTTTAGAGTCAAAGTTGAGTGTTTAGAGTCAAAGTTGAGTGTTTAGCGTCAAACTTGAGTGTTTAGGGTCAAACTTGAGTGTTTAGGGTCAAGGTTGAGTGTTTAGAGTCAAACTTGAGTGTTTAGAGTCAAAGTTGAGTGTTTAGAGTCAAAGTTGAGTGTTTAGAGTCAATGTTGAGTGTTTAGAGTCAAAGTTGAGTGTTTAGGGTTAAAGTTGAGTGTTTAGAGTCAAAGTTGAGTGTTTAGAGTCAAAGTTGAGTGTTTCGGGTCAAAGTTGAGTGTTTAGAGTCAAAGTTGAGTGTTTAGAGTCAAAGTTGAGTGTTTTGAGTCAAAGTTGAGTGTTTAGGGTCAAAGTTGAGTGTTTAGGGTCAAGGTTGAGTGTTTAGAGTCAAACTTGAGTGTTTAGAGTCAAAGTTGAGTGTTTAGAGTCAAAGTTGAGTGTTTAGGGTCAAAGTTGAGTGTTTAGGGTCAAAGTTGAGTGTTTAGAGTCAAAGTTGAGTGTTTTGGGTCAAAGTTGAGTGTTTAGAGTCAAAGTTGAGTGTTTGGAGTCAAAGTTGAGTGTTTAGAGTCAAAGTTGAGTGTTTAGGGTCAAACTTGAATGTTTAGGGTCAAGGTTGAGTGTTTAGAGTCAAACTTGAGTGATTAGAGTCAAAGTTGAGTGTTTAGAGTCAAAGTTGAGTGTTTAGAGTCAAAGTTGAGTGTTTAGGGTCAAAGTTGAGTGTTTAGAGTCAAAGTTGAGTGTTTAGAGTCAAAGTTGAGTGTTTTGGGTCAAAGTTGAGTGTTTAGAGTCAAAGTTGAGTGTTTAGAGTCAAAGTTGAGTGTTTAGAGTCAAAGTTGAGTGTTTAGTGTCAAACTTGAGTGTTTAGGGTCAAGGTTGAGTGTTTAGAGTCAAAATTGAGTGTTTAGAGTTAAAGTTGAGTGTTTAGAGTCAAAGTTGAGTGTTTAGAGTCAAAGTTGAGTGTTTAGAGTCAAAGTTGAGTGTTTATGGTCAAAGTTGAGGGTTTAGAGTCAAAGTTGAGTGTTTTGGGTCAAAGTTGAGTGTTTAGAGTCAAAGTTGAGTATTTAGAGTCAAAGTTGAGTGTTTAGAGTCAAAGTTGAGTGTTTAGGGTCAAACTTGAGTGTTTAGGGTCAAGGTTAAGTGTTTAGAGTCAAACTTGAGTGTTTAGAGTCAAAGTTGAGTGTTTAGAGTCAAAGTTGAGTGTTTAGAGTCAATGTTGAGTGTTTAGAGTCAAAGTTGTGTGTTTAGGGTCAAAGTTGAGTGTTTAGAGTCAAAGTTGAGTGTTTAGAGTCAAAGTTGAGTGTTTTGGGTCAAAGTTGAGTGTTTAGAGTAAAAGTTGAGTGTTTAGAGTCAAAGTTGAGTGTTTAGGGTCAAAGTTGAGTGTTTAGGGTCAAAGTTGAGTGCTTAGGGTCAAAGTTGAGTGTTTAGGGTCAAACTTGAGTGTTTAGGGTCAAACTTGAGTGTTTAGGGTCAAAGTTGAGTGTTTAGAGTCAAAGTTGAGTGTTTAGAGTCAAAGTTGAGTGTTTAGGGTCAAACTTGAGTGTTTAGGGTCAAGGTTGAGTGTTTAAAGTCAAACGTGAGTGTTTAGAGTCAAAGATGAGTGTTATGGGTCAAAGTTGAGTTATTTGGGTCAAAGTTGAGTGTTTAGAGTCAAAGTTGAGTGTTTAGAGTCAAAGTTGAGTGTTTAGAGTCAAAGTTGAGTGTTTAGGGTCAAGGTTGAGTGTTTAGGGTCAAAGGTGAGTGTTTAGGGTCAAACTTGAGTGTTTAGGGCCAAGGTTGAGTGTTTAGAGTCAAACTTGAGTGTTTAGAGTCAACGTTGAGTGTTTAGAGTCAAATTTGAGTGTTTAGAGTATCTAGTCAACTATATAAATAGTATAAAAATACAAATTCACCTCAAATATAAAAAGTTTAAGTCAATAAAATGTTTTAATACAAATAAACCAAAAAAAAAATCTCCTAATCAGAATCATATCCACTAACAACTATAGGTTCGTCATCGCTATCAACCTCAATAGGTTCTTCCTCATCACCGTACTCATCCAAGGTGTCATCTTCAATTTCTTCATTTTCATCAACAACCATATCAAAAGTCAAATCAACAAAAAAATTAGCAGGGTCAATATCGATCTCCTCGGTGGATGCCAAGTTCACCGGATCGGAAATCGTCTCGGTGTTCACTAAAGGGATAGTGACACTCGAGTCTCCAGTAGGTATTGATTCTGCACCCCATAACTCGGGACTCCATCCATGTCTATCGTTGAGTTCCCATACTACTTTCCATCCTTTTTGTGATTTCCTTGGGTTAATCTCGTCGATGTAAAATACTTTTTTTTTTGCTTGAGTAGCTAAGATGTAAGGCTCTGTTTCCCAAAAAAATTTAGACGTGTTGATAAGAGTTACCCCATTCTCTTCCCTCGGTTTACTTGTGTTATACCAATTACACTCGAACAGCATAACGGAACAGTCATCGTCAAATGTGAACTCTACAACCTTGACTAGTTCACCGTTAAAAGGTTTTCCATCGTAGATGGCGGATACCCCGTAATCTTGTGTCACCCTTGTTTCACCCTTTTCACGAGTGACCCATTTAACACCATTCACAACACATGAATCGTACTTATAAACTGCACCATGAGACTTACTAGCCAATGCAATCATCTCACTTGTAGCGAATGCATCACCTTCTTTTTCCATTTATTTTTGTATTTGAATGGATCTATACCTTATGCAGAAACCAGTCTCGGAAATTTTGCCGGTGTTTCCTATCTTTGTCGGCTGGGGTACCCGATAGCGTGGCTTTGTGTTCTCTGCACATTTGACGATCAAACTGAATACATTTTTCCATAATGAATAAACATTTAATAAATAAATTGAAAACTTACGTCATCAAATGTTGGATTTCATCGCAATTAAGTAGGATATACCAGTCGATTTGCTCCTTCTCGTTGTATTGCAAATTACCATACTCTTTTTTACCTATAGGAATACATTGGCTCTTAACTACGGAAAATTCTTTAGGTTGAGCTTCGGTCTCGGTATATCTACCCGGATCATTAAACTTTGTTTTTTCTTCTTTAAGGTAACGCGATATGAATGTCAAAGTCTCCTCTACACCGTATCCCTCGGCGATTGAACCCTCCGGCCTAGCCGGGTTTCGTATATACTCCTTTAATTTCTTTAGATACCGCTCAAACGGGTACATCCAACGCATCTGAACCGGCCCCCCTAACAAAGCCTCGTCGTATAAATGTATGACAAAGTGGATCATTATATCAAAAAACGCGGGAGGTAAAATCATCTCCAATCTACACATAACTTCAACCACTTTCTTCTTCCCCTTTTCTAACTCTTTCCTACTCAGATTTTTATTACACACAACTCTAAAAACGTTGGCTAGCCTGATAATCGCGTCACTAATCGCTTTGTCTTCGAAAAGCCCTGGGATACTAGCCACAAATAGGTACTACATCATCACGTGACAGTCGTGAGATTTCATTCCTATAATCTTGCCCAAGTCACTTTGAACATTATTTCTCAAACTCGATGCGAATCCATCGGGAAACTTCCGTGCCTTCAGCCAGTCAAGAAATACTTTCCTTTTTTCCGTTGATAATGTATAATTAGCTCGAGTCATTATTTGTTTACCTTTTTTCTCTTTCAACCACAACTCTGGCCTGATATTCATTTCCTTGAGATCAATTCTCGCTTTCACGTTGTCTTTGTTATGTTTCCCATCAAGACCTATTACTGTGCCGAGAAGAGCATCACACACGTTTTTCTCGCAATGCATGATATCAATGTTATGTTTCAACAAGTTTTCGGACCAATAAGGTAAACGATAAAAGATACTCTTTTTCTTCCAATTGAATACACGAGGACAAGTCTGTCTCACAATCTTTCCCCCAAAATCCTTGTGTTTCTCGGGAAGCACAATGGGAAGCCCATCTAACTGTGTCTGGATATCGGCAGGTTTATATTTCTTCGGTGGGCCCGTACAATCGGATTGCTTGTACAAAACACTTTCACTTCTAAATCGATGGCCGATAGGTAACCAACGTTTATGGTCGAAGTAAGCAACCCCTTTCTTCACAATCAATGACGGAGTAGAATCCATGCATTCTGGACAAGCTTTGTAACCTTGACCCGACCATCCCGAGGTGTATGACCTAGCGGGAAAATTGTTAGTCGTAGACAACAAACAAACCTTCATAGTAAACTCTTCCTTCTTGTGGGAATCATAAGTAAGAATCCCCTTATCCCAAAACTCGTCCAACTCATCTATAACAGGTCGAAGAAAGACGTCCATGTCCTTGCCGGGTGAACGGGGACCTGGAATCAACAAACAAAGCAGGAATGTCGTCTCCTTCATACACTCCCACGGTGGTAAGTTGTAGACGGTCAATATAACCGGCCACATGCTGTACGAGTTGTTCTGCATAGAGAAAGGGCAAAAGCCGTCGATACCCAAACCCAAGAAGACGTTCCGATGTTCACTTGCAAACTCAGGATGTAACTGAACAAATCTCTTCCAACTATCTCCGTCAACCGGATGACGCAACAAATCTGGATCAGTATTCTTCCCTGTTTGGTGCCAGATCATATTTTCGGCAGTGTGTCTCGAAGCATAAAGTCGCTGCAGCCTAGGGGCAATCGGGAAATATCAGAGTTTCTTATGCGCTACCTTCAGACCTTTCTTCGGGTCCCATCTGGATTAACTACATACTGGACACTTTTCGAGGGAGGCATTCTCCTTGTAAAACAAAGCACAATCGTTCACGCAAACATCGATGGTATTGTAACCCATACCTAAATTTTTTAACTTTTTGTTGCATGCCTCGTATGAATCGGGCAAGGTATGAGGTTTGGGCAACACACGGCACAAAAGATCAAGCAACTCGGTGAAGGACGTGTTAGTCCACTTGTTCCTCACCTTCACGTGCATTAGCTTCGCAATGAAATTTAACGACCTCATGACATCACAACCAGGGTATAACTCGGTCTCTAAATTGGAAAACATCGTTTCAAATTTGCCACGAGCTGTACTGTTCGAGTCTGTCATCTCGGTTTCACCGGAATGACCACCAATCTCGTAATTAGGTCTCAAATCATCGTATACATCCAACATTTCATGTTCTTCATATCGAGTCTCGGGAATATCCTCGGTCTCACCATGCTTTGTCCAAATATCATACGTCTCCAGAAACCCAGACAGTAAAAGATGTGACCTAACTTTGACCACCGTATACCGACGATAATTCGAACACTCTTTGCACGGACAAAAAATTGTTTCTTCACTAGGAGGTTTATTCTTTTGAGCAAAAGCGAGGTATGCTTCTATCCCCTTAATAAATTCACGCAAAACTTTATGAGCGGTACCAATCCAACTCTTATCAATACCCGAAACCATAGTCAACTATTACAATATGAAAGAATACAACATAAATAGAATGAAAAAAAATATTACATCACCAAATAAATACATAAAAATAAAACGAAAAAAATTATTACATCACCGATTACATAAATGAATAAAAAAATAAAAAAAATTATTACATCACCGATAAAATAAATAAATATAAAATTAAAAGCACACAAAATATTACATCACCAAATAAATGCATAAATATAAAATTAAAAGCATACAAAATATAACATCACAAAATAAATACCTAAATAAAAAATTAAAAGCATACAAAATATAACATCAGTATATAAAAATATATCCTATTTATACTTTTATGCATCATACAATAATATATCATACAAATACAAATATAAATATATATATATATATATATATATATATTTATATATATATATACATATATATTTATAATTCACATAAAATTATTAAATGATTAGAGATATATACATAGTGATATTATATATTTAGCATTAACTATACAATTTTAATCAAATAAGGTAAAGATGAAAAAGACACATACTTTTGGGCAAATTTGGAAGGAAAAATAGATAATTGAGGCGGTCCCACGTTGATGTTTGACCCGGGAAAGCTTGTCCACGTGTTGAAATACCTAATAAGTGATACTATTTACCATTTACTACACAATTGAATGAAAGTAAAAGAAATTTGAAAGAGTTTTATGGAATAAAAGACACATACTTTTGTGGCAAATTTGGAAGGAAAAATTGATAATTGAGGCGGTCCCACGTTGATGTTTGACCCAGGAAAGCTTGTCCACGTGTTGAAATACCTAATAAGTGATACTATTTACCATTTACTACACAATTGAATGAAAGTAAAAGAAATTTGAAAGAGTTTTATGGAACAAAAAATACATACTTTTGGGCAAATTTGGAAGGAAAAATTGATAATTGAGGCGGTCCCACGTGATGATTGACCCGGGCAAGCTTTTCCAAGTGTTGAAATAAAATTTTGATGATGAATTGTGGAAAAAAATTGGGAGAGTTTTGAGAGAAAGAAAGAGAAATTATATAATAATGGTGTATTGAGTAAAGAAATTCGCAAGTTACTGTTGAAAACACGCTACCACTATTCGCGACTACACGTGTAGTCGCAAAAGCCTCACAAGTAGTCGTTAGAAATGACTACTAACGACTACTTCATGTAGTCTTTAAATAATACAACCTCTAGCGACTACACGTTGGCGGTGGGAAATTAATTAAAAAATACATAAACACACTAGCGACTACGTCATAAGTAGTAACGACTATTTCTTGTAGTCGTTAAACGCGAAACTTACTAACGACTACGTTGTAGTCGAGAAACATTCCCTGTAGTCGTTAAACAGATGTAGTCGCTAGAGGCTCTGGTCTTTAGCGACTACAGCGCGTAGTCGCGAGAAGTTTAGTCGCTAGAGGCTTGTGCGGTAGTAGTGTTACAAGGTTTATAAGAGACATATTAATGATGAGAATGAAAAAAGATTAAGCATTACACTAAAAACATGATGAATTGATCGGAGGAAATGATGGAAAATGGTGATGTTGACTTGTGTTCTTCCTTCTTTCTCAATGCTCCAGGCGTTCTTTCCTTTTAAAATTCTGAAAATGTAACTTATTTGATCTTCCAAAACTAGAGTATAAAGTGTAAAAAATGTTTTTGTTCATGTGGGCCCACTTAGGTGGGTCAAATGTGGCACAAAAATGTTTCACTCCAACAAAACTCGCATAACTCCTTCGGCTTAACTCCGATTCACAAACCACTTTCTCTCACACGTTCGAGGCTCGAATGACTATCATTAACGCAAGGGTTTGCTCATAATTATCATCAAATGTGCATGGTGACTCTATCAAGTTGACTTTCATGTTTTGCCAAAAACTGCATTTGACTCCTCAGTTGACTTTTAGCTAATCTATCACCTTTACTTGGGTTTGACTTTATAATTTTGACTTCTTCACATCATTTGCACAAAAGCTTCGAAATTACTTACATGAGAATAGCAAATAGATCAATATTTGTCAATTAATAGGGACAAATCCCTCAAATAAGTCCATTAACCCCAACAAAATGATGTCTCGTGTCTATATAAACATATCACAAAACACGAGACATCACTATGTATACTCGATTTTATTTGAGGTATCCAAATAATAGGGATATGGTGAATTATGACTATCCATAATTCAAATTAAAGAAATAGCCACTCTCATAGTTTAATGGCTTTCAAATAACTCTACCAAACTGTAATCTTGGCCTATGTTACACATAAGACTAAACTCGATTTGAAAGTGCTTTAAGATTACAACATATATAACAAATATGATTTGTAATTACATATTAGGAAATTGGCATGATGCAAGATTCTACTAACTCGAGAAATAAGTATCTCCAATACTTAACATTCCATCCCCATAAGGCTCCACTAGTGTTGAAGTAAGTAACTATTGTCCTCTTAGAATTTAGACACAATATAAACATGCATCTAGTCTCAATCATTAATGCTTAAAGCACCCAAAAATGTATGAATCCGAAGAAACTATAAAGTAGGGTTCAGATATCTTCCCAATATAATTAATCACTCACTCATACTATGAGAGAGAAGTATATTACTAAAATAAGGAGTACAAATTAATAACTAAATTACTTAGTCTAAACATAAAATGAGTAAAGATAGGGAAATTCTTACGTGGGTTAGACCACCATTTTGAATATAGTTTTAATATTTGTTTAATGTTTTTAAAGTTTTTTTCATCAAAATGCTTTAAAAGTTATGTCCATGCAAATATAGGACCCTTATTCATTAGTATTTTAAACTTAGTTAATAACTTTACAATGTAATAGTAATTGTTATAAACAGAGAGAATAATAGATAATTGATTATAAAAAGTGTGTCGGATTACAAAGTATAGACTCGTATATATAAAGAATAGGAAACCCTAAGCCCTAGTCTTCATGGGCTTGACTAAAAGTTCATGGATTGGACTGATTATCCACATATGGGTTTATAGCACCCCCCTTGGATATTCAGTCCCTAAGAATATGCCTCGTTAAAACCTTCCTTAAAAAAACCTAGTAGGAGAAAAAATTAGTAAAAGAGAAAGAGTACATTTCTTTATACGCTTTCTAAAACTACCTCATTAAAAACCTTTATCAGGAAAACCTATTAGGAAAAAACATTGATGAAGGAAAAAAGTGTAGTGCATATTTTTCTACCCCTCTTGTCAACCTCTCAAGAAATATCTTGAAGTCGTTGCATGCTAATTTTATGTATTAATTTTTTGAATGTAGATGTAAGTAATGCCTTTGTATATAAATCGTCCAAATTGTCACTTGAGCGAATTTGATGAGCACCTGTTTCACATTTCTTTGATGTAGCCTCCTTTGTCTTGAGTGATACAAGTAACATATACTTGTTGAAAGATTGCATTCCCCTTAAATATTTAATTTTGAGAATATGCCTCATTAAAAACTTTCTAACAAAAACCCAATGGGACAAAATCTTAGTAAAAGAAAAATAGTACAATATTATTCAGTACGCTTATAAACACGCTTCATTAAAAATCTTGCAAGGAAAAGACAGTGGGAAAAAACCTATGCTAATGGAAAAATAGTGCATTGCGTAAATGTCTCCCCCTAATGTAAGTATAACACAATGGTTTATAACTTGAGACATTTGATAGGAGTAAGAAATAATACGACATAAATTCGATCGACGCTTCATTCATATATAATGATTTAAAGTGCTCGACATAAGACTTATATGAAGTCTTTCATAAAAAATAATAACAAATAAAAGTGCATCCACCACCAGAGACTATATCTCTTAAATAAATTGTGTGTGCTACAACATACTATATTATATAGTGACTCAGTCTTATAGCGCATTCGTTTCATAATTTGAAAGTTTCACGTCGTACAAGTGAAATTAAATTTTTTTTTTTGCTTTATTTATGTCTTTCTACTGATGTCCAGTCAGTTTATTTAGACATTTTAATTAAAAAATACTCAATTTTATTCATATATCAATAGTTATTGCGCGCATATATAAATATTTGATCATGATCAATTTTTAGTTAGGTTCCAATAATTTAAAGTAGTAAAATAACTTATTAAGATCTCAATATATAATCAGGTACCTGATAATCAATTGGAGTATTTTAGTTCTCAGTTATATACACTACTTTGACATTGATAAGATGTCAAAAGTCTCAAAATTAACAAATTTCTCATGTTGCTGCTCCTTTATGCTATCTTTGGAACCAAATAGATCTATTGCGCTTTAAGCGTACAATAATCTAATTTTATTAGATAGATATTCTGAGACATAAGTTTAATTAGGAGCACTGATAACTGGATATTGTGACTTAGTCACTACATCTTTACAATATTTTTAATCATTTGAATGAGTATACGATGATCAATATAAATAATGTTTTCTAATATTCCAGCTATATATATTTTTTTATTTCTTCCCTATTCTTGAGAATATCATATATAACTTGTTCTCAAAATCCATATTTATGCACAGTGGTGGAGCAGTTGTAATAGAAATTACACAATCAGATTATCTTGATGGATATAGATTTTGGTCTTTACTTATAGAGAGTATAATAATGAGCAAAATTCATAGCCATTCATCATAGGCAATTCAGTAAATAAATTTGCTAGACTCGTATTTATCCCTTGATTTTGTTTTGAAAAAATAGACGATTCAATATCAAAATTATTTAGGATAAAAATCTTTGTTAGAGCATAACCGATTTGCTAATATCCATTTGATAATATCGATCTTTATATTATTACTTGTGAATATTCGAGTAAAAGTTACATTGCCAAATATACATATGATAATGTTGGCAAAATATAATATAGTGATATCTTCCAAATATAAGTGAGATATAATCCACTCTTCAAATTTAGTAAATTTATTTTACAAGAGTCAAAATATTTTTTGTTGAACTTAATGTTTCTAGGAAATGCAATTTTGGTTTTTTAGAAATTTTATATATAAGTCACACCATCATACATTTTCTCATAAAATATCATTTGGATTTTAGATAAATGTAAATTTTGGAAGCACAATACAAGCATTACCAAATCTTTCTATTAGGTTGGATGTACCATATATGGTTTGACATTTTCTTTAGAAACTTGAAGATCAGAGAAATATATCTTATTTCTTAGGTTATGCAAAGGAAAAATGAATAAAAAAGTCAGAATTAGACCAATGGACCCTATTGAGTCGCTTGAAGATGTAGAGTAAAAATAACAAATTTTTTGGTGTTCTTTATATTTTTATTTATTTATGTTAAAGATGGAGTTTGTTTAAGTATTCTTCTGCAAAAAAAAAAAAAAAGAGCTTGTGTATATATCTATGTATCTTTCCTTGTATATATGTGTTCACATAAGATACATAAAGTTATGTCTAATATTTTTCAGTTATACGTTATGCTATATCAGTGGATTTGCATAAAATACATATATATCTTATGTATACGCCATATTTTTCCATCAGTTATACTATAAGCATATTTACATATACTTTTAATGTTATACCCCATATTTTCACTATATGTTATACTATACCAGAGGATATGTATAAAATACATATACATCGTATGTATATGCTCTATTTTATATACCATTAAATTGGTATATTTTTTTCTCAATAAAAAAATTATAATATATTTGTTTATAATTAAATGAATAACACAGGTAAAAGGAGTAGGATAAACAAAATAACATTAATATAATTATTCAAGTAATAAAAATAAATCAGGCCATGTTTTTAATCGTATGAAAAAAAAATTATTATGTTACTACAAAAGCTACAAAAAAGAATAAAGAAAATGAATTATCTTTTTTTTCTTTTCATACGTTTAAATGTTAAATGGATTGTTTGGTAAAACATGATTTCTTTTTCTTTGTTGGCTACAAAGCAACAAGCAACATATAGGTAATATTATTTGTTTTCTTTTACTTGCTACATTGCTACACTGGACATCATGTATTTATGACTTGGTAAAAAAAAACGATGGATTGAAATATGAAAATTTAAATATATTACATAATATTTTGAGGATAGAGACTTTTTTAGATTATCAGAGAGAATAATAGAGAATTGATTATTAGAAGTGTGTCGGATTAAAAAGTATAGTCTCCTTTATATAGAGAATAGGAAACCCTAAACCCTAGTTTCATTGGTTTGACTAAAAGTTCATGGGTTGGACTGATTATCCACATATGGGTTTATAACAAAAAACAGTTTGTTTTACATTAGTTACTAAATCAATTTTTTTTGTCTAAATAAAAAATATTAGATTGATTTTTTTCAACAATTAATTTAACAAACTTGTTAACTTTTCAAAAATATTATATAAATCTAGAGTAGTTTTATCTTAAATTATGGGGATTATGTTTAACCAATAATTAAACTTTATGGTAACTAGTATACCAGAAATACTCCCAACTTATAATGGTCTTGAGATTGTTTATGACTGGGATGTAGGGACAAATCCAGGATTTTCAGTTGGAAAGACAATTAATTTTTTCTTTAGGACATTTGTCTCCCAGGATGTGATAAAATAACCTAACAAAATCACACCTTTAGAGCTAACTAATAGAAAGTGTACAGATCGTTGACAAGTAATAAAAATAAGTATCGTTTCCACAAGGAATATGAATGTTTATTCTTCAAACGTGTTCTTTGGGAAGTGTAATCGAATGAGTTGTAAAACTAAAAAGAAAAGATGAATATTTATTCTATTTTTGTTATCAAGACTAAGAATTCAATAAAAGTAATTTAAGATAATATAATTAACTAAATACGAGAATATAAAGTAACTAAGGAGTTGAGATGAGAATTTAGCCCAAGAACTCGCAAGTAATCTCCACTTGTATCAATTTTACGTTTTATTGTTTAAGGGTGAATTGTTTAATGACACAATAGTCATGTTTCTAACTTCTTCGTAACTCCCTTTAGGACATCTTAGGTATCTATTTCAACAGTACTAGGAGAGTCGGGTGAGGTGACCCTACACAATGATCGGTTTCGTAGTCCTTGTGGTGACGATACTCTTTAAATACTGATTTTTATTACTTGTGAACGATCCGTACACTTGCGGTTAGTTAGCTCTCTCGAGGTGTGAATTTGTTAGGTAATATTATCACACCTTGGAGACGACAACCTCAAAGAAAAAATCAATTGCCTTTCTAAATAAAAATCCTGGATTTGTCCCTACACATCGCTCATAGTCATAAGTAGTCTAAAGCCATTATAGGTCGGGAGTAAATTTGGTATATCAATTACCATAAAACTTTAATTAGTAAAATAATTGCCATAATTTGAGATAAAACTACTCTAGATCTATATAATATTTTTGAAAAGTTGGTTGATTTAACTGTTAAAAAAACAACCTAATATTTACTATTTAGATAAAAATAAATTTTGATTTATTGACTAATGTAAAAAAAATTGTTCACGTTTACGTTGTAAGAATATTAACTTAAGTTAAAATATTTAAAGAATAAAGGCCCTATATTTGCATAGACATAATTTTTATAGCATCTAATAAAGAAAATCGATCTACTCGATGTCAAATTTTTCTTTTCCCATTACTTGTTGTAATAAATTAATATCATCAATCTCAAACTTTTGGTGGAATTCAGGTGAAAAATCTTGAATTCACTGGATGGCATGGTAAAATTTCATGGTCAACAAAGTGCTTGGAGGAATGGGATTCAAGGATTTCAAACGAATAAACACGGCGTTACTTGCATCACAAGCCTAGCTAATTCATAATAATCCGAATACTTTGGCAGCCAGACTTCTGACAGGTATATATTTACCGAATAGTACTTTTTCCGATGTTAAATTAAGACAATATCGAGCATGGTCTTGGGAAAGTCTATTAAAAGACGAGATATGTTAAAAGAATAAAGAATATGGCAGATTTCAATTTGGAAATGGTGAAACTAAAAATATTTGGGCAGACAAATGGTTGGATACTTAGTGGAAATTGGAGAAGCCTAACGGATGTATGATACATAAAGTCAAAGAATTATGGGTGGAAGGTTCAACATAATGGAATCAAGAGTAATAAAATGAAATCTTTCCAGAGCCGATTATCCTGGTCATATTGAGGAATAAAGTATTTTCAAAAGATACACCAGATAAATTTATTTGGCCATACGCTAATAGTGGAGAATATGTTATGAAGACAGGTTACAAAGTCCTCACAGATAGAGAAATCTTTGAAGAACCGCAGCAGTCAAATGATATTCCATCATACGGCAAGCTATGGAAAACCATCTAGAAATCAAACGTAGCCAATAAGGTTAGAATCTTCAGCTAGAAATACTGTAATAATGCTATTCTAACATGTAAAAATTTAGTGACACACCATTGTGACGTGGAAGTGGATTTTCAGTGGTGTAACATGGAACAAGAAACATTGGAACATTTTTTACTCACATGTGGGATAGCTAAATTAGTTTGGGAAGGATCCGCACTTCAAATCAATATGCAAGACGACGACAAAAATTTGGGACAATGGTTTCTTAGGATAATTGAGACTTTGTTAACGGAGGATGGAGAATAGAAGTTGTCATGTCATACGTATTACTACTCATATGGAATTTATGGAAATTAAAAATGAAAAGTAGGCATATAATAATAAGATAGAGCCAGATGAGATTATCCGAGTTACCAACAAGAATATGGATGAACACTTTGACGGAGACTGGGTTACAGGTAAACAACGACAAAATACAAGTTTGGATAATGATAATGTTATAACTGGCAAACTCGACTTTCAAACTAATGTCGCATTTTCATGCGATTCATATTTTGATCAACCATAAGATCCCACAGGGATAGGAGTGGTTCAGTTTAATAAAAATACATGATCCCGAACCGATTTCTCGACGATTACCTTTTGTAATTCTTGTATAGAAAGAGAAGCGATAATTCATGCATTATATACAAGAATGCAAGAACCACAGGAAGAGATAATTATCTTTCCTGACAATCTTGAAATAATTCAAGGCATCAAGTAGGTGCCCGCAGCTAGATGGAGGCTCAGACCATGGATTACACAGATAAAGAACCTGGCTATAGAAGTTGGTCTGGTTGTCTTTAACACATTCCAAGAAGGTTCAATGGTCGAGTAGACACTCTAGCAAAAGAAGCCAGACATGGGGCACTTGGGAACCGTGAATCACTAACAAATATATTTTGTCACTTTTCTAGATTAGAATTAGGTTAATTCTCGATGTAATATTTATAATTTCTTCTGCGTCCAAAAAAATAAAAATAAATAAATAAAGAAAACTGCAAAGCATTAAACAAATATTAAAATTACTTTCAGACAGGTGGTCTAACCCCACATAAGAATTTCCCATGAGAATGCATTGAGGGAAAATGAACTATGGATTTAGTCATTGGTCATATGCCCAATCCAAATAGCTTTGTTTGTTTTGCTCGCGTGAAAGCGATAACACCTTATGCATTGTCACAGTATTATTTAGTTCATCCATTTGACTCGTGTAAATCGTTATTCTAACTTGGCTATTTCCTAATCTGGTCAATGTCACAGCCATGGCGGCACAGACTCTAAGCCACTACACCAACAATTACGCGTCTCAACTTCAACTATGTCGTACTCGGATTCCCACTTCATACTATATCACATGAACCATTCATGCCCACATGATTACTTTTGCATTTAAGCCACGTGGCCACATCATTAACTGTTTAATTGATATTTACTACAAATTCTCTAATCTTCTCTACGCTCAACGATTATTTGATGAAATTTCTTACCGAGATGTTGTAGAAAGAACCACTTTAGTTGCTTCACAATTCGCTTCCGGGAATTCAAACCTCGCTAGACAAATATTTAACAAAATCCCATTTCAAATTCGCTAGACAGATATTTTTGGATATGCCTAATTTTTTTGCAGTGATGACATTGTGGTTTTCCTTTAAACCAACAATCATTCTCCGAATGACTTTTTCTTTTACAATTTTTGCATTCTGGAGATGATTCTTCATAATCATTTTTCTTTTCAAATTTTGGTCTTCCTCGACCTCTTGAGTTTCGGCCACGTCCTCTATTATTTCTTCCTCCTCTTGAAGATTCACCTCTACCTCGATTTGATTTTTTCTCTTGATTGTTGAACGTGAGTTTTGATTAAAACACACTCCCATCGGGTTCTTCATAGTGACGTTTTAATCTCTGGTCAAATGATTTAAGTGAATCATCAATTCTTGAACACTTATTGTGGGAATGTCTTTTGTATCTTCAGTCACTGTTATTCTTTAATCAAATCCTTTTGGCAAACCAATGAGGATTTTTTTGACAATTCTTTTGTCACTAATTTCCTCAACATTCATTTTCATTTGATGTACTATTTCAGTAAACCGGTTTGAAAACAAATCCAAAGATTTATTTTCTTTCATTATCATATTTTCGAATTCTTTCCTAAAAGTTAGGTTTTTGATAGATCTTACTCTTTCATCTCCTTGATAATCTTGATTTAGAATATCTCAAACTTCTTTTGCTTGTGTTTCTCTCATAATTTTTGGAAAAATTGAGTTTGAAACACCTTCTTGAATGTAACGAAGGGCCGATCCATATTTCTTTATGCATGCTTTCAACTCTTGAATTTGATTAACGTTCATTCCTTCAGTTGTTTCTAGTCGATTAAATCCATTCTCAACATATTCCCATAAACCTTTTGACACGAAGATCGTTTTCATTTTGATAATCCAGAAATCAAAATTTTCACCAACGAGAACTGGATTTTTTGTATGGATGACGAGTTGTTTGCCATGGGTGATTTCGTAACCAAGCTACCAATTTATGTTGGGTGTTGGACAATATTTAGTAGAGAAAGGATATCATAAGATAGATGAGAAAATGGCTTTATCTACTGTTAACTTGTTCTTGTAAAATGACTTGTTACAAATGAGATAAACAACTCCACTATTTATACTAGATGGTGAGAATTCTAGGCTCTAATTATTGAATGTAAATACATGAATCGGATATTAATGTGGATACATGATCTACCTATTAAGAGTCTAGAACTTTCCTTATCCCGAGATACCTTTTACTATTTCAAGAAATTAATTAAAGGCAGGTTCATCCAATTGTTTTTGGTTAATTGAACATTACTTAACAAAGACTTTTATAAATAGTTACCCAACTTCATGATTATTTTTTTCCTTTGCGTCCCACATACTTGAATTCAGATGATATATGTCTTTTAACACTTACTCAGCAAGGGAGTCCAGGTTATTAATAATTATCCATGCTTGATTGGTCAGAATCGAAATGTTCATTTTGTGAAAATCTCTGAAGCCAATTCCCATGATAGATTTAGGTCTTTCAATTCTTTTTCTATACAATTTGTTTTTTATATCCCGAATCCTAGCGCTTAAACTAGACAATTTCTTGCATAAATATTTTGGAAATTCAAATATTGACATCACATAATTTGGTATAGCTTGTGTAAGAGCTTCAATCAACACTCCTTTCCCCCATTAGAAAGAAATTTAGCGACCCAACTAGCACATGTAGTCGTAAAAACAAATACATCTTTTGCGACTACTTTTATCGATTTAAAAAAATTATAAATTAAAATAGATACTAGCGACTACAATAACCTCATTAGCGACTACTAGATGTAGTCGCAAATCAGAAAACATATTAACGACTTGTGTAGACGAAAACGAGTAAATGTAGTCGTAAGTGACAAGTAGTCGCAAAAGATGTAATATTAACGACTACATAAAAGTAGTCGCTAAAGGTTTAGTCGCTAAAGAACCGATATATAGTAGTGAGCAGTGTCACTATGCATGTACAATGGATAAATATTAGAAATGTAACACAATATGTATACAAAGAAATTTATAAAAACAATATATGATGAGTTTTTGGAATTTTTCAAAAACTCAAGAAACTTATGATATTGTTTAAAATTCTTATATTTTTTAAATTCTTTTGTATATAATATTATAATAAATATAAAAGTTATGAAAAGTAATTTTAATTCAGGAAAAACATATCATAATTGACAATAAATTGAAACACAATTGCAAGATATGGTGAGTTATAGAAAATTTTCCAAAATTCAACATACTATGAAAACTGAAGTACATAGTTTTCATAATGAAATTTTTATATAACTGAAATAACTAATACTTGTCCCTTGCATATGCATAGTGAATTCAGTTGTGGAAAAAATTATATAACTAACAAGAAAACTACAAGAATTTCAGTAATCTGTTATGTTTTGGAAATTATTTGTTGCATTTATTAAATTTTGTTGAAATTATAGAGCTTAAAAGTAGAATAAATATAAAAATAAGAAAATTATGTTAAATCATAGGAAAGATTCCAAAACTGAACATAAATTTTAAAAAATGCAATGTATGATGAGTTATGGCTACTTTATCATAACTCAACAAATTATAGGAATACAGTAAATTTTTGAGATATGAGAAAATTCACAAAAGTAAAGTACATATGTATCAATTAGACAGTTATAATAAACCCAGTTATAGAAAAATTCACATATCTATCCATAAACTTCAAAGACACCTACAATATATGATGAGTTATGGGAATTTTCTCAAATCCCAATAAGCATATAAAAATACAATAAATTATTAAGATCTGAAATATTTTACAAAAGTTGAAGTATATATGTATCAGTTAAATAATCATAATAAGCCCATTTATGGAAAAATTTACACAACTATTGATAAACTGAACATAAACTTCAAAGACAAATACGATATATGATGAGTTATAAGTACTTTTTCAAAACTCAACAAGCATATAAAATTACAGTAAAGTATTGAGATATGAGAAATTTCACAAACATGAAGTACATATGTGTATCACATAACTATACGATTAGTAAAGGAGCCTCCGATTCGGTCTGTGAAGAGGTTACACAAATGCTAAATATTGAAAGAACTACTTTATTTGGTAAATTTCTTGGTATACCTTCTATTAAACAAGCAAGATCAAAAAATCTTAACTATATTAAAGATCGTGTAATTACAAAATCTGATAGCTGAATCTCGAAATTATTATCTGACTTAGGTAAAGAAGTTCTTAATAAAGCAGTTCTTCAAGCTATACCAAATTATGCCATGTCGATTTTTGAATTTCTGAAATCTCTTTGCAAAAAATTATCAAGAATTATTGCTAATTTTTTGTGGGACTCAGGTATCAGAGAAAGGATACACTGGGTTAAATGGAATTAAATTACTAGATAAAAATGGTCGGAGGAATTGGTTTTAAAGATCTACAAAAAATGAACTTCGCGCTCCTTGCTAAACAAGCATGGAGGATCATTAATAATCCCATTTTACTCGTTTCTAAGGTATTAAAAGGTATATATTCTCCTAACTGTAGATTATTTGATGCTAAATCATCCAAGAAGAGATCTTGGAGTTGAGAAAGCATTTATAAAGGCTTACAATTCATTAAGCAACATGCTATATGACGCATTGGTAATGGATATAATACGAACATTTGGGATCATAAATGGTTAAAAGGAAGTTATGAACTTGAGAAACCGATAGATTGTCAATTAGAAAGGGTGGCTCAACTGTTTGATAACAATATGATATCATGTAATTTTGATACTTTGAGGAATCTTTTTAGCTCCAATATTGTTAGTGAGATTGCTAAGATTCCATTTATGTTACTTAATGAGGATGATAAACTGATATGGCCAGATACTAAAGATGGAGACTATACGAAAAAATCGAGATATCATAAATTGGTTGAGATTGATATGGCTAAAGAAGCACAATCCTCTAAACAGGGTGAAAGTAATATTAGTCTTCTCTGGAACATGATTTGGCATTCTAATGTACAGACAAAAGTAAGGAACTTTGGGTGGAAAATCTGTAATGAGATTTACCTACAAAGAAGAATCTCCATCTAAGAAAATGCGCCTCAGATGGTTCTTGTGGATGGTGTGAGTCGGAAGTTGAAGACATCGAACATCTACTCCTTCGATGCTCTTTTAGTATGTCTGTTTGGGCCACTTCTAGAATGCAAATTAGAATTGATAAAACTAATAATAGGAACTTTGCTTCTTGGTTGCATGAGACTATTGATACTTATACCAGAAATGGATGGGATAGAAAAGAAATCACGGCAAGCCTTCTTCTTACATGTTGGTTCATCTGGAAAGCCAAAATGAGGGGTCTTTTTGAAAATAAGTCCTGGAATATTAGTGAAATTAATTACCGACATTCTAATGTACCGACAAAAGTAAGGAACTTTGGGTGGAAAATCTGTAATGAGATTTACCTACAAAGAAGAATCTCCAGCTAAGAAAGTGCGCCTCAGATGATTCTTGTGGATGGTGTGAGTCGGAAGTTGAAGACATCGAACATCTATTATTTCGATGCTCTTTTAGTATGTCTGTTTGGGCCACTTCTAGAATGCAAATTAGAATTGATAAAACTAATAATGGGAACTTTGCTTCTTGGTTGCTTGAGACTATTGATACTTATACCAGAAATGGATGGGATAGAAAAGAAATCACGGCAAACCTTATTCTTACCTGCTGGTTCATCTGGAAAGCCAAAATGAGGGGCCTTTCTAAATTAGTCACGGAATATTAGTGAAATTAATTACAAAGTTAAAGTTACGATTAAAGATTTCTTTGGTTTGAGGAATCAAATATAAAGTCAGGATGAGGACAAATCTAGTAACAAAGATATGGGGAAGTTTGATAATAATCCACTTATTACAGATGATTCAGGTCTTATTTGGATGAGCGATACGTCTTACACCAGGGACTGGGAACCTGCTGGTATTGCTTCTAGTGGAATCAACAAAGAAGGTATCATCACGGAAAAAATTACGAGAAGATGTGTGGTTGATAGCACTCTTGTGGGTGAATGTTGGGTTGTTTTACTTGCTATCAGGAGGTCTGCCTTGCTCAATCACCGGAGTATTTCTTTTTACTCCGATAACCTTGAACTAGTTCAAGGTATGTTAAAACTCCAGGTCTTTGATGGAAAATTTACCCATTCATTGCCGAAATGAAGAGCTGACTTTCTAAGTTTCTGGCTTGGAAAGTGATTCACATAAATAGAAAGTGGAACATTGCGGCAGATGCGCTCGCCAAATGCATACGACGTAACATCAATCTGGACCATTGGAGTGATTTTACAATTTTTGGAGCTTGTAATTCTCTGAATCAGATGTGTAAATAATGTTTAACTATTTTATTTGACAAAAAAATACATAAAACAAAAAACGCAGTAAATGATTGAGTTTTGGAAAACTCCCATAACTACAAAAATTAATGAAAAAATGGAGATATTCGAATATCAATTATTAAACACTAATACATAAGCAAAAAATATCACAAATCAAGCATTAAAAATGAAATAAATTCAAAAAAAATTTCTTGATAGATTATAATTTAATCCATACCTTATTATATATCACATAACATTTTTCTTAAGACGAATAAGAATATGATCTTATAAAAAATTGAATTGAAAATTAATCAATGAAAAATTTAAGATTAAGTTAAATAAGTTAAACATGGTTAATTATAGGGATATAGATGAAATAAAAAGTTAGTATGATCGAATAAAAAGATAAAAAAAAAAGTTTCATGAAAAATACAAAAAATTGCGCGATAATTTTAGAGATTGAAGTAGAAATGGAGACTCAAAATAGATAAAAAAAATTGAGTCAAATAAAATTTAAAAGTTGACAAAAAGATTTAATTTTTTTTAAAGATGATGTAAATATATATAACATTGAAAAATATAGTACATGATTTCGTGTCGCACAAAAAGACAGAGATATAATTGTCAAAATAACTAACATTGTAAAAATTTAGAGTAGAAAAGGAAAAATAAAAATAAAATGTCTTTTTATAGGGAAGTTGAAAGAAATTGTTGTCCATGAAAAAAATAAACATAAATAAATTTATTGGACTTCTTTTGTCTGACATTCTTAAAATACAATTAAAAAATGTAGGACCAATGGTAAAATCAAACAAAAATTTGAAGTTCCGAATTTTGGTTTGGGACCTTCCAAGATGAGATAATATTAATACCTAAAGTGTCTGCTCTTAGCCATGACCCCTTATGTTTCTTAGACATCAAAAAGACATAGCCAACATAAAAGCAGAATTCCAAAAAAAAAAAATTGAAAAACATGAAAGCTAGCAAGTAAGAATACATAAAAAACCATCTGAAACTTTACATGTTTCTAAGATAAGATGATACTGCTTAACTAATCCATGATAAATAATCCATAATCCATAATCCATAATCCAAACTAAACAAGCTGATTTAACAAGACACCTATATTCCGTCAGTTAACATGTGAAGGATTAGTGAAACCAGTAACTGAACCAGAACTGGAAGTTGAATCTTTTCCTTTGAAGCCTCATCATCAGTCTTCTTAGAAAAACCTCCTCTGGATCCCCTTTGTCTCTTCAAAGCATGTTGATGTAGGGACTCATAGAGGTAAAGCTACAGTAATGGAAACAAAACAGTTTTAGAAAATTACTTATATCCCATCAAAAGAAGTAATAATATATATATATATATATATATATATATATATATATATATATATATATATATATATATATATATATATATATCCCCAACCTATTGAAGAGCGAGCTAATATGAGCATACAAACCTTTGGTCTATACTTAACCATCTTCATTTTATACGCTGATTTTAGACGTGACTCCCTTCTGCGCAGAATCCTTTGGTATTACTTTGGGTTCACATAAACTGGCTTCAATGCATTTTCACTTATTAAAAGATCCAAAGGCATAGAGTTTTGCATATTATTTAATTGAGGAACCTGATGAATCAGAATATGTTAGAATAAGTAATAAATTATTAAAACTTTAGATCTAGTAATTATGTTGGCGTACCAAAGGCTGAGCATAAGCTGCAATTATTTCTCCAAAACATGGATCAAGATATAGATATGTAGCACAACCCTAGTTACCATAACAAATGATTTGTCAAAAATACTCATCTACACAAGCAAGTAATTGTATATTTAATGTACTTACATTTGAATGAGCAAATAGTTGAAGCTGTGGAGGCTGTGTTAGGCCCTCATTGCTACCTTCGAGAAAGATTGGTTCAACTTGTTGCACATCTTTTCCCCTTGGATAAAGAGATATAGTGCCAGAAACACCATTTTCCTTATTCATTCCATCATCTGAGTGTGATTGATTACCCACAAAGTGTTCAAATGATGATGAATTAAATACATTTCCTCGCATTTCCATAGGATATATGGAACTATATGTGTTGCTATTATACCCAGGCTTGGAAAACACAGTGATTTGTGCTTCAGATTTCGTTTCTTCCCCGGTTCTAGATTTTGGCTGCATGCTTCCTTCTTTTCCTACCACATAAAACTATAAATAAAATTTCAACATTTATATCTTAAAAATTAAAAATTTAAATAGTAAATCTTCACTCAAGAATCCAAATTCAAGAGCGAGATTTTTCGAATCTAACATCTCTTTTTATTTGTGCCTTATGTCCGATTTCATTTACCACACTTACTGATTGTCTAATGTAACCATTCTTTCATATTTTTTCTGCATCGTTTGGATGATCTCTAAATAAATCACACAAAAACGTATGCTTTATCACGTATATCACAGTTCCAATAAGTCCAATTCTCAAACAATTACTAAATTATATATCAATATTTTTTCACCGAAAAAATTACTAAAGATCAAATTGCATTGCATTTTTTTTCCAAAACCAATTATATCAGATGAGACTAAACTATCAATCTTTCTTTTCAAACAATGAAATCTAATTTTCAGGCCTAATTTTTGAATTGAAGCATAAAGTAGACATGATTATCAAGAACCAATATCTTTTCCTAAAAACTCACACACAAAAAAAAAGAATAGTTTAAACAATGAAGCAAACAAAAACCGGAATAAAAATAATCCCAAAAATTTGATGACATATAATTGCCAACTTGTTTAAAAATTGAAGATGGATATGGGTTGGAATTTTACCTTATTTGCTTGATGAAAGAAGAAACGGTAGGCGTGAAAGCAATGTAAATGTACACTAATTATATATACTGGATACTTCGAGTAAAAATTATTAACATGCTAGTCTTATATTATTTATATTATACGTATTTGATTTTAAGAGGGAATGCAAACGTGAAGCTATATATACTAAGAGATACTTATTGACATGTAAAATCATCTAGTAAGTAGTAAGTCAATCTCATGATCCCCAACAAAAAAAAGGTGTAATTTCATGGACTATATAACAATGTTAGTTCTTTTTAATGAATTGCAAAATTGGTTTATATGAAAATTAATTTTAATTTTATGTTTAGTATAGTTGAAATATTTTGTACAATGGAGTGAAAACATGGTAAATAGTTAAAGATATTTTACCATCCAAATTAGATTGAGTAAAAATTTATTTTAATTTATTAACACTATCTATAATTTATTCTCGATATTCAAATACTATTAAATTTTATTAATTTTTTTATATTTATAAATGCTCTGTAATGAGCTGGCATATATTACGTGCTCACGACTACAATAACCAATAAAAAAGTTCTCCTAATATACTTCACCTATGAAATCAATCCACATGCGAGGAATATACCATCTACCGTATTAATCTACTTTTATTATATTGTTTAGCGAGTACTTGATGTCTCCCGATTTGTTCTAATTATTAGCCCCTTGGAGACATCCTTTTAGGTGAATAAATGACTTATTTGATAGACTTTTAGGCTTATTTGATCATATTACACTTTCTCCCCTTGGAAATTAACTATTTGCAGGATCTGAGCTTTTGTGCCTAAATTTGACTATTTTTAATGCAAAGTTAATCGGTTCTTGAATTCCATGAAAGACCAATCCAAGGAGAAGAAGTGAGAATAAAGTCTTAGTGTATTTTAGAGTGTTAGGAAATGATTTTGAGTCGAGTTTCTATTTTTAGAGTACACTTTCCTATTTCGATTTCTTGATTTATTGATTTATTCTTTTTAAGCATATGCGTTTTAATTATTTATTTAATGTGAAGCTTTAAGAGATAAATGGTAATTACTTAGAGACCAAGTCAAGATAAAGATGAAAGGAAAGAAGATGTACATGGAAACAAGAATATTTAGGAAAGATTTATTCAAAGGAGGAAAAGATAAAGCTGCCTTTTGAAATCTGAAAATCCAGCCACGTTTTAAAGATTAAATCATAATTAAAGATTGGCATGGATTCTGGACGAGTGGTCTGCACCAATAGAAATCTCTTTCCAAGACAAGTGGTTTCATATATTGTAACTTCTCAAACGGATAAGTATTGAAAAAGATATGACCAAATCAAATCAGTAGCAAAATCTTACCTTTCCTAGAATTTAGAGCTACAAATTTGAGAGTCCTTGACTTGTCTTCCACTCTAAGAAATTCGACCTAGGGTCCTCCAAACACCTATAAATACACCTCTTAACCTCCTACTTTCACACACTTCAGAGAATTACAGAAGAGGCTTAAGGTTTACAAGTTAGAGCACGAATGAGAGAAGAAGCTAGAAGCTGGAGGAATCCTGTTCTTCCATCCATAGTCATTCTACCCTTTAGGTTTTTCATTTATCTTTTGTAATTGAAACATGAATTCCTTTTCCTTTATGTTAGTTTTTAATTTCATCATGAGCTAAATTTCTTTATACTTGAGAATCACATAAAAGGGATGAACCTTAATTAATGAACCTATGTCTTGAATTTGGGATTGTTTAGATTTAAATAGGATTGAGTTTTATATATTGGTTATTACTTTGTTTTCATTACTAATTCTTTTCCGCGCAACTAGAATTAGCTTTTAGTATTTGGGCTATTCACTTTAGTGGCGAAGTGATCATCCGACAGGGGGGTTTGAATACAGATCTAGGTAATACCCGTGTAATGTCCGTTATTGACCGACAGGCTTAACTAGTTACATAGACAAAGAGGTAAAATCATATCATCCGAAGAGATATATTCGACCATACAGGTGTTTATAATACTTTAGGATAGCTTCTAGGTCCACCCGACAGGGGGCTAGGAGATATTAGAGTCCCGACTAATATTATAATTCCGATTCTACCCTTAAACAAAGCATAGGTTATATTGATTAAGTGGATTCCTTTGCGAGACTCAAGTATCTCTCTTATCTGAAGTTAGTCGTTTATTTTCTTTCTTTTCTTTCTGTTAATTTAATTTTAGTCTTTACTTTATTTTCAATTTTAATTTCAAAAAAAACAAACAAAAATTCTTAGCTTTTATTTTCTGTTTAGCAATTATCTCTACTATCTGATTAATATTTGGGTTGAGCCTAATCCGTCCCTGAGAACGAACTTGTTTATCATATATTACTTGGGACAACCGTACACTTGCGGTTAAGTGGTTCCTTTATTTTGCACTTAATTTTATAACACCCTAGGACCCACCAAGTTTTTGGCGCCGCTGCCGGGGACAGTAGCGTGTGACCCCGGTGTTAATCTTTTAGTAGTTTAATTGTTAGTTTAGTTTTAGTTTTATTTTTCAGTTTTACGCTTTGTGTTGTCTTTCTTTCTCAGGTTTACAGGTTTTGGTTTATGCGTGAAGATATCGTGATTCTTGCAAATCCCGAAAACCTAGTTCGAGAAGCAAACAAAAGAAAGAGAAACGCTAAAGCAAAAGAGTTAGAAGAGCAATTAGCAAGAGAGATGGCTGAAGACCCAGTTGACAATCGACAACGCGGCCCTCCAGCTGCTCCTGTTGCTCAAAACAATGATCCGTGGTTCATCAATAGCCCTGAAGAAGCTCTGTTTCGAGCTCATGCCCTCGGAATTGGCCCTGCAAATATTAATGTCGAGAGATTCAGACCCGATCCCGGTATGTTATCTCAGTTTCAGAGTTATGGCAATTTCCGAGGAGCACCTGGCGAAGATCCAATCCGTGCTGTACAGAAGTTCATGCAAATTTGCGATTCTTATATTACGCAAGGAGTAACTAAAGAGAAAATGTATTTTGCTAATTTTAGATACTTCGTTATTGATGGAGCAAGTGAGTGGCATGATTCTCAAAAACCCGGAACAATTACAACATGGGACGCATTACAAACCGCGTTCTTCGATAGATACTACCCAAAGAATATGAGATTGGATGCGCAAGTTGAACTAACTTCATTCAAACAAGATCAAGACGAGACTTTGGGTAGAAGTTGGAAGAGATTTCAGTTTTTCTTAAGAAGAGTCCCTGATCATGGCCTCACAGAAGTTCAACAGATGAAGATATTTTACCGAGGACTTGATGGCTCTTCAAGAAAGGATCTAGATTTACTTTGTGGTGGTGGATTCCTACAGGTACAACCAGTTCATGCGATGATTATCTTGAATAGAACTGTAACAAATGAGTTTGGTTGGAACACTGTACGAATACCTGTTCGAGGTGGAAACACTGCGTCGATTGAAGAAAAAGTCACCGCCATGGAAAACAAGCTCGAACAACAACTGAAACAGCTTACTCTAGCTATTACAAAAAGTGTTACTGGTAGAAGAGCAGATGTTAATGTTACACAAGAAGTTTATGGATGTTCTAACTGTGGTACACAAGATCATGATTGGGAGACCTGTCAAAACAATCCAGAATCTGTAATGTTCGTATCCAACCGAGGAAATTACAATTCAAGTGGTCAAGGCTATCAACCGAATAGAAACCATCCGGGTTTCCAATATTCAAATCCAAATGGGGCTGCTAATCCAACCTATGCATATCAACCACGCCCCCAAGGAAACAACTTTCAACCAAGACCTCAGAACAACTACCAAGGTGGACAAGCATACGGAAATCAAGCTCAGAGACAACCTTCTCAAGATGCTTATACCGAAACCATGAACCAGAAGGCTTTACCTGCTCAACCTCAAGAAGGTGCACTAGATGTTCAACAAACCTTGACAACACTAATCAGCATTCAACAATCTACGGCCGCAGCACTCAAATTGATGGAAACTCAGATGGCTCACATAAATAAACAATTAAATCAACGTCAGCAAGGACAACTACCGAGTGACACTGAAGAACCTAAGCAAAGAGAAGATTGTAATGCAGTGACACTTCGAAGTGGTAAGAAGCTCGCTCCACCTCCTTTTCCCGTAATGAAAGAAAAAGAAACAACTGTGAAAGAGAAACCGGTAAAAGATGTGGAAGAGAAAGAAGATGAGCCTGGGATAATTGAAGTGGAGAAGATTCCAGAGAAACAAAAATCCAAAGATATTACAGAAACCCGTCCTCCTCCACCTTTTCCTTCAAGAGTTCAGAAAAAAGGAGACATGGCTGAATATCATAAGTTCTTGAATATGGTACGTGGTCTCAATATTAACGTTCCGTTCTTAGATGCTATACGCGATGTTCTGAAATACGTTAAATTTCTGAAAAGAGCCATCACCAACAAGAGACCATACCGTGAGAATGAGATGATAGGATTGCGGGAAGAATGCAGCGCTATATGCCAAAGTAAGTTGCCACCTAAACTACTTGATCCTGGGAGTTTCACAATTCCTATTTCTATTGGTAATGAGTGGCAAGGGAAAGCTTTGTGTGACTTGGGAGCGAGTATCAATTTGATGCCCAAGTCAATTTTCGAAAAACTGAAGATAGGAAGCGCTAGACCAACTTCCATGATCCTACAAATGGCTGATAGATCCCTCGCTCACCCAGAGGGACGAATCAAAGATGTCCTCGTTAAGGCAGGTACGTTAATTTTTCCAGTTGATTTCGTTATTCTTGAATACGACGCGGATAGGAATGTCCCCATCATCTTGGGTCGACCATTCCTAGCCACGGGGCGTACTGTTATTGATGTAGAAAACGGAGAATTAACCATGCGAATTCAAGACGAGACGGTAAAGTTCAACGTGTTTAGGGCCATGAAGTTTCCAGATATTCCTGAAGAGTGTTTCCGAATGGCTGTACTCGATTTGACCACGCAAGAAACGTTTGATTGTATGAATTTTAACGATATCTTGCAAGCAGCCCTAACACTTGACTTACCAGAATTGATGGATGAACTAACCGAAACCGTAGCTGCTTTGACTTCCGGAACCATGAAGCATAGGCATCTCGCCTATGAGCCAGTCCGAGAGCCTAGGGAGATCGCACCTAGAAAGAAACCATCTATCGAATCTCCTCCACAACTAGAAGAAAAGCCGCTTCCATCACACTTGAGGTATGCGTATTTAGGTACTAACAACACTCTACCTGTTATTGTTTCAGCTACTTTAACAGGTCCTCAAGAAGACAAACTGTTGCGCATACTGAGAGCTAATAAAGAGGCAATTGGTTGGACTATTGCTGACATCAAAGGTATTAGTCCTTCCTATTGCCAACACAAAATCATTCTAGACGATGAAAACGCGTGCTCAGTTGAATGACAAAGAAGATTGATGCCATCTATGAAGGAAGTAGTGAAGAAAGAGGTTATCAAGTTGCTAGATGCGGGAATCATCTATCCCATAGCTAGAAGCGAATGGGTGAGTCCAGTTCAATGCGTACCAAAGAAGGGTGGTATTACTACCATCTTGAACGAGCAGAATGAAGCCATTCCCTCAAGGACCGTTGTTGGTTGGAGAGTGTGTATGGATTATCGAAAGTTGAACAAGGCCACCAGAAAAGATCACTTCCCTCTTCCGTTTATTGATCAGATGTTAGACAAGCTAGCTGGTAGAGAATATTATTGCTTTTTGGATGGATATTCAGGATACAACCAGATTTATGTGGATCCAAAAGACCAACACAAAACAACCTTTACATGTCCTTTTGGTACCTTTGCCTTCCGAAGGATGCCATTCGGATTATGTAATGCACCTGCTACTTTTCAAAGATGTATGATGGCAATCTTCTGGGATATGATTGATGACTTCCTTGAGGTATTTATGGATGTCTTTTCTATGTTTGGTGATAACTTTGAGGAGTGTTTACGGAACTTGGAGAAGGTATTGATTAGATGCAAGGAGACGGATTTTGTTTTAAATTGGGAGAAATGTCACTTTATGGTTCGAGAGGGTATAGTGTTGGGTCACAAGGTTTCAAGTGCTGGTTTGGAAGTTGATCGTGCGAAGATTAGGTAATCAAGACTCTTCCCCCTCCTATTTCTGTAAAAGGGGTAAGAAGCTTCTTGGGTCATGCTGGTTTCTACCGACGTTTTATCAAGGACTTCTCCAAAATCTCTAAGCCGTTGTGCAACTTACTTGAGAAGGACACCAAATTCCTTTTTGATGAAGCTTGCATAAAGGCATTCAATGAGATTAAAGAGAAGCTTATTTCTGCACCTATTGTATTACCTCCTTATTGGAAGATTCTGTTTGAAGTTATGTGTGATGCTAGTGATCTCGCTATGGGTGTTGTTCTGGGTCAACGAAAAGATAAGGTATTTCATTCCATCTACTATGCTAGTAAGGTCTTTACAAGTGCTCAAGTGAATTATACCGTAACTGAGAAGGAGTTACTAGCAGTAGTATATGCCTTCAACAAATTTCGTTCCTATCTTCTTGGGGCAAAAGTTGTTGTCTTTACTAACCATTCTGCGATTAAATACCTTATGGAGAAGAAAGATGCGAAGCCGAGGTTGATTAGATGGGTTCTACTGTTGCAAGAGTTTGATTTAGAGATTCGGGATCGAAAGGGTTGTGATAATCAGGTTGCTGATCATTTGTCACGTCTTGAAGGTTCTAAGTCTAATGGAGGACCTGAGTTGGTTAGAGAAGAGTTTCCTGACGAGAGTTTGTTTTCAGTTTATTCATTAGAGACTCCTTGTTATGCGGATATTGTAAATCTTATTGTGAGTGGTTCTTTTCCTCAAGGAGCTACCTCACAAGAGAAAAAGAGACTAGCCCACCGAGCTAAACAATTCTTTTGGGAGGATCCTTTCCTCTACAAAATATGCAGTGATCAGATGGTGAGGAGATGCATACCAGATAAAGATATTCTATCCATTATTATGGGTTGTCATGATTCACCATACGGGGGACACTTCAAAGGAGATCGTACAGCTGCAAAGGTACTACAGTCCGGTTTTTATTGGCCCACTTTACATAAGGATTGTCATAAGTATGTCAAGAAAGGTCACAGATGCCAGTTTACTGGTAATATATCTAAGAGAGATGAGATGCCGCGTAATAATGTTCTGGAAGTTGAGATATTCGATGTATGGGGTATTGATTTCATGTGTCCTTTTGTACCATCTAACGGAAACCTATACATCCTACTAGCTGTTGATTACATGTCTAAATGGGTAGAGGCTGTAGCTCTACCAACTAACGATTCGCGAGTAGTGATTAAATTCTTGAAGTCACACATCTTCACTAGACATGGTACACCTCGAGTTATAATCAGTGATGGAGGTTCACACTTTGTGAACAAATATCTGAAGAAAGTTCTAGAGAAGTATGGTGTGAGACATCGTGTATCTACCGCGTATCATCCACAAGCCAATGGTCAAGCTGAGGTCTCTAATCGAGAGATCAAATCCATTCTTGAGAAGACAGTTGGTTCCACACGCAAGGATTGGTCAATGAAATTAGATGATGCGTTGTGGGCATATCGTACTGCGTTCAAGACGCCTGTGGGTGCATCTCCGTATCGTATTGTTTATGGTAAGGCTTGTCACTTACCTCTTGAACTTGAAATGGGTGCCTACTGGGCAATCGCGGAGATGAATATGAATCCAACCTTAGCTGCGGAGAATCGTATGATGAAGTTGAATGAACTTGACGAGTTTCGATTTCATGCCTATGAGAATGCCAAACTTTACAAAGAAAAAACGAAGAGATGGCATGACAATCGCATTCGTGAGAAGAAATTCAAAGTTGGATAGATGGTCCTTAAGTATAACTCCAAGTTCAGCAACTATCCGGGCAAGTTGAGATCAAAGTGGTCTGGTCCGTTTGTGGTGACCAAAGTTACGCCTCATGGAGCGATAGAGATCGAGAATCCAGACGAGCAACGCACCTTCATGGTGAATGGGCATCGTCTAAAACTTTACCATGTAGGTGAGGATACCAATCGCAGAGTTGATCCACACCCTGGGGAGGTCATGTACCTCCTTGAAGCTGAATAGATGCGAGAGGTAACCCGTCGAGCTTAACGACGTTAAACAAAAGCCATTTCATGGTATATTAGTTTATTGCTTTAAGTTTTTCAATTCCTAGTGTATATTTCTAACTTAGTGTCGAGTTTTAGTGTCTACTTTTTAAAGAAATGAGAAGGGTAGTGTGTTAATGGTGCAGGAATCGAGTTTGGGGTGCTAGGAAACGCAAAAGAAAATTCTTGGAAAATTCAAAGGCTGGCGCGGACTACCCCCGCGGTGTACCCCTATACCGCAGGGATGTACCGCGCCCAAAAACCCGTACCACGGGTCGCGCACCACGGGTCTTATCAAGAGGCGAGAAAAAAAGGAGCTGATAGCCGCGGTGTACCGCGCCCTACACCGCACGCCCAAAATGCGTGCCACGGGGTATGTACCGCGGGTTTTTTCACGGAGCACGTGCGGACTACCCATGCACCGCACCCCTGCACCGCACGGCAAAAAACGCGTGCCATGGGGTGCTAGCACGGGTACAAGGCAGAGGCGAGAAATATCACACCAACAGCGCTGCGGTGTACCCCCGCGGTACACCCATGCACCGCAGGTATGCACCGCGCCAGGCGGTTTGTGAAGAGAACAAAGCCCAGTCAACTTCTAACCTTAAGGAGATAAACCCTAGCCTCTTCCACACAAATTTTCCAGCTCCCAACCCTATAAAAACACCTTGAAGCTTGATTAAACCTCCACAACAAACACATTAACATCATAAAATCTCTCCTCCATCCTCCATAAACATAACCTCTCCATCAAATTCATCACAAAACACCATTAAACACAATCAAGATCATCAAGCTTTCAAGAGTTCTTCCAAGATTTGTCAAGAAACCAACTTCCTTCATCTAATCCAAGCAAGAAACTCAAGATATACCAAGTTTTCTTAACTTTATTCTATCCTTGGTATAACTTGAGTTTGGGGTAAATTCAACCATGACAAACAGAACAGATGCTTTGGATTACAAGAAGAGGTGTTGTATCCTAGGGAAGAACAAGAATTTGCCTGGTTCTACAATTGAAAAGGCCATCAATCTTGATGAGCCTATTGAAACACAAGAAGAAAAGGCACCTGCACCACCACAACACAAGAAATTAACAGCAAGGATGAGGGTATCATCAAAGCCTGAAGACAAGATACAAATTCAAGTTCAAGGTTCTTGTTCTTCTCAAACTAATTCTGGTATTCCTCCATGGGCTCACAATTTGCAACAAGAATTCGAACTTTTACGATTAGACATCGGAGCACTTTGGAAGGAAATTACACAGATTAAGTCAACATTGGAAGAGGTAACTTTGTACATGGATATTGATAATTATTCTTCCCCTTCGGAGGAGGACATGATGGATCTTCATGGCCAGGTACCCCGTTCTAATTCTTCTTCTTAATTGATGGTAGGAACTAGTTAGGTAGTTTTAGTTTAATTTTATTGCTTTATTGAGTCTTTTTCGAGTCATGGGGACACGACTCACTTTTGAGTTTGGGGAGGGGTTCGTTGCCTCATCCCAATTTTTTTGTGTTTTCAATAAAATTAATCTTAGGGTTGCGTTGACAGTAGAGAATTTTAAATGCCCCCATCAAGCATGCTTTTTTGTGAATTAATGATAGAAAATAGTTGACTTTAGGAGTTAGTATGAAGCTGAACTTTGATTGCATGCAATTATGAGATAATTGATAGGAAGAATTAATGAACAATGCAAAAGAAGTAAACTTGTGCTTAAGGATAATAGGTGGTTTGTAGAACGTGAGATCTAAATGAGTAGAGAACCCACTTAGGTATGAACTAGAGACAAGTTGTGTAAATAGGAAAATGATAGAGGCAGTTCTTTGTTAGCCCTTTGAATCCTTTTTGGCCTTCTATCCCTGAATTAATTTTATCCTTCTTAGACAAATTTTTAGCCTTTAAGCCTTTCTTTTGTCGCCACATTATAAGCCAATATCCCTTTAGATTGTTAGGCATGACCATATGACCCGCACTTGAATCACGATCCTAAGACTTCCTGTCTTGAGCTTGAGTTTGGGGTGGTGGGTCCACCATATGGGAATTTAACATTGGGTTGGGATTTTTGAGCTTATCAATGATGCTTTGTGCTATACATGATGATGATCCACAGGTTTATTATATTGTAACCCTTTGCCGGGGTAATAGTGAATGGAAAAGAAGCTTCGAGCTCAAGTTATGAATAGGCATAACTGTGAAAAATAGCATGATATCTTGACATTAAGAAGACAGTCATGGCTATAAGAAAAGAAAAATGAATGATTTGAAAAGAAAATATATTCGGACCGGTAAAGTAGAAATTTTTATGTGAATCATCCTTAGTGCTTATTGGGTTAATTTGGGGATGCTACATTAGCGCGTCAATTGGGTTGAGTGAGAACGTTATTCGAGTGTAAACTCAAGCTCTTGGACAGTTTTGTTGATGGTAAGTGAGGAGAGAGCCAAAAGCTCACTTCAAATTTACCATATATACATACCATACAGTCCTTCAGCCTATGCTAAAACCGTAAAGACCTCGTGATTCCTAGATGCACAGTGAGTTAATAGGGAATATGCTAAGTGGAACATTCAAAACAAGTAAAGATCGAGGAACACCCTATAGCCACCATCCTGAGATAAGTAATAAGCGTAACCTTTTAGCATTGTGAAATTAATTTTGGATTGATATTGTTTTGTATTTGATTTTGCATGATAAGTGTAGGTGTATATTAATTCCTAGATTATACTATATGAGATTTGTTCTAAGTTTTTCTTTGGGATTATTTACTAGATTCTACCTTCTGCGTTCACCTAAAAGACCCTTTGTTTTTATTTTACTTTGTCGGGACGACAAAGTTTTGAGTTTGGGGTCTTGATGTCTCCCGATTTGTTCTAATTATTAGCCCCTTGGAGAAATACTTTTAGGTTAATAAATGACTTATTTGATAGACTTTTAGGCTTATTTGATCATATTACACTTTCTCCCCTTGGAAATTAACTATTTGCAGAATCTGAGCTTTTGTGCCTAAATTTGACTATTTTTAATGCAAAGTTAATCGGTTCTTGAATTCCATGAAAGACCAATCCAATTATAAGAAGTGAGAATAAAGTCTTAGTGTATTTTAGAGTGTTAGGAAATTATTTTGAGTCGAGTTTCTATTTTTGGAGTACACTTTCCTATTTCGATTTCTTGATTTATTGATTTATTCTTTTTAAGCATATGCTGTTTAATTATTTATTTAATGTGAAACTTCAAGAGATAAATGGTATTACTTAGAGACCAAGTCAAGATAAATATGAAAGGAAATAAGATGTACATGGAAACAAGAAGATTTAGGAAAGATTTATTCGAAGGAGGAAAAGATAAAGCTGCCTTTTGAAATCTGAAAATCCAGCCACGTTTTAAAGATTAAATCATAATTAAAGATTGGCATGGATTCTGGACGATTGGTCTGCACCAATAGAAATATCTTTCCAAGATAAGTGGTTTCATATATTGGAACTTCTCAAACGGATAAATATTGAAAAAGATATGACCAAATCAAATCAGCAGCAAAATCTTACCTTTCTTAGAATTTAGAGCTACGAATTTGAGAGTCCTTGACTTGTCTTCCACTCCAAGAAATTCGACCTAGGGTCCTCCAAACACCTATAAATACACCCCTTAACCTCCTACTTTCACACACTTCAGATAATTACAGAAGAGGCTTAAGGTTTTCAAGTCAGAGCACGAAGGAGAGAAGAAGCTAGAAGTTGGAGGAATCCTGTTCTTCCATCCATAGTCATTCTACCCTTTAGGTTTTTCATTTATCTTTTGTAATTGAAACATGAATTCCTTTTCTTTTATGTTAGTTTTTAATTTCATCATGAGCTAAATTTCTTTATACTTGAGAATCGCATAAAAGGGATGAACCTTAATTAATGAACCTATGTCTTGAATTTGGGATTGTTTAGATTTAAATAGGATTGAGTTTTATGTATTGGTTATTACTTTGTTTTCATTACTAATACTTTTCCGCGCAACTAGAATTAGCTTTTAGTATTTGGGCTATTCACTTTAGTGGCGAAGTGATCATCCGACAGGGAGGTTTGAATACAGATCTAGGTAATACCCGTGTAATGTCCGTTATTGACCGACAGACTTAACTAGTTACATAGCCAAAGAGGCAAAATCATATCATCCAAAGAGATATATTCGACCATACAGGTGTTTATAATACTTTAGGATAGCTTCTAGGTCCACCCGACAGGGGGCTAGGAGATATTAGAGTCCCGACTAATATTATAATTCCGATTCTACCCTTAAACAAAGCATAGGTTATATTGATTAAGTGGATTCCTTTGCGAGACTCAAGTATCTCTCTTATCTGAAGTTAGTCGTTTATTTTATTTATTTTCTTTCTGTTAATTTAATTTTAGTCTTTACTTTATTTGCAATTTTAATTTCAAAAAAACCAAACAAAAATTCTTAGCTTTTATTTTCTGTTTAGCAATTATCTCTACTATCTGATTAATATTTGGGTTGAGCCTAATCCGTCCCTGAGAACGAACTTGTTTATCATATATTACTTGGGACAACCGTACACTTGCGGTTAAGTGGTTCCTTTATTTTTCACTTAATTTTATAACACCCTAGGACCCACCAGTACTATTGAGTTTTTATAATGAAAGAGGAAACACAAGATATATGAATTTGTTGAATTTCACCGATATAAATGTGGACCTCGTAATATACAACATTGATATAAAATGGAGTTTAATTTGTTTCCAAAATGAATCGCGAAGGTGGTTGATAGAGTAAATGATCCATTGAACGTGTTATTTTTGTACCTTAAGAGTTTATTTTCACTATGATGATATAACATGATGACAATACATCACACTCTTCTCAACTAGTTGAAATATTTATTTACAATAGAATAAATATATGGGTAATAGTTAAAGATATTTTACCATCCACATTCGATTGGGAAAAAAATTACCTTAATTTATTAACTTTATCTATAATTTATTTTCGATATTCGTGTGTATTATTATATTTTTGATTTTCTTTTAAATTTTAAAATGGCCTATAATGAGCTGGCACATATTACGTACCCACTGCTACAACAACCAATAAAATAAATTCTCTTTATATACTCCACCTACTAAATTAATCCACCTGTATTATTATTTGGAACGAGAAATATACAACTGACCGTATTAATTTACATTCATACTTTTGTTTAGCAGTGCCATTGAGTTTTTATAATGACATAGGAAACGAAACTATATATGAATATGTTGAATGTCACCAATAAAAATATGTACCTCGTAGTATACAATATTGATTTAAGTAAATAGAGTTAATCTTTTCCAAAATAAACCGTGAAGGTGGTTGAGTAAATTTTCCATTGAACGTATTATTTTTGTAATTTGACAGTATATTTTCACTAGGATTATATTGCATGATGACAATACACCACACTTCTCTCAACTAGCTCCCTTAGAGCACATCACTCGAAATGCAAGACCAATCAAGGAATGGGTATTTGACCACGTCTTAACAAACTATTGTCTATGAGACATACACTGTCAAAAGGGTCATATAGAAATAGCTCACACGAATACATGTATATCTCGTGGAGTACAAGTATATTTCATAATTTCAATTGTTTCATATATACTTGACAATTCTTTGTCAGATAAAATAACTAGTTTATACACTACAAACCACCAACACAGATGCTTCCATCTCAAGACTAACATGAGGGCCCTTTACATGTTTTCTCCTCTAACTCAAGCATAAAATTATCATCGATATCCACTACCATATGGTGTTCGCAAGCCATATTTGTCGTGCAAGTTACTAACATCAAAAGAAGTACCTCAAAGTGTTCAATCGAGGACATCCTTGGGCATAAATTGAAGGGTTTGGTTTCTGTATTATCAGTGGTATATCTTTTTTGATAGATTAGATTATGTATGAGACATATGTGAAATATCAATTCACCACTCCCAGTTTTTCCAAAAGCACACCACTAAGTAGTTTTAGAGGTATTCTGGTAATATATATAAGTATGATAAGTAAGTATAATACTTAGGGGTTTCATAGTCTAGTGTCAAATATCTAACTCGATTGTCAACATTGTGTTGACTTTAGAGTGCATTAATATCACTACTATTGGTGTATTTCTTACATCATTTTTTGTCAATAAAAATATATTAAAATAGAATAAAGAGAAGTACAAAGAATGATAACTAATACATGAACGTCACCCAATTCTCCTAGATTACTGATCAAAACGGTGATAGGGACTATAAACTATTTATCTAGGAAAAGGTTACATTTGAAGCTCCTAACTAGAATGTCAGCCTCTACATCTTTATCTCTAGAAGCATGTCTAATAGAAAGAAAGGTTCTAGAACTAATGAAATCCTTAATTATACACATTAGAGGTTGAGCTCTCATTTTTAGATACAAGTGTTGTAGAAATATTTGGGGGATTCTAAGGCAATCAGTATGAATCGTAACAAACCTATCACTAAAATCTTCTGCCACACCAGTAACCTTTATGACATATGTTGCCTCTCTTTCCATGATATTTCTACACTAAGTAGCATTCACATAAAAAAAGAGGGGAGTCATATTCAAGTTATTAGTGATAGCAATACCATTATGCTCCTATCACATGTAAAGGAAGCATCACAGTAGATATCCACGTCTATAACGGGGTTGACCCAATATTGTGGTAAGGAACCGCAAGGGCCTTACTTCTTCATCCCATCTATATGATATCATACTAAGGAATATTTAAATAGGTATATAACATCTATTATAGTAATGAACGTGTTGTATTGTGTAAAATAGGGAGTATTGTTATATAATTTAAACAAGTAAGCTACAAGCAATACAAGGAAAATAAATCAAGCTACAATCTAAGTTAACATGCAAATAACGTAATAAGATAATACAATTAAAAATGTAACTCTACTTGGAATGCTGATAACCCTAAATATGTGATGTCTTCCATGGGTATATAAAAATCACACTCAGGGAAGGCTCCTTGCAAGTGTACGAATCGTCCCAAGTAATAAGTAGTAAGTATATTAAGTCATTCTCTATAGGGACTAAAGAGCTAATTTTGTACTTTCTGAAAGTATGTGGTGTGTTAGTTGAATAAAACTAAATATGAAAGATGATTTGGGGTTTAAATTTTTATATTTCAAATACTAGAGAAGGGATAGAATGCAAAAAGTACAACTGCAGATTAAATCTAACTCAAATTAAACGGTTTAAAAAATAAATAAGATGATGACTTATGCAAATGTGAGAGCGATAGCTTGAGATATTTTGGGCTCACCACTATATATAACTTGTAATTGTTTGTTGTTTAAGAGTGAATTGGATGGTAATATGATAGTGCAGATTCTAATATCTACCTAAGTCTCTCTTGAGTAAATAGGTGCGACCCTATAGCATTATGAACTCTCCTGAGTGACCCTACCCTACTATTAGGTGATTAAATTTAACCCTTGTTGTGACAATCCGATTAAATTCGACATCGTGGTTATAAAGTAATCGAACATTCACAAACTAGTTCCATAATTGAACCCTCCCCCTAAATGTAATCCAACTACTAACACGAATCAATTACTTGGACAAAATAATTAAATTCGAAAGCTAACCCAAGCATATAAAAAACATATTCGTTCATAAATTCATTTCAACAAAAGTTGTCCCAAATTCAAACACACAATCACATAATCATAATATAAAAATTATTTCCCTTAATCTCAAGTTATACGGTAAATTAGTTTATAATATAAAATTAATTACAAGGTTTAAAAGAAACATATTACTGATGAGAATGAAAAAAGATTAAGAATTACACTAAAAACAGAATAAATTGATGGGAGGAAATGATGGAATGGTGATGTTGACTTGTATTCTTCCTTCTTTCTCAATGCTCCAGGAATTCTTTCTTTTTAAAATTCTAAAAATGTAACTTATTTGATCTTAAAAAACTAGAGTATAAAGTGTTAAAAATGTTTTTCGGCATGTGGGCCCACTTAGATGGGTCAAATGTGGCACAAAAACGTTTTTACTAATTCTAGAGAAACTTGGGTCACTCCGGCAAAACTCGCATAACTCGTTCGTCTTAATTCCGATTCAAAAATTGTTTCCTCTCACACGTTTGAGACTCGAATGTCTATCATTAACGCAAGGGGTTGCGCAAAATTATCATCAAATGTGAAAAATGACTCTATCAAGTTGACTTTCATGGTTTGCCAAAAACTGCATTTGACTACTATGTTGACTTATATCTCATAGATCACCTTTACTTGGGGTTGAATTTAAAATTTTGACATCTTCGCATCATCTCGGGGTCTCATATCGTCCATGTACCTAGTGGCTACACACTTAACACACAATTAATGCACAAAAACTCCAAAAGTACTAACATACACGAGAATAGCAAATAGATCAATATCTGTCAATTAATAGGGATAAATCCCTCAAACACGTCCATTTACCCCCACAAAATGATGTCTCGTGTCTATATAAACATATCAAAAAACACGAGACGTCACTATGTATACTCGATTTTATTTTAGTTATCTAAATAATAGGGATATTGTGAATTATGACTATTCATAATTCAAATTAAAGAAATAGCCACTCTCATAGTCTAATGGCTTGCGAATAACTTTACAAAACCATAATTGTGGCCTAAGTCACTCTTAAGACTAAACTAGTTTTAAGGGCTGTTTAAGATTACTAATATATAACAAATATGATTTGGAAATACATATTAGGCAGTTGGTACGATACAAGATTCTACCAACTCGAGAAATAAGTATTTTCCAATACTTAATATTCCATTCCCGTAAGGTTCCACTAGTATTAAAGTACGTAACTATTGTCCTCTTAGCATTGTTCGTCAAAAAAAAGTAACTATTGTCCTCTTAGCATTTAGATAAAATATAAACATGCATCTAGTCTCAATCATCAATTCTCAAAGAACCCTAAAATAGAATGAATCCAAAGTAAACTAGTATAAAGTAGGGTTAAAATATCTTCCCAATATAATTAATCACTCCCTCATACTATATGAGAGATAAATACGATACTAAAATAATGAGTACAAATTAATAACTGAATTAATTAGTCTAAACATAAAATGAGTAAGGATATTAATAGATTCAAGAAGAAGAAGAATCGACTCCTCGAAACCATTGTCTTAAACTTTCCTCTTTTCTCCCTTATCCCTCCTAAAACCGCTAATTTATATATGAAAGAATGATTAATAATAATGTGTTGAGGGAAAATGAATTAAGGATTTAGTCATTGGTCATGCCCAATACAAATAGCTTTGTTTGTTTTGCTCGCGTGACAGCTATACCACCTTTTTTTAGTCGAATGTAAAATACATTAAAACAAACATAAGTTCATTACAGCTTATCTTATCACTAAAGGATGGAAGTCATTAGCAAGCAGGTGAGCTAACTGGGAAGGAGGAAAGCAATTCCAAAGGCTAAACAAAGAGTCTTTAAGCTCTTGTAGCCACCCAATCAGCTGTCAAGTTATTGGACCTCTTAACAAAAGAGATCTTGAGTTTATGCTTATGCTTACACAAGAAAAATATTCTTAAGCAAAACTTTAGTGATACAAAACACTTTACTACGAGGCTTAGTTTGACTAATTACATTCAAACAATCATTTTCAATCTCCACACTCCCATGAGCAAAGTTAGATGCCAAAGAGCATGCTTCCGAAATCCCTCTAGCTTCTGCTTCTTGGATTGAATTTACTTGAATCTTCTTAGCAACTCCTCGCCGCAAAGTATCTGTTGAGTCCCTAATAATACAAGCAATAGCGGCTTGGTTAGTTTTAGGATTAAGTGAAGCATCACAGTTAATCTTGAAATTCCCTGCAGTTGGAGGCTTCCAATTTGTAATATTACTTCCAGTAGAAGTAGTAACAACTTGATTCAAAGTTTTATAAATAACTCCTTTATCCTTACCAGTGGAATAGACTTCAGGTACTATTTTAAATTATTTTCTACCCTCATAAGGTTGTCTTATAGCAAGACTATATTCATCATAGGCTTTAATCGCACCTTGTAGAATATCCAAAGGGTAAAGGGTCGGGTTTAATCCCTCTTAATAAAAACTCGTTTTTGCCTTTCCAAATATGCCAGGCAATGAAAAAGGGAATTTCTCCAAGTTTATTATCTTGATATTCCTTTTCCTCTAAATAAACAATCTAATGAAATTAATCCAATTCTGAAAATTGAATGAAGGATTTGTTAAAGAGTTAAAACACAAAGGACTTGCAATCCAAACTGCTCTAGCCCAGGAATAATGAAACAACAAATGTTCTAAATTTTCATCAAATTCCCCACTAACATCACACTTAGCTAGATCAATAGATTTCCTTTTTTTCTATTTTCATTAGTTGCTAATCCATTCTCACAGCATTTCCAAATAAAGTTTTTAATTTTAGGTAATACTTTACTTTTCCAAATAAACTTCCAGTCAGCAGGATCCATCCTAAAGGATGTGCCTCCCACTTTTCTATTCTTAAGTTCTTCACACTTAATTTGTGCCTTCCATTGTTTTTATAGCTTTTCTTTACTATAACTTCGCCAATATTAGAGTGGATCCAATATGGAGAGTCAATACAGTAGATCGAAGCTATATAAATTTCACAAATGGTTGCAGCTAAATCAGTTGTGAATAGCTCTATGATCAAATCTACATTCCAGCAATTTTGATCTTTTATAATCAGTTCAGATACCCAATAAATGTTACATCCATGAGGTTTACAAATTCTTTTATGATTTGGTATCCATAAATCCTCCCACACTCTAATATTCTCACCATTCCCAACTGTCCAAAATATATCAGTTTTAAAAACATTTCTACCTTCAATCAAGCTCTTACATCCCCAAGAGCAATTACTGCTCAGAGAGGCCTCAAGAAATTCCGAGTTTGGAAAATATTTACCTTTAAAGACTCTGTAAAGGAGAGAGTCTTTATTATTTAAAAATTTCCAGGCATTTGATGCCAATAGAGCCAGATTGCGAGTATGAAAGTCTCTAAAACCAAGACCTCCATCTTCTTTAACACTCATAAATGTTTGCCATTTGATATAATGACATCTTTTTTCTCTCTTGTTGTTCCAATAAAAATTTGTAACAAGAGAAGAAAGATGAGATGTTAGTTTCTTTGGAACTAAAAAAACTAACATTATAAAATTAGGAATTGCTCCTATAATAGCTTTAACTAGCACCTCTTTGCCACTTTTAGTAAGCAATATAGTTTCCCAACTTTCTGTTTTCTTTAAAATCATTTCAATCAACCACTCATGAGATTTAACCTTTTATTTTCCCCATCCAGATGGAATTCCAAGGTATTTACCTAGATCCTCCAGCTTTCTCATCCTAAGTTGAGATGAAATTTAATTTTTAATGCTCCGTGGAGTATTCTTACTAAAACAAATTCCACTTTTATTGAGATTCAGTTTTTGACCAGTTGTATAACTATACCAGTTTACAATAGTTATAAATATATCAACATTATATTCCTCAACTTCCAGGAGAAAAAGACTGTCATCAGCAAAAAGTATATGTGTGATCGTTGGGGTTGCTCTTGCAATTTTAAGACCTTTCAATAGTCCCATTTTACATAATACTCTATCAAGCTTGTGAGAGCTTATGTGACTAAGAAGAAAAGATATGGAGACAAGGGATCACCCTATCGCAACCCTTTTTGAGGCTTGTCTATTTCATCTAATTGTCCATTAATTTGAACTTTATATGTAACTATTAATATACAATTTCCTATCCATTCAACCCATTTATTATGAAATCCCAACTTTCTAAGCAGGTCGAGAAGAAAATCCCACTCTATATTCTCATATGTTTTACTCATGTCAGCCTTTATTGCCATACCATATTTCATAGATGTTCTTTTATTCTTTAAATAATGACTTGCTTCTTGCACAATTAATATATTCTCAAATATTGATCTCCCAAGAATAAAAGTTGTTTGAGTTTCAAAAATAAAATCTCCCATCCACTGTTGTAGCCTATTGGATAAATTTTTTGAGATTATCTTGTATATAAAGTTAGCACAACTAATTGGTCTAAAAGAAGAGACCAAATCCGAATTTGAGCATTTTTGGAATAAGTGCTATTATAGTAGCATTTATAGCTTCAAGAGTTGAGTTATTCATAATGAAATCTGACACAAGTTTAACCAAATCAATTTTGATTTCTTCCCAGAATTTCTTAAAGAAAAACCCCCCATATCCATCTGGACCAGGTGATTTATCACTTCCCTAAAGACCATACTGCATTTTTAATTTCCTCACTAGAAGCAGGTCAAATAAGTGAGTCATTCATTTCCTGGGTAACCACACAATCAATCTTACTCAAAATAGGTGCATAATTTCTCACACCTTCAGTCTTGAATACATTATTGTAGTATTTTTTATTTCTTGAGAAATATCATCCTTCTCAGTCAACCACTCACCAATATCATTCTTAATTGTTAAGGTTCTGTTTCTAGTTCTTTTAACCTTGGTGATAGAATGGAAATATTTGCTATCTCTATCTCCAAGCTTTAACCAAGTATTTTTTGATCTTTAAGCCCAATAAAGCTCCTCTTTTTTCTAGTAAATATCAAGATTCAAGCTCAAAATTTCAAAAACCACTTTGTTATCATCAGAGTAAGGCTCATTAAACAATTTCTCAAGCTGAGATAATGTGTTTTTAATCAATAACTGATTATTAAGGACTCTTTTCCTAGCCCATTTTGTATTCTGTTTTTGTAAATTTGAGATTTTATACACGAGTCTCTTAATTCCTCTCAATTCCATAAAAAAACCTTTTTCCCAATGTTCTAAAATCATTTTACAGAAAGAGTCATCAAATATCAATCCTTTTCAACCAAAAAACGTTTTTTATGAGTTGAATTATATATACCAAAATTGAGTATAAGTGGTGAATGGTTAGACCCTGTAGGAGGCAGAAAATCACTCCAAGAGTTAGGGAAAATATCCATCCATCTCTTACTCACAAGAGTTCTATCTAGAATTTTCTTAATCAGCTGGTTGCCATTTCTCTTATTAGACCAAGAGAAATTACATCCTTTAGCTGACTATTCAAATAAATTATTTCTTTCAATAAAGTCATTGAAAAATAACATGTTCTTTTTATGTAAACTACCAATTTCATCTCCCAAATTTTATGAAGGATACCTTAATGAGGTTATAATCCCCCAAAAGACACTAACAGTCAGAAATATGAGGTAAATTATCCAAGTTTTTTATAAATACTTCCTTTTCTATGTCAGTTGTTGGACCATACACAAAATTGATTTCACAAATTCCTGTGTTCAATCCATCATAGATACATTGAATTAAGTTCTTTTCAGAACTTATAAGATTGAATTTTTTTTTATTCTTTTACAAATATTGCAAGTCCTCCTGATAATCCTTCAGGGTCAACATGAGCCACAAGAGCCATATTTAACTTAGAGTAAAGAGTAAGAAGAACATCAATTTTTTTTTTTAATTTCAGAAAGAAATAATACCTCTATATGATGAGCCTTGACCATATCAATCAGGCTTAGCTCTGCCAAGGTTGTGCCAATGCCTTGACAGTTCCGGGCTTGAATCATTGGAGGTTTTGGGGTTGATTTGGGTCAACCCAGCAAACCGCTTCACCTTCTTGTACATCCAACAACCCTTCTTCATACCATTTTTCAATACAATCCTCATTTTTGTCTTTGTAAGAAAAGTGCACATCAGCCATCTCATCATCTTCCCCGTCATAAATAGCGTCCACAAAAGTTGCTGGAGCACTTTCTTCTTCATCAAATAAACCTAGATCTTCCCTCACTTGTTTGGTTCTGTTTTTATTCTTCTCAAGAGACCCAGAGCAAATAGATTTGTCCGAGTTAAGAGTGATAGATGGATCAATTATGACTTTAGGGTCACAATGACTGATTGGGCTTGTTCTTTCAGTTGGGCGTCTATTAGATGGGCCACAAAGGTTTTTAATCTCATCGGGATCAAAAGGCCTCAAAGAAGAAGTGAACTCCACTCCCTTAAATTTATCTTGGCCCAAATCAACAGTAAGTAGTAAAAGAGCAGATTGGACTCTATTGTCTTCTTTTCCAGCCTTATAATTTTCCTTTAAAGCACGAAGTTCTCCTTCTTCCTTTGATATTTTTCTGGTTTTAAAAGGGTTTTTCATCTTTCTTTTCACTGGGTTATCATGCCTATCAGCTTTAAACACAAATTCTTTTGCCTTATCTCCACTTCCGAGTACTTAATCCAATTAACCAATTTAATAGTCAATTTGATTGGATTATTACAATGTCTTTCGTCATGTGAAATAATCCCACACAGAAAACAAATATCATAGAGCTTCTCACATTTAAACGAGATCCAAACTGATTGATCCTTCAAGATCTTAAACATAAACCCAGAAAGAAGAGGCTTAGCAACATTAAATTCAACCCTAACCCTGATAGAAGGGTTTTGTTTGTACTTTTCAGGATTTGGTAGTTCAATATCTTTCACAATACCTAATTTAGAAGCAATTTTAGAGACATTTTCTTCTTTAATGAACAATGGAGGAATCCCCACTACTCGCACCCAGAAAGACATTTCCTCCAACAAATTAAGGTTTATTAAGCATTCATCATATTTTTGCATCAGACTATGAAACCCAAATATGTGATAAGGTCTATTATTCCAAACTATATCAAAATCTGATTGTTTTTCAAACTGAACAACACAAAGATTTTTCCCCCTTTTCTCAGTAGAGATTCTACCAGTTATACCCCAATATTGTATGATAATTTTCTTGAGATAGCTAAGATTGATATTACTAGAAGCTATTATACGAGTAAAAAGTTTTAGTTCTTTAAACACAGCATAAGTTGTCTCTCTATCAGGAGAGAGGTACAAATCATTTTCTGATTCATACTTCTCAACTTCTTTAATAGACGATATAAATGCTAAAAAACAGAGTAAATGCTCTAAACTAGAAGACAAAAGTGAAAGAAAATTCTAAAATACACATGAATGTAATCTTTAAATAACGAATATTCACAAAAGTGATGAATAGACTATTCAATCTTATGGATCAAAGAGAAAGAGAAAAGAAGATGACGGGAAAAAGGTGGGTTAGAGTGTAGTGGTAGGTATTTTAGTTCATCCATTTGACTCATATAAACCGTTACTCTAACTTTCCTAACTGGTCATTGTCACAGCCATGGCGGTACAGCCTCTAACAGGGCTGGCCCTGTGGGTAAGCAAAAGATGCGGCCGCTTAGGGTCTCCGATTTTTTGATATTTTTTAGGGACTCCTGATCATTTAAATTTATTATTTGTGTGTATATATATAATGGATTTAAATAATTATGTACAAGTAATATTGTTAGCTTGGTGGTAATATTACATGTTTTTTTTATAAGGTCTACCGTTTAAACCATGCTATTTGTAATAATATTTATTTATGTAGAGGCCCCAAAATGTCTTGGCCCGTCATAAGATATTACTGTTTAATGGAAGTGGGAAATCTACTATAGCAGGGCATGCATAATACAAATATGAGCATTAAACTCATTTAAATAATATCCTATTGACGTTATATACTTTTTCTTTCTCTCTCTAGAAAATGCTCTGCAAAACAGAGTTCTTGTAAAAGTCAACCCTGCCTTCTTCTTCCTTGATCATGATCCAATAACTTTATTTTCCTTTGAATTAATGACCTTTTACCTCTTGATTAAGCTCGCTACTACAATTTTTACTCTCCTCCTCCTTGAATTTGATAGAGGTCCTCCATTTAAAAATTTCGAAGCTTTCTTGATGGCTTTAAGGAGCTGTTTCGGCCATTACTCTCACATGCAGCTCATTTACTGGATGATTTTGGCTTGGTTATGGATAATTACAGGGTTTAATCTTTATTCTGCTAATTACAGTACCTCTTGTAGTCACATGCAAATTTGGTTTACTCGTCACTGGTTCTTCTGGTTTATGGATAAGAATGCCTCTGTCTATATTCCTAAGCAATGGGGTTTGTCCGTTCATCATAATGGCCTCTATCAAATTTTGTTCCTTATTACTGGTATACTCCCATGGAATGGAAATTTTATATGGGACAAATTGAAGGGTCTCTCTAAGGAGGAAATTATGAGTTCTGTTTCTTTTCCTAATAATTATCAAATTAAATTAAGTTTGTACCACATGCAGTTGATTTTCTTTGATTGTATATCTGTCTTTACTACGGATGGTTACAATTTTAAGAGTGAATTGGTGAATCAGAGATCTGATCAGTACATGCAATGGCTGTACAAGGGCTATTTCAACTTTAGATGCAGAGCTGAAGATCCTATTAAGTTATATATTTATTATAGTCAAAATCTTTCTTGGATTAGTAAATCTACTGCTATATACTCCTGCTAAGTTTCACTTCTAAAAGTAATCTATATGATCTGAGGCTAAGCTTATTTGTCGCTATCTATACAATTAAACAATTTTATAATTTTGGAGCTTCTATTATATTTATATGTTCTAGTTGGCTTCTCTATATTATATTGCTGCAAATCTCTCTTTTAATTACACAAGGCAACTACACAAGTCCCTATATACATCAACAGTCAAGAAGATTTCCTGATTCACAGAAATCTCACTCTACTAATCATCTTCTTCACATGCACTGGGTTTTCATATATGGTAACAGTTGCTTCCAGAAGAACAATACTTTTGTTCTGTTTTTTATCTCATTTGTCTTATACAACCTCAACCCAAGTACGTCTTCTAATTTTATTGGTCTCTTTGATCTCTATTGGTTTAATTTTATTAAGCGTAACATCAATTACCATATTTTATACTGCTATATTACTTTCCTATTAATTATCCAAGGCCATAGGAAATATAGCCGTAATTTCGCTGTTGGACCATGTTTATATCTTTATATTAACTGGATCAGAAATTTCAGAAAAATAAAGATTACTGTCATCAGAAATGATCTTCTCCTTTTTAATACATTTGATCTTGATTCCATAAAGAAGGCGGCTATAGTTATTTTAATATATGGGAAAGATTTTCTATCAATCTATTGGCTTAAGAAGATTTCACAGCATCTTTTATTGCCTTTTTTTTGTCAAATAAAATATATTAATCACGAGCGTTTATACAAAGACTTAAGGAAAGCATAAAAATCACTTAAAGATCCATTCTTCCACTTAGATGTATCGATATTGCGTCTAGCACTCTTAGCTGTGAGATCCGTAACACTATTAAACTTCCTGTTAACGAAGTTAACCTTCCAGTTAGGGAACTTCGTGAGCCAGTTCTTCATTTCGGCAATGAAAGGATGAATTTGTCATCGAAGACCTGTGCTTTTAGCTATACCTTGAATGAGCTCAAGGTTATCGGAGTAAAAGGAGACACTCCGGAGATTACAATTAGCAGCCTTTCTCATCGCAAGAAGGACCGCCCAACATTCACCTTCAATGGGGCTTCTAACTATATGTCTGGAGACAATCTTGTGAGCAACTTTGCCTTCCTTATCAATAGCAATTGCTGCTATACCTGTCGGTTCATAATCCCTTTTAAAAGATGCATCGCTCATGAATATATATTCTGAATCGTCTGTAAGTATTGGATTGTTTTCAATAATTTCTTCATAACTGTTCTCATTCCTTATTGTTCTATTCTTTTCCTGCTCCTTTCCTTCATTAGTCTTACTATTAAATAGATCATTCATAATCGAGTTAATTTTAAACAAGACATCCTTGATCGCCCATGGGGTTCTATTGTGGAAACTTCTCATCTTCGCCTTCCATATGTTCCATAAAGTAAGTAGAAAATAGGCAGTAAATTCATTTTGGTCCCATCCATTCTTAATGTATTTTTTCCGCATTTCAATCAACCAATCTCCCAAATCATATTTTCTTTCTTTTTCAATAACAACTTGTAGCCTTGAGTTGGCCCAAACTGCCATATTTAATGGACATTTAATAAATAGATGTTCAATGTCTTCCTTATCCAGCTCACACCATTCACATGTATCATCCTTTACAACCTTCCTGATTTTAAGGTTTCGTTTGGTTGGAATGGATCCATTGCAAATTTTCCATCCAAACGATCTAACTTTATTCATAACATTTGATTTCCAAATAATATTCCAAAGACTACTATTTTCATGTTTACCTTGAGAAGATGATTGAGCCTCATTTTGTACTTCCACATCTACCAGTTTATGATATCCAGATTTGGTACTATACACGCCATCCTTTGAGAAAGGCCAGATTAATTTGTCTTCCTCCTTGTTAATTATCATAGGGATTTTACATATGTCACTGACTAAGTTTGGTGGAAAAAGTTGTCTGAGTAGCTCCATGTTCCAATTTGACATGTCTTGATTAAAGAGTTGTGCTACAATCTCTACTTTGCAACCAACAGGTCTCTCCAAAGATATATTATTGTTGACCCATTTTTGATCCCATATATTAATATTTAGGCCATTTCCAATTCTCCAAATAGAGTGTTGTTTGATAAATTGAATTCCTTTGTAAATACTAGCCCAACTCCATGATCTTTTATTTGATAGTTTTGCATTAAGAATATTATTAAAGGGAAAATAAATACCTTTTAGCACCTTGGATACTAGTGAGTTAGGATTATCCATAATTCTCCAGGCCTGTTTAGCTAATAAGGCTAAATTCATTTTCTGAAAATCTCTGAATCCAATACCTCCAATATCTTTAGATCTTGCAACTTTTTTCCATTTAATCCAGTGAATTCTTTTTTTAGTACTCGAGTCCCACCAGAAATTAGCAACAATTCCAGATAATATTTTACAAAGTGCTTTCGGGAATTCGAAGATGGACATTGCATAATTAGGTATCGCTTGAAGCACTGCCTTTATAAGTACCTCTTTGCCTCCATCAGAAAGTAGATTAGCAAAGTAACTTGATGACTTATTTAGCAATCTGTCTTTGATATAATTTAAATTCTCTGATTTTGCTCTTTTTAAAGAGAAAGGAATCCCCAAGTACTTACCAAAAGATGATGTTCTTGTAACATTAAGATTTCTAGCCACCTCTTCACATACATTCTCAGGAGTTCCTTTACTGAATAGAATAGATGATTTCTGAAAATTAATTCGTTGACCAGATCCTTCCTTTAATAAACGCAGATTGAGTGGGTGATATTAAATCATCCATAATCGGCTGTAATCTATTGGCCAGAATTTTTGAAATAATTTTATAACTAAAATTAAGACACGCTATCGGTCTATAATCCGCCACAGATTCTTGAGATTCCCCTTTTGGAATAAGTGTAATCAAAGTGTCATTGAGACCCTTAAGTGGAGTATTGTTTTTAAAGAAATTATTAACAATAGTGAAGATATCGTGTTTAAGAGTATCCCAATTTTCTTGATAAAAGTTACCTGGTAAACCATCCGGCCCTGGGGCTTTAGACCCCGACATATCAAAAACCGCTTTTTTAATTTCTTCCATATCTGGTATTTTGGTAATTTCCTCATTTATCTTATCAGAAATCTTGTTAGGTATATATTGAGATATATTTGCTCCTTGAGGTACCGTTTTATCAAAGAATAGATTCATATAATAATCACGAATAATACCTTTAATTTCTGCTTCATTATCTGTCCAAACACCATCCTTATTCTTGATAGCATTAATTTTATTAATTTTCCTTCTGAAGAGCGTTTTGGCATGAAAATACTTTGTATTTTTGTCTCCTTTTTTAATCCATTGGTCCCTCGCCTTATCTGCCCAAAATAATTCCTCTTGTCTCCAAGCTTCTTCTAATTTTTCATATATTTCTTTCTCTTTAATCCAATTAGACTCTGTGGCTTGCTCATTTTGAAGTATAGTTAATTCTTTTTGATATTTCTCTATGAGCTTACGGTTATTACAAAAGTTTTGTTTACTCCATCCAGTAAGAGCTAAACAAAGTGCATCCCTCTTTACGCAAAAATCTTTAATAGAAAGAACATTACCTTGATCAATCCACACTTTTTTAATGAAATTCTTACAATTCTCGTTTTCTAGCCATCTGGATTCGAACATAAAAAATTTTTCAAACCTTGATTTGGGTGTATCCATAGATAAAATAAGGGGAGAATGGTCAGATCCAATCTCCGGTGGTACTTGAATTGAAGCATTAGGAAACTTTTCATACCAAGAAAGAGAAGCAAGTCCCCGATCAAGCCTTTCTTTAACATTTTCTTCACCCTTCCTTTTGTTGGTCCAAGTATAGAAACATCCTTTACTTGGTAAATCTAGTAAGCCATTTTGATTAATGAAGTTATTGAACCTTATAATTCTATCAAAGTCTGTACCTCTTTTGCCAATTTTTTCGGATGTTCTTGAGATATCATTAAAATCCCCAATGAACAAAGTAGGATTATCCACTTTTGAGTACCAATTAGTAAGAGATTTCCATAGATTATTTCTTTCATTCTCACATGTCGGAGCATACACACACACCAAGTACCAAACTTCTTTATTAGATTCCATTATTTCCGCAATTACAAAAGATGGGCCAGAGTTAATAACCCTTAGATTCACAGAATCTTTCCACAGCAATAGAATCCCCCCAGACATATAAGATCTTCCCCTGGGTTCGACTATGTGTGAATTTTCAAAACTCTTAAAGTGACTACAAGACGAAAGTTTACTAGACCTTAACTTAGCTTCTAAAAGACATGCAATAGAGAAATGGTACTTCGAAACAAGGGACTTAAACATACTCTTCGTCGAGGGTGCCCTCGCTCCTCGACAGTTCCAAACAAGTACACTATCCATCGAACCCGGCCCTCTTAAGGGATAGGCCGTCATCCACACGAGAAAATAAAGGTCCACTTTCCATCACGGGCAATCCCTGTGTACTTGCAGCCTCTTCAGATGAGGATTCTTCACTCGATACTCCTTCATGATGACCTTGGCAGTCATCTCCTTTGCAAAAAACTAGATTTCCATTTATTTGACTATCACCACCAAAGTAGTTCTCCTCTTTCTCTTGATTATATAGGAATTGGTCTCTCACTTCGAAAAAACTTGAGTATAACTCGTCCACGAACACCTGTATATCACTAATCCTCTTTTCTATCAAATTATAGTCATTAACACTTAACTTCTGCATTTTTTTCTTAGGTTCTTGTTGGTAGGAACCCAAAACCTCCACTGAATAAACAGTATTGTTGACATATGAAGAATAAAACACCATCTTCTCATAAGCAGCTTTACTTGTGAATTTCTTATACTTTTCATCTATATCCACCTCCCTCGCATTTAGAACCTCATTAATGTTTTGATTATTAACTATAAAACTCATACCTACATCCCCAAATTCTTCAAGAAAAAATTTAAACATAGCAGCGTATTTCTTTTTAGGGCCATCGATCTGTGAGCTTTTACTATAAATATTTTCCAGATTATCTGAATTTTCAAGGCCATCGATCTGAGAGACTTTACATATGTACTGTTTTATATATAACATGAGCAAGTTTAAAATACTAATGAAACTTGTCTTTGCTCGATCCAAGATAAAAAAGTGGCATGTTATGTATAAGACAGGATAAATTGGATACATGAGAATCTCTTTTAACCAATAGCAGAACATCAATACTTCTCTACTAACTTTATTTCTCCAAATAGAACTTAGATAACAGAAGCAGTATCGAAATTCAGTAAACGGGATACTAAAAAGATCATAATATATTGTTGTTATGGCTGGTGTGTAATAGCAAAATAAGAATAACATTAGCAGCTCCAAAGTTGTACAGATAATGAAGATGCTTTCTGAGATAATACATTTCTTAAAAGAAATATTGTAGCCTCCGATCAATTGAAGAGCTAAGGAAAAGATTTCCTTAGAGATGAAAGAAATCCAGAGAGTTAAATCAATTCTTGATTCTTGAGAAAAATATAGCCGTCGAAATAAAGCACCTCTATAGGCTCCATGCGTGATAAAAAGGCAATAGAATAATAGACGATAAAAGGGAATTTTCCATTCAAACTCCCAATCTGATGAAAGAAATTTTTCCACTTGTACCATGTATGGCTGACATAGGATATAAGGCTTGGGAATCTTCTGTACAATATCTTGGGAGACCCAAATTAAAAAGGTGTGAAAAGTATACCTTTTTTTTTTGTTCAAAGTGAAAAGTATACCAATAAATAGAGTAAGACATTACAAATGTCCATATAAAGTCTGTAATTAGTTGCTCAATAGAAAATTGTTGTACCCAGATAATGCAAATACAATAGGAAATTAGATAGTTGTATTCAGAATCCCAAAAATCATACTTAGCAGACAAAAAAGCCCAATAAAAACCAGAGTATATATAAAATAATAAGATAGCTTTTTGTTGTAATAAAGAATAGGAATCAGATATAAAATAGCTTATCTGATATGTAAAAGATTTCCACTCAACAGCTAAAAGTATATCAGACAACAATTTCATGGCCATTCTCTTAGGAGAAGAAATCTTTCTAGTAAAACCATTATATAATTTAAATTGCAGAGGGAAACAGCTACATAATCGAGATATGAGTATAGAAATGACAATAAATCTGTAAATCAGCATACACTTACAGAGATCTCTCGATAAATAACGTGAAAAGAGAATCTTGTAACCGATCATATAAGAAATTAAAAGGAAGCTATTAGCCGCTTGGTTAATCATATTAATTGGTAGTCTAAAACTCCAAGCAATTTCAATTAGCTGATTTGACCAAATCTTGTGGGAAAAGAAACAGTAGTCCCAATCAAAATAGAGATAAGAGAAATAACCGGGGAATCCTTCAAAATCAGTAACATGCATAGGATTTAGCTTGGTGATACTGACCCAAATGTAAAAAATAAACGCTAGGAGGAGGATGATTCTGTAGGATACAATATAGAGGTTATTGAATAAGATAAAGCGTCCAATGGAGAGAGTCATAAAGTCAAACAAACTCAAGCAGATGATACAAATCCATTTAGTCTTCTGCATGTGAGCAAGAGGGACAAATTTAGTAGAATTAAAGACATTAAAGTAGTCTTTTACCTGTGAATAGAGAGAAGAGCAGCCAAACCATCCTTGCATGTGTTGACAAATATATAGTTTCCAAAGACCCATTAAGATATTAAAACCGAAGAAGAAGAAAAGATAAAAAGGACCTAGATCATGTACAAAAGAAGAGAAATAAGGGTAGATCATGTTTTAAGAAACGAAATATAGAAAAAGGATTACTACTAATAGGTGATGGTGGGGGAAGAAGATGAACAGTAATTCTAGGCCATCGAATCTTTTTTTATAGAAAAATTTTTTAGAAAGAAGTTTTAGAAAGAGAAAGTTTTTTTAATTGAAATTAGAGATGAAATTGATCAACTGTCTTTTATTGCCTGAAATATACATATCGTGTGCTTATATTACCTTGGTTGGAGTAAAGACAATTGTATATAATATCTTTTATCAGCACGCTTCACATATAAAACAAAGGAAAACTTATTCTGTTAAGACTGTCACGTTTCAATATCTGTTTTATTCACGCTTGAGCCAAGTGGGTTTTTATCATTCAGCACCTGAAGAAGGGTTTGATTCATCATCTGTTAATAATACTCTTTCATTTGTGGAAGTGCTGGATTCGGGTATTAATGTTTGTACTAATTCAGGTGTACAAAATCAGATTGAACCAGATAGTTCTACTGATTTCATGATTAATAAAGTATCGGGAATGATCCTCCCCAATTATGATGTCTGGCGTGTTCTGATCCTTATTTTATCTAAAGAATATTTATCGAAATCCAAGACCGCTGCAGCTAATTTATGTTGGCGTGTAAAGTTCAATCTATACTTCTATATTTCTTTCTTCAAGAATACGGCGGCGGAGTTCTTATTAACTATTTTTAATTATCTTATCATTAATTCTCATTGGGAGATTATTATTCTTTCTTCTTATATAAGACAAGCTGACTCTTTCTATTGGATATCTGCAATTTGTAAAGTCTCTCAGATCGATGGCCTCGAAAATTTAGATAATCTGGAAAATATTTATAGTAAAAGCTCACAGATCGATGGCCCTAAAAAGAAATACGCTGCTATATTAAAAAAATTCTTGAAAAATTGGGAGATGTAGATGAAAAGTATAAGAAATTCACAAGTAAAGCTGCTTATGAGAAGATGATGTTTTATTCCTCATATGCCAACGAACACTCATTCACTTGTCTACTTACTGGGATATCACAAGTACTAAAGTACCTAGAAAATCGACGCGTGGTTCACAAGGAAGCCATTAAATTCTGTCAGAATATAATTGAAAAAAGAAAGAGTGCACCTGCCCCTATTCAACAAGAACCGAAGAAGAAGATGCAGAAGCTTAGTGTAAATGACTTTAACTTGATGGAGAAAAGAATAAGTGATATGCAGATGTTCGTGGATGAACTATATTCAAGTTTCTTTGAAGTGTGAGACCAATTCTTCTATAATCAAGAGAAAGAAGAAGACTTCTATGGTGATAATATTCGAGAGAATGGAGAGCTCTTTCTTTGTAAAGGAGATGACTGTCAAGGTTATCATGATGGTGTTTCAAGTGAAAAATCCTCTACTGACAAGGCCACGAGTACACAGGTAGTACCCGTGATGGAAAGTGGGCCTTTACTTTCTCATGTGGATGGCGGCCTGTCCCTTAAGAGGGCCGGGGTTGATGGATAATTGTCTTGTTTGGAACTGTCGAGGAGTGAGGGCACCCTCGACAAAGAGTATGTTTAAGTCCCTTATTTCGAAATTTCATATTTCAGTTGCTTGTTTGTTAGAGGCCAAGTTAAAGTCTAGTAAGTTTGCTTATTGTAACCACTTTAAATCTTTTGATCATTCACACATAGTCGAACCCAGGGGAAGATCTTATATGTCTGGGGGGATTCTGTTGTTGTGGAAAGATTCCGTGAACTTGAGGGTTATAAACTCTACCTCTTCTTTTGTAATGGTTGAAATTATGGAATATAATAAAGAAATTTGGTACTTGGTGTGTGTGTACGCTCCTACCTGTGAAAATGAAAGAAATAAGCTATGGGAATCACTTTCAAAATGGTATTCAAATATAAAGGTACCTACTCTTTTCATCGGGGACTTTAATGATATATCACGAACATCGGAAAAAATAGGCAAAAGAGCGGCTAATTTTGATAGAATCATAAAATTCAATAATTCCATCAATCAAAATGAGTTGTTTGATTTACCAAGTAAAGGTTGTTACTATACTTGGACGAATAATCGTAAGGGTGATGAAAATGTTAAAGAAAGATTAGATAGAGGCCTCGCTTCTTTATCTTGGTGTGAACAATTCCCCAATGCTACAATTCAAGTACCCCCGGCCATTGGATCCGATCATTCTCCGTTAATACTATCCTTGGATGAGGCAAAAGCAAGGTTTGAAAAATACTTCATGTTTGAGTCAAGATGGCTAGAAAATGGAAACTGCAAAGAATTTATAAGTAAGACTTGGAGTAAAAAAGGTAATGTCCTTTCAATTAAAGATTTTTGTACAAAGAGGGATGCTTTGTGTCTAGCGCTTACAGGATGGAGTAAAAAGATGTTTTGCAATAACCGGAAACTTATAGAGAAATATCAAAAAGAATTAGCTATAATTCAAGATGAGGTAAGAACGGATTCAAATTGGAGGAAAGAGAAGGAAATATATGGTAAACTTGAAGAAGCTTGGAAGCAAGAAGAGCTTTTTTGGGCGGATCGAGCTAGGGACAATGGATAAAAAAAGAAGAAAAGAATACAAAGTATTTCCATGCGAAAACTATTTCTAGAAGGAAGATCAATAAAATCAAAGTAATAAAAAACAAGGATGGAACATGGACAGGAAATGAAGATGAAATTAAGAACATAATTCGAGATTATTACATAGAGCTATTTACGAATAATAATACAAATCAAGGAGAAAATATTTCGGAATATATACCTAACAAAGTCTCCGGGAAAATGAATGAGGAATTAATTATCATACCGGACATTGAAGAAGTTAAAAAGGCTATTTTTGATATGTCAGGATCAAAAGCCCCAGGGCCGGACGGACTGCCAGGTAATTTCTATCAAGAAAATTGGGAGACTCTCAAAGATGATATATTCACAGTTGTCAGGAACTTCTTTGAAAACAACACATCGCTAAAAGGTTTAAATGATACACTTATTACGCTCATCCCTAAAGGTGAATCCCAAGAATCAGTGGCGGACTATAGACCTATAGCGTGTCTTAACTTCATTTATAAAATTATATCTAAGATCTTGGCCAATCGATTGCAACCACTTATGGATGACATAATATCGCCTACTCAGTCAGCATTTATAAAGAGAAGGAGCATACAAGACAACATCTTAATTGCCCAGGAAGTTTCTTTCTATCTTAAAAATAAAAGAAAGTCAAATAAGCATGTTGCGGCAGTCAAAATTGATATGGCAAAAGCATATGATCAAGTTAATTGGGGATTTTTAATTCAAACTTTGAAAGCTATGGGTTTTTGTGATAAATGGACAGATTGGATATATAATTGCATATCGACGGTTTCTTTACAAATTAAAGTCAATGGACAAAGACTTAAGAAATTCTCACCGACCAGGGGCATTAGACAAGGCGATCCATTATCTCCTCTTCTTTTTTCAATCCTCACTGAAAGCCTTATTGGACTAATTAATTTTCAATGTCGGAAAGGATGCATAAAAGGTATTAAAATCACTAGGAACTGTCCAAGCCTTACGCACCTATTATTCGCAGATGACGCTCTTTTCTTCATTAACATTGACACTAAGGAGATTGAAACTTTCAAGGATACTATAAATCTTTTTTGTCAAGCATCGGGACAAAGGATCAACTTCCATAAGTCATCAATCTTATTCAGCAAAGGAACACCTGAAAGTACATGTGAAGAAGTAGCCAGAAATTTAAACGTTACAAGAACATCTTCATTCGGGAAATATTTGGGAATTCCGTTCTCTCTTAAAAGGGCAAAATCGGAAAATCTAAACTACATTAAAGATAAGCTTCTAAACAAATCTTCTAATTATTTTTCTAATTTATTGTCGGATGGAGGTAAGGAGGTACTTATCAAAGCTGTACTTCAAACAATACCAAATTATGCGATGTCCATATTCGAATTCCCTGAATCATTATGTAAGAAGTTATCAGGAATTATAGCAAATTTTTGGTGGGACTCAAACAATAAGAAGAGAATACATTGGATAAAATGGAAAAGAATTGCGAGAGCTAAAAAAATTGGAGGAATTGGATTTAGAGATTTCCAAAAGATGAATTTAGCACTCTTGGCCAAACAAGCATGGAGAATAATGGACAATCCTAATTCGCTAGTAGCTAAGGTTCTTAAAGGTATATATTCTCCATTTGATAGTTTCTTTAATGTAAAATTATCTAATAAGAGGTCATGGAGTTGGGCTAGCATATATAAAGAAATTCAATTCATCAAACAACACTCAATTTGGAGAATTGGAAATGGCCTGAGCATCAACATATGGGATCATAAATGGGTCAATAACAGGATAACTCTGGAGAGACCGGCTGGATGTAAAGTGGAATTTGTAGCACAACTTCTTAATGAGAACATGACAAATTGGAATGTGGGACTACTTAGACAATTATTCCCTCCAAACATAGTAAGTGATATTTGCAAGATTCCGTGCTTAATTAGCAAAAAAGATGATAAGTTGATCTGGCCTTACTCAAAAGATGGTATTTACAGTACAAAGTCAGGATATCATAGATTGGTCGATTTGGAAGTTCACAATGAAGGTCAATCATCATCACAAGGTAATCATGAAAATAGTGACCTTTGGGAAATCATTTGGAAATCAAATGTCATGAATAAGATCAGGGCCTTTGGTTGGAAAATATGTAGTGGAGCTATACCCACTAAAAGAAACCTTAAAATAAGGAAATGCATCAAAGATGATATATGCGAGTGGTGCGAATTAGGTAAAGAAGATATAGAGTATCTCTTTATTAAATGTCCCCTAAGTATGGAGATTTGGGCCAAATCGAGGTTACAATTTCTTATTGATAAAGAGAAGAAGTATGAACTGGGAGACTGGTTTATTGAAATACGTAAAAAATATATAAAAAATGTTTGGGATCAGAATGAGGTCACAGCGTATCTGTTATTAACTCTTTGGAACATATGGAAGGCAAAAAATGAAGGGATTTCATGAAAGATCTCCATGGATAGTCAAAGATATCCTAGTTAAAATTCAATCAACAATGGATGATATGTTCATAAATAGAGACAGTATTAAGAAGAGCACAAAAGAAATCAAAGAAAAAAGCGTTGGCAATAATGAGGAAGAGTTGATCGAGAATAACCCTATTCTTTCAGATGATGCAGAATATATCTTTATGAGTGATGCCTCTTTCAAAAAGGAATACGAACTTGCAGGAATGGTGGCAATTTCTATTGATAAAGATGGTAAAGTGGCACATAGGATTGAATCAAGATCTATTATTAGAAGTTCTATTGAAGGAGAATGTTGGGCGGTCCTTCTTGCTATGAGAAGGGCGGCTAGTTGTGATTTACGGAGTGCCTCTTTCTACTCCGACAACCTTGAACTGATTCAAGGTATTTCAAGAGAAGCAGGTCTTCGATGGAAAATCTCACCTTTTATTGCCGAAATGAAGAGCTGGTTGGCGAAGTTCCCTAATTGGAAGGTCAACTTCGTTAATAGAAAGTTTAATAACGTCACAGATCTCGCAGCTAAAAGTGCAAGACGGAATATTGATACATCGAAATGGAAGAATGGGTCCTTAAATGATTTTTATATTTTCTTAAAATCGCTGTATAAATGCTCTTAATGTGTGTTTTTTTCTGACAAAAAAAAATCAAAATATAATCAAATTTAAATCATTGATTCTTGAAAGCAAATACAAGAATTGTCCAATAAAAGGATATGTATCTTTCTTACACGTAACTAAAATATGAAAAGCTGTGATGAAAGATAATCAATGAATATTCCTTTCCATTTTGATAAAACCCTACCCAATTTGCTGATTCTATTCCATAACAAGTAGATCAATAATCGCATGTGCGTATTTATTACCCATTTTTGTGAGATTAAAGATAGTTGTGCTGTCATCTTTGCCGAGATTAAACTCATTCAACCATGATCGATTATGTAAAAACATATTGTGAAGAATGGATAAGCAATGTTCTTTACATGGGGCGGTTAGAGATTCCTCCTTTAAAAAACCAACTAGGATAGTGACACAACCAAGCTTGGCCATCTCTTCAATGGCTATGTGAGAGTTAGATAACATCTCAAGAATAGCTAAAGATTCCTTAATGCAATCACTTTTCTTAAGTATCTTCATCATCCCCCGGACCATCTCTATTGATACAACAAACTCCATGTTTTCTTCAACTCTACACAAGTTGTAAATTAAAAAAACTACATTATTGATCGATATGTTGAAAGGACTTTTTGCTTCCAAAAGGTTGATTAAAACCTTGAAAACACCAAATTCACAGATGACACGCCTATTCACTCGGATGGTTGATAAGTAGAAAAGAGCCCTGAGAGCATAGTCTCTTGTTTGTATTTCTCCACGTGTTAAAAACTTGATAAGGATAGGTATAACAATTGAACTTTCCCCTAATAAAGTTCTGTTCTTCTTGTTTAGTGACATGCTGTGAATAATACCAATTAAATTCTTCTGTAATTTAGAGGAAGTATCATCAACCTTTCCTTCTCTTAGTGGATTAAGTAAGAGAGGAATTGAATCTTCGATTTCTCCAAGAATCTCTGGACTTGAAGGAAAATCATTTATTATTAACCGGATCGTTTCTGCAGCCTCGTGTTGAACATTAGTATAAGAAGATGAGATTTTCCTAAGCAAAGATAACAAATGATAGCGTAGATTTTCATCCTTTATATTATCTGGGACAGGTGGACAAATACTGATCTCAGTTTCATCCTTCTTAAACCACTGTAAAATCATTTCTCGCAAAAGGTAATTAGACGTAATCTTTGTATGGTCCAGAAATTCCTCAGTATGATTTTTTTCATCTTCTAGATGTTTCTCAATCGATCTTCTGTCGTATGTCTACAAATCCAGATAAAACTTATTAGCTACTAAACAATGGATAATTGTCAGATAGACCCCTAAAATTTGCCGTTTCTCAAACATTAAACACATACTTCTAAATTTATTGTCTATTACTTAAAACTCATTACGAATAACTGATAATATACGCTAGTATTTTTACCTGTCAAGAAACATATAAGCATGATTTCAGATGGAAATTAGTCCTAAGCCATAAAGGGTGGTGGAAAAAGATAATAAAAAACCACACAGGAAGATCCGAAAATGTTGATCAAGAATTAAAGATTATGAAAATGTTGTAAAGCTTACCATGCCAGAAGCTAAAGTAACAGGATCATTCATGAGTTGTTGTCTTGTGCCAGAGAGAGGACAGATTAACTCATTTGGGAATCCTCTTTTAGACCCGAAAATGCTCGTAGAAGAGGATATTTCACTTCTAGGGTTTGAGGCTTTGGATTTGAAGATGGCCGAGTTTAAGGAACACAGAACTTGAATGCCTTGATTGATTAGTTCCAAGCAGTTATTTTCATTGACTATGGCGTAAACAAGGTTTTCAAGGGCTTGCTTCGTCATCGATCCCATACTTTCTTCTCCACCTATAGCTTTAACAATACTTTCAACCTCTTTCTTAAACGAATCTATACTCTCTTTTCTCTGTTTCTCCATTCTTTCTTTCTTGATCCAGTTAAACAAGAGATTCTTGAAGATTTTTCGTTTCTTTAGCTACTGTTAGGATTTAGATTATTGATTAATATAAACCTTTCATTCCTACTTTTTTGGAGAGTTAACAAAAATCAGTTTTTGGTGAAGAAAAAGTCTCACATAGAAAAACAAAAAATAAAGAATTAAAATACCCTCACATATAACACAAAACACAGCCTATTTTAAAATACCTCTTCTTTTGTTTTATTCTTTTTTCGTTCTTTTTCTTTCCTTGTTTATACATTACTTACCTTTTGAGTCTGCAACGGTAACTGGATGGGTGGCCAAGGGCGGGTGCCACCACCGCTGCCACCGGACACAACTGGAGGGAAACCATGACGCGGTCCTCAATCAGGGGGGAGGGGGGAAGGGGGGGGAGGAGCTCCACGTCTCTTCCAACGACACCTAGTTCACGGATTCTTGATCATAAGGGGTCGCCACAAGGGATCAGACCGCTCTCTTCTAAGCGTCTCCGAGTGTTTTCACAAGCTTCAGGTAGGGCCATCGATCGTAAGGTCACTGGCAATGATAGAAAGAGTAACGTCGAGGGTGTCAAATTCAAAACACCAAAGAGGGCGCTTGAATTTGTGGAAAGGGAGTAGTTGTCCCCGGTTAATGGCGAGGGGGATGAGAGGCTGGATGTGGCAATGGAATGTACAATTAATGACATGGAGGGAAAAGTAGGAAGGGGTGATCATGATCGGGGTGAAGATGATAGCAATTCCAAGGGAATCATGATCATTGAGAACCCAGCTTTGACGAAGGGACCACCAAAGAACTTGTAGTACATGACGAGGGGGTTAGTACTAGCATGAATGGCCTTGACAACAGTCTGGACTTACACGTTGCAGCGCCTAAAGGTAACACTAGTAACTCATTATGTTTGACAACATCGGATATTGGTTTTGGTACAGGTTTACAGGTCAGACAAGATGTAGGGGGAGGAGAGTGTAGTTGAAGCATTAGGGGAAAAAGTGGGCTCGGAAGGACGCACTAAATCCTATAGGGAGGCGTTCGTGGGTGCGCCACCAGGCTTTTCACAAAAAGGAAGAGAATCAGCTACTGATGTGAGGGGTCAGGAGCCTAGGAGCGGCATGGAGCAACCCCCCTCTCCAGGGTTGGAGTAAAACTAAGATCTTTACCATATGGAGGATGATATCCCTTATACCGATGATACTATCCCCAATTAGTGAGAACAGCGACGCAAAAACGGCGAGGATGCGAGGTATGGAACAAGTCTTTGATTATTAAATTACTTGGGCATAATGTGAGGTTTAAGTATTTATCCAATAAGTTAAATCAAATATGGGCCCCGAAAGCTCATTTAGACCTAGTTGATGTGGGGTTTGGCTATTTTACGGCCCAATTCACGAGTTTGGAAGATTATAATAAAGTTCTTAGTGGGGGCCCCGTGGATGGTTTTAGATCGGTATCTTGTGGTACATGCTTGGGACCCAACTTTTATGCCTAATGATACGCCAGTTGTCCGAACCACGGTTTGGGTCCGATTACCCTGGCTACCGCTAATGAATTACACTGAAGAAATACTCACCGCGATTGGTAACTTAATAGGTAGGATGGTTAGAATCGACCCGTTTATTAAATCGCGTGCGAGAGGAAACTTCGCTAGAATAGCGGTGGAAGTTGAATTGGACAAGCCTCTTGTGTCGATTATACGATTCCATGATATATTACAAAAAGTTGAATACGAGGGATTACATCTCATTTGCTTTAATTGTGGAAAATTTGGACATTTAAAAGGTGATTGTGCAGGCATGAATAGTGTGGGGGCAAGGAAACGAGTATAGCGAATCAAAGCGAAATAAGTGTGGTGCTTCGATTCCTCGCTACGGAGAGTGGATGACGGTGGATAGGGGAAGAGGTAGGCCACAGGTAATGGTGGGGTACAAAATAACAAGGGTGCCATGAGAGGGTATCAGGGAGGGGGTAGAAAGGGATTTCCGACTCCGACCAAGGGGAAGAATAAAGTAGTCACTGAACGGGAATCAGGGTCCAGGTATGAGGTGCTATCGACGGTTGAAGTAGGGGAACATAGTGGAAACGTGCCAAGAGAGGGAAGTGAGGATGTTACATTGGGGACGATTACCGCCAAGGAGGGAGTAAACAATGAACAAGAGGCAGTACAGGAGACTACGGAAACTCCAAACCATATCGTGTTGGATTTGATGTCGCATAAGATTGTTGGGGGGTTTTTCAATATGGATAAACAACAACTAGTTGACGGGGATTCGTTGGGGGCTACACCGAAACGCAAAGGTAAGAACGGGAAAAAAAAAGGGAATAAAAATGTGTCTGAGAAGAGTGTGGTAAGTAGTGCGAATGGGAGGTTTACTGGTGCTTTGATAGGGTCAGATGAGGGGCGTAAAGAGAGCAGCTCGGGGTCTTTGGGTGGGTTGAAGGGTAGTGTTACTAGGGTGGAGAGTGGTAATGTTTAGGTTGTTAAACATGTGGAAGGAGAAAGGTCCGGATTTGTACAGCAGCAGACCGTGTTTGAAGCCAGAGACCCAAATGCAATTTTCAAAAAGTTGGGGCCAAGTGCGGGTACTGATGGTGATGTTGGACAGAGATTTCCAGCGCTCCTCCCTAGCTCAAGGCCGCTTGATTTAATCTCGAACTCAGGTTTGTCGGATGTATTTAGTATTACTAATATTGCAGGTGAGCATCGAGTGGAGGTTACAGCAGATCACGAGCAGGCCGGACTGCTGATCAGTAGTGCAAGTGGTACGGAGATGGCCATCGATGTTCCTAGCAAATCAGGAGAGGCCGCGGAAACACCGGTTATGGGGCAAATTAGTAAACAAGCTCTTAAGGAGTTTTTTGCGGATAAACTAGATGCACCCGACTATCATGATTTTCACCTTGAGGATTCGCCGGAACAGACCAATGTTTCACAGGTGGAGACGCATCACGGAGAGGAAAATTTGGGCATTAGTTTGATGGAAATGGAAGACAGTGGAGTTTGATGTTGGACTCTACTGATTGGACAATTTCGAGGGAGTTATTCTTTCTTAGTTTCTTTTAATTATTTGGCTATATTTATATATATAAATTTATATCTATTATTTTTTGATGATTAATGCACCTTCTAGCAATGTTTCAGGGGGCTGGAATTTGTCCAACTTCCCACTCAATATTTTATTCTGGAACTGTAGAGGCGCCAATAGCGAGGGACTTCGACGCGCTTTTAATGACTTGAACGCGCGTCATAAGCCATTTATTGCAATTGTAGTAGAGACAAAGGCTTCGAGATTGGAGGCGACAAATATTATCAAGTCCTTACATATGGAGAAGTCAATCTGAGTAGAAGCCGATGGATTCTCCGGCGGCATATGGATTCTTTGGAACCCCAAGGGCATATCGCTCCAAATTTTGTCGGCTTCTAAACAGGTAATTGACCTTTGTATTTCTAAAGACTTATGTAGTTCTTGGATTCTTTCTGCAGTGTATGCGAGTCCTAATGCGTGGCTACGAGAGCCACTTTGGGACGTGCTTGAGGATGCCATGGTTAGTGGTTGGGGACTTCAATCAGATTGGTTGTGCGATAGATCAAGTAGGCGGAGTGGAGGGAACTCGACGGTCAATGGTTAAATTCGAGAAGTGGAGGGACGCGTGTGGGTTGGAGGATTTAGGGTTCGAAGGTCCGAGATATACGTGGAGTTATTCGTGGAACTCGGGGATGAGAATTCTAAAGAGACTAGATAGGGCATATAGAAATCATCTTTGGTGGGATAAATTCGGGTCTACGAGAGTCAAACACCTCCCTAGGGTGCATTCCGATCATGTTCCTTTAATTATTTCGATTACTTCACCTTGCTCTCAGGATATAGTGGCTAAGCGGTTCACGTTCGAGAATTCTTGGTGCCTGCATGGGAGTTTTAAAGCATTTGTAGAGGAGAAATGGGTTAGAGATGGAAGGGATGTTGGGGAATGTATTGAGGCATTGAAAGTCGAATTGGGAATTTGGAAACAGGAAGTTTTTGGGGTTATTTCCCATCGAAAGAGTAGGTTACTTGCGCGAATTTAAGGGATTCAGAAGGCGATTCAACAATCGTATAATAGCTCATTGGTTAATCTTGAGAAAAGTTTACGAGAGGGGTTTGAAAGGGTACTTGAGCAAGAGGAAGTGTATTGGTTTGATCGTGCGCGTACGGAATGGGTAAACTCGGGGGAGAGAAACACCAAATACTATCAACGAGCGGCACAAGTAAAGAGGAGGAACGATTCGGGGCATTTACGGATACGTAATGAGTGGATTGAGAATAGAGAAGAAGAGAAGGTTTGGGTGAGAGATTTTTTTGAGGAGTTGTTCACTCTTGAGGTGGCTGATCCGGGGGTGTTTATATCGCCACATCTCCCTAGGTTTGGGCTGAGTGAGGTTGCTTCACTTAGTAGAGAGCTTTTGGATGAAGAAGTTCGTATCACGGTTTTCCAGATGTCACCGCATAAGGCGCCCAGCCCGGATGGTATGACAGCAGGTTTTTATCAGAAATGTTGAAATATTGTGGGTTCGTCTGTATGTGAGATGATTAGACATGCGCTGGAGGTTGGTCACTTTCCGAAGAAGGGTCTTGGTACCCCTTATTCATCTTATACCAAAGGTGGGGAGTCCAGAATATATTACTTAGTTTCGACCGATTAGCCTCATCAATGTTAGCTATAAGATTTGTATGAAAGTACTTGTGAATAGACTACGACCTCTTCTTTCGGAGTATATTAGTCCTTTCCAAAGTAGTTTTCTACCAAAACGGTCTACCATTGATAATATTGTTCTTGTTAGTGAGGTGGATTTCTTCTTGAGGCATTGTAAGGGAAAGAAAAGTTACATGGCGATTAAAGTGGATTTAGCTAAGGCGTATGACAAGATTAGATGTGATTTTATTAAGACTCGTTGGAATCTCTTGGGGTCCAACCCATGTGGGTAGTTATGTCAGGAATGGAAGACAATGAATTAAGTGTGTTATGGCGGGGAGAAGCACTAGAGTCAATAAAACCAAGAAGGGGCATAATGCAAGGCGACCCCATCTCACCGTACTTGTTTGTCATCTGGTGGGGCCTAGGGTGTGATGAAATAAGATATAAAATAAGTGCAAAAACACCCTAAAACTACACGATTCTGCAAGTATACAGATCGTATGCAAGTTTTAGATAAAGATTCGTTCCGCAGAGACTACAGAGGTTAGGAGAATCTTATGCAAATAGCAAGTGCAAATAAATTAAAGATAGAACAACTAAACGCAACTAAAAGTAAAGGTAAATAGATTTTCGTTTGGTTTTCTAATTAACTAAATTAAACTAAGAATTAAAAGACAGAAAATAAATATGAAAGAGAAGTGATATGAGAAGATAGCTTAAGTTATTAGCATGTAATCCCCACTAGTTTTGCCGTTCTAAACATGTAAGGGTGAATTATGTAGTACTTCCCTAATCGGTCCCAATATGCTATCGGTAGTTTAAAATAGGATTTACCTGTGTCAATAAGGCTTCCTAAGCAAACTTTTCATGTAATTGGTAAATAGTCACAAAGACTAAACCATAGTGATTATCTAGCTAGGTTGGGTTGTCAGATCAAACCTAAAGCTAAACGTTATGCGCTAAACATGTAATTAAACACCGTTGTCAATGGTATCCTAATTACTAGATGGTAATTCTAATGGCTGCAGTCCACAAGAACACAGAATATAAATCCAAACACATAAACAGAGAATAAAAACTATAATTCTATTTAAAACATTAAATTCCCAAATTAGATAGATGTCAATCAAAACTAGGGTTCATACATATATGCTAAAAACTCAAGCTAAAGAAATTTAGTTCATGCAAGAGAAGAAAGAAATTACAAAATGAAAGGTAGAAGAAGACATTGTTGATGAACAGCTCCTTCCAGACTTCTCTCTTGTGTTCTAGGCTTCCTCTTGGTTTAAGGTTTCACCAAGGATGATTTAAGAGTGTTAAGAGGCTGTATTTATAGTGTAGAGGTTGACCTAATTCGTTTGGTGGAGATAACTTCAAGTAATGGACTCCTAGCCCAACTCAAATTCGTAAGGAAAACACTGCTGGACCGTTTTGAGTGTATCTTCTTCGTTATTGGTCGGATTTTGCTCCATAAGATACCAAAAGAATCGCAACAGAATTATCTAGGCCCTCTAGAAGGAAATTACCAAATTCGGCCTATTTCTTAGGTAAAAACACCAATCTTTAGACGTGTGTACAGAATCCCAGATTTAGGCAGCTTTTCCTTTTCCATCTTTTTAGCTTTTATTTCCTTATCTCCAATTTCCATGCAAATCTCCTTCCATAAGTTGTTGTCTTTGACTTGGACTCTAATTAATCTCCATAATTATCTTTAAAGCTTCACACTAAATAAACAATTAAATCCAATATGCTCTAAAAAAAATTCTACAAATCAAGACCCAAAATAAGAAAGTGCACTAAAATAAGCTAAAATCAACCTATAAACTAATAAATAAGCCTAAAATGATGTCTCATTGGTATATTTTACTATCACAAATGAGGAGACATCAGGCGGGGAGAAGCACTAGAGTCAATAAAACCAAGAAGGGGCATAATGCAAGGCGACCCCATCTCACCGTACTTGTTTGTCATCTGCATGGTGCGCTTGTCCATACTAATTCAAAATCTTGTGACGAAGAACAGATGGAAGCCGATTTGACTTTTAACAGGGGGTTTCCTATATCTCATACTTTCTTTGCTGATGACCTCATTTTATTTGCTGAGGCATCTACTTCTAATCTTGATCTTTTGCAGGAGACTCTGCTCACTTTTTGTACCAATGCGGGGCAGACAGTTAGTAATGAAAAGTCGATCATTTATTTCTCGAACAATGTTGAGGAGGAGGTAGCCTTGGACATCACGAGGTGCAGTGGTTTTCAGCGTAGCAAGGGAATTGGTAAATATTTGGGGGTGCCTATACTTTCTGGACGGAGGCCTGAATATTTTTATGGGGAATTTCTGAATGGTCTTCGTAGCAAATTGGCAAAGTGGAAGGGGAATACATTATCGCTTACATGATGTATTACGTTAGCTCAATCGGTACTAAGCGCGGCACCAATGTATATTATGCAAGTGGAGGAAGCTACCTAATTATATATGTTTAGAGATTGATAAAATACAGAGAGAATTTATTTGGGGTAATGCATATGGACAAAAGCATATTAACTGGGTTTCTTGGGAACACGTGTGTAGACCGAAGAAGGTTGGCGGTTTGGGATTCCGAAGGGCGGAGGATATGAATAAGGCGTTATTGGGTAAATTGGGTTGGAAGATAGTCCATGACGAGGTATCTATTTGTCCTATTGTCATGCGACAAAATTATTTCGAGTCGACTTTACTCCTATACGTGAATAAGCCGAATGACTCGCGTATGTGTAGAGCCATCGTGGAAGGTATTGTCGTAGTTAGACGGGGATCCCGGTGGCTCATAGGGAATGGGGAGCTTGCTTCTTTTTGGCTAGATTTGTGGGTGGGGGAATCTTCCTTAATAGAGTATGTGATTGGAGAGATTAGTTATGTGGAGAAGAATAAATTAGTTTGTGATTACGTAAATGGTAATGGAGCTTGGGCTTGGGATAGGTTTCAACATTTGCTTCCTCCTTCGAAGCTTTTATAAATCACCAATTTTAGTGTGGATATGGGTGGAGAAAGGCGGGACACGTTATCACCCCCTCCCCTTCAGATAGGAATTTATTATTGATGATATTAAATGGAGAGTGGAAAATAGGGAAAATATATGCCTATATACGAAAAAATAGATAACAAACTGAAACATGATCACCCCCTCCCCTTCAGATAGGAATTTATCAAGGTCTCTGACCTATTGAAAAACACAAGAGGGTGGAATGTGGAAATTAAAAAAAATACTATTGAAGTAGCAAATCTTATTTAAATTTTTTTTATTCCTCTCTCAGGAGGAAAAGATATCCCTACCTGGATAAAAGGTAGGGAAGGAATATATGAAGTTAAAAAAGGATATCAATTACTAAGATACATAAAGGATCCACTTCGCATTTTTATCAGTCTTTATTGGCTCGATGCTCTTGGTTATTTATCTATAAGAAGATTCATTCAATTAGATTATGGATGAATCAGTAGCGATGCTTTATTACACTGCCTTTTATGAGATGCCTCATAGACCTTAACATTGCACCTAGAGTTAAAAACTTTATGTGGAGGGTATTTAAGAATATATTACCTACAAATGAAAACCTTTGTAAGAAAAAAAGGTGATAAATACACCATTTTGTGATATTTGTAACAACTCGATTGAGAATGTGGAACACTTACTTATGGATTATGAATAGGTAAGAGCTGATTGGTATGCTTCACCTCTCAGTTTAATTACTAGCAACCAATACTCCAATACAATGGATATTTGGATGGATAATATTTATGAAACTAGCAATATAATGAAACTAAAATCGGGTAAACAAGCTCTATGAATATTTTGTAATATTGCTTGTCAAGTATGGAATGATAGAAACGAGTACAAATATAATAACATAAGGATTGATCATGTGTTAACAATGGAGAAAGCGATACAAAACTAGAAGGAATATAAAAATGCAAATATCCCTAAGGATGATACGAATGTACTAAAGGGATATAGAACTCCTATATATGAAAATAACGTAACAATTTCACCTATAAGTGAAGTAAATGGAAAAAATGCGAAAGATAGAAAAATAAAATTGAAACCCCACCTATGAATATGTTGAAAATTAACAGTGGCGCAGCTTTTAAAAATAACCTTGCCACTATTTCTTGTGTTACCAAGGACCATCTTGGAAATACTATACTAGGAACTACAATGCGTGGGATATTTCAGCAGACTCCCCTCTCGAGGCAGAAACACTAGGAGTACTAAAAGCTTGTCTTCAAGCTCGTGATGCTAACTGCGGTGTAGTAGTCGAAAGTGATAGTTTCCTTGTGATGAATTATCTTGAGAACTGTTTGCAATTTTCTAATCCCTCAATTCGTAATATTATTAATAGTATCTATTTAATCGCGGAATTTTGTAAACCATCTTTTAAATGGTGTAATTGAGGTTGTAATAGGGCAAAAAATTGGTTAGCTAAGCATAAGTTTAATGACAACATGTTTAGCCAAAGCCTAGATAGTATCCCTCGTGGATTAGCGGAAATCTTGTATGAAGAAGCCATACCTTCGGGTTAAAACTATTTTCTTTTATATTAATGAGAAGTTATTTGGAAAAAGAAAAAATACCCTGAAGATTATTGGGCCTGAATCTTTGGTTATCCACTAGCATGAGCAAATTTCTCGGGCTAGCATTAAATCTATTCCAAAGAACAGTTTAACCCTCAAGATTTAAATCTTATCCAAAGAACAATATAACCATAGCTCTCTCCACCCAATTTCCATTTCAAAACTTCTCTCAAATGTTTGATTAAATTTTTCAAGTTATCATTTACTTTAAACTCAAAATTCAGGGGGTCAATTCAAGTTTCTATGAGTCATTTTTTAAATAATACCTTTTGTGAAAAATCAAATAACAATGACGTTATTTTTTAGGTAAAGGTGAATAATAACTTTTGTGGAAAATCAATTAACAATGACGTTATTTTTTAGAGAAAACTATAAATTAAGTCCCAAAAGTTGAAAACTTTATAAAACGAGTCCCAGTTAGAAAAAAAAATTTAAGGCCTCTTTAAAACTAGCTGTTTTGGGGTTTGATATTTTTATCCCTGTTCGTAATGGTACGGACCCATTACGACTCATTATCATAGCATAAATTATAACGTAATGGGTACGGACCCATTTACGAACAGTATCGTAGCCTGAATTAGTACAGACCCAAAACGTGTTTTGCAAGGTGTTTTCGCTAGGTTTGGTTCTAGTTTTTATCCTTTTTTAATTAATCTGTTATTGGTTTTTATTGTGTTTATATGGTATATGGGGCCAGCCCCATATTGAACAAAACCAATTAAGGGTTGGCCCCTTAAGGAACAAATACAAGTTGATGGGCCACCAGACAACAAAAGCAAAGCAAAGGATCAAATAAAAGTTCATAGAAATAGTCACAAAAACAAAGACACTTACATATTGGGTTGTACCCATACTGAACGAAAAAAGCAATGTGCTACGATATTGGGCCAGCCCCATTACCAAGAAAACATTTTGGGGCTGTACCCAGTACGATTTACAAAAAAATAATTTAAAAATCAAATCGAAACTGGATCGACGATGAAGAACTGCAGTTTGCTGGACGACGACTGCTGCTAATTTGGATCTGGCCCTAACATGAACAACACCTACCCCGGTCTGGACCCAGCATCAACTAACCCTCTTGGATCCGGCCCCATCTTGTTCTTCTCCGGCGTTGCTAGATTTAATGACGATGGAGGGGACTGCAGCGGCGAGGTCTCCCAGCGCTGCAATGAATCCACGTGAAGTTGAGCGACGACGAGGAGGTGGTGGTGAAGCAAAGCGGAGGAGCACGATGGTCAAGTAGAGCATTGGAGCGCGATGGTGAAGCAATTTTGGTGCGAGGGTGAAGCAGCAGAGTGGAGGAGTGTGGAGGAGCAGCGGCTTCCTCATGATGGTGAAGCAGCTGAGCGGGATGGTGAAGCGGTGTTAGTGCGATGGTAAAGCAGAGGTCTTCAACAGATCTGGAGGGCGACAGCAGTGATGTTAGTGGTCAGTGCGTTGGTGGTGGTTAGTGGTGGTTGTGTAGGTGGTCACAGAGAGAGATGAGAGAATAGAAAGAGATACAAAGAATGGGTTGGGGAGGGTGGGGGTTTCGGTTCATTAATAGGTTTGGGGGTGGGTTTTTTGTGTTTCAGTATGGGATAAGGGTTAGGGGTATTTTAGCATTTACCCTTACTAGTTGAGCCTCCTAACTAGTAGTTATTGTGTGGGATTTAAAACACAAAGTTTATCATAGTGTTTGGATTCATTTTTTAAAGGAAAGGAAAGATTATGGAAAGATATAATTTTTTTTATTGATGTTTGGATTAGTTTTTTAATAAAAGAAAAGGTTAACAGTGAATAAAATATCCTTTCATTACCTTTAAAAATGTTTCCTTCCAAACTGGAGGTTTATGAAAGAAAATAAAAGATTAAAATGATAAAAGATATTTTTATCCTATTTCAGGAATTGAAAGAAAATAATTATTATATTCATAAAGTACAATATAAATAATTTCTTTTTTCTTTAAAGTTGCTGAACTGTGCTTTTGTAATTAAGCTACGTAATGTTTTTTGTTTTTTTAATCAATGAAATGGTCAAACCATTTAAAGAAATTAAATGAAAAAATTGAAAAAAATAGAATTAGTCTTTTTTTTTTTTTGTCAATAGAATTAGTCAATGTATTGAATATCTGGTGAAGATTGAACTCAACATCTTGACTACTTCAACTTTTATCTATTCATTTTCTTAGACGAGTCTTATCTTTATATTTTTTTTTTTGAACATGGTCTTATCTTTATATTTGATTATGAATTAACTATCTTCATGTTATTTCTAACGAACAGATACATTAAATTGTAGCCTGGCTTATCCTAATTTCTCTAACAAACTGATGAACAAAATAGTATATATAACTGATCGACAACGGAGTTCACATTCAAACATTTAAAAAAATCACAAACTTGCAGATATAATTCCAAGTATATTATATTCATTCGCATCTATTATACTATACATATAAATAGATATCTACTTATTTATTTATTGTTTATTTCGAAAATAGTATAAAATATTAAATTAATCATTCTTCTATATAGATGGAAAATCAAAGAAATAACATTTTTTTTAAATTTATTAACATGGTACCAAAAACGTCGTGAAACACTTGTTAATTTTTTTTGCTTATTTGTATATTGGATGCATCATCGAAAAAACTCTAGTAATATGTGCACATATGCTAGTTTAAATTCTCAAAAACATAGGGTACGAGAAAAAGTTATGGGTCGAATTATGACGAGTGAAACATGTCGAAAAATAACAAGAATGAGCCCGAAAGCCTTTTTAGATTTTTGTACTTTATTAGAGAAGTATGGTGGCCTCCAGGAAACTAGACAAGTAAGTATTGAGGAACAAGTTGCTAAAACACTATATATTAGGGCGTCATGCTAAAAATCGTGAAACACAATTTTGGTTTTTACGTTCTGGAGAAACCACTAGTCGTCATTTTCATCGTGTGTTAAGATCAATTATTAAGTTAGAGGATAGGTTTTTGAAACAACCTGATGGCTCCACGATTCCAACAGAGATTCTTCATAACAATCGATTCTATCCATACTTTAAGGTGACAAATTTTATTTTTATAACTAAGATATTTATGTATAAAATGTGTATTAACATATTATATAATTACAGGATTGTATTGGTGCAATTGATGGTACTCATATTCGTGTAAAAGTATCTCCTCGTGATGCACCTAGATATCGTGGTAGGAAACCCAAAATGTTCTAGCTGCATGCACGTTTCACTTACGTTTTAGCTGGCTGGGAAGGATCGGCATCCGACTCAAGAATAATAAAAAATGCACTTTCAAGAAAAGATAATCTTATAATTCCTTCTGGTAATTATAAGTTAAAAATTTTTTTACGTTAAATAATTTGTAAAATATGCACATAAAAAATCTAATGCATTTTGTAACAGGTAAATATTACTTGGTTGATGCTGGTTTAATGTTGAAAGCTGGACTAATTGCTCCATATAGAGGAGTTCGTTATCATTTGAAAGAGTATTCTCGAAACCAACCACAAAATGCTCGAGAATTGTTTAACCATAGACATTCTTCATTACGGAATGCAATTGAAAGGGCTTTTGGAGTTTTAAAGAAAAGATTTCCAATTATCGCAAGTTCGAATGAGCCAACATATGGTGTTAAAACTCAAAAAGACATCATATTTGCATGTTGCATCTTACATAATTATTTAATAGGGGTAGATCCAGATGATCAATTAATTGCCGAGGTTGAGCGAGAAATCATGAGTCAAATTCCACAACAACAATATGCATATGCAAACGAGAATGAAGATTCTGCACGTGGGGAACACATACGAAATTTAATCTTTTATAATATGTGGAATGATTACAATGTGTAATCTATTGAATGTTTGTTGGTGAAGTTTATTTAGATGTTTACCTAACTTAAATTTGTGTTTTTGCATTTATGATTATTTTGAACTTTTTGTTAACTTGAACAATTCATATTAGTGAGTTTTGATTTAATAATTACTTTTATAATAGATTTTTTAAATATATTGTAAAGTGAACCATGCCAAGAAGAAGAAGGAATACTATCGTTGCTTTAATTGTGAAAAATCCTGAGAAATACAGAAAAATTGAAAAAATCAAAACATAATATTGAATCTAGCTACGTGAAAGAAGAGATTACTATCGTTGCTGACGCCCTCAAAGAAGGAAACTCGATCATGGATAAATCGATAAATGCACAAAGACTTCCCATGGAAGAAAATGAAGTTTGGAATATGTTAGTGGATCTACAAATCGAGAAGACTGAGATTAAGAAAGCATATATATTTTTGGTAGAGAATCCTAACAAATTACGAACAATACTTGGATGCCCGATAGAAGAACACAAAGATATTATGATGATGATGTTGCCTTGATCAAAGAAAATTTGAAAAAATTGCTGGAAATAGTTCGAATGATCTAGTTTGGTTAGTTTTATCTTTTATTCATTTAGATTCAATAAAATATACGAAGGTCATCGTATATGTTTTTTTTATTTCACATTGAATATCTTATAATAAAATTGTTTTTTAAATGGATAATTTCTATCTAATTTTTTTTCTTTGAATTGTTATTTATTTATTCTTATTTGAAAATAGTACATAAGGATGGATTATGCATCCAGACTCACGGATCTAGCAAATTAGCAGCAAGACTCACGGATCTAGCAAATTAGCAGCAGACAAATTTTTTAGTTTAAGAACCGGTAGTTTAAATAATATTGTAACAGAAAATAAATAAATATATAAGTGAAGTAAAAGTGTACTCCACTTTGGGCCTGTTTGAAAGTGCTTATTTTAGAGTAAAAAAATCCTTTTAGAATAAAATTCAAAATTTAAAAAAATTATTAAAAATTATTTTAAATCTAAAATTATTTTAAGTGTTTTTTTTTAAAAGTACCTATTGAGCCCGTTTGGGATTGATTATTTTGGAGCTAAAAACGCTTTATGATTAAAATTAAATTATTTGTAAAAAATATTAAAAAAATATTGTGAAATCTAAAATTACTTTAAATGATTATTTTAATAATCACTAATCTAGTGCTTTTCCTAAAAGTGATTTTAAGAGTCTAAAATATTGCTATGGATCTAAAATCACTTTAAGTGATTATTTTGAAAAACAATCCCAAACGGGCACACTTAGTGCTTTAAAAAACTCTTAAAATGTTAAAAAAACTCTTAAAATGTTAAAAACACTTTTAAATACTTCTTAAAAAAACACTTCCAAACCAGCACTTTTTCCTTTGTAGAATTTTGGATACAATGCATTTGGATAATAAAGTGTAGGAATAGTAGGAATATAATAAAGTCCAACACTGTGCAGTCCTCTTATGAATAGATTTGACCAAGTTGAAAAGTGAGCTGTAAAAACAAAACAACTGTGTAATTTTGATAGCAGCTTGTACTGCTTTTTTCTTTGTCAAAAAATAGCAGCTCGTACTACTGAATTTGTGAAAATACAATTTTCACAGTAGAATATAAAGATGCACTAAATAAACCAGGTGTACAAGAAATATAAATATGATATAAACAAGGATATAAATATAATTTTGATTCAAAATATATTTTCGTTTCTTTTGCTTTTCCAAACCAAACAAAAAGTAACTTATAACTTTCTTTTCTTTTCCTTTGTTAAATTTTTCCAATCCAAACACCATATTTCTTTTCTATCACTTTCTTTTGATTGTTTTAAATAAAATCACTTCCTTTTCCTTTCCTTCTTTGAATCCAAACAATTGCTTATAAGATATGTGCCTTAAAAACTTAAATCCCCTATTTTTTAGGTAAAGGGGGCGTAGATGATTCAAAATAAAGAATAAGGTATGCATGCGATTCAAGTGGCTCTTAAAGTGCACAAGTTGTTGTATACAAGAATCAAAGCAAATATTAAGAATATCTCAAGATTCTGTTATTGATTCTACATAACTGTGACATTATATAGGTGGGATGGATTTGTCTAAAAACAAATATATATATATATATATATATATATATATATATATATATATCTTCCGAGTTTAATTTTTAACTTTTAAAAAACATAGTTGTATAAAGGCATAGTTTGTCACTGTATAGATGCCACGAAGGTATACTTCATAATCTCATTGTTAGAGAAGTATGAACAAGTCATTTCCAGCTCAACTATAAAAAAAAAGCCCAGAATAATAAACAAATTCAAATAAAAAACAAAACCAAAACTAATTTAATTAATAAAAGATATATACATATATGGATTGGCTCAGAGGTAGTGACAACTTTGCTGTATATCAACATTTTATTTTTTCTGAAAATACGGGCAATTTTAAGCATCATTGCCAACCCATAATTATACATAAATAAACTCTACTAAATTAATTTAAATTAATTTAAATTAAAATAGTTTAAAAGCCTCAGCTGCGATGATTCAATAAATAATAATCATAAACAGTTTCATTACTCGGATAACAGAATATTCATCACTGGCTCTAATAAATAAATAAAATTACTAATAAATAGTGCATCAGAGAGATTCCCATCGACAAATCATCACCTCTTTTAAGAGATCTGATGTCCCTGTCTGTTTATCGTCATTTGCATCTATATATCAAAAATGAATTAAAAAAAACGATAAAATTTACAAGATAAAAGAAAGAAAAACTGTTTGATGCCTCAGAATGAAAAGAAAACTTAGCTGTTGAAGAGAAGAGGAGGTAATGAATAATGAGGTGGGTAAATACATGTGAATGTGTGTATATATAATGAAAAGTGCAATTTGGGAAAGGTTTGGGAGGTGAGATGTTAGGGTTATAGTATACGGTGGAAGTAGGTCGTTTTACAGGAAAATTCTTCCATACAACAATAGTATATAAAATGATAAAGTGATTAGATAGGTACACCATTAAACAACCGACACATGGCAAAAGAGTGTCCTTTTTCTTTTATTTACATATCATATATTTAGTTAATTACTATACTATCCTTTTACTTAAAATATTGATATATCATATATATGTATATACTTATATAATTATGATACTGATTTGTTCGAATGTATCAAACTAAAATTTCTTTTGAACTTAAAAATTTATAATTTTAATTAAATTAGAAACGAATTAAAAAATTAAATTATTATAAAAAGTATAAAAAGGAAACTAAATACAAAAATGTATTTACTATTATAAATAAATATATATTATATATAATTAAGTTTATAATTAGGATAATTTCACTTAATAATAATTTTAAATTTTTATTTTTAATTAATATGAAAGAAATTTTTACTTTCTAATTAATCACAAGTTACGAAAAATATTTCTTATTTAGTATAAAAAGTTAAATATATATCACAATTATTTTTATTGTTATTTTAATTTTTTTAAAGGTTCATTTTATATATTCATAATTAATAATTTATTTAATAAAAATTAGGCCACTATCACCACCAATTCCAGCATTCTCCGCTGACCACCATCACCATCTCCGACATTTTCTGCCGACTACTGCCACCTTTCTCCACAACCACCACCGACTAGCTATAATACACAAATCCCTGTTTAATTTATTACTACTTATTATTTTTAATTTCTTGCAAATTTTAAATTTATAAACTAAAAACTTAAGGATGGAAACCTATTGAGCAATTAATTAAAAAAAATACAAATTTCAAAGGTATAGATATATATACTGGAAATAACTCAAATATAAAAACTAATGTAGGTATATAGTGCATTATTTCATAATATAAGAACTTATTTTATTATCCGTCCGTACCCAAAAATGTTATGCAAATAAAAAAAAAATAGTATATAAATGTACAAACAAATCGGATTGATTTATATTTTATCTTAGTGAACGGATATTAAAAATCTCAATTTTTATAAGTGTTAATTTTAAGATTAGTGGGTTATTGTAATATTTTACCAATGTTTGTATATTTACCAAAAAAAGATAGACAAAGTTATAAATAAAATTATGAAAGAAAGAAAGAAGAAAGGAAAATAAATTTTATTATATTAATTATAGAAGGTATTTTAAAATATTACTAATTATAAAATATATAATAGTCTTTTTTTTAGATTATGTTAAGATAATTAATCGTTAATGTAAAAAAAAAAGAGTTACAATATGATTAAATATTGCATGAGATGTATCATTTTTTCCCAAAAGTCTTTATTATTTAAATCCTTAATTTATTTAATTTGAATTTTTTAATGGGAAAATGACCCAAAAAATCAAAATAATATTATTTTCAGCCCAATAACATCAATGACAAAATTTCTTCCCAATAACATCATTAACTAAATTTTGTCCTTGATGGGAATCGTCCTTGACGGGAATCGTCCTTGACGGGAATCGTCCTTGATGGGAATCTTCCTTGACGGGAATCGTCCTTGATGGGAATCGTCCTTGACGGGAATCGTCCTTGACGGGTAAACATGTAATCTTATAATAGTAAGTTAATGGATGATTCTTTGGGGCAAGTATAATATTATTTTGATTTTTTGGGTCATTGACCCATTTTTAATTTTGACATATGTTAATTAAATTAAGTGAATTTTTTTAAATGAAAATTGATTTTAATAAGCATATATGTCTTGGAAATTAAAATCCATCAAAATGAAAGAAAAATTAATATAACAAAAAGCTTGTCCGTCCAAAAAAAAAAAGAAAAACAAAAAGTCAAAAAAAAAATACAAAACGGTAGCTAGTTTATAGGGGACAAGACACAGAATTTGTCAGCTTTCTTATAAGATAGTAATTTTATAATATCATAGCTTTGTTTTATTATATCATACTCAAAAAGGGTATTTTCGGTTTTTATTAATTAATTTAAAAAAAATGTTTATTGTATGGAAGTCTCTCCCCGTTTTACATTATATTGGGCCGGCTAAGTCCCGTGTTGGCAAATGTGGATCTTTCCAACGATTGGTCTGCTTAGTTTGTATTGGGCTATTCATAACACATTAGAATTTAAATTGATTTTTTAATATATATTTTTGACAAAATTTAATTTTAATGGTTTTTTATTATAAGGGTTTTTTTTTATTTGTCGGATTACCATAAGGTTTTGGAAATGGTTCAAATAAAACTTAGTAAAAAATCTAATAATTTTCAAATAAAAACAAAGTATTTTTCATAATTTAGTTAAACCTTATCCATTGATAAAAACACGATCGAAGCTCAGGCACTGAGCACGACCGAGACTGATATTGAACACCACGATTAGCGATATTGAGTATGATTCGTGGTTACATTGATAAAAAACTGAGTGTGAAAATCGTTTTGTTTAATTAATGTGAATAAATCAACAATGAACATCCCCGATGGTGACACTTAACACATTCATATAACACTGAGCAAAATTCAATTTTTTTTACATTGATGTAATTATTTACAGAGTGAATTCAGACTCGACACTGATCAATATCGTTTGATCATTATTGTTGAACATCTGAGGATAATTGTAAAACACTAAGTTAAAAATCATATCATATAGCTTCTAAATTCCAAGTAATAACGAAACATTAGACTTACACTTAAATCTTATCAATATTGTAGGCATAGAGCTATGTTGTAGATCTCCCCGCCTAGGTGCGTCTAGGCGTCAACTCCACTCTCAGCCGTTTACGCCTAGTTAAAATTCTAGGTCTATTTTTCTAGCGCCTTAGTCGCCGTGGAATAGGCGCCTAGCCCATCTAGGCACCGATTTAATAGCAAAAAATGGTCGCCTAGGCCCCTATTAATGGCAAAACATTTCCATATAGGTCTTCTTGTTATTTTTTTTATTCTCGGTAATTCTTTAATTGATATTATTACTCAGTTTTTAGTATTTTAATATTTACTATAGTGTTGTTAGATGAATTTTATGACTTAAATAGTTAAAATGGTTGAGATCTTACCCAATTGGCTATAAGGTTAACTAAGTCCGTCAGGATCAATAATTTCTACCTTACGTTTATTACCTATTGATGTCTCCCTAATTGTTCTTATTTTCGACCCTTAGGAGACATCATTTTTGGTGTTTATTTACTTAAATTGATAGACTTTTGTACTAAATATTCAATAATCCAGAATTACCTTTTTATTTCTAGCATTTTTAATTTATTAAACTTTTGCGCGTAATATTGGTATTTTTAGTGTAAAGTTTACAGGTTTTAGATGTTAGCTAGGAGAGGAATCCGAGGAGAAAGTCAAAGATCGTGAATTAAGAGTCAAGACTTGAAGATAAATCCCGAAGATATTATTTTTAGAGCTGAAAATCCATTTTCCAGGCCATAGATTGCTGATTTCGAGGTGCTTAAGCGATGATTTAGCTGTTGACCTTTGAAGAGAAATCATTCCTTATCGAGTTACGGAACTTTAGCAACTGGAATGAGGTCAATCGGAGTTGTAACGCATCGGGAAAAGCCGTTTTAGTGAAGGTGTATCAGCAGTTACGGGATTTTGGGCTTGGACATTTAATTAGTCTTTTATTTTCTGGTCCAAGCCCTAGTCCGAATTTATGCTTATAAAAGGAGGTCTGGACTTCTATTTTTCACACAATTCACATTCCACAAGATTAAACACCAGAGAGAAGCAACAGAAGGAAGAAAGAAGAAGCTACAAGAGCTGGAGTGGGTCTATAGCTCCGTTCGTAGTCATTCCAATTCCGGAAATTAGGTTCTTTCAATTTTAATTTTGTAATCAAATATGAATTCTTTTATTTTTAATTTAGTTTTTGCATTTAATATGAGCTAAACAATTGATAGTGCTTGAGAACAAATAATGGGTGAATCCCAATCTTATTAATTAACGAATGTTGAATTTGGGTTTTTATTGAATTAAACTAAATTAGGGCTTTTACTCTTTTCAATAAATTGAGATTATTTTACTGTTTTTTAGAGTAGCTAACTAAGAACAGGTGTTAGTATTTAGGCTATTCCAATTAGTGGCAATTGGATCATCCTGACGGAGGGTTTAAATACAGAACCATTTATTCGAATCTAGGATAGAAGCTATTGGTTCTGACGAACTTAGCTAATTCTAGGGCCAATGAGGTAATAAAACTTAAACATCTAAAGGTGGATCATATTTACCCTGACGGGACTAGTGACACCCTAGGATTGCCTTATAGTCCACCCTGACGGGGGTATAAGGAATTTAGAATCCCGACCATTGTAATTGACCAATTTAGCCCTTAAACAACATAAGTTAGGAAGTAAGATTAGGAGGATCCTTGCGTTCTCAAGTACTACATCTCATATTGTGTTTTCACTTATTTTACTTGCGTCTTAGCTTTTACTTACATTTATAATTTGTCTTTCATTCATTAGCTTTAATAAACAAAATCAAACAAATATTTTATTATCTTTTACATTCATAAGTGCATCAATCACTATTTGCTAGACATTGTGATCAACCATTCCGTCCTTGGAACGAATCTGATTTACCAGTTATACTACTTGGGACAACCGTACACTTGCGGTTGTGGTTCGATTAGCATTTGCATTTATTTTTAGAACACACAAAGGACCACCACCTATGTCCGTAATTAAACCCCCCGTCAAGGCGATCACTTCTTACCAAAGTGAATAGCTTAATTACTATGACCTATCTCCGATTAGCTAATTCATTGATAGTGAAATTAATATAAAACACCCAATTTAAATTAGACTAGAAATTAATCCCAAATTGAAACACATGAATTAAATAAATTAGGGTTCATCCCATTATGCGATTCTCAAGTAATTAAGGTTTAGCTCATATTAAAAGTAAAAACAATAAAGAAATTAATAATATACATGTTCCTAATAACAGAAATAAAATAAGAACCTAGATAGAAGAATTGGTTTGAGTTGTTGTTGGAGGAAAAGGATTCTCCAGCTTCTGCTCTTGCTTCCGCCTCTTGACGCTCTCTCTAAGGATGATATAAATTGAAGAATAATTGAGAGTGCTGAATAATGAGGATTAATGGGTGTATTTATAGGTGCTAGGAAGCCCTAATTCGTTTTACTTGGAGTGGAAGACAAGTCAAGAACTCTTAAATTCGTAGCCCTAAAATCTAGGAAAGGTAAGATTTTGCTGCTGATTTGTTTTGGTCATATCTCCTTCAATACTTATCCGTTTGATGCGTTCCAATAGTCAAAACCACTTGTATCGGAAAGCTCTATCCATTGGTCCAGACCATTCTCCCAAATTATTAGCAAATCTTAAGTTATGCGCTCGTCTTTAGAACGTGGCCGGAATTTCAGATTTATTTGGCAGCTTTATCTTTTTCTTTTTTGCATACATCCTTCCTTAATCTTCTTATTTCCATATATATATTCTTTCCTTTACTTCTTAGACTTGAATTGGTCTCTAATTAATTACCATATATCTTTTAAAGTTTCACAATAAATAAATAATTAAACCGCATATGCTTTAAAAATAATAAATCCACAATTCAAGACTAGAAATAAGAAAGGGCACTCTAAAATTAGAAACTCAAATAAAATACTTCCTAACACACTAAAAATACTCTAAGACGTTGATTCTCACTTCTCCTCCTTGTAGTGGTTTTTCATGAAATTCAAGAACCTACTAACATTGAAGTAAAAATAATCAAATTAACGCACAAAAGTTCAAAAAATGCAAATAGTCTAATTCCAAGGGGAGAAAGTGCAATATGACGAAATAAGCATAAAAGTCTATCAATTAAGTCAAATATTCACCTAAAAGGATGTCTCCTAAGGGCTAATAATTAGAACAAATAGGGAGACATCAATTAGGAAGATTACTCGCAAGAATCAAGCAATACTTCACATCACTGAGTTAATAGGTTAATCCTAATCAATCGAAAAAGGGAGATGGAGGCATTGAATGTGAACGGAGCGAATCCACCTCATTAGTCAACTTCAAGGTAACCCTGAGCCAATAATTCCTTTTCGTGTTCAAGTATTAGGGATTCACCCTCCAATCATTCAAGACGCGAGATTTAGGCATGATCAAGGCATGCTTAGCCAATTTTCTAGTTAATGGAATTATAGTGAAGCTGTACACCAAGACCTGGTCTGAGCCGTTCAGAAGGTTATGCAAACTTGTGAAACCTACATTACTCAAGGCTTACAAGGGATAAAATGTACTATTTTATGTTCTATTTCTTTTTTACCGGAGGTGCAAGTGAGTGGCTATACCGTCAACCGTCCAAAGTAATCCTTGATTGAGATGCACTTCAAGTACGATTCTTAAACGTTACTATCCTCAAAGCATGAGGATGAAAGATCAAGTGGAGTTTTCTGATTTCAAACATGAAAATGGCGAAGATCTAGGAGCAACATAGAAAACATTCCAGCAACAATCGGCAAGGTGCCCTCTTCATGGGTACAATCCTATGATGCAACTTTACATGTTTTATAAGGGACTTGAGGGAAATTCAAGAATAAGAGTTAATAAATGTTGGGGCCGGGTGTGTGATAAAATAATAAATGTGAAAAGAAAACGCACACACCTCGGAAGCCAAGATTAACTCTCTACAAGTGTACGGATCGTTATAAGTAATAAATAAGTAATACATGTTCGTTCCTCAAGGATTTAAGTAGTTACTCAAAATAGTGTTCAATATTATTAGGTAGTTTTAAGTGTTTGGATTAAAAGAAAGTAAAGTGAATGTATGTTATGTTTATAAATGAAATAAACTAAATGTGGACGAAAGAATAAGCTAAGGATGTTAGTAGGAATCTATCCTAGTGAATTGCGTTTCCATATTAAGGGTGAATTGGTGATGTTTCACATTAGCCAGGATTCAAATGCATCTAAGTCCCCGCTCAGGTGCTCTTGGCTCTACCTTATACACCTCTTGGTTATTTGAGTAGGATTAGTTTCCCTAACCCTACTTACTACCTAGCGTGCAATAACCCACCAGTTTAAGGCACTAGGCTCTGATGTACTAGTTCTGTAATTGAAGCCCCCCGTCAAGATGTTAGCTAATTACGACAGTTGCCTGCTACTTGGCCAAAGCACATGAGTATTTAATACAAATACATAAACAATGGAATAATAAAATAAACCCAATTAAATTTGATACAAATATCCTAAATTAACTTAACAACATAACAATAATCACTCGTTCTTACAAGTATAATCCAAAGCAAAGGAATGTAATTAAGAATAATACAACTTTTGAATGAAATAGTTTAGAGATAATGCATAGACAAATTAAGACTAATACTAATTTACCCAAAAGGTTTAGAGATGGAGAAGCGTAGATATGTTGTGGTGAAGCTCCACCTTGTTTCTTTCTCCTCTAGATCTTCTTGACTACTTTTGTCGTTGAATTTCTTCTTGGAGAAAACAGAGATTTAGCGGACAAAAGATGAGTTACTATTGATATGATATGATATTTATAGGTTTTAAAATGCTTGAATGGGCCTTGGTCTCATTTAAATAACCTAGCCCATTCCAGAAACGTTTTCCTCCAAGAGGGGACAACTTCGAGTCACGCAAGCTGTAGAATGCATAATTTCTTTGTTACATCTCTGAATTGCAAAATCTCAGCTTCCACGCGACCTTGATCCAGAGAACTATATGAATGGTAAAGGTCTCACCAAATTCTTTGTCAATATCGTGTAGCATCGAAAAAATCCACTTTCTAATTGTGGCCGACAACTCTTTAGCTTTCTAAAAACAGTTTCTTTCGCCCTTTACTCTTGGTTCCTTCTTCGTTCTTCTTTAGTAAACTTCTTATCCATGTTTTGGCGTCTTATATCGTCCATTTACCTAAAATATTCACATTTAACAAACAAATTACGTGCAAATATCTCTAAAAGTGACAACTATCTAAAACAAGGCAGGAAATGAGAATATATCAAATAATGGGGAAAGATCCTTAGCTGAGCACAAAAGGAACATATAAAGATGTCGCATAATGGAATTTATATATCACAAATAGGGAGACATCAAGACGCCCAACTCAAAACATTGTCGTCCCAACAAATAAAAATATAGAACAATAGGGAAGTCTCAAACATATTAGCTGAGGCAAATAAGCATGAGAGAAGGAGAATGTAAAGAATAGTCCTAAAGCACTACTTAGTGAGTTTAATGTAATAATATTTACAACTAGTTAATATATATACACTTTATATAAACATAATAAACACGCTTCAAGTTTAAGACTATATTAGTTTTGCAATACACGAAGAGAGATGTTGTTTTTTTAGTTCACTATGGAGGCTATAAAGTGTTCATCGATCCTAACATAGTCTGTAAGTGTCCATCTAACTACTCTCTAAAGGTTCAATCGCTCCTAAATCACATAATTAAGAATCATAAGGTCTTTTATGGTCGTAATGTAGGCTTAGGGACGGTATGATCGTATATTTGGATAATATAGAGTTAGATTTTGGCTCTCTCCTCGCTAGCCATCAAGGAGTCGCCCTAGAGATTGAGTTACTCTCATATATTTTACTTAATCAACCTAACTTTGATGCACTTATTTCGGATCCCCAATAACCAATACATAAAAAAGATGATTACATAACTTAGCCATGACTCTCTTTTTGATGTGAGGAGTCATGCTATTGTGCTTCAACATTTTTCTTTTCTTTCCAATATATTTTCTTTTCAAATCTTTTTCTCTTTTACCCCGGCAAAGGTTACAATATCGAACAAGTGCATCATCACATAACACACATATATATAGCTCAAAACCCACCCAATAATGTTTCCCATAATCTTTCCCATGACCCCAAACTCAAGCTCTAAAGACGAGTGTCAAAGCACCGCGATTCGGTTGCGGGTCATATGGAAAGATTACTATAATCTAAGGGGTATGTCTTGTAACATTATTAACGAAAGGTTGTACAAAGGCTAGAAGGGGCTGAGACGGATAATAATCAATATGAATGGACAACAAGCTAAAAAGGCACAAAAGGGATTATCAAAGAACCACCTTAATCACTTCCCTAACTATGAGATTTAGTCACTTTCTTACCTCTAGCACGTTCATTAATTGGGTTATTAACTAGCTAGGGTCTCACGGCCTATACACCACTCAAGTCTCCCTAAGATCAAAACTTGCTTCTAAGCATTTCTTACTAATAGTTTCTTTACAATTAATATGTGTTTCTTATGTTTACATTCAAAGCATATAATACAACGAGCTTACAAACAGGTTACGTACTATCATTAACTCACTAAAGTGTATATTTTTAGTCCATTAAATGCATTTTACACTAACTCCATATCTAACAAAATAAAAATAAAAATATACCTAAAAAGCATATAAATCACATAAAGTGGGGATGGGGACAATGAATCCACACCCCCAGCTCAAAGGTAAACTGTGACTCAGCTGGAAACAAACTCAATAATTTTAAATTCAGACACATAATGTATAAAAAAGCATTTAGAGAAATGATAGAGAAGAGATAAAACATACTCTTCGGGGCTATTTCCTCGCGTGCCAACACCCAAGATACGTGTGTGGTATGTTTCTTACATATATGTAACTCTTATGACCATGGTTAATCTTTACTATTCCTCTAATGAAGTCCAACCCAATCATTCAACTCTAGAAACATATTTACCTTTCCAATTTCCTCTAGTAATTACCCACCTCTTTGCGTTGATTCTTTTCTCATCTTCCTCATAATAGGGGTGTCCTCTTTCTTCGCGTCATCTCCCAAGACCTCCAACTCAAATTTACACCATAGGTGAAATTTGAGTTGGAAAAAGTGTTAGGAATATGTTTTTCTATGTGGATAATATGGTTTAGTATTTAGGTCAGAAGGATTCAGGAATTTTGGAAGAAGTAATAAAAAAATTTGGAATTGAATCTTCGTTTTTAGGAATTATGGAATAATTTGGGTGTTTAGTTCTTGTTTGGAATGATGTAAGGATGATTTTGGCTATGAAGTTTTGGGGTTCTGTTGGTGTTTGGATATGAGGCAAAGGTTTTGGTTGATCTTCAGTGTTGGTAAAAGGCTTGGGGAAGAAGATGCTTGGAGTCTAGGTCAAAAGGAATATGAGGTTAGACCTTGTCTTTCCTTTTCGTCGTCCTGCGGTACACCGCACCTCTTGCGGTATACCAGATGTGTTATGTTATTGCTCTAACCAATTGACTTCCGCGACCGTTGAGCATAGTGGACACGATTTGGCATGCTACGGTACATCGCAGGTGGTACGGTATACCACACTTATCTTCTGGTTCTCGTGCGATTCATACCGTGTCGAACTTATCTCATGGTTTCAACTTCTCGGGCTGCAGTATACCCCGCGGGAGTCGTGCGGACACTTAGTGGTGGTTAGGCTGTGATAAAATAACGATATAAAATAAGATAACTAACACCCTAGCCCACTACAATAAACTCACCGCCAGTGAATGAGTCATTTGCAAGTAATGTATACGTAAAACAGATATCGATCTCAGGGACTACAAAAGTTAGCTATGACTAATGCAATTATAAAGTGCAATAAAAGAAGTTAGAAGAATAATACGCTAAAATACTCTAAAATAGTTGTTTGGTTTTTAAGACTCTAACAATTAACTGATTAAACTAAAGACAAGAAAATAAATAAGAGAAGAGAGATAGTATGAGAGTTTAGCTCGAGAAATAGCAAGTAGTCCCCACTAGCCCTGTTTTATAATTATTACCTAAGGGAGAATTGTGTGATGATGTCTCCCTATTTGTGATGAATTAATCTAGGTTAGAGAAATCATTTTAGGTGTATTTAGGAATCTAATTATCGATTTTTATTCATATTTCTATATTTTCCTATTTCTTGTCTTGATTTAATAATTTATTATTTTAAGAGCATATTGGGTTTAATTGTTTGTTTATTGTGAAGATTTAAAGATATATGGTAATTAATTAGATGCCAAATCAATTCTAAGAGATTAGGGAAAGAAAACAATGATAGAAATTGGAGATAAAAGGAAGTAAAGATAAATTAGGAAAGATAAAGTTGTCAAGTAAATCTGAATTTCAGCAGCTACGTCCATTAAATTGATTATAACTCAAAATCTGCTGGGAATTTGGAAGAATGGTTTGAAGAAAAAGTGTAAAGCTTTCCGAGAGGACCAGTTTCGATATAAATAACGCATCAATCGGAGCAATATTGAAGAAGTTACGGCTATAATAAGACAGCAACAGTTTCTTACTTTTTCTATATTTTAGAGTTACAAATTTGATTTGGAAAAGAGTCCTATTACTTGCCCTCTACTCCAAGAATCCGAATTAGGGTTAGAATACCCTATAAATACACCCTTTATTCAGTAGAAACGCATCCTTGACCAATCCTTAAGCCAAGAGGAAGCTTACAACAAGATAAGAGAAGTCTGGAAGGAGCTGAACATCACATTATGTCTTCACAAGCCCTCAAATTTGTAATTGTTTTCTTTTCTTTCTCTAGTATGAACTAATTTATTTTAGCTTGAGATTTAGCATATGGGTATGAACCCTAGACTTGTTTTACATCTATTTTAATTTGGGATTTTAATTATTTAAATGAATGACTGTTTTATTCTCTGTTTTATGTGCTTTGACTTATTGTCTGTTTTCTTTGCGGTGTACAATGTATAGGATTACCTTAATAGTACTTAAATGGTCACCTGGAAGGGGTTTCTAATTATTGAAACACCATATAAACGTCTAGTGTGCGGTAGTGATCCCGACGGGCTCGCCTAACTAGATAACCATTAGGGTTTGATTTAACCACTGATCATCATTAGAAGACCAGTCTCATCTAAGAACCTAGTGGCCTAGGAGCACCTTAGTTAAGTCCCCTCGTGATTGTGAGGTCGCCACCTAAGTCCACCCAGAGGGGGGTTAGGAGGAATTTAGAATCCTGGTTATTGCAATTTTACATAATTCTTCCTTACATGATTAGAATAAACAAGGCTAGTGGGGATTACTTGCTATATCTCGAGCTAAACTCTCATACTATCTGCTTTTATTATTTACTTTTATGTCTTTATTTTACGTAGTTGATTTTCTATTTACAAAAACCAAACAAAAATTATATTTGTCTTTAATTTCTTGCGTATTAATATTCTAGCTTCCTTAATTGCACTTGATATTTGCATAAGTTCTCTCTAACTTTCGTAGTCTCTGAGGAAGGAATCTTATTTATCATTAAAACTTGCATACGATCTGTGATACTTGCAGTGTGTAACGTGCTAGGCTAGGGTATTTATTTTCTTTATTTATATCTTATTTTTATCACACCTTAGTCGACACCATTTGATATCCAATAGGAAGGATTCTATATTCCTCCTAAACCCCTTCGGATGGACTTTGGAGGCAACCTAACAATTACAAGGGGACTTGGGTAAGGTGACCCTGCGCAATGATCGTTGGTTAATCTTAAATCCTAGTTACTATCTAGTTAGACAAGCTCGTCCGGATCACTACCGCACACTAGACGTTACTGTGGTGTTTCAATAGTTGAACACCTCTTCCGGGTGACCATCCAACTACTATGGTAAACCTATATGTTGTACACCGCAAGAACTACAAACTATAAATCAAAGCACATAAAAAAAAGTTATCACTACTAATTTCAGTTAAATGTAAAAGGACATCCGAAATTAAAATAGATATAAAACAAGTCTAGTGTTCATACCCATATGCTAATCTCAAGCTAAATAAATTTAGTTCATACTAGAGAAAGAAAGAAAATAAATTTAAATAGGAAGGATTGGAATGGCATGAACAGCTTCTAATGCCTTATTCTCTTCTTGTCACTTGCTCCTGATGATCTATTAGTGTAATATTGATTAAGGACTAAGAAAAGATCACAGGATACTTCTTCTAAGTTAGGAATGGATATATATAGGTCTCTTGGTTGAAATATGGAGTAATCCCCAAGTTAAGGAGTCCTAATATTACCAAAATTCGTATTCCTAAATTGTAGGACATGATAAGCCCTTGCAGATTGATTTGGTGTCATATCTCCTTTGTTACCTATCAAAATTTAATGCACGACCTAACAAAATGACCGCAATTCAAAAATATATCTGACCCTATATAGGCTCCTTCAAATTCGTGACTGATTTTCTGCAGCTTTCCAATTAGTGAACGTTTTTTCAGCATGGCAGATTCTTTACTTTCCAAATATATCCAAACTTTTCCTTTTTACTTATGAATTAGGAGTTTACTTTACTTTTATTCATTTATTATCATTATACCAAGGTTTAATAGCTTCCATTACCTAAGTGCTACACAAAAAACACACAAATTACACGCAAAAACTCCTAAAATAGCAAAACACCTAAAACTAAACAAGAAAGTGCAAAGTACGAATAAATGGGAAAAATTCCAAAATTAATTACTAAGTACCCCTAAAATGATGTCTCATGACTAGATTATTTTATCACATAAATGGAGACATCAAGACCCCCAACTCAAAGTTGTGTCATCTCGACACAATATCGATAAGAGCAGTAGGGTAGTCAATAATAAATATAAAAGAAGAAGAAGAAGAATAGAATACAATGAATTATCCTAGATCAAAATATCTAAAAAGTCTCATGTAGTAATGTTAAAGAAATAATGCACATACATACTTACTATACACAAAATCCACAATCCATAAATTCAAGTCCATATTAACTTTGCAATGCCAGAAGAAGAGGTTTTCACTTAGTTCGTGTTTGGAAGCTATAGGATGATCATGGGTCCTAACATAGTATCCAATGGTCTACCTAATTATGTCGTAACTGTTCCATTGTTTCTCAACCAAGTAGTTAGAAATCCTAAGGTCTTTATGGTTATAACGTTGTCTTAGGGACGGTATGATATATATTTGGATAATGAAAAGTGACTTTTGGCTCTCTCGTCACGTTCCATCAATGAATCGCCCTAGATCTTGACTTTCACTCGAAGATGTTCTCGCTCAACCCAATCTTTTATGCTTCTTTAACATAGCATCCCCAAATAACCCAATAAAAGCGTTTCATGATGATTACATAACAATTTCCACTCTGCCGATCCAAATCATACTCTATCTTTTTCATATTTTTTTCTAAGTTGGTTATGACTCCCTTTTTGCGGTGAGATGTCATACCACTTTTGTCATATTTCTTTTCTTTTCAACATAAGTATATATATATATATATTCTTTTTACCCCGCCAAAGGGTTACAAATAAACTCATCATCATCATCATCATCATCAATACTATTACAATTAAAATCAAATTCCCAAACCCAATGTTCCCAAATAATGAAACCCACCACCCCAAACTCAAGCTTTAAAATGACTTGTTCAGGGTTACGATTCAAGTGCGAGTCATATGGACAAGTCCTATAAACTAAGGGGCTAATAAAAGGCTTTAGAAAGGCTCAGAGGGGCTAGGACGGATAATATATTCAAATAAAACAGGTGAGAAAGCTAAAAGTCTTCAAGTGGCTTATATGGAAGAACTACCTTATTCATTTTTCTAACTACCTTATTCATTTTTCTAACTACTATATCTCATTTCTTTTTCAGTTTTAGTTCATAGATTAAGCGGGTTATCAACTAATTTCAGAACTCACGTTCTACACGCCGCTCAACTCTCCCCAAGATTCAACTTGACACTTCATACGCATTGCTTATTAATCTTCCCTATCTTTTATTTCTTGTATGCATGCATGCATACTAAACATGTTTGTGTCACTGTTCAAAAATATACTACCTACTATCACTGACTTATTTAAACACATGCTCAATAGAGACATTCACCATATTCAATGCCAATTCTGACCCTAAAATTTTAAATTTTATGCTAAAACGAAAAGGAAGATGAGGACAACGAATCCCCACCCCAAACTCGAAACTGAGTCGTGTCCCCACGACTCGAAAAAAACTCAAGAACGCAAATAAAATTTAACCTAAACTAAACTAACACACAAGCAATTAAGGAGATTGGTTAGAAGGTGGTACGTGGCCAAAAATTATGTTTCTCTATTTATAATCGGAAGGAGAATCTTCTTGCATTTCTAACATAGCCATGATCTTTTCCATATTGTAGTTCATCCTTAATATTTCCATGAAGCAGCAACGATTTTTGTCTTCTACATTTGTGATTCTATTCATTAACATCTTGCCCACTTTGGAGGTGTAGATACAATCTCCTCTGGATTGCTTGAAGATTTGAAGATGGGCGTTGATCCTTGGCTATTTGTTTCTTTTCTTTTGGTTCGGCTGGTAACCTCTTTCGCATGTTATATTCACGTAGTGGTTCTTCTGTAGTTACCTCGAGCTTTGGTTTTATGCAGGTTGCTCATCAATGTCGATGGCTTTCTCTTTTTTAGCTTCAGGCAAATTCGTTTTCTTCCCTAAGGCATAACACTTCCTTTTGTAATCCATAGCATCTGTTACGTTCGTTATCTTTATTAACTCACAACTCAAGATGCGCCAAGTAAGTATAAATTTATGAATGATTGGCGTGGCTTGAGGTTGTTGTTTGGATTATGGATTGTAAATAATAGAAAGGAAATAGATTTATTTGTAGTGGAAGAAAACTTAAAGGCTCGATAAGCTTTGGTGTTTTGTGGTGTATTGAATGGATTTGGTGAAGATTATGTGTTTATGGAGGATGGATGAAATATTTCATGGTGTTTTTGTGAGATGTTTGAAGGTTTGATCAAGCTTCAAGGTGTATTTATATATTTCGGGTCTGAAAATTTTGTGCTTGGGAGGTTGGAAGAGTCTAGGTTTAGGTCTAGTAGGTTTAAAATCCAAAAAGGAAACAATTTGATACTCTAAAATGCCTCCCTACGGTGGACCGCGGCTTCACTGTGGTGTACCGCAGGTGACGTCATTCTCCCCGTGTCACGATCTTGCGCGTTTGGACGAGACAGTCTGGCCATGTGGAATCTCGTGATTGCACCTAATTTCCCAACCGTGGTGACGCTTTTTGTGATGGTGCGGTGTACCGCGAATTTCCTGCAGTGTACCGCACATAGTCTCTGATGTTCTGGTGGTCCTTTGTGTGTTCTAAAATAAATGTAATAAGGAAAAGAGAACCACAACTGCAAGTGTACAGTTGTCCCAAGTAATATATATGATAATACAGATTCGTTCTCAGGGACGGATTGGTTGAATCTAATGCTTATCAAATAGTGATTAATTGCACGTGAAAGCAAGTAAATGATTTTAAGAATGTTTGTTTTGGTTTCCTATAGCTAAGACAATAAATTAAAAGACTAAGTTAATGCAAATATTAAGCTAGACACAAGTAAATAAAATAGCTAGACGCAAGATATGAGATGTAGTACTTGAGCAAAGCTAGGATTTCACCTAAATATATTCATTCCATGTATTGTCTAAGGGACGAATTCGATATTTAATATTGGTCGGGATTCGGAATTCTCCTTACCCCCGTCAGGGTGGACTAAGGAGCTCTTCTTAGGTTCTACAAACCCCTTCAGGGTGAATATAGTCCACCTTCGAGTGATTAAATCATAATTACCCAATTGGACATAGGATTAATTAAGCCTGTTAAGGTCAAATAATTTCTATCCTACATTCGTTAATTAGTTAGTACCTAGACCCCCGTCAAGGCGATCCAATTGCCACTAATTGGAATAGCCTAAGTACTAAGTCCTAATGTTGAGTCGCGAATTTAATACTAGTAGATAAAAGAAAATTAAAGAAAAATATTAGTTACCCAATTCGATTGCAATTAAAATAATCCCAAATCCAAAAACATAGGAAGAAATAGATTGGGGTTCAACCCATTAATGCGTTCTCAAGTACCAAATAAAATTAGCTCATAATCGTAAAAAATAAGAAAATAAATTTAAAGGAATTCATAATTGTTTTACAGAAATAAAGATAAAGAACCTAATTAAGGAGTTGATTCGGCTGCAAAATTGGAGAAGTTGAATTTCTCCAGCTCTTGGCTTCTTATCTTCCTTGCTTCTGCTTCTTCTCTTGTTGTCAGACTTTGTGAATAATGAATTCTGTGTAAAATTAAGAGTCTAAAGCCTATTTATACTATGAAAATCGGATTAGGGCTTTTCTTTAAAGATTAAATGAAAATTAGAAAAATTCCAAATCCATTAATTAAACTTAAATCCTGTAACTGCTGCACCACCTTCACTAAATCAGCTCTAACCGGTTCGTTTCGACTCGGATTGATTCCATTCCAGTTGCTAAATTTCCGTAACTCAAAGGGGAACAAATTCTTTTCACACGTCAGAGGCTAAATCAACTCTTAGATGGCTCGAAATCATCCATCTTTATCAACTTTCCAGATTTGCAGCTTGAAATTATTAATTCTTTGAGGATATTTCTTCTTGCTTTGACTTCATTACACGATCTTTGACTTTATTCTTGGATTTATCTCCTAGCTATTATTCAAAACCTATAACTTTTCACTCAGAACAAACCATATTACGCGCAAAAGTTTAATAAATAAAAAATACTAAGATTAAAAGAGGAAAATCAATTTATTGCATATTAACACCAAAAGTCTATCTAAATAGTCGAATAAACACCAAAAATGCTGTCTCCCAAGGGCATATAATTAGAACATTTAGGGAGACATCAAGACCCCCAACTCAAACCTTTGTCGTCCCGACAAAGCAAAACTAAAAACAAGGGGAATGAAATAGATGCAAGAGAAAATAGAAGCTAGTAAATACACCCTAAAACAATTCTTGAAATAAATCTCATATAGCAAACATTATGAACTAACATACACATACACTAATCATGCAACATCAAACACAAACAACTTCAATCATAAAATTAACTTCGCAATGCTAGAAGGTTACACTTGTACTTATCTCAATATGATGGCTATAGTTTGTTCCTCGATCCTTACTCGCTTTGAACGCTCCACTTAGTATACTCCCTATTAACTTACCATGTACCTAGGAATCATGAGGACTTTACGGTTTTAGCGTAGGCTTAGGGACGGTGTGGTATGTATATTTGGTAAATTTGAAGTGAGCTTTTGGCTCTCTCCTCACTTACCATCAACAACTATCCACGAGCTTGAGTTTACACTCATATAATGTTCTCACTCAACCCATTTGACGCGCTAATGTTGCGTCCCCAAGTTAACCCAATTAATCTAAGATGATTTTTCAAAATATCTCACTTTGCCTGTTATCTTATTCTTTCTTTCTTTTTATTTTTTTTTCATTTTTTTTTCAATCAATCCCGGCAAAGGGTTACAAATAACAATATCATCTAAATTTTTGTGCCTCAATACAAACACATATAATCCCCTTCCCAATGTAATTTCCCAAATGTGTACCCTCCACCCCAAACTCAAGCTCGAGACAGATCTCAGGATTGTGATTCAAGTGCGGTCATTTAGTCATGCCTAATAATCTAAAGGATAACGGGCTTATATCGTGGCTACAAAAGAAAAGGCTTATGACTCAAAATTGGGCTAAGACGGATAATATTAATATAAGGGATAACAATCTAAAAGGCTTCAAATGGCTAACAAAGAACTGCCCCTATCATTTTTCTAGTTACATGGTTCGTCTCTAGTTCATATCTAAGTGGGTTCTCTACTAATTTAGGTCTCACGTTCTACAAACCAAACATTTTCCTTAAATACAAGCTTAATTCTTTTGCATTGTTTGTTAATTTTTCCTATTCATTATCTATGTTTGCATGCAATTTAAGCGCGTCTTATGTTATTCCCTAAAGTCCACTATTTACTATCATAGATTCATCAAACGTATGCTTAAAAGGGACATTTAAAATCTTCTACATTCAAACGCAACACCTAATTATTTTATTGAAAGCAATTAAAAACAAATAAAACATAAAAACTGGGATGAGGCAACGAACCCCACCCCAAACTCAAAAATGAGTCGTGTCCCCACAACTCGAAAAGACTCAAAGCAAATAAAGTAATCTACACTAAATGAGAAAGGATAGAAAACGTATCCTAACCAGCGCGAGGCTGGTTACCATTGTTGTGTCTAGGTTGAGGTTTTGAATTCTTCTTTATCAATTTGTAAAGATCATTAATGGTTGCGTTAATCTTGAATAAAGTGTTTTTCATCACCTCGAACTTTTCGTCAAATTTCCCACGTTTTCAGCTATTCCTAGCTTTCTAATCATCATCTCCTCTACGAAAATCTTCCCTCAATGCCCAATTTTCTTTCTTCATCATGTTCTTCGTACCTATTCCAACCTTCATGGTCATCTCTGATGACCCCAAACTCAAAGCTTCAAGAACTCTAAAAAAATTTGGATGATAATTGCGATTTTGGTGTTCTTGAAGGTGTATGGATATGGAATTATGGTATATTTTGAGCTGGGTCATAATTTTTTCAAGGTTTGGGAAAGGTTTAATGGATAAACTTTAAGCTTTGGTGAAAGAAAAATTTGGATGAAAGTGTGAATTCGATGGTGTTTTGGGAAGATTTGTGGTATGATTGTGTGTTTGGATGATATTTAGAGAGATGGATGGATGATATTTTGGTGTTTTGATGATGGAATTTTGATGTTTTTGGAGCTTTGAGTCGTCATCGATGGTGTTTCATCTATGGGAGGCCAAAAGAAAGGGAAAAATAAGGTTTTCTCAAGGTTTAGGTCAATTTTCGCCGACGGAAACCGGGTTCCCGCATTTTCGGAAACGGGTACCCGTTTTTTTTTTGGACGCAATGACCTTGCGTCTATGGCTACGCAATGGTCAGAGAGTTGGTTTTTGAAACCAGTCGGCTATTCGCGCGCGAATTGCCAACTCGCTGGACGCAAGGGGTTGCATATTTGCGCAGAAAATTCCCATTTTGTTTTTCGATTTCTCCTTGCCTACACCGCGGAGTTTTGCGAACCTTATACTCATTTTTATTGTAAATTGCACTCCCGATCCATTGAACTACTCAGATTTCCCATTGGAGTTACCATTTTTCTCAGAATTCTATTTTCTTCGTTTTTGCACCACGAGTTGCGTCTCTCTATACGCACAGGTCAGAAACTTTTGGCTATGTATCACAACTTTTTGACTTCACCATTGGATAGAGCTCGAAATGTTATGCGGTTTAGGATCAAGAAAAAGTTAATTCCGAGCTCCGAGCGTCAAGTTATGATCTTCCGAAGTTACTGATAATCGGGGTACAACACCAAAAACGGCTTCCCGGTTTGTAGAAACCGGGTTCTCAGTTTCTACTGTATTGTAACCCAAATTTTTCATTCTTTTTAGTTCTAACTACCCCAAACTCAAGACCTTTACTCCTGTAATCATCAAAAACACCAACCTTTCTCATTTCTTAAAAATTAAACACTAAATAGATAACCATTACTCTAATTTACACTAAGAATTTAAAAGACATGAAAGAAATAAACTAATATACAATTGAAGTGGCTTTTGTTTAACGTCGTTAAGCTCGACGGGTTACCTTGTGCATCACTCCTTAACATAACCTCCCTAGCAGTGAGTGAGGTTGTCAATATTTGCTACTCGAAATTTGCATCCCTTTGCTCTTATTCCAACTAGTTTATCCGAGATAACCTTTGTAACCATGAATGGTCCTAGTCAGGAGCTCTTGGATTCACGTGCCTTCGAATAAGGGTTAGGCTTTTTTATTGCGAGTTCTTCGCCTATTCTGAACCCCATTTTCTTTCTTTCTTTCTTAGGTTCTTTTGGAACCTTCATCTCTCGTGCCTTTTCTTTCTTCGTATCATGATTAGGGTGTGGCCTTTTATTAGGATAAGGAGGATCTTTATTAGGTGGTTTCTTTCTTAGCTCTCTTTCCTCCACACCTACGGTCTCCACCACTTTAGTTGGCTCTTTTTCTACTTGTCAAATTACATCAACACGGAAGCAATCTTCCTTGGGCTCTGAAAATTTCATAGGCCTAAACACATTGAATATCACCTCCTCGTCTTGGATACACATAATCAATTCTCCATTCTCTACATCAATTAAAGTACGCCCCGTGGCTAGGAATGGTCTTCCCAAAATTATGGGGACATTCCTATCTGCGTCGTAGTCAAGTATAACAAAATCAATGGGAAAAATTAACGTACCTGCCTTGACAAGGACATCTTCTATTCGTCCCTCTGGATGTACGATGGATCTATTAGCTATCTGAAGGACCATAGAGGTCTGTTTCGCATTACCTATCTTCAACTTCTCAAAAATTGATCTAGGCATGATATTAATACTCGCACCCAAATCACACAAAGCTTTTCCTTTCCACTCATTACCAATAGAATCAGGAATAGTAAAACTTCCAGGATCACGTAGCTTAGGAGGTAACTTACTTTGACACATCGCGCTACATTCTTCTGAAAATCCTATCATCTCATTATCACAATATGGTCTTTTGTTGGTGAGGGCTCGTTTCAAGAACTTCACATACTTTGGTATATCTTTAATAGCTTCTAACGACGGTATGTTAATGTTAAGACCTCTTACCCTGTTTTTAAGAATCTTTGATATTCGGCCATATCTCCTTTTTTCTGTACTCTAGATGGAAAAGGTGGAGGAGGATAAGTTTCTAAAACATCTTTCTTTTTAGGATTTTCTGTAGTCTTCTCCACTTCTTCTACCTCAACTTCACTATCCTTCTCTACCACATCCTCAACTGGTTTTTCTTTTCTGATAACTTCTTTTTCTTTCATAACTGGAAAAGGAGGTGAAGGGAGATTCTTACCACTTCTGAGTGAGATAGCATTACAATCTTTGTATTGGGTAGGAGTTTCAGTATCGCTGGGTAACTGTCCTTGTGGACGCTGATTTAACTGCTTTGCCATCTGAGATACTTGATTCCCCAATAATTTAAGTGCTGCTTCACTAGCTTGCTGGCTCTGAATGGATTGTGCTTGCATTGCCATTAATCTATCTACCGTTACCCGAAGATCTTCCGTTCCTTCTTGAGGTTGAGAATGTAAGGCTTTTTGATTCATCGTATCATTATAACTATGTTGAGGAGGTTGCCTTTGAGCATGATTTCCGTAATTTTGTCCCCCTTGATAGTTATTTTGTGGTCTAGGTTGATAAGTGTTACCTTGGGGACGCGGTTGATACGTGTAAGTAGGATTAGCTGCCCCATTAGGACTCTAGTATTGAAAACCCGGATGGTTTTTGTTGGGCTGATATCCTTGTCCACTCGAATTGTAATTTCCCTTATTAGAAACGAACATCAAAGCTTCCGTATTATACTCACAATGTTCCCAATCATGGTCTTGAACACCACAATTCGAACACCCATACACTTCTTGCGTAGCATTCACTTCAACCCTATTACTCGAAAAACTCTCTTTCACGGCTAACGTAAGTTGTTTCAATTGCTGTTCCAATGTGGTTTGTATTTTGTTCTCTAAGTAGGTGAACTTTTCTTCGATATTAACGTTATTGACTCCCCCTTTAACAGGCGTTCTCACAGTATTCCACCCCACTTCATTAGTTACCGTTCTATCCAAGATAATCTTCGCGTGAACGGGTAGAACCTGCAAAAATCCACCACCACATAATAAATCTAAATCTTTTCTTGACTTCCCATCAAGAGCTTTGTAAAAGATTTTCATTTGTTGTTGTTTGAAAGGTCATGATCAGATACTCTTCGCAAACACTGCTGGAATCTCGACCAACTTTTACCCAAACCTTCATCATATTCTTGTCGGAAATGTGTTAACTCGAGTTGAGCATCTAATCTCATGCTGGATAGATAATATCTGTCGAAGAACGTAGTTTGTAGTTGTTCCCAATTCGTAATCTTTCCAGGCTCTTGTGAATCGCGCCAGTCACTCGCTCCATCTATCACGAAAAATCTGAATGTAGCAAAATACATTTGCTCTTTTGTTACTCCTTGAGTGATGTAAGAATCACAGATTTGCATAAACTTTTGTACTGCACGAATAGGATCTTCTCCAGGCTTGCCACGAAAATTTCCGAAATTCTGAAATTGAGCTAACATACCCTAATTTGGACGGAATATTGGAACATCAATATTGGCTGGGCCAATCCCAAGAGGAGGAGCATGAACGGTTCTTGTGCTATACCATTAATGAACCATGGATCAGCTACTTGGGCTTAAACTGGAGGATTAGGAGGATTAAGAGGTGGAACTAGGCCATTCTAACCATTCTGACCATTGTTATCAACCGGAAGGTCAGCCATCTCTCTTGCTAATCTCTCTTCTAACTCTTGTGCTTCTTTTTCGTCTCTCCTTTTCTTGTTAGCAAGTCTGACTAATGATTCAGGATTATCAAGGATCAAAGGTAATGTCTCAAGATCCTTAAATAGCTTCCTTCGCATACACCAAACCTAAAAACCTGAAAAAGATGAATAAACAAAGCGTAAAACTGAAAAATAAAAATGCAACTAACACTAAAGGATAAACACCGGGGTCACACGCTACCGTCCCCGGCAGCGGCGCCAAAAACTTGGTGGCTCTTTGTGTGTTCTAAAATAAATGCAATAAGGAAAAGAGAACCACAACTGCAAGTGTACAGTTGTCCCAAGTAATATATGTGATAATACAGATTCTACTCAGGGATGGATTGGTTGACTCTAATGCTTATAAAATAGTGATTAATTTCACGTGAAAGCAAGTAAATGATTTTAAGAATGTTTGTTTTGGTTTTCTATAGTTAAGACAATAAATTAAAAGACTAAGTTAATGCAAATATTAAGCTAGACACAAGTAAATAAAATAGCTAGACGCAAGATATGAGAGGTAGTACTTGAGCAAAGCTAGGATTTCACCTAAATCTATTCATTCCATGTATTGTCTAAGGGACGAATTCGGTAATTAATATTGGTCGGGATTCGGAATTCTCCTTACCCCCGTCAGGGTGGACTAAGGAGCTCTTCTTAGGTGCTACAAACCCCATCAGGGTGAATATAGTCCACCTTCGAATGATTAAATCATAATTACCCAATTGTCCATAGGATTAATTAAGCCTGTCAAGGTCAAATAATTTCTATCCTACATTCGTTAATTAGTTCCGTACCTAGACCCCCCGTCAAGGCGATCCAATTGCCACTAATTGGAATAGCCTAAGTACTAAGTCCTAATGTTGAGTCGCGAATTTAATACTAGTAGATAAAAACAAATTAAAGAAAAATATTAATTACCCAATTCAATTTCAATTAAAATAATCCCAAATCCAAAAACATAGGAAGAAATAGATTGGGGTTCAACCCATTAATGCGTTCTCAAGTACCAAATGAAATTAGCTCATAATTGTAAAAACTAAGAAAATAAATTGAAAGAAATTTATAATTGTTTTACAAAAATAAAGATAAGAAACCTAATTAAGGAGTTGATTCGGCTGTGAATTGGAGAAGTTAAATTTCTCCAGCTCTTGGTTTCTTCACTTCCTTGCTTCTGTTTCTTCTCTTGTTGTCTGACTCTGTGAATAATGAATTCTGTGTAAAAATAAGAGTCTAAAGCCTATTTATACTATGAAAATCGGATTAAGGCTTTTCTTTAAAGATTAAATGAAAATTAGAAAAGCCCAAGTCCATTAATTAAGCTCAAATTCCGTAACTGCTACACCACCTTCACTAAATCAGCTCTAACCGGTTCGTTTCAACTCGTATTGACCCCATTCCAGTTGCTAAATTTCCGTAACTCGAAGGGGAACAAATTCTCTTCACACGTCAGAGGCTAAATCCACTCTTAGATGACTCGAAATTAGCAATCTTTACCAACTTTCCAGATTTGCAGCTTGAAATTATCAATTTTTTCGGGATATTTCTTCTTGCTTTGACTTCATTACACGACCTTTGACTTTATTCTTGTATTCCTCTCCTACATAGTATTCAAAACCTATAACTTTTCACTCAAAACAAACCGTATTACGCGCAAAAGTTTAATAAATGAAAAATACTAAGATTAAAAGAGGAAAATCGATTTATTGCATATTAACACCAAAAGAGTCTATCTCAATAGTCGAATAAACACCAAAAATGATGTCTCCCAAGGGCATATAATTAGAAAATTTAGGGAGACATCATGTTCCCCGTGTCACGGTCTTGTGCGCATGTGACGACACCAATTTCTCTAAGAGCCTCGCATATGAACCGTTATTGCCAGGTTGTTGTCATGGTTTTTCTTGCTGCAGTGTACCGCATGAACTCGTTGGATGACACCGTGGCACGGTACTCGCGCGAGTGACGACACTGTTTTCGTGCAGTTGTCTCGCACGTGTACCCAATTCTTCACACCATTGTCACAGTTTGTGGGGTGCGGTGCACCGCGGCTAGCGTGCGGTGTACCACACCTAGCCGCTGCCTTTTGCAATTCATCCGTCTTTTTACCCCAAACTCGATTCCTACACAATAAAACACTACCTTTCTCTTCTATTAGCTTGTAAACACATTCCAATTATACACTGCAAAACATAAATTAAACTAGAAGCGACTTAAACTAATATACAATAACGTCGCTAAGCTCGACGGGTTACCTAAGGTTACTCATATTCTAGGAGGTACATGACCTCTTCATGTGCGAAGTCCTCACTATCATAATATATCTTCAAGCGATGCATTCACCATAAAGGTCCTTTTCGCTATTAGATGTTCTATTTCGATCGCTGACTTTTGTATAAATGTATGGTCCTCCCCAATGGGATTTGAGTTTGCCAGGGTAGTTCGAGAATCTTGAATTGTATAGGAGCACTGTTTGACCTATCTCGAATTTCTTCGTACAAATCTGTTTATCATGCCATCTGGTGTCGGTTAGGGCGTGATAAAATATGATAAAATAAGATGCAAATAAACACCCCAACCCAAGCATGTTACTCACTACAAGTGAGGTCGTACGCAAGTTTTAATGATAAGTAGAATTTGTTCCTTAGAGACTACGAAAGTTAGGAATAACTTATGTAATATAAAGTGCAAATAATAAAGCTAGATGAATAATACGATGTAAATAAAAGACTAATGAAATATTTGTTGGGTTTTTGAATAAGAACAATTATCTAAATAAAGTAAAGACAGAAATAAATAAAGAGAAAAAGATAGTATGAGAGTTTAGCTCGAGATCTAGCAAGTAATCTCCACTAGCCTTGTTAATCTAATCATGTAAAGGAGAATTATGTGATATGAAATAGCCAAGATTCTATATTCCTCCTAACCCCCTTCCGGGTGGACTTAGGTGGCGACCTAACAATTACCAGGGCACTTGGGTAAGGGGGCCCTGCGTAATTATTAGTGGTTTAGTTAAACCTTAATGACTATCTAGTTAGGTAATCCCGTCAGGATCACTACCACACACTAGACGATTATGTGGTGTTTGCAATAATTGAATTCCCTCTTAGGGCGACAATCCAACTACTAAGGACAGTCATAATATTGGCTAGATCTAGAGGTGGAATAGGTCAAAGCACACAAAACAGATATGTAAATAAGAAGCTTAATCAATTAATATACCAAAATAGTGTTCTAGGATTTAGATAGAATAATATTCCAATTAAATTGATAAATAAAACTAAATTATTAAAGCTTAGATGTATGGTTAAGCTATAGATATATATCTAATTACTCTATTGATAGAGAAGAGAGATGTAGAATTTATGTTGTAATGTTTTAATCTCTTGTTGTTTCTTCTTTAGGTCGACTTGCTATCTATAAGATGATAATATGAAGGCTATGAAGGCAAGGACATGTTTAAAAAGGTGAATAGGTATATTTATAGGTTCTAGGTCAAAATCTTGTAGTGTGGGCAAGTAATAGAGTCCAAATCCTACTCCAATTTGTATTCCTTAGTTGTAGGACAAGATAACCTTTGGAAATTGAAATAAGCATATCTCCTTTGTTGCAGCTCGGAATCCTGTGATCCACCCACTGAAATGACCAAAATTCAGAGACCTATTTTAATATAAAAGGGATCCTTCAAATTCCTAGACTATTTTCTGTAGCATTCAAAACACTGGACGTCTTTACAGATGGACAGAGTCTTTGGGTAGCTTTTCCACTTTCATATATTAACTTTCTTTACTTTTAACTCTTGATTTCCCCTTGGATTATCTTTCCTTAACTCCTTATCATTTATTTGGCATCTATCTAAATAAATTTACCTAATAGCTTCACATTTAACACACAAATTATACCAAAAATGCTCTAAAAGTAATAAATCTCAAAATCAAGGTTATAATTGAGAAATTAACAATTTACAAGGGAAAACCGCTTAAAAAATAATATAATGCACCTAAAATGATGTCTCATGAATGAGTTAATTCATTACAAATATGGAGACATCAAGAACCCCAACTCAAATTTGTAACGACTCGATACAATAAGAAATAAGAGCAATAGGGAAGTCTCTAAAAATATATACCTAAGTCAATTAAGCATGTGGAGTAGAAGAATGTAAAGAATTTCCCTAACGCAACTACATAGAAAGTTTGATGTACTAATATTTACAAAATAAATTATATATATACACTTATCATACAAAAAATCAACACGGTTTAATTTCAAGATTAGATTAGCTTTGCAGTGCGCGAAGGATAGGTCTTTCACTTAGTTCACTATGAAGACTATAGAATGTTCATCGATCCTAACCAAGACTCCGATTATCAATTTAACTACTCTCTATTGGTTCAATTGTTCCTAGATCACATAGTTAATAACCATAAGGTATTTAAGGTCGTAACGTTAGGCTTAGGGACGGTATGATCGTATATTTGGATAATGTAGAGTGAGCTTTTGGCTCTCTCCTCACTAGCCATCAACGAATCGCCTTAGATATTGAGGTACTCTCATAAGATGTTCTCACTCAACCCAAGATTTGATGCACTTATTTAGCATCCCCACTAACCCAATATAAAGTATCAATATGATCACATAATAATTCCACTTTTCCGGTCCAAATCATAATAAAACTTTTTTTAAATTATTTTCTTTTGTAAGTTAACTGCGACTTCCTTTTTGATATGAGATATAATGCTACTTCTTTTCTCAACATATTTATTTTCTTTTCAATACATTTTTTTCTTTTACCCCGACAAAGGGTTACAATATAATAACAAGTGAATCGTCATCAAGAGCACAATACATAAGCTCAAAAATACCTAGCCCAATAATGTTTCCCATACTATGAAACCACCGGCCCAAACTCAAGCTCTAAAAGGACTGTCTAAGCATCACGATTCGAGTGCTGGTCATATGGACGATTCCTAAAATATAAGGGGTATATCTTGTAATGTGGCTAATAAACATGCTTTAGAAAGGCTAGAAGGGGCCGAGAAGGATAAATAAACTAAATTTGGACATCAAGCTAAAAATAAACAAAGGCTTATCAAAGAACAACCTTTATCAGTTTCTAAACAATGCAATTTTGTTACTTTCTCACTTCTAGCACATTCATTAAATGGGGTTATCAACTAGTTCAAATCTCACGGCCTACACACCCCTCAAGGTTCTGTAAGATCAAACTTACTTCTAATGCATTGCTTACTAATCCTTTCTTTACTAGGTGTGTTTTCATGTCCATACTTTAAAGCATGTAACATAACTAATTCATAAACAAATTACTTATATATCAATAAATCACTAAGGTTTATGCTTTTAGGCCATTAAACACATTCTACATCTAATTCCATCTCCAAAAAAAAATTAATTTTACCTAAAAAGCAGTAAATTACAAAAATAGAGGTGAGGGACAACAAATCCCAACACCTCCAACTAAACAACGAGTCGTATCCTCACGGCTTGAAACAGACTCGATATAAATTAAAAACTATCACATATATTGCAAGTACTAAAAGAGGGCAGGGAAGAAAGAAAACATACTCTCGAGGCTATTGCCTCGCATAATCAATACACACGATAGGGTAAAATTCTTGTATCACCAATTTCATATTCATATACCTCATAGTGTGCTCCATCCCAATCAATCATACCACTCCAGGAATATTTTGTTCTTACCTTCTCCAATTTCGTTCTTGTACACACTCCCATGTGAAGGTGTGCTTCTTGTTCACACCCAATACCTTGCTTTGATTCTTCTCTATCTCGCTAACAATAGATAGTGTCTTTGTTCTGTTTGTTATCTCTTTTGAACTCCAACTCAAAGGTTTAAACACTCTTGAATTACCTTTCGATTATAGATAGATAATGTGTTATTTAGGTTAGGAAAGGTGTAAGGATGATGATAATTTATGTGGGTATGATGGCATCTAGCTTGGATGAGAAAAATTTAAGAAAATTTGGGAAACGTTTTTGGAAAATTCTAGATCTTGATTATTGATTTCTAGGTGTTTTGGAATGATTTGGGTGGATAAATATTGTTTATAGGAATGTAGGGAAGGATTTGGATATGAAATCATGCTAATTTGGTGTTGTTTTAATGTGTGATAGAGGTTTGGTGAAGGTTTAATGGAGTTTGGGTGCTTGGAGAAGAAGAAGGCTTAAGGTTTATGAGTTGGCATAATTCTAACCTTTTCTTCTTGTTTCGATCGTGTCCCGCACGGGTATGCCGGTCGTGGGACCGGTATGTTGCTCCTACTTTTCAAATTTTCTGACTTTGTATAGTATCCTTGACCGTCACGACCCTACTTGGCACACTGGTATGCCAGTCGAATATTTTTGACCTTCTGACTTTCAACAATAGCGACCCTTAGTCGCGAATGACGGCACAAATAGGACCGGCTAGCTGCACGGAGGGCCGGTATGTCAGTCGAGTTCTTCAAATTTTATGACCTCGAACAATGGCCCATACCGTCGCGACTCTTCCATCTTTCTGACCTCAAGCCGTGGCCTATACCGTAGCGACCCTCCGCGAATTGCTGATTTACTATTTTTTTTTGACATGCCTCTATTATAGGCTAATTTCATCTTGTTTCGTCCATTATTAGGAAATGTATCCTGAATGAAAGTTGTACACAATTTCCTAAGCATTCTGTGGACTCCTGGATCACTGATTTCCGATTTTGTATGCAAAAATTATGGCCATATGAAAACAGCTGTTACGATGTTCGCGAATGCTGGTGCTGTTACAAACCGGCATGCCGCCTGTGTGAGCGGCTAGCTGCTCTGGTCTCGAAAAAAACTTTATATATTCATATATACATGACTTTTTTGAGACGGTACACGACCTATAGGTCCTGTATACTGTTGGGAACAACTGGGGCACAAAATTCTTCATAAAACTCACCCAAACTCATCTTGTGCATTACCTACACATCAAAAAAAAATCTACCTTCCTCATTACTGCACTATTTATTGAAAACAACTCTAACTAAACATAAAAACATGAAAATATTGTGGTTTGTTTACCGTCTTTTAAAGTTTGACGTGTTACCTCGATTGTTTCTTGATTATATAGCCTCCCAGTAACGGGTGAGGCTATGCACATATACTCTCCGAAGCTTGTGACCTCTCTTAGCTTGAAGTTTAAGCCCTTTTGCCGAAACAACTCTTGTAAAGAAAAATGGACCCATCCACGAATTCTTGAATCCTCGTGGCATATTCTCTTGCTTGGGGGATTTTTTAAGCGACCTCGTCACCAACCCCAAACTCACTTTTGACTCTCTTCTTCACGGGTTTATGGTGGATTTTCTTTTTAGCTTCCTTGGTCACAACGCGGACTGTTTGGACCTCACGTGACTCCTCATGCTTTTCTTCCACAAAATGGAATGTTTTGGACTCTTCTTCAGTTTGTAGAGTCACAGTTCTCTCATAAACATCAATTATGCTGCGACTTGTCTCCCCGAATGGACGTCCAAGTATCAATGGAACGTATTGTCCCACAATACTATCAAGAATAACAAAATCTGTAGGTATAGCTAAAGTACCTACATGGACAAGCACGTTCTCAATGACTCCCCATGGCTTTATCGTGGGCTATCTAGGAGGAGCAAAGTGACGTCTTTTCTTTTGGCATCTCCCATGCCTAACTTCTCATACATATTCTTGGGCGTGATATTTCTACCCGAACCCAAGTCATACATCTCTTTAGCTTCGCAATTACCGTATATATTGACTTGGAGGTAGAAAGCTCCTGGATCTTGTATCTTTGGTGGTAGCTTTATTTGAACTGTTTTCAAGTTTTCTTCAATAAGGTTTTGATGTCTCCTCATTTGTGATAGATTTATATTAGGATGAGACATCATTTTTAGTGATTTAGAAGTCATAATAATCGATTTTCTTGAGAAATAGTGCACTTTCCTATTTTGAGTCTTGATTTAGTAGAATAATATTTTTATAGCATACTGGATTTAATTGTTTATTTAGTGTGAAGCTTTAAAGATAATTATGGAGATTAATTAGAGTCCAAGTCAAAGACTACAAGATATGGTAAAGAGATTAGCATGGTAATTGGAGATAAGAAAACAAAAGCTAAAAAGATGGAAAAGGAAAAGCTGCCTAAATCTGAATTATCTTTCTTGGGCTCTGAAAATTTCATAGGCCTAAACACATTGAATATCACCTCCTCGTCTTGGATACACATAATCAATTCTCCATTCTCTACATCAATTAAAGTACGCCCCGTGGCTAGGAATGGTCTTCCCAAAATTATGGGGACATTCCTATCTGCGTCGTAGTCAAGTATAACAAAATCAATGGGAAAAATTAACGTACCTGCCTTGACAAGGACATCTTCTATTCGTCCCTCTGGATGTACGATGGATCTATTAGCTATCTGAAGGACCATAGAGGTCTGTTTCGCATTACCTATCTTCAACTTCTCAAAAATTGATCTAGGCATGATATTAATACTCGCACCCAAATCACACAAAGCTTTTCCTTTCCACTCATTACCAATAGAATCAGGAATAGTAAAACTTCCAGGATCACGTAGCTTAGGAGGTAACTTACTTTGACACATCGCGCTACATTCTTCTGAAAATCCTATCATCTCATTATCACAATATGGTCTTTTGTTGGTGAGGGCTCGTTTCAAGAACTTCACATACTTTGGTATATCTTTAATAGCTTCTAACGACGGTATGTTAATGTTAAGACCTCTTACCCTGTTTTTAAGAATCTTTGATATTCGGCCATATCTCCTTTTTTCTGTACTCTAGATGGAAAAGGTGGAGGAGGATAAGTTTCTAAAACATCTTTCTTTTTAGGATTTTCTGTAGTCTTCTCCACTTCTTCTACCTCAACTTCACTATCCTTCTCTACCACATCCTCAACTGGTTTTTCTTTTCTGATAACTTCTTTTTCTTTCATAACTGGAAAAGGAGGTGAAGGGAGATTCTTACCACTTCTGAGTGAGATAGCATTACAATCTTTGTATTGGGTAGGAGTTTCAGTATCGCTGGGTAACTGTCCTTGTGGACGCTGATTTAACTGCTTTGCCATCTGAGATACTTGATTCCCCAATAATTTAAGTGCTGCTTCACTAGCTTGCTGGCTCTGAATGGATTGTGCTTGCATTGCCATTAATCTATCTACCGTTACCCGAAGATCTTCCGTTCCTTCTTGAGGTTGAGAATGTAAGGCTTTTTGATTCATCGTATCATTATAACTATGTTGAGGAGGTTGCCTTTGAGCATGATTTCCGTAATTTTGTCCCCCTTGATAGTTATTTTGTGGTCTAGGTTGATAAGTGTTACCTTGGGGACGCGGTTGATACGTGTAAGTAGGATTAGCTGCCCCATTAGGACTCTAGTATTGAAAACCCGGATGGTTTTTGTTGGGCTGATATCCTTGTCCACTCGAATTGTAATTTCCCTTATTAGAAACGAACATCAAAGCTTCCGTATTATACTCACAATGTTCCCAATCATGGTCTTGAACACCACAATTCGAACACCCATACACTTCTTGCGTAGCATTCACTTCAACCCTATTACTCGAAAAACTCTCTTTCACGGCTAACGTAAGTTGTTTCAATTGCTGTTCCAATGTGGTTTGTATTTTGTTCTCTAAGTAGGTGAACTTTTCTTCGATATTAACGTTATTGACTCCCCCTTTAACAGGCGTTCTCACAGTATTCCACCCCACTTCATTAGTTACCGTTCTATCCAAGATAATCTTCGCGTGAACGGGTAGAACCTGCAAAAATCCACCACCACATAATAAATCTAAATCTTTTCTTGACTTCCCATCAAGAGCTTTGTAAAAGATTTTCATTTGTTGTTGTTTGAAAGGTCATGATCAGATACTCTTCGCAAACACTGCTGGAATCTCGACCAACTTTTACCCAAACGTTCATCATATTCTTGTCGGAAATGTGTTAACTCGAGTTGAGCATCTAATCTCATGCTGGATAGATAATATCTGTCGAAGAACGTAGTTTGTAGTTGTTCCCAATTCGTAATCTTTCCAGGCTCTTGTGAATCGCGCCAGTCACTCGCTCCATCTATCACGAAAAATCTGAATGTAGCAAAATACATTTGCTCTTTTGTTACTCCTTGAGTGATGTAAGAATCACAGATTTGCATAAACTTTTGTACTGCACGAATAGGATCTTCTCCAGGCTTGCCACGAAAATTTCCGAAATTCTGAAATTGAGCTAACATACCCTAATTTGGACGGAATATTGGAACATCAATATTGGCTGGGCCAATCCCAAGAGGAGGAGCATGAACGGTTCTTGTGCTATACCATTAATGAACCATGGATCAGCTACTTGGGCTTAAACTGGAGGATTAGGAGGATTAAGAGGTGGAACTAGGCCATTCTAACCATTCTGACCATTGTTATCAACCGGAAGGTCAGCCATCTCTCTTGCTAATCTCTCTTCTAACTCTTGTGCTTCTTTTTCGTCTCTCCTTTTCTTGTTAGCAAGTCTGACTAATGATTCAGGATTATCAAGGATCAAAGGTAATGTCTCAAGATCCTTAAATAGCTTCCTTCGCATACACCAAACCTAAAAACCTGAAAAAGATGAATAAACAAAGCGTAAAACTGAAAAATAAAAATGCAACTAACACTAAAGGATAAACACCGGGGTCACACGCTACCGTCCCCGGCAGCGGCGCCAAAAACTTGGTGGCTCTTTGTGTGTTCTAAAATAAATGCAATAAGGAAAAGAGAACCACAACTGCAAGTGTACAGTTGTCCCAAGTAATATATGTGATAATACAGATTCTACTCAGGGATGGATTGGTTGACTCTAATGCTTATAAAATAGTGATTAATTGCACGTGAAAGCAAGTAAATGATTTTAAGAATGTTTGTTTTGGTTTTCTATAGTTAAGACAATAAATTAAAAGACTAAGTTAATGCAAATATTAAGCTAGACACAAGTAAATAAAATAGCTAGACGCAAGATATGAGAGGTAGTACTTGAGCAAAGCTAGGATTTCACCTAAATCTATTCATTCCATGTATTGTCTAAGGGACGAATTCGGTAATTAATATTGGTCGGGATTCGGAATTCTCCTTACCCCCGTCAGGGTGGACTAAGGAGCTCTTCTTAGGTGCTACAAACCCCATCAGGGTGAATATAGTCCACCTTCGAATGATTAAATCATAATTACCCAATTGTCCATAGGATTAATTAAGCCTGTCAAGGTCAAATAATTTCTATCCTACATTCGTTAATTAGTTCCGTACCTAGACCCCCCGTCAAGGCGATCCAATTGCCACTAATTGGAATAGCCTAAGTACTAAGTCCTAATGTTGAGTCGCGAATTTAATACTAGTAGATAAAAACAAATTAAAGAAAAATATTAATTACCCAATTCAATTTCAATTAAAATAATCCCAAATCCAAAAACATAGGAAGAAATAGATTGGGGTTCAACCCATTAATGCGTTCTCAAGTACCAAATGAAATTAGCTCATAATTGTAAAAACTAAGAAAATAAATTGAAAGAAATTTATAATTGTTTTACAAAAATAAAGATAAGAAACCTAATTAAGGAGTTGATTCGGCTGTGAATTGGAGAAGTTAAATTTCTCCAGCTCTTGGTTTCTTCACTTCCTTGCTTCTGTTTCTTCTCTTGTTGTCTGACTCTGTGAATAATGAATTCTGTGTAAAAATAAGAGTCTAAAGCCTATTTATACTATGAAAATCGGATTAAGGCTTTTCTTTAAAGATTAAATGAAAATTAGAAAAGCCCAAGTCCATTAATTAAGCTCAAATTCCGTAACTGCTACACCACCTTCACTAAATCAGCTCTAACCGGTTCGTTTCAACTCGTATTGACCCCAATCCAGTTGCTAAATTTCCGTAACTCGAAGGGGAACAAATTCTCTTCACACGTCAGAGGCTAAATCCACTCTTAGATGACTCGAAATTAGCCATCTTTACCAACTTTCCAGATTTGCAGCTTGAAATTATCAATTTTTTCGGGATATTTCTTCTTGCTTTGACTTCATTACACGACCTTTGACTTTATTCTTGTATTCCTCTCCTACATAGTATTCAAAACCTATAACTTTTCACTCAAAACAAACCGTATTACGCGCAAAAGTTTAATAAATGAAAAATACTAAGATTAAAAGAGGAAAATCGATTTATTGCATATTAACACCAAAAAAGTCTATCTCAATAGTCGAATAAACACCAAAAATGATGTCTCCCAAGGGCATATAATTAGAAAATTTAGGGAGACATCATGTTCCCCGTGTCACGGTCTTGTGCGCATGTGACGACACCAATTTCTCTAAGAGCCTCGCATATGAACCGTTATTGCCAGGTTGTTGTCATGGTTTTTCTTGCTGCAGTGTACCGCATGAACTCGTTGGATGACACCGTGGCACGGTACTCGCGCGAGTGACGACACTGTTTTCGTGCAGTTGTCTCGCACGTGTACCCAATTCTTCACACCATTGTCACAGTTTGTGGGGTGCGGTGCACCGCGGCTAGCGTGCGGTGTACCACACCTAGCCGCTGCCTTTTGCAATTCATCCGTCTTTTTACCCCAAACTCGATTCCTACACAATAAAACACTACCTTTCTCTTCTATTAGCTTGTAAACACATTCCAATTATACACTGCAAAACATAAATTAAACTAGAAGCGACTTAAACTAATATACAATAACGTCGCTAAGCTCGACGGGTTACCTAAGGTTACTCATATTCTAGGAGGTACATGACCTCTTCATGTGCGAAGTCCTCACTATCATAATATATCTTCAAGCGATGCATTCACCATAAAGGTCCTTTTCGCTATTAGATGTTCTATTTCGATCGCTGACTTTTGTATAAATGTATGGTCCTCCCCAATGGGATTTGAGTTTGCCAGGGTAGTTCGAGAATCTTGAATTGTATAGGAGCACTGTTTGACCTATCTCGAATTTCTTCGTACAAATCTGTTTATCATGCCATCTGGTGTCGGTTAGGGCGTGATAAAATATGATAAAATAAGATGCAAATAAACACCCCAACCCAAGCATGTTACTCACTACAAGTGAGGTCGTACGCAAGTTTTAATGATAAGTAGAATTTGTTCCTTAGAGACTACGAAAGTTAGGAATAACTTATGTAATATAAAGTGCAAATAATAAAGCTAGATGAATAATACGATGTAAATAAAAGACTAATGAAATATTTGTTGGGTTTTTGAATAAGAACAATTATCTAAATAAAGTAAAGAAAGAAATAAATAAAGAGAAAAAGATAGTATGAGAGTTTAGCTCGAGATCTAGCAAGTAATCTCCACTAGCCTTGTTAATCTAATCATGTAAAGGAGAATTATGTGATATGAAATAGCCAAGATTCTATATTCCTCCTAACCCCCTTCCGGGTGGACTTAGGTGGCGACCTAACAATTACCAGGGCACTTGGGTAAGGGGGCCCTGCGTAATTATTAGTGGTTTAGTTAAACCTTAATGACTATCTAGTTAGGTAATCCCGTCAGGATCACTACCACACACTAGACGATTATGTGGTGTTTGCAATAATTGAATTCCCTCTTAGGGCGACAATCCAACTACTAAGGACAGTCATAATATTGGCTAGATCTAGAGGTGGAATAGGTCAAAGCACACAAAACAGATATGTAAATAAGAAGCTTAATCAATTAATATACCAAAATAGTGTTCTAGGATTTAGATAGAATAATATTCCAATTAAATTGATAAATAAAACTAAATTATTAAAGCTTAGATGTATGGTTAAGCTATAGATATATATCTAATTACTCTATTGATAGAGAAGAGAGATGTAGAATTTATGTTGTAATGTTTTAATCTCTTGTTGTTTCTTCTTTAGGTCGACTTGCTATCTATAAGATGATAATATGAAGGCTATGAAGGCAAGGACATGTTTAAAAAGGTGAATAGGTATATTTATAGGTTCTAGGTCAAAATCTTGTAGTGTGGGCAAGTAATAGAGTCCAAATCCTACTCCAATTTGTATTCCTTAGTTGTAGGACAAGATAACCTTTGGAAATTGAAATAAGCATATCTCCTTTGTTGCAGCTCGGAATCCTGTGATCCACCCACTGAAATGACCAAAATTCAGAGACCTATTTTAATATAAAAGGGATCCTTCAAATTCCTAGACTATTTTCTGTAGCATTCAAAACACTGGACGTCTTTACAGATGGACAGAGTCTTTGGGTAGCTTTTCCACTTTCATATATTAACTTTCTTTACTTTTAACTCTTGATTTCCCCTTGGATTATCTTTCCTTAACTCCTTATCATTTATTTGGCATCTATCTAAATAAATTTACCTAATAGCTTCACATTTAACACACAAATTATACCAAAAATGCTCTAAAAGTAATAAATCTCAAAATCAAGGTTATAATTGAGAAATTAACAATTTACAAGGGAAAACCGCTTAAAAAATAATATAATGCACCTAAAATGATGTCTCATGAATGAGTTAATTCATTACAAATATGGAGACATCAAGAACCCCAACTCAAATTTGTAACGACTCGATACAATAAGAAATAAGAGCAATAGGGAAGTCTCTAAAAATATATACCTAAGTCAATTAAGCATGTGGAGTAGAAGAATGTAAAGAATTTCCCTAACGCAACTACATAGAAAGTTTGATGTACTAATATTTACAAAATAAATTATATATATACACTTATCATACAAAAAATCAACACGGTTTAATTTCAAGATTAGATTAGCTTTGCAGTGCGCGAAGGATAGGTCTTTCACTTAGTTCACTATGAAGACTATAGAATGTTCATCGATCCTAACCAAGACTCCGATTATCAATTTAACTACTCTCTATTGGTTCAATTGTTCCTAGATCACATAGTTAATAACCATAAGGTATTTAAGGTCGTAACGTTAGGCTTAGGGACGGTATGATCGTATATTTGGATAATGTAGAGTGAGCTTTTGGCTCTCTCCTCACTAGCCATCAACGAATCGCCTTAGATATTGAGGTACTCTCATAAGATGTTCTCACTCAACCCAAGATTTGATGCACTTATTTAGCATCCCCACTAACCCAATATAAAGTATCAATATGATCACATAATAATTCCACTTTTCCGGTCCAAATCATAATAAAACTTTTTTTAAATTATTTTCTTTTGTAAGTTAACTGCGACTTCCTTTTTGATATGAGATATAATGCTACTTCTTTTCTCAACATATTTATTTTCTTTTCAATACATTTTTTTCTTTTACCCCGACAAAGGGTTACAATATAATAACAAGTGAATCGTCATCAAGAGCACAATACATAAGCTCAAAAATACCTAGCCCAATAATGTTTCCCATACTATGAAACCACCGGCCCAAACTCAAGCTCTAAAAGGACTGTCTAAGCATCACGATTCGAGTGCTGGTCATATGGACGATTCCTAAAATATAAGGGGTATATCTTGTAATGTGGCTAATAAACATGCTTTAGAAAGGCTAGAAGGGGCCGAGAAGGATAAATAAACTAAATTTGGACATCAAGCTAAAAATAAACAAAGGCTTATCAAAGAACAACCTTTATCAGTTTCTAAACAATGCAATTTTGTTACTTTCTCACTTCTAGCACATTCATTAAATGGGGTTATCAACTAGTTCAAATCTCACGGCCTACACACCCCTCAAGGTTCTGTAAGATCAAACTTACTTCTAATGCATTGCTTACTAATCCTTTCTTTACTAGGTGTGTTTTCATGTCCATACTTTAAAGCATGTAACATAACTAATTCATAAACAAATTACTTATATATCAATAAATCACTAAGGTTTATGCTTTTAGGCCATTAAACACATTCTACATCTAATTCCATCTCCAAAAAAAAATTAATTTTACCTAAAAAGCAGTAAATTACAAAAATAGAGGTGAGGGACAACAAATCCCAACACCTCCAACTAAACAATGAGTCGTATCCTCACGGCTTGAAACAGACTCGATATAAATTAAAAACTATCACATATATTGCAAGTACTAAAAGAGGGCAGGGAAGAAAGAAAACATACTCTCGAGGCTATTGCCTCGCATAATCAATACACACGATAGGGTAAAATTCTTGTATCACCAATTTCATATTCATATACCTCATAGTGTGCTCCATCCCAATCAATCATACCACTCCAGGAATATTTTGTTCTTACCTTCTCCAATTTCGTTCTTGTACACACTCCCATGTGAAGGTGTGCTTCTTGTTCACACCCAATACCTTGCTTTGATTCTTCTCTATCTCGCTAACAATAGATAGTGTCTTTGTTCTGTTTGTTATCTCTTTTGAACTCCAACTCAAAGGTTTAAACACTCTTGAATTACCTTTCGATTATAGAAAGATAATGTGTTATTTAGGTTAGGAAAGGTGTAAGGATGATGATAATTTATGTGGGTATGATGGCATCTAGCTTGGATGAGAAAAATTTAAGAAAATTTGGGAAACGTTTTTGGAAAATTCTAGATCTTGATTATTGATTTCTAGGTGTTTTGGAATGATTTGGGTGGATAAATATTGTTTATAGGAATGTAGGGAAGGATTTGGATATGAAATCATGCTAATTTGGTGTTGTTTTAATGTGTGATAGAGGTTTGGTGAAGGTTTAATGGAGTTTGGGTGCTTGGAGAAGAAGAAGGCTTAAGGTTTATGAGTTGGCATAATTCTAACCTTTTCTTCTTGTTTCGATCGTGTCCCGCACGGGTATGCCGGTCGTGGGACCGGTATGTTGCTCCTACTTTTCAAATTTTCTGACTTTGTATAGTATCCTTGACCGTCACGACCCTACTTGGCACACTGGTATGCCAGTCGAATATTTTTGACCTTCTGACTTTCAACAATAGCGACCCTTAGTCGCGAATGACGGCACAAATAGGACCGGCTAGCTGCACGGAGGGCCGGTATGTCAGTCGAGTTCTTCAAATTTTATGACCTCGAACAATGGCCCATACCGTCGCGACTCTTCCATCTTTCTGACCTCAAGCCGTGGCCTATACCGTAGCGACTCTTCCATCTTTCTGACCTCAAGCCGTGGCCTATACCGTAGCGACCCTCCGCGAATTGCTGATTTACTATTTTTTTTTGACATGCCTCTATTATAGGCTAATTTCATCTTGTTTCGTCCATTATTAGGAAATGTATCCTGAATGAAAGTTGTACACAATTTCCTAAGCATTCTGTGGACTCCTGGATCACTGATTTCCGATTTTGTATGCAAAAATTATGGCCATATGAAAACAGCTGTTACGATGTTCGCGAATGCTGGTGCTGTTACAAACCGGCATGCCGCCTGTGTGAGCGGCTAGCTGCTCTGGTCTCGAAAAAAACTTTATATATTCATATATACATGACTTTTTTGAGACGGTACACGACCTATAGGTCCTGTATACTGTTGGGAACAACTGGGGCACAAAATTCTTCATAAAACTCACCCAAACTCATCTTGTGCATTACCTACACATCAAAAAAAAAATCTACCTTCCTCATTACTGCACTATTTATTGAAAACAACTCTAACTAAACATAAAAACATGAAAATATTGTGGTTTGTTTACCGTCTTTTAAATTTTGACGTGTTACCTCGATTGTTTCTTGATTATATAGCCTCCCAGTAACGGGTGAGGCTATGCACATATACTCTCCGAAGCTTGTGACCTCTCTTAGCTTGAAGTTTAAGCCCTTTTGCCGAAACAACTCTTGTAAAGAAAAATGGACCCATCCACGAATTCTTGAATCCTCGTGGCATATTCTCTTGCTTGGGGGATTTTTTAAGCGACCTCGTCACCAACCCCAAACTCACTTTTGACTCTCTTCTTCACGGGTTTATGGTGGATTTTCTTTTTAGCTTCCTTGGTCACAACGCGGACTGTTTGGACCTCACGTGACTCCTCATGCTTTTCTTCCACAAAATGGAATGTTTTGGACTCTTCTTCAGTTTGTAGAGTCACAGTTCTCTCATAAACATCAATTATGCTGCGACTTGTCTCCCCGAATGGACGTCCAAGTATCAATGGAACGTATTGTCCCACAATACTATCAAGAATAACAAAATCTGTAGGTATAGCTAAAGTACCTACATGGACAAGCACGTTCTCAATGACTCCCCATGGCTTTATCGTGGGCTATCTAGGAGGAGCAAAGTGACGTCTTTTCTTTTGGCATCTCCCATGCCTAACTTCTCATACATATTCTTGGGCATGATATTTCTACCCGAACCCAAGTCATACATCTCTTTAGCTTCGCAATTACCGTATATATTGACTTGGAGGTAGAAAGCTCCTGGATCTTGTATCTTTGGTAGTAGCTTTATTTGAACTGTTTTCAAGTTTTCTTCAATAAGGTTTTGATGTCTCCTCATTTGTGATAGATTTATATTAGGATGAGACATCATTTTTAGTGATTTAGAAGTCATAATGGTGGTCCTTTGTGTGTTCTAAAATAAATGCAAAAGTAATCGAACCACAACCGCAAGTGTACGGTTGTCCCAAGTAATAATAGTGATAACAGATTCGTTCTCAGGGACGGTTGGTTAACTACAATGCTTATCAGATAATGAATAATTGCACTTATGAAAGCAGATAAAAGATATAATGATTGGTTGGTTGTTTGTATTAATTCTAAGTGATGCAAGATTAAATTAAAAATGTAAATAAATATTAAGACGCAAGTAAATAAATGTAAAACGCAAATATGAGAAGGTAGCACTTGAGATGGCAAGGGATCCTCCTAATTCTATTTCATAACATATTCTGTTTAAGGGTTAAATCGGTCAATTACAATGGTCGGGATTCTAAATTCCTTATACCCCCGTCAGGGTGGACTATAAGGCTATCCTAGAGTGTCACTAGTCCCGTCAGGGTAAATATGATCCACTTTTAGATGTTAAAGAATTTTACCTCATTGGCCCTAAAATTAGCTAAGTTCGTCAGAATCAATAGCTTCTATTTTAGATTGAATAATTGGTTCTATACCTAAACCCTCCGTCAGGATGATCCACACGCCACATATGTGGAATAGCCTAGATACTAATACCTGTTCTTAGTTCGCGACTCTAAAAACAGTAAACAATCACAAATTATCGAAAAGAGTAAAAGACCCAATTTAATTTAATTTAACAGAAACCCAAATTCAGGACATGAAATTCAATAGAATTGGGATTTACCCATAAAACATTCTCAAGCACTAAAGTGTAATTAGCTCATACTAATTGAAAAGAAAGCTAAATTAAAGGAAAATAGACTCATATTGTTTTACAGAAATAAAATACAGAGAAACCTAATTTCGGAATTGGTTTGGCTGTGAATTGGAGATATAGACAGTCTCCAGCTCCAAGCTTCTTCTTTTCCTTGTTTCTGCTTCTTCTCTGGACGCTCTCTTCTAAGGATGTTTTAATTTGAAGAATAAATTGAGAGGTAAGAAATAATGAGGTCAAAACCTCCTTTTATAAGGTTAAAAATCGGATTAGGGCTTTTACTTAAGGATTAAGTAAAAATTAGAAAAGCCCAAGTCCACTAATTAAGCCCAAATCCCGTAACTGCGGATACACCTTCACTAAAACGGCTTTTTCCGCTTCGTTATGACCCCGATTGACCTCATTCCAGTTGCTAAAGTTCCGTAACTTGATAAGGAACATAATCTCTTCAAAGGTCAGCGGCTAAATCATCTCTTAAGCACCTCGAAATCAGCAATCTATGGCCTGGAAAACAGATTTTCAGCTCTGAGAATAATATTTTCGGGATTTATCTTCAAGTCTTGCCTCTATATCATGATCTTTGACTTTCTCCTCGGATTCCTCTTCTAGCTAACATCTAAAACCTGTAAACTTTACACTAAAAATACCAATATTATGCGCAAAAGTTTAATAAATCAAAATTACTAGAAATAAAATGGAAATTCCGGATTATTGCATATTAGCACCAAAAGTCTATCTAAATAGTCAAATAAACACCAAAAATGATGTCTCCTAAGGGTCGAAAATACGAACAATTAAGGAGACATCAAGACCCCCAACTCAAACCTTTGTCGTCCCGACAAAGCAAAACTAAAAACAAGGGGAGTGAAGTAGATGCAAGAGAAAATAGAAGCTAGCAAATAAATCCTAAAGCAATGCTAAAGATAAATCTCTTATAGCAAACATTAAGAACTAACATACACATACACTAATCATGCAACATCAAACATAAATGACTTCAATCATAAAATTAACTTTGCAATGCTAGAAGGTTACACTTGTACTTATCTCATTATGATGGCTATAGTTTGTTCCTCGATCCTTACTCGCTTTGAACGCTCCACTTAGTATACAACCTATCAACTTACCATGCACCTAGGAATCACGAGGACTTTACGGTTTTAGCGTAGGCTTAGGGACGGTGTGGTATGTATATTTGGTAAATTTGAAGTGAGCTTTTGGCTCTCTCCTCACTTACCATCAACAACTGTCCACGAGCTTGAGTTTACACTCATATAATGTTCTCACTCAACCCATTTGACGCGCTAATGTTGCGTCCCCAATGTCAACCCAATATAAACTAAGATGATTTTCCAGAATATTCCACTTTGCCGGTTTGTTTTATTCTTTCTTTCTTTTTATTTTCTTCTTTTTTTTTTGTACAAGATACCCATGACCATCATTTTTATGTGAAAGGTCATGTCTCTTATAATTTTTTTTTCTTTTCTCTTTTTTTTTCTTTTTCAAATCCCGACAAAGGGTTACAAATAATAATATCATCTTTTATTTTTGTGCCTTAATATAAACACATAAATCCCACCCAATGAAATTTCCCAAATGTGGACCCTCCACCCCAAACTCAAGCTCGAGACAGGTCTCAGGAATGTGATTCAAGTGCGGGTCATTTGGTCATGCCTAATAATCTAAGGGATAATGGGCTTATATCGTGGCTACAAAAGAAAGGCTTAAGGCTCAAAATTGGGCTAAGACGGATAATATTCATATAAGGGATAACAAGCTAAAAGGCTTCAAATGGCTAACAAAGAACTGCCCCTATCATTTTCCTAACTACATGGTTCGTCTCTAGTTCATATCTAAGTGGGTTCTCTACTAATTTAGATCTCACGTTCTACAAACCAAACATTTTCCTTAAGTACAAGCTTACTTCTTTTGCATTGTTCATTAATTTTTCCTATCAATTACCTATGTTCGCATGCAATTGTAAGTGCGTTTTATGTTATTCCCTAAAGTCCACTATCTACTATCATAGATTCATCAAAAGTATGCTTAAAAGGGACATTTAAAATCTTCTACAGTCAAACACAACTCCTAAAATTATTTTATTGAAAGCAATTTAAAGCAAATAAACACATAAAAACTGGGATGAGGCAACGAACCCCACCCCAAACTCAAAAATGAGTCGTGTCCCCACGACTCGAAAAAGACTCAAAGCAATAAAATAATTTACACTAAATGAGAAGGGAAAGAAAACGTATCTTAACCAGCTCGAGGCTGGTGTCGGTGTTGCGTCCAAGTTGAGGTTTTGAATTCTTCATCGATGGTTGCGTTTAAAGTGTTCTTCATTACCTCGAACTTCTTCAAATTTTCCACGTTTTCATTTATTACTCGCCCTCTAAGCATCATCTCTTCTATCAAGATCATCCCCGAATATCCAATTCTCTTTCTTCACCATGTTCTTCGTACCTTTTCCAACCTTCATGGTCATCTCTGATGACCCCAAACTCAAAGCTTCAAGACCCTCAAAAGGTTTGGATAAAATTGTGATTTTAGTGTTCTTGAAGGTTTGGGTTTGAATTATGGATTGATTAGAGCCGGGTCATGGATATTTCAAGGTTTGGGAAAGGTTTAATAGATAAACTTTAGCTTTGGTGAAAGAAAACTTCGGATTAAAGTGTGAAGCTTTGGTATTTTGGAAGTTTTAATGGTTTAATTGTGAACTTGGATGATGTTTAGAGGGAGGGATTGGTGGTGTAATGTTGTTTTGATGGTGGAATTTAAGTGTTTTTGGAGCTTTGGTTCGTTTTTCCATTGGAGTTATCATTTTTCTCAGATTTCGGTTTTCTTCATTTCGCACCATGAATTGCGTCTCTTTACGCACAGGTCAGAAACTTTGGGCTATGTATCAGAACTTTTGGACTCCACCATTAGATAGATCTCGAAAAAATAAGTGGTTTAGGCTCAAGAAAAAGTCAATTCCGACCTCCGAGCATCAAGTTATGATCTTCCGAAGTTGCTGAATGAAGACGCAGTCGTGTTGCGTCGTCGCTGACGCAGTGGTCAGAAACTTTCAGCTACTTATCTGAACTTTTCGACTTCACTATTGGATAGAGCTCGAAAAGTTATGCGGTTTAGGCTCAAGAAAAAGTTAATTCCGACCTCCGAGCATCAAGTTATGATCTTCCAAAGTTGCTGATAACCTAACTACCCCAAACTCATGACCTTTACTCCTGTAATCATCAAAAACACCAACCTTTCTCATTTCTTAAAAATAAACATTAATAAATAACCATTACTCTAATTTATACTAAGAATTTAAAGACATGAAAGCAATTTAAAACTTGGGTTGTCTCCCAATAAGCACTTTTATTTAACGTCATTTAAAGTTTGACGGGTTACCTCCATTATCCCTTGAGTATGTAGCCTCCCCAGCAGTGGGTGAGGTTATGTATGTCTACAATTCGCCGCCTTTGACCTCTCAAAGGTTGTATCTCTATTAATTTTGCTGTCACCAATCGAGTAACAACAAATGGTCCCATCCACGCATTTTTGAAACCTCGTGGCCTATTCTCTTGTTTAGAAGCCTTCCAAGCAACCTTGGTTCCAACCCCAAACTCATCTTTAGCTCTCTTTTTCACAGGTTCATGGTGGTGGTTCTTCTCTTTAACCTCTTTAGGTACTACTAGAACAATGGGTAACTCAAGTTGCACCTCCTCTAGCTTTTTGTCCAAAACAATGGATGTTTCAGAACTTTCTTTTGTTATGAGGGCCACGTCTTCAATCTCAATCTCTACACTCGCATTCTCATTTAATTCTGAAATAGCTTCTGTGAATATTTGTTGCGGTGTGAGTTCTTTTGTATCACTTTCAAGCATTTGGGTGTTGGTTTTGTCTTCTTTGCACACCTCTACAAATTCTTTATCTATGTCACCATTTGAATGATTCGTCTTTATTGGAGTTGTTGGTGACATCAATGGAGTACTAGATGGCGAATCCATCCTAGTATCTTCTTCTTCTATCTCTTTTCTAACCAAGATCTCAATGCTTGATTCCTCTAAAACCAGCTTGGTAGATTCTTCTATAGCCGAAATATCATCTTTACAAAATTCAAACTCATCATCAACTTGCTTATCAATAGTTACCTCATCTATTCTTAGCGTGATTGGTTCTTCTCTCATTGGAATCTCTAGTTCACTAGTTGCAACTTGTGGCGATTCCAATTCATCCTCTTCTTGAAGACTAAACTCTTCAAATACATCAAACCAAACATCGCTATCAATTCCAATGGCCTCATCATCAATTGTTGTACCTTGGCCAAGTTGCATAGATGGTGCTTGTTGTATCCTCTCAATTGTCTCTGTGAGTTGCATCAATCTTTGCTCCATAATTTGATGTTTTTGTTGCATGTCTTGCACTAATGATGTGGTAGCGTTGATTATTGCCTCATCATTTTTCATATTAACCATTGAAGTGTTGATGAAACCATTGAGTGATTCTTCCAACTTCTTGAGCCTTTCCTCGTGATCTCTAAAGCTCCCTCGTGTCAAATTATGAAAAGTATATATTCTATCAAAGGAGTCTTGCAGTTGATCCCACCAGGATTGTGGTGGAGTTTGAACTTGATAACGAAAATTCTCCATACCTAAAGAAAAACCTGAAAAGAGACTAAAACAAAACAACGTAAAACTGAAAATAAAAATGCAACTAATCACTAACGGATAAACACCGTGGTCACACGCTACCGTCCCCGGCAGCGGCGCCAAAAACTTGGTGGTCCTTTGTGTGTTCTAAAATAAATGCAAAAGTAATCGAACCACAACCGCAAGTGTACGGTTGTCCCAAGTAATAATAGTGATAACAGATTCGTTCTCAGGGACGGTTGGTTAACTACAATGCTTATCAGATAATGAATAATTGCACTTATGAAAGCAGATAAAAGATATAATGATTGGTTGGTTGTTTGTATTAATTCTAAGTGATGCAAGATTAAATTAAAAATGTAAATAAATATTAAGACGCAAGTAAATAAATGTAAAACGCAAATATGAGAAGGTAGCACTTGAGATGGCAAGGGATCCTCCTAATTCTATTTCATAACATATTCTGTTTAAGGGTTAAATCGGTCAATTACAATGGTCGGGATTCTAAATTCCTTATACCCCCGTCAGGGTGGACTATAAGGCTATCCTAGAGTGTCACTAGTCCCGTCAGGGTAAATATGATCCACTTTTAGATGTTAAAGAATTTTACCTCATTGGCCCTAAAATTAGCTAAGTTCGTCAGAATCAATAGCTTCTATTTTAGATTGAATAATTGGTTCTATACCTAAACCCTCCGTCAGGATGATCCACACGCCACATATGTGGAATAGCCTAGATACTAATACCTGTTCTTAGTTCGCGACTCTAAAAACAGTAAACAATCACAAATTATCGAAAAGAGTAAAAGACCCAATTTAATTTAATTTAACAGAAACCCAAATTCAGGACATGAAATTCAATAGAATTGGGATTTACCCATAAAACATTCTCAAGCACTAAAGTGTAATTAGCTCATACTAATTGAAAAGAAAGCTAAATTAAAGGAAAATAGACTCATATTGTTTTACAGAAATAAAATACAGAGAAACCTAATTTCGGAATTGGTTTGGCTGTGAATTGGAGATATAGACAGTCTCCAGCTCCAAGCTTCTTCTTTTCCTTGTTTCTGCTTCTTCTCTGGACGCTCTCTTCTAAGGATGTTTTAATTTGAAGAATAAATTGAGAGGTAAGAAATAATGAGGTCAAAACCTCCTTTTATAAGGTTAAAAATCGGATTAGGGCTTTTACTTAAGGATTAAGTAAAAATTAGAAAAGCCCAAGTCCACTAATTAAGCCCAAATCCCGTAACTGCGGATACACCTTCACTAAAACGGCTTTTTCCGCTTCGTTATGACCCCGATTGACCTCATTCCAGTTGCTAAAGTTCCGTAACTTGATAAGGAACATAATCTCTTCAAAGGTCAGCGGCTAAATCATCTCTTAAGCACCTCGAAATCAGCAATCTATGGCCTGGAAAACAGATTTTCAGCTCTGAGAATAATATTTTCGGGATTTATCTTCAAGTCTTGCCTCTATATCATGATCTTTGACTTTCTCCTCGGATTCCTCTTCTAGCTAACATCTAAAACCTGTAAACTTTACACTAAAAATACCAATATTATGCGCAAAAGTTTAATAAATCAAAATTACTAGAAATAAAATGGAAATTCCGGATTATTGCATATTAGCACCAAAAGTCTATCTAAATAGTCAAATAAACACCAAAAATGATGTCTCCTAAGGGTCGAAAATACGAACAATTAAGGAGACATCACATAATAATCGATTTTCTTGAGAAATAGTGCACTTTCCTATTTTGAGTCTTGATTTAGTAGAATAATATTTTTATAGCATACTGGATTTAATTGTTTATTTAGTGTGAAGCTTTAAAGATAATTATGGAGATTAATTAGAGTCCAAGTCAAAGACTACAAGATATGGTAAAGAGATTAGCATGGTAATTGGAGATAAGAAAACAAAAGCTAAAAAGATGGAAAAGGAAAAGCTGCCTAAATCTGAATTTCTGCAGCAACGCCTAAAGAAGTGGTGATAACTCCAACAAGGAAGCCGATTTTGGTAAATTCCTTTCATAGGGACGTAGATAATTCGCTGAGGATTCTTTTGGTATATTGTGGAGCAAAAACCGACCAATAACGAAGAAGATATGCTCAAAACAGTTCAGCAGAATTTATCTTTATTTCCATACGAATTTGAGTTGGGCTTGGAGTCCACTACTTAACCTCTCCCTCAAGAAAACGAATTAGGTCTTCTAAACACCTATAAATACACCCTTATATCACTTGTAAATCATCCTTGCCTCATAGTAATTAGTTCTTAAGGTTTTATTCTTCCAGTTTATTGTAGAGAGCAAGATGATGTCTTTTGTAATTTCTTTTAGTTTGTTTCCATCAAGTATGAACTAAACTCCCCATAGCTTGGGTTTTGCATCATGTATAATCTATGAATTCTAATTCTTCTATCTAAGTTTCTTTGGGAATTACATGTTTTAAATTGATATTAGCTGCTTACTCTTATAATTGTTTATGTGTTTTAATGACTGTTTTCCTTGCGGTGCGCAACGTTTAGGATTACCTTAATAGTAGTTAGATCATCGCCTTAGCTGGGTGTCTAATTATTTAAACACCACATAACATCTAGTGTTGATATTAGTCCTGACAAAACTGATTCTAACTAGATAGTCATTAGGGTTTGTTTTAATCACCATATCACCAATTGAATGAATTGTTTGCTTAGGGCCTTAGTAGCGTTTGATAACCCTATTTGAAACAGCTTCTTGGTTGTGCCGTAGCCCTCTTAGTCGCTCTCAAGGTCTAAGGAATGGGAATTTAGAATCCTGACTAAGTATACAAGAGCTAATATTCTCCCTTATAAACTAGATCTAATAGAAAGAATTAGAAGGATTAGTGCATACTAGCAAAACCTAAGCTATACTTCTCATCTCAAATTCTTCGTATTTTATTTTATTGTCTTTAATTTTCTTAGTTTATTTTGCTATTTTAGAATTTATATCTCTTTAATTTATTGTCTTTTAATTATTTACTTTTACTCGTTATTCCTACCCACGTGATTAACACACTTAAGTCGCTGAGAACGAACTTAACTTATCAACTAAAACTTGCATACGTCCTGTAATACTTGCAGTACTGTGCCTGTCTAGGATGAGAGTGCGTAGTTTTCTTGACCTTTATTTGTATTAATTTTATCACACCCTAGGCGACACCAGGTTCACAATCTCGTTCTCGACCTTTACACTCTTACTCTTCTTGGAAGGAATTTCTTTGAAGACTTTTGGTGTTGTAGGTTCTTTCTCAATTACTTCGAGTACTGAAATGTTGATTTCTTCTTGGCTTGACCTCTCTATTATTGTCTCTTTTTCAAATTTTTCCTCAACCTCTATAACATGAGGATCCAACTCTTTCTCAACCTTTTTATCATCTTGATGCTCAACAATTACATCATTTAAGCTAATCTTGGTTGTTTCTTCTATGGTTGGAACCTCGAATCCAACATTGCTATTGCTGGTTTGAATGACCTTATCATTAGTATTCGTAGCTTGGCCTAATTTCAAAGATGAATCTTGTCGTAATTGTTGAATGATTGTAGTGAGTTGCGTTTATCTTTGCTCCATAGCTTGATTTTGTTGGTGCATGATCTGCACTAATGATAAAGTAGCACTGATCTTCGTTTCAAGAGTATCTTTCCATTCATTTGTACCTTCTTGTGGATGAGATGGTAGTGCCTTTGGAGCTTAAGCCTCCTTAAAAATCTTGCTTATGTGGGTGACTTGCGTTCCCAATGTCTCCAACATAGCAGCTTGCTCGTTGAATCTCGTATGATCACGCCTCGTGTTGACTTGTGTTTTTGCTTTTGAAATATTGCATGATTTGCAATATCTCATTGTTGGAGCCTTCTTGTGGATTATACATGGAATATGGTGGAGCTTGAACTTGGTAGCTCGGACCTTCTTGATAGACATTTTGATTTCTGTCCCATGCATATTCATTGGTGCATAATAGTTCTCCATACCTAAGAACTTGAAAAGAGAAAAAGAAACGTGTAAATCTGAAAACATATAAAACTTCTTCACTAAATTAACACGATAACTAACTATGAAATCCCCGGAAACGGCGCCAAAAACTTGGTTGGCCCATAGGTGTAATAAAATAACGATTTATTAAAAGATAATAAAACACACACCTCGGGAACCACGAAACTCTCTGCAAGTGCACGAGTTGTTTGCAAGTAATAGTAAATAAGTAAGAGTTCGTTCTCAGTGATTTAGGTTGCTTGCTCAAACTCTTATTCAATAATAGCGTAGATGAATTTAGATGTTTATATTAAGACATAAATAAGATTAATACATATTTAGAGCGAACAATTAAATATGAATGCAACTAAGATAATAATTAAGATTACTAGTATACGCGTATCTTACTAAGTCGCTATTCTGATTATAAGGGTGAATTGAGAAATTATAAATAGTCGGGATTCTATAATCTTCCTAACTCCGATCAGGGTAGACTTAGGAAGCAACTTCAACACTACCAGGGGAACTTAGGTAAGGGGACCCTGCGCAATGATCAGTGGTTATATTAAACCTTAGTGACTATCTAGTTAGACAAGCTCGTCAAGATCACTACCACCCACTAGACGATTATGTGGTGTTCTCAATAATTGAATCCCTTGTCAGGGTGACAATCCGACTACTAAGGGTAGTCATAAGATTGTCCAGATCTAGGGATGGAATAGGTCAAAGCACATAACACAAATACGTAAATAAGAAGCCCAATCAATTAAAATAACAAAATAGTGTTCTAGGATTTAGGCAGAATAATAACCAAATTAAATTGATAAATAAAAATAAAGAATAAAAGCTTAGAAGTATGGTTAAGCCATAGATCTATAGCTAATTACCCTTTTAATAGAGAAGGAGAGATGTAGAATTTATGTTGTGATGCTTCAGTCTCTTGTTGTTTCTTCTTTAGGTCGACTTGTTCTCTCTAAGATGATAATATGAAGGCTATGAAGGCAAATATATGTTTACAAAGATAAGTAAGTATATTAATAGGTGCTATTTCAAAATCTTGGAGTGTGGGCCAAGTAATAGACTCCAAATCCCACTCCAATTTGTATTCTTTAATTGTATGACATGATAACATTTGGAGATTTGAAATAAGCATATCTCCTTCATTATATTACAAATCGGAATTCAATGGTCCACCCATCAAAATGACAGCAATTCAAAGACCTGTTCAAATTCCTAGCTGATTTTCTACATCATTCAAAACATTGGATGTGTTTTCAGCTGGACAAATTCTTTTGGAAGCTTTTCCACTTTCCTTAATTAAATTTTTTCCTTTTAACTCTTGATATCACCTTGGATATTCTTTACTTAACATTGATTTGGATTCTAATTGACCTAAGAGCTTCACATTAATACACAAATTATACCAAAAATGCTTTAAAAGGAATAAATCTCCAAATCATGGTAAGAATTGAGAAATTAACAGCTAATAAGGGAAAATCCCGTAAAAATATTTTAATGCACCTAAAATAATGTCTAATGAATAAATTAATTCATCACAAATATGGAGACATCAATCGTTCATACACCAGATGTTAGACAAGCTTGTAGGGAGTGAGTATTATTGCTTCCTCGATGGCTATTCAGGTTACAATCAAATTTGTGTCGATTCGGCTGATCAACAGAAAACTACCTTCACATGTCCATTTGGCACATTTTCATTTCTAAGGATTCCATTTGGATTATGCAATGCACCGGCCATGTTCTAGCGGTCTATGATGACAATATTTTGGGACATGATTGATTAGTTCTTGGAGGTATTCATGGATGACTTCTAAGTGTTTGTTGATAACTTTGATGATTGCCTTGACAACATGGAGAAGGTTTTGATTTTTTGTAAAGAGAATGATCTTGTTTTAAATTGAGAGAAGTGTTAATTCAAGGTTTATGAGGGGATTGTGTTGGGGCACAAGGTTTTGAGAAAGGGTATGGAGGTTAACCGTGCAAATATTGAGGTAATCAAAACCCTTCGACCTCCCAGTTCTTATAAGGGTGTGCGAAGTTTCTTGGGTCATGCGGGATTCTATCTCCGATTTATTAAAGATTTTTCTAAAATTTCTAAACCACTATCTAACTTACTTAAGAAGGATGTGAAGTTTCACTCTAATAATGTATCTGTTGAAGCATTTTTTGGAAATTAAGGAGAAAATTATCTCTACACCAGTTGTGACTCCTTCTGATTGGAGTCTTCCATTCGAGGTTATGTGTGATGCAAGTGATCATGCTATGGGTGTCGTGCTGGGTCAACGTAAGGGTATAATATTCCATACTGTTTATTATGCGAGTAAGACTTTCATAGGTGCACAATTGAACTACACTGTATCCGAGAAGGAGTTGTTAGTCGTGGTATAGGCATTTGATAAGATTTGTTCCTATCTTCTTGGAGTGAAGGTTATTGTTTACACAAACCATTCCGCAATCAAGTACCCCACGGAGAAGAAGGACACAAAGTCGCGTCTTATTAGATGGGTGCTTTTGTTGCAAGAGTCTGACTTAGAGGTTGAGACCGGAAGAGAAGCGAGAATCAAGTAGCTAATCATTTATCTCGCCTTGAAATGGACTAGATATGGTCAAAGATGTATTTCTTGATGAGAATTTGTTTGTGGTGAATACACAAAATGTTCCATGGTATGTAGATATTGCTAATTTTAGTGTGAGTGGAGCATTTCTCATTGGAAGCAAACCACAAGAGAAGATTAGATTGATTCACGGCATGAAGCAATTATTTTGGGAAGACCCATCCATGTTCAAGGTATGTAGTGATCAGATGATTCGGAAGTGTGTGTCAGAGCATGAGATTCGTAATGTTGTGGCAAAGTGTCACGATTCACCATATGGAGGACATTTAAAGGGTGATCTCACATCCGCTAAGGTAATTCAGTCTGGTTTTTATTGGCATACTATTCATAAAGATTGTCATATGTATGTCAATCAATACAAAAGATGCCAATTCAGCAGAAATATTTTGAGGTTTAATGAGATACCACTCAACAATGTGTTGGAGGTAGAGATTTTTTTATGTTTGGGGAATTGATTTAATAGGACCATTTGTGTCATCCCATGGAAATAAATACATGTTGATAGCAATGGATTACGTATTAAAATGGGTTAAAGAGGTAGCTTTACCCATAAATGACACAAGATTGGTGATTAAATTTTTGAAGGTACACATTTTCACAAGACATAGGACACGACGAGTTATCATTAGTGATGGAGGTACGCGTTTTGTACATAAATATTTAAAGGTGGTACTTATGAAATATGGAGTGAGACATAGAGTGTCTACCCCTTATCATCCTAAAGCAAACGGTTAAGCCGAAATTTTTAATCGGGAAATAAAACCTATTCTTGAGAAGACCGTTGGACCAACAAGAAATGATTGGTCAATGAAATTAGATGATGCGTTATGGGATTATTGAACATCTTTCAAGACGCCCCTAGGTGCATCACTGTATCGAATGGTATATGGAAAGGCTTGTTACTTACCACGTGAGCTTTAATTGAGAGCGTATTAGGTGATAAAAGAGCTGAAGCTAGACCCACTACTAGATAGAGAGAAAGAATGATGAATTAAATGATCTTGATGAGTTCCTATTCCATGTTTATGAGAATGAAAAACTTTACAAGGAGAAAACTAAGAAATGGCATAAGAAGCGGATTCGGAAGAAAGCATTTGAGGTAGGACAAAAGGTCCTAAAGTACAACACCAACTTTATCAATTATCCTGGAAAGTCGAGGTCGAAGTGGCCAGGTCCATACATTGTTACTAATCACACCCCATGGGACTATATAGATTGAACATCCAACCTAACAACACACATTTATGGTGAACATACATCAGTTGAAATTTTTTTCATTGAGGCAAAGATACCATTCGTGAGAAAGATCCAAATTGTGGGGAGGTCATGTACCTCCTTAAAGCCGCGTAGCACGTGTGGTAACATGTCGAGCTTAAAGACGTTAAACAAAAGCCAAATAAGGGTGAAAACGCATGTGTAGATTATTTTATTACTGTTATTGTTTATATTATTAAAAATTCAGTGTTTTATTTATGTGTATTAGTTTTCATTACAACTAATGGGAGAGTGATGTCTCCTCATTTGTGATAGATTTATGTTAAGATGAGACATCATTTTTAGTGATTTAGAAGTCTTTCTAATTGATTTTCTTGAGAAATAGTACACTTTCTTATTTTGAGTCTTGATTTAGTAAATTATTATATTTAGAGCATATTGGGTTTAATTATTTATTTAGTGTGAAGCTTTAAAGATAATTATGGAGATTAATTAGAGTCCAAGTCAAAGACTAAGAGATATGGAAAGAGATAAGCATGGTAATTAGAGATAAGGAAAGAAAAGCTAAAATCATGGAAAAGGAAAAGCTGCCTTAAATATGAATTTCTGCACCTACGACCACAAATCAGCTTATATCTCAAGATCAGTGTGGAATTTGGAGAAACGGTCAAGAGCAAAGTTGAATATCTTTCCGAGACGATGAATTTTGACTACTCATACGCATCAAACGAATGAGTATTGAATCTGCTAGGACCAAAACAAAAACGGGCCTGATTTCATGTTTTAGGGTTACGAATTTGAGTTGGGCTTGGAGTCCACTACTTACCTTCTCCTTCAAGAAAACGAATTAAGTCTTCTAAACACCTATAAATACACCCTTATATCACTTGTAAATCATCCTTGCCTCATAGTAATTAGTCCTTAGGGTTTTATTCATCAGAGTTATTGTAGAGAGAAAGATGATGTCTTTTATTATTTCCTTTAGTTTATTTCCTTCAGGTATGAACTAAACTTCCCATAGCTTGGGTTTTTCATCATGTAAAAACTATGAATTCTAATTTCTTCTATCTAAGTTTCTTTGGGAATTATATGTTTTAATTTGATATTAGCTGCTTACCTATATATTTGTTCATGTGTTTTGATTTAATAACTGTTCTCCTTGCTAGTGCACGAGTATAGGATAACCTTAATAGTAGTTAGATGATCACCTTAGCTGGGTGTCTAATTATTGAAACACCACATAACGCCTAGTGTCGATATTGGTCCTGACAACACTAATTCTAACTAGATAGTCATTAGGGTATAATTTAATAAGTATCACCATGTATGGAAATTGATTGCTTAGGGCCCTAGTGGCGTAGGATAACCCTATTTGAACCAGCCTTGTGGTGCGTCCGTAGCCCCCTTAGTCGCTCTCAAGGTCTAAGGTATGGGAATTTAGAATCCTGACTAAGTATCTAAGAGCTAATTATCTCCCTTATTAACTAGATTTGATAGAAAGAATTAGAAGGATTAGTGCATACTAGCAAAACCTAAGCTATACTTCTCATCTCATATTTCTTCGTATTTAATTTATTGTCTTTAATTTCCTTAGTTTAATTTAGTAATCTCGAATATATTCCTTTTATTTTCTTGTCTTTTAATTAATTACTTCTTACTCGTTATTGCTACCCATTCAATTAACACACTAAGTCCCTGAGAACGAACTCAACTTATCATTAAAACTTGCATACGTCCTGTAATACTTGCAGTACTATGCCTGTCTAGGGTGAGAATGTGTTGTTTTCTGACTTATTATTTATCTTATTTTATCACACCCTAGGCAACACCAAGTTTCTGGCACCGCTGCCGGAGACTTGTGTCTCGTTAGCGTGTGGGTTATCTATTTCGAGTAGTAGTTTTTAGTTAATTTTTATTTTTCAGTATTTAGTTTTTGCTTTTCCGGATTTACGCTTGTGGTTTGCTTTAGTCTTTTTCAGGTTTCACAATGTTTAATTCTTGGCCTCCGTTACCGGAGCCTGAGAGGAGCTTTAGACCTTATAACAAATGTACTCGTGAGGAAAGAGCCTTAAGAAGAGCTATGGCAGGCGTACAAGATCAGTTAGATCCATCACTTGTAATCCCACCTGGTGGACAACAATAAGGACAACATCTACTAGGAAGAGGTAACGGGCAAAACAATGTTAATCAGAACCGAGTTGAACAAGACCTTCCTGGCCTCCGATTGTCGTTTCATGTTCAACCAATAGGTTACCGTCCTCCGGAGATCCAAAATATCAAATTTAGACCCGATCTGGGTATATGCTCAGTCAGTTTCAAAGTTTTGGACTCTACAGTGGTACATCAATTCAAGACCTGGTAAGAGCGATTCAGAAGTTTATGCAGATTTGTGATGCTTATGTTACTCCAGGCATTACACGCGAGTAACTGTATTGTCATATGTTTTCGTTCTTTCTGACCAGTAGAGCTAGTGAGTGGCTAGATAGGCAACCACCAGGGACAATTAATTCATGGACAGAACTTCGAGCCGCTTTATTTAACCGTTTTTATCCGAAGACTCAAAGACCAAAGCGAGCTTGCGAAGTTTTGTCAAGAAGATGGAGAAGAAGTAGGAGAAGCATGGACAAGGTTTCAACATAAGTTAGCTAGATGTCCGCTCCATGGTTATACCCCCTCTCTACAGTTAACTATATTTTATGAAGGTATCAACGAAGCAAGTAGACTGAAGGTGGATAACATTGGGAAAGGGAATTTCGTGTCCATGGATCCTGCTGAAGCTACTGAGGTTTTGGAAAATATTATTGAATAAGAAAGGAGTTGGCCATCTTCGCGAGCTCCTGTTACAAAAACCCGAGGTACGCTTCGTTTAGACGCAGAAACTGCAAACTCAGCTCAAATATCCGCATTAGAAAATCAAATCAAAGAACTTAAGCTTGAGATGCAGAGAAATTTAGCCGCAGCAAATGTAGCACAAGGTTGTCAACAATGTGGGGTTAATAATCATACTTGGTAAGAGCGCGAAGGAAATCCATAATATGTTTATTTCATATCCAACCGAGGAGGTTATCAATTTGGTAACCGAAACCATCCGGGCATGCAGTATTCAAATCCTCAGGGGGGCCGCTAATTCTGGTCATTATCAACCGCGTCCCCAGAACAACTTTTTCCAACCAAGAGGTAGGTATCAAAATCATTATCTGAATAAACCTGCTCCCCCACAACAACCTGTTCAAGATGCCTATGCCGATTCATTAGATCAGAAAGCCTTACCACAGTATCCTCAAGAGGGAACTATGGATAATCAACAATTAGCAAAAGTCTTGGACCGTTTGACCACGAATATGAACGCTCAGAGAGAAAAGCTACGAGGAAAAGAAGCCGCAATTCAGATTTTTGGTACTCAAGTAGAACAAATGAACAAGGTTCTAACAAACATAATGGAACAAAAAGAATTGAAGGCTATCGAACGAGGTGATGACAATGTTGGGTTCGAAGCTTGTAAGGCTATCTGCCTTGAAATTGGAGAAGAAAAGTAGGAAGTACCACATGCTTCCGTTTGTGCCGTGGAGGTATCGAGTACCGAAGAAGAACCAACCAAGTCTAGCCCCGTGGAATCTAACTGTTCAGAGAGTGATGTGGAGGACGATTCAGAAAAATCCGAATTTATACAGCTTCTGAGGGATATGCAAGAGGAGATTAGATCGGTTATGGATTTTCAAGCTGAGATGGCTAAAGAGAAAGAGGAAGAAGCCTCAAAGTGCACTTTCCTATTTTGAGTCTTGATTTAGTAACATAATATTTTTAGAGCATATTGGGTTTAATTGTTTATTTAGTGTGTAGCTTTAAAGATAATTATGGAGATTAATTAGAGTCCAAGTCAAAGACTACAAGATATGGAAAGAGATATACATGGTAATTGGAGATAGAAGGAAACAGAGTTCAATTAGGAAAAGGAAAAACTGCCTAAATCTGAATTTCTGCAGCAACGCCTAAAGAAGTGGTTATTACTCCAACAAGGAAGCCGATTTTGGTAAAATCCTTTCATAGGGACGTCGATAATTCGCTCAGGATTCTTTTGGTATATTATGGAGCAAAAACCGACCAATAACGAAGAAGATATGCTCAAAACAGTTCAGCAGTAATTATCTTTATTTCCTTACGAATTTGAGTTGGGCTTGGAGTCTATTACTTAGCCTCTTCTCCAAGAAACGAATTAGGTCAACCTATACACTATAAATACAAGTCTGGAAGGAGCTGTGCATCAATCATGTCTCCTTCAACCTCTTATTCTGTAATTCTTTTCTTTTCTCTTCTTTGTATGAATTAATTCTATTAGCTTGAGTTTTAGCATATATGTATGAACCCTATTTTTGATTGACATCTATCTAATTTGGGAATTGTATGTTTTAAATTGAATTATTGTTTTTATTCTCTATTTATGTGTTTGGATTTATATTCTGTGTTCTTGTGGAAGTGCACCCATATAGAATTACCATCTAGTAATTAGGTCACCATTGACAACGTTGTTTAATTACATGTTTAGCACATAACGTCTAGTACAAGGTTTGATCTGACAACCCAACCTAACTAGATAATCACTATGGTTTAGTTCTTGTGACTATTTACCAATTACAGGAAAAGTTTGCTTAGGAAACCTTATTGACACAGGTAAATCCTATTTTAAACTACCAATAGCGAATTGGAACCGATTATTGAAATACTACATAATTCACCCTTACATGTTTAGAACGGCAAAACTAGTGGGGATTGCATGCTAGTTACTCAAGCTAACTTTCATACTATTTTCTTTTCTTTTATTTATTTTCTGTCTTTTAATTTATTAGTTTAGTTTTATTATTAAAAAAACCAAATAAATATTTGTCTATCTTTTCTTCCTATTTGCGTATTATCTTTTCTATCTTTCATATTTGCACGTGATAATTTGCATAAGTTCTTCCTAACTTTCGTCAGTCTCTGAGGAACGAATCTTCTTATCATTAAAACTTGCATACGTTCTGTAATACTTGCAGTCGTGTTAGCTTAGGGTGTTTATTTGCATCTAAATTATATCATCTTTTTATCACACCTTAGGCCACACCACAGACACATCAAATACTATTTTTTTTTATTTCATCCATATCAGGCAATCTCGTTAAATATTCATTAATAATCTCAGAAAATTTCGACGGAGTAAATTTGGTACATTCATCCATATTAACTGTCGTGTTCTTTCGAAATAAAATAATATAGTACTTCTGAGTGATTTTATTTATAACTTTGGATTCATCTGACCAACTTTCGTTAGCGGACTTGAACATACAACTTTCTTTCTTTTCATAGTTTTCGCATAAAAATATCTAGTATTCTTATCTCCTTTTTTTATTCATAAATTCCTCGCTTTATCAATCCAATATAATTCCTCTTGATCCCAAAGTTCTTCGATCTCATTCTTGATTTCCATTTTTTCTTTTCTTTTTTCCGCTTCTTATCTCACAGCCGAGTGCTGTCTCTTTTTTTTCTCCCTTCACTTATAATAAAAACTAGATAAAAATACTCAGTGGGTACCCATGGAATTCGAAAAGGGTCTTCTGAGTACCCATACTATAAAATAAGACTTTTAGATACCAACATTTTTTTGTCCAACCGTTAGTGTTTTCCGTTATCTCACACATTAAGTATGATGTGGAGCCTATGTGGACTTGGTTTCCTTTTATTTTGAAAGGTATACTTAATGTGTGAGTAATGGAAAACATTAACGGTTGGAGAAAAAGAAAAGGCTGGGTATCTAAAAGTCTTATTTTATAGTATAGGTACTCAAAAGTCTTTTTTCGAATTCCATAGATACATACGGAATCTTTTCTCTAAAAACTAAGACGGTTCTATTATCTTTCTGAGTTTTGTTTTGTTTTATTTGGCAGCCGAGCGGTTTTCTTTTCTTGTTCTTTGTTTACTTACAATACTTTACAAAAGAATGGGAACCTGCAGCTATAGCGGCTATTGCTATTAATAATCAAAACACCATAGTTCGCAGGAAGGCTACAAGATGTAGGATTAAGTCTTGTATTGAAGGAGAAGCTTGGGCGCTCCTTTTAGCCCTTAGAACGGCGGGAGCAAACAAAAACCAGAGTAGCTCTTTCTACTTTGATAACCTTGAACTAGTTCAAGACATTAACAATCATGGAGGACTCCACTGGAGCCTTAACCCAATCATTGAAGAAATTAAGGGATGGATGAATGAATTTCCTATGTGAAAAATTTCGTACACTAGAGGAGAAAATAATCTCATTGCTGACGCGCTTGCTAAATGTGTTAGAAGGAACATTAGCCTTGTGGGGTGGAAGGACTTCTCAGTCAACGGATCAAACACCTACTTATTAGAGAGACTTTTACCTTTGTAATCACTCTTTGTTTTATTTATGACAAAAAAAAAATGTTTACTTACAATACTCACTCTTCCTTTCCCATGCTCAAGTGGCAGGTGGCCATCCAATTGAGTTAACCCGTTTTATATGTCAACCATAGTCATGTTATTTTTCCATTATTTTGTACAATTATTTACTAACATTTTCTTATTTAAGTGTATATCCTTTTTCTTTTACAGAACATTATTATTCTTGTTCACTCTTTACCAAACAATACAAAGCACAGAAACCTGAAGCCACGTACTCCAACTTTCAGGAAACGTTACCCATAAATACAACTATGTAGCTATTTATAATAGTGAACCAACCCTCAGTCCTCGGTCTATTATAATTGCTCTTAAATCCTTGAACTTCGACTCAATAATTTAAATCACCCCCACTTTTTATTACTTGTTAAAAAGGTCCACTAAATATTTAAAATAACATTTATATAAGAACACGGGTTTAGAAACTCGGGTATCACATTATCACCACCTTTCAAAAAGTTTCGTCCCCGAAACTTACTTACTAACTTCGGGTATCTAAAAGAAATGGATATTCTCTTGCATGTTTGATTCCAACTCCCATGTAGCCCCTCTTTCAGTATTCAGGACGATTAGTACTTCACTAAATTTTTACGTACGGTATAGTGTGGCGACAAAGGAGTTGGTCCTTTTTACCCACAATAGCAACCAAACGCTCTTCATACGTGAGGTTTTTCCGTAGCTGTAACAAATTATATTGTAGGACATGACACAGATCTACTACGTATTTACATTACTGGAAATTATGAAATACATTCTGGATGTCTGCTAAAGATGGCGGTAGAGCAACCTTATAAGACATCTCACCAATTCATTCTAAAATTTCAAAAAGACCAATATGCCGAGCATTCAATTTCTGTCGAATCTTGAATCTACTCACTCCTCTAGTGGGAGGTACTTTAAGGAACACATGATCACCAACATTGGATTCTAGCGATTTAAATATTAAGTCCGCCCAACTCTTTTGCCTGTCTTAAGCAATTTTAATTCTGGCCCGAATGAGTTTATCTTTTTCCTCAATATCCTCGAAGAGATGTGGACCTAATACTTTCCTTTCACCAAGATTCCAATACAATGGGGGTTTACACTTCCTTCTATAGAGAGCTTCATAGGGGCAATTTGTATACTGGACATGTAGTTATTATTTTTTGCGAATTCAATCAATAGAGTTCTTGAATCCCAATTACCTTTATAGTCCATAACACATGGTCAGAGTAGATTTTCCAAAATATGAATATTTCTTTTCGTTTGACCATTAGTCTGGGGATGACAGATGATACTTAAATTCAATTCGGTACCCATAGCTTCTTTCATACTCTTCCAACACTCGAGGTAAATCTTGGATCTCAATCAGACACGATCTCCTTTGGTACCTCATGTAGACATAATATCTCATTCATGTTTACTATAGCAAGTACAAAAACTTTTGGATACAACACGCACCAATTGTAGAACGTAACACATAATCTCACCCCTAAACTATGTCAACTTGGCGAAATTAGATAATCTCAATTGATTTTCATAATAGTAGTTGTGAGTATCCATCACACTTTTAAACCAATCAGTTGGCTTTTCAAGTACCATTATTGTTGAGATAACGATCCCATACACGTGAATAAGGAGTATAGCTAGAACGTATCCCTTGTATTAACACTTTGTTTCCCATCATTCGCAAAATCGACTATTGCTTCCAAGGATTGTTTTTTTCAGTTTCTTGAATAACTCCACAACGTCATGTTACACAATTCTGCTCGTTCTTCTTCTCCTGTGTACATGCCCCGACTAAATTTGAACTTAGATTAAAAATTTGGGAAGAGATTACCATATGGCATAATAACATAGGTAAACCTTGGGTATTAATAGGAGATTTTAATGATATTTTGCAACATTGTGAGAAATTAAGTAACACTCCTCCTAATAATAGGCATATGCAAGAGTTCAATTTATTTATCTCGAATAATAGTCTGATTGAAATACATTCTCATGGTTGTTTTTATACGTGGACTAACCAAAGAATTGATAAGCTCGTCAAGATCAAACTTGATCGGGCATTTGCCTCTAGTAATGGTTACACAGGTATTCGAATGCACATGTCTTTATTCCGCCAGCAATTGGCTCAGATCATTGCCCACTGATTCATCAGAAAGATAGGTCAATGTCTACTGGTCAAAGGTGGTTTAAATTTGAAACAATGTGGGTAGAACATGAGGAATGTGAAGGAGCGATTAAAACAGCATGGGGAGAACCGGGGATTGAGGAATCGTTAGTGTGGTTCGTAGAAAAAAGAGACAATACAATCGCATCATTAAAAGTATGGAGTAAACGTACTTTTAAAAACAACGTGAAAAAGATCAAGGAATTGACTGAGAAATTAATATAATTGGAAAAGGAGTATGTCACAAAAGAAAGGCTAGAAGAACAAGGACACATCAAGGAAGAAATTAGGAGAGCTTACGAAGCTGAGGAAAAATACTAGTATGATCGGGCAAGACAAGGATGGATTAAGTATGGAGACAAGAATACCAAATTCTTTTACTTAGCAACAATAAGAAGACGACATGTGAATCGAATAAATCGGATAAAGGAAAACAAGGAGTTTGGAGAGAAGAAGTCTCAGAGGTTAGAAATGGTTTTCAAGAATACTACTCGGACTTGTTTAAAGAACAAAATACGCAACAAATGAATGATGCAACATAAGGTATTCAAACTAAAGTCACTGAAGAAATGAATCAAAAGTTAACACAATTATCGACTATGGAGGAAGTTCGAAAAACTGGTTTTGACACGTCACCATCAAAAGCTCTGGGTCCAGATGGGCTTAATGGTAACTTTTATCAAGAATATTGGCACACGATACAATACGACGTTTTCTTGATGGTGTAATATTTTTTCATGAACAATATATCTATCGATAAATAAAATGAAACCCTGATCACTCTCATACCAAAATAAGAGACACATGAAGGAATCGGAGACTATCGACCGATTTCGTGTGTAAAATTTGGATATAAGATAATTGTGAAAATCTTGGCAAATAGGTTACAAGAATTTATGAATGACATAGTATCTCCGACTCAGGCGGCATTCATAAAAGTCATAGCGATACAATACAATATTCTAATAGAGCAGGAACTTTTTTTTCTACATGAAAAGGAAATATAAGAAACCAATGGTGGCAATCAAATTGGACATGGCTAAAGCATATGATAAGGTACGATGGGATTTTCTATTACTAGTTTTAAACAAATTACGATTTGACGATAATTGGATAATGTGGATATCTAAGTGTATATCTTCAGTGGTTTTTCAAAGTAATTTTGATGGTGATATGTTACGTAAATTTACACCAGAAAGAGGACTTAGATAAGGGGATCCGCTGTCACCGTTTTTATTTTCTTTAATGATAGAATCACTTATAAGTTTGATAGACACACAGGTGGGCCATGGCAAGTTAAGAGGTATACAAATAACAAGAAATTGTCCAGTTATAACTCACCTTTTATTTGCAGATGATTCATTGTTTTTCCTTACACTTGACAGAAACGACGTTGAGGAATTTCTAAATTGTATAGATAAATATTGTGCAGGGTCAGGGCAACAAATTAGTTATAATAATTTGGCTATTTATTTTAGTAAGGATACATAGGAAGAACACATATTACGAGTAATAAGTGGTCTAGGTATACAAGAGAAGGATGATCTAGGGATACCATTGTGTCATAAACAATCCAAGGTCCAATCATTACAATGGATAGCGAAAAAACTTTTCAAGAAAACAGAAGGGTGGAAGGAACAATTGTTATTGGACGGGAGAAACGAGCAGTTCTACAAGCATTGCCGACATACTCTATGTCTATTTTTTCTTCACATTTTGTAATAAATTAATTACGTCAGTTTCAAACTTTTGGTGGAATTCAGGAGAGAAAGCACGTATACACTAGATGGCATGGGAAAAGTTGGCAGTTAGCAAATTGATCGGAGGGATGGGCTTCAAAGATTTCAAGATAATGAATACGACTCTATTAGCAGCTCAAGCGTGGCGAATACTGAACAATCCTGATACGTTAGCTGCTCGATTACTAAAAGGTAATTATTTTCTGAAAAATATTTTTCTCGATGTAAAATTAAGACAATCTCGAACATGGTCATGGGCTAGCCTATTAGAAGGAGATATGCTGAAGAAACATGGTAGATATATGACATGAAACATAGATTCTATAAACATCCGGAATGATAAATGGCTTGATAAACCTTGGAAATTAGAAAAACCTAAAAATTGTACACTATAATAAATTAAGAAACTGTGGCTTAATGATTCAACAGAATGGAACAAAGAAATTCTCGATGAAATTTTCCCATCTCCAGTCATACCTGTCATATTGAGAGAAAGCGTTTTTTCGAGAGAAGAACCAGATAAGTTTATCTGGCCATTTGCAAATAATTTAGAATATACGACTAAAACAGGATACAAAGTGTTAATGGATCAAGAAGTGTTTGAAGAACCACACCAATCATTGAGATTCTCAACGGACAGAGAATTGTGGAGAAGAATTTGGAGATGGAATGTCCCGACTAAGGTAAGAATTTTCATTTGGAAAGCATGCAATACCAATAGGAAAAAATCTAGAAAAAAGGAAATGAGATGTAGAAGTAGAGTCCAAATGGTGTGGATTAGGTGAAGAATCGGTAGAACATTTATTACTAGCGTGTGGTTTGGCAAAAATGATATGGGATGGATCAGTGTTACAAGTTTAAATCCAAGACAGAGAGCTAGATATGGGAAAATGGATACTAAAGATTATTGGAGCTTATGTAAGTGGGGGATGAAAAAAAAGAAGTAATAACAGCATACGTCTTACTTATGACTTGGAATTTGTGAAAAGCAAAAATGAAAAGCAGACATAGTAACGTAAAAGTGGAGCCAAATGAAGTGATACGTATTACAAATGAAAACATGAATGAACACTTTGGGATAACATGGGTTAGCAATGATTAAAGGATGAATATAATTTCGGAGACAACTTTTGTTCTTGAAGAGAATCTCGATTCTCAAACTAACATGGCATTTACTTGTGATGCATCATTTGACCAGGTACATAATCCAACAGAATAAGGGTGGTACAGATCAATAAGAACAACTTGCCTCGAACTGATTTTTTTACTACAACATTATGCAACACAAGTGTTGAATGGGAAGCACAAGCGCGTATCATGGCGTTGGAAGCCGGGAAGGAATACCAACACGTGAGTAAAACCATATTCTCGGATAACCTTGAATTTTTTGGATTTCATGTTAAAATATGTATATTATTAGCTTAATATAATCTTGAACACGAATCCGTTCATGTTCCTTTGGAGAATTGGAAAAGGCTTAGATTAATATAAAGCATTAACTAAAACCTTTCCTATTCTTTTGGAAAAGTTGAAAAGACATTTTTTTGTGAAGAAAGTATCCCACATAGGAGCGGAGATAGAAAAGATAATAGTTTATAATAGCTTACCTATCTATTACTTCCAAAAGAACTAAAGGCTATGAAAGCCAAAAGGTAAATGGAAAAGCCCCACACGCGCGCACCACCACCACCACCCGCCCGGCCCGCCGACGGCGACGGAGTGGGCCGTAGGCCGTTGGGGAGTTTGGGGAGTCAAAAAATGAGTCGGTGACAAGTCAATCCATTCATCCAGAAGACAAAACACCCACCAATTTCGCTTCGGAAGACAAGCCTCCACAAATTACGCACCAGTCAACAGTTACAGGACTTGGTCTGAAACTGAAAACGTGGGTCAAATCAAAACCGCCAATCAATTAAGGAGGAAATCAAGGGCACTAATTGTGGATGTTTCTGACAAAGACTCAATCCACCTACTCCCCTCCCCTATAAATACAGCAGCTCCTCACTTTCCTCAAAGCTACGAAACATATACGAACAGAAAAACTACTCTGCCTCTCTTATTCTCTGAAATATTATAATAGACGTATACTCTCCGTTAGAGATAACCGGTACGCCGGAATATCTTTTTAACAATATTTTTAGTGTAATTGTTTTCTTTTATGATTTCCATGTAAGTGTTTCGTTTGCGTTTGTATTTCAATTCTTGTAACAGTTAGAGTTTACATTTATTGATTTTTTTTTTTGTTTTCTGGAAATCCATTTCTGTTTTGTCAAAACAGGTGATTATTTTAATCACAATTTAAAAAGATATTCATTTTCTTTACTCACTAGTTATTTTCTGAAATTGCTCTTCCTATTTCGGTTGTTGGTTCTCCTTTGAACGCAAAGCCACTTCTCGACATGAACAAGTTGGAACCTTAATGGTTCTAACTACAAGCGTTGGTCACAAAAGATTATGATTTGTCTTGAACATTATGAACTCGACTTTTCTATAGTCGAGGCTCCTCCACTTATGGAAATTGGAGCTCATACTGAACAAGAGCTAGTTAGAAATCTTTCCCTCGAATCCAGGTTCAAGAGAGCTAATACCATGGCTCGGGGATGGATGTTGAACAATGTTACTAATCCCATCTTTGATCTCCTTGCCAAAGAGAAATTAGTAAAGGTCATATGGAAAACTCTTGAGAAGAAATATGGGGCTGATGATTCTAGTAAGAAAAAGTACATCACTGGGAATTGGTACAATTTTAGACTCACGGATCAGAAACCCATGACTAAACAACTTCATGTGTACGAGAACCTATGCGCGGAGGTAATCGCCGAAGGCATGAAGATGTGCGAAGTTTTTCAAGCCAACCTTTTGCTTGAGAAATTCCCCCATCTTGGAGTGAATACCGCAACCACCTCAAACATAAAAAAAAGGAAATGACTCTCCAAGAACTCATCAGCCACATACAAGTCGAAGAAGCCAATCGACTCAAGGATAAGTCAACCTCTTTCCCTTATCATTCCTCGAAAGCTAATCTCGTCGAAGGTTCTGGCCAAGGTAACAAAGACAGGTTCAAAGGTAAGGGAAAACAACAAGGCTCCAACAAGCCTAAATCTTGGGGAAACAAGAACCGCGACAACTCCAGCTAACAAGGTGGAGGATTCAAAACTTCTGGTAAGATTCAAAAACCTAAAGGGGCCTGTTAATGTTGTGGTAAAGAAGGGCATAGAGCTTTCGAATGTCCCCTTAGGGCTGGCCAGGGTCCCAAAGCTGCTGTTAATCTAACTGAGACCGAAGAAATAATTGTCGTGGTAATGGTTGAGGTAAACTTGGTGGAGAACAAGAGTGAGTGGATCCTTGACACTGGAGCTTCTCGACACTTCTGCGCAAACAAAGCCTTGTTCGAGAAATTCGAAAAAGAAACTGATGGTGAGTGTGTGTACTTGGGTGACTCTTCCACCGCTACAGTTCTCGGGAAAGGACATGTTCCCCTCAAACTCACCTCTGGTAAGATTCTTGAACTGAATGATGTTCTCTTCGTTCCCTCTCTCCGTAGGAACTTATTTTCTGGAGCGCTTCTTAACAAAGTGGGTCTCAAACTTGTTTTTGATGGGGGGGGGGAGGAAATCATTATCACCAAAAATGATGAGTTCGTGGGGAAAGGGTACTTATATAATGGATTGTTTGTTTTAAACACTGTAACCCTTAATGAGAATGCATCTACTTCTGCTTATATCGTTGAGTCTGTTCAAACGTGGCATGGTAGACTAGGTCATTTAAATGTTGCTTCTATTGAAAGGCTTAAAACTTACCCCTTCACAATGCGGATGACTGTGAAAAATGTCAAATATTTGTTGAGTCCAGACTTGCGAAAAAACCATTTAAATCCATTACCACGAGACAAACTAAATTGCTTGAGTTAGTTCATTCAGACTTAGTTGATTTTAAAAACTCCGCTAGTAGAGGAGGAAAACTTTATTACATAACTTTATTAGATGACGACTCTAGGTTTACTAAAGTGTATCTTCTTAAAACTAAAGATGAAGCGGAAAATGTGTTTTTAAAATATAAAGCCGAGGTTGAAAACCAACTAGACTGTAAAATCAAACGACTTAGGTCCGATAGAGGAGACGAGTATAGTTCTAATTTCCTTAAAGATTTTTGTGAAACCAATGGGATTATCCACGAACTTAGTGCCCCTCATACACCCCAACAAAATGGAATACCAGAAAGAAAGAATAGGTCCCTTAAAGATACTATGAATGTCATGTTAATAAGTTCAGGTTTACCAACCAACATGTGGAGGGAAGCTGTTTTATCAGCCTGTTATGTACTTAATAGGGTACCACATAAATCCCTAGAAAAGACCCCTTATGAGACGTGGACGGGTTTTCCACCAAATTTAAATTTTTTAAAAGTATGGGGGTGCTTGGCCAAAGTCAAACTACCTGATTTTAAAAACTGTCACCGTTGGACTCAATTTTCATAGGGTACACTCAGAATAGTGCGGCATACAGATTCTTGTCCTTGGATGATAACTCTATTTGTGAATCTAGAGATGCTGAGTTCTTTGAATATATTTTCCCTTTGAAAAAAATTTAAATACTTTCAAGGCTTCTTTACCTATTGATAACTTATCTAGTAATAATGTCTTACCTCTTTGTGATGTTTTCGCTGACCCCTCCACTCCCATGGAGCCTAGTAGTATTCCCGAGTAAGAACCTAGGAGAAGTAAGAGGCGTAGGATCGAGCCCAAATTCGATCCTAACTTTATAACAGCCTTTATGACCGAAGGTTTTCACATTGACCTATTAAACGAACAGGTAGTCAACTGCCTCCTCATTGAGGAATACCCAAAAACTTATGACGATGCTTTAAAATCTATAGATGCTAGTTTTTGGAAAGAGACCATTAATAGTGAACTAGAGTCTATTAAAAGTAACCATACATGGGAATTAACCGACTTACCTAGGGGTAGCAAACCTATTAGTAGAAAATGGATTTTTAAGAAAAAGTTGAGACCTGATAGCTCAATAGAAAAATTCAAAGCGAGACTTGTTATTAAGGGCTTTACCCAAAAGAAAGGTTTAGACTACTTTGACACTTACTCCCGAGTGACCAAAATTGCCACGATAAGAACCCTTATTGCTCTAGCCGTCATTCACGAACTTGTAATACATTAAATGGATGTCAAAACCGCATTCCTAAACGGAGATCTAGATGAAGAGATCTACATGGCTCAACCTGAAGGGTGTGTGGTCCCTAGTCAAGGGGACAAAGTGTGTAAGTTGAAAAAAAATCCTTGTATGGTTTGTAACAGGCACCGAAAAAATGGTATGAAAAACTAGATAGTACTATTATTTCAAATGGTTTTGTAGCTAACACTTTTGATTCATGTGTTTACTCCAAGGTAACAAATTCAGAGTGTGTTATCATCTGCCTCTATGTAGATGACATGCTCATCTTTGGTACTACTATTCATATTAAAATAAGACTAAACGCTTCCTGTCTTCCAGATTCGACATGAAAGATATAGGAGAATCTGATGTAATACTTGGGGTAAATATCATTTGGAGCAGTAATGGTATTACCCTGAATTAGTCTCATTACGTAGAAAGGATGCTAAAGAAGTTCAATTCCTTTGAGGTAACGCTTGTAAATACTGATGTCTCCCTTTTTGGTCTAAATATAAGCCCTTAGGAGACATCATTTTAGGATGAAAATGGTCTTTTTATATTGACTTTTGTGCTTAAATTGCAATATTACACTTTCTCCCCTTGGACTATTTGCATTTATAGAGCTTTTGTGCGTTAATTTACTTGTTTTTAGTGCAAAGTTAGTAGGTTTATGAATTTCATGAAATACCAATCCAAGGAGGAGAAGTGAGAATTAAATTCTTAGAATATTTCTAGTGTGCTTAGTCGAGTTTCCTGAATTTAGAGTGCACTTTCCTATTTCTATTTCTTGAATTATTGATTTATTATTTTTAAAGCATATGCGGTTTAATTATTTATTTATTGTGAAGCTTTAAGAGATAAATGGTAATTACTTAGAGACCAAGTCAAGTTAGAGAAGGAAAGGAAAAAGATTTACATGGAAATAATAAGATTAAGGAAAGATATATGCAAAGAAGGAAAATATAAAGCTTCCTTATGAATCTGAAATTCCAGCCACGTTTCAAAGATTAATCCATAACTTCAGATTGGCTAGTAATCTGGACAAGTGGTTTGCACCAATAGAAAGCTCTTTCCGAGACAAGCAGTTTCATATATTGGATCTCCTCAAACCGAAAAGTATTGAAAGAGATATGACCAAAACAAATCAGCAGCAGAATCTTACCTTTCCTAGATTTTAGGGCTACGAATTTAAGAGTTCTTGTCTTGTCTTCCACTCCAAGTAATTCGACATAGGGCTTGCTAACACCTATAAATACCAGCTCTAAACCTTAGAAAATCATCCCTTGTCTGCATAAGCTTAATATACACAAATAAATCATCATAGAAGCAATCAAGAGGATCTAAAGGAGGAAGAAGCAAGAGCTAGAGCTTAACTACATCAATTCAACACTTCTCCATCTCTATTCTTTGGGTAATTTAGTATTAGATCTATTTTTTCTATGAGGTATTTCTAAGATATTTATTTAAGAAGTTTATTTATGCATAATTTCTCTTTAGGATTGTAATTATATGAACCATTGAATATTGTTTTTCTGTTTTACTTTGAATATGGTATTTTAGTATTTAATTGAATTGGTTCTTAATTTCCATTGACTATTATTTTTGTTTTAATCACTAATTTTGAATATTCCATATAGTGGCGTATGGATCACCTTGACGGGGGGTTTAATTACAGACTTAGATAATAGACGCGTGGTATCCGTTATTTGACCCTGACGGGCTTGACTAACCACGTAGCCAATTGGGTAATATAGTATTCATCTGAAAGTAGCTTATAATCGCCCTGACGGGGTTTGTAATACCGTAGGATAGCTTCTAGGTCCACCCTGACGGGGGCTAAGAGATAGTAGATTCCCGACTATTGTGAGATTTCCCATTCACCCTTATTCTTAGTAATCATAGATTCAATAGGATAGATTCATACTTGCATATCCTTATCTTTCTTGCATAATTATTAATTGTTTATTTTATTGTCTATTTATTTTATTTAGTTAATTAGAAAACAAACACCTTTATTATTTATCTTTTTAAAGCAATCAAAACTACCTATTCTGATATTGAACGCAAATTTAGAATAACTCCTTAAATCCCTGTAGAGACGATAATCCCGTATTTACTTATCTATTACTTGTCACGACCCGTACACTTGTGGTATGTGGATCCTTTATTCCCTTGCTTTTATTTCATTATTTTATAACACACAAGGACCCACCAAATACTCCTTATGATTCTAGCTTTCAATTATCCAAACGCGTTGGAGATGCTGTATCCCAAAATGAATATGCTAAGATCATAGGGAGTGTGATGTTCTTGATGAACTATACTCAACCCGATATTTCCTATGTCGTGAGTAGACTTAGTCGCTATACTCATAACCTGTGGAGTGACCACTGGGTTGCACTTTGCCGTCTATTGAAGTACTTAAGGGGTACCATTGATCTAGGATTGCATTATAGCAAATTCATTGCAGTCCTTGAGGGATTTGGTGATGCAAACTGGATCTCTGACAATGACGAAGTAAACTCCACCAGTAACTATGTGTTCTCCTTAGGGGGAGGTGTTGTATCGTGGAAGTCTTCTAAACAGACTTGTATATCACGCTCCACCATGGAGTCTGAGTTCATAGCACTAGAGTTAGCCGGTCAAGAAGCTGAGTAGTTGAGAAGTCTCCTATCAGATGTTCCACTTTGGGAAGGAAGTGCCACACTCGTGTGCATCCACTATGATTCACAAGCTGCCATTGGAGTCGCTCATAATAGCGCCTATAATGGGAAGAGGAGACATATTCGCATCAGACATGGGTCAGTAAGACATAAACTGAAAAATTGTGTGATAGCCTTGGAATATGTACGATCAGAGAACAACCTAGTTGTACCATTTACCAAAGGCTTAACCAGGAGAGTATTCCTGGAGACGTCAAGGGGGTGGGATTGAAACCCACTAATCGGGAACATGTGACTAATGAGTCAATGTGATTCTCTCCATCCCTATGGCTCAAAACAAAATCGTCTTATAATTCATAGCCTAAATAGTGGTCCTTTCGAGATGGACTTGATGAATTTACGGGTAATCGCGAGAACTAAACTTCATGATAGAATGTTAAAAGGAGATGTCCTTAAACAATCTTAAAATGAAGAGATCAACAAATTTCATAGCCCATAAAGGGTGATCCTTAGAGAAGGACTTGATGAACTGAAAGGTGATGTTCGAGGGAACTATAAGTTTCAGGTGGGTAGAGTATGTGATGTGAGGGCCTGGATCGAAAACCGTTTAAGTTCGAGAGTAATTTCACTTAAACGGAATTCGGTGGTTGCCTCACTTCAGTACGTGTCAATTCAAATCGAAAGATATTGTCACTTAAGTACAATTCACCCAAATGTTGGTAGATATGGAAACCTGTTCACCTTCTCTCCAAAAGTCCCTGAGTGGGGGATTGTTGGAATTCATGTTAAAAGATGTATATTATTAGCTTAATATAATCTTGAACACGAATCCGTTCATGTTCCTTTGGAGAATTGGAAAAGGCTTAGATTAATATAAAGCATTAACTAAAACCTTTCCTATTCTTTTGGAAAAGTGGAAAAGACATTTTTTTGTGAAGAAAATGTCCCACATAGGAGCGGAGATAGAAGAGCTAATAGTTTATAATAGCTTACCTACTTATTACTTTCAAAAGAACTAAAGAATATGAAAGCCAAAAGGGAAAGGGAAAAGCCCACACGCACGCACTACCACCACCACCATTCGCCCGGCCTGGCGACGGCGACGGCGTGGGCGTGTGGGCTTGTGGGGGAGTTGGGGAGTCAAAAACTGAAAAATGAAATAATTTTCCTAAAGTGTCAACCCATTCAGCCAGAAGACAAAACACCCACCAATTTTGCTCCGGAAGACAAGCCTCCACAAATTACGCACCAGTCAACAGTTACAGGACATGGTCTGAAATTGAAAACGTGGGTCAAATCAAAACCGCCAATCAATTAAGGAGGAAATCAAGGGCACTAATATTGGACGTTTCTGACAAAGACTCACTCCACCTACTCCCCTCCCCTATAAATACAGCGGCTCATCACTTGCCCCAAAGCTACGAAACATATACGAAAAGAAAAACTACTCTACCTCTCTTATTCTCTGAAATATTATAATAGACGTAGACTCTCCGTTAGAGATAACCGGTACGCCGGAATATCTTTTTAACAATATTTTCCGTGTAATTGTTTTCTTTTCTGATTTCTCTCTAAGTGTTTCGTTTGCGTTTGTATTTAAATTCTTGTAATAGTTAGAGTTTACATTTATTGATTTTTTTTTGTTTTCTGGAAATCCATTTCTGTTTTGTCAAAACCGGTGATTATTTTAATCACATAATTAGTTCAAGGAATTATGCAAGTGTCGACCGCTAGGTGGAGGCTTAGACCGTAGATCAGACATATTAATAGGCTGGCAAGCGAGGCAGGCCCCGTTTATTTCAAACACATTCCGCGGAAATGGAATACAAGAGCCGATACACTAGCAAAAAAGGCCAGACATAGGGTAAAGGAACATCAGCAACAGTCATTGGAGATTGTACACAAATTCTCGAAGTTAAAATAGAATGAGTATATATTATAATATGTAATTTTACTTTCCCATAAAGAAAAACCATTTTTTATGCCTCTATAAGAAAAGAAAAAAAACCAGGTCAACCTGGTAAGAAAAGACATATAGACGTTTCATGCCACGTAGTGTTGTTGCCAATAAAAACTCAACAACCTAGGTAAAGGCATGCACATGTTATACAACACGTAATATTGATGCCAAAATTTGCCTAAACTTATTTACTTTTGATGTATATCACCTTTTTTTTTTTTTCTTCACCATTATCACATTATATATATACATGGAAAGTTTAAAAATAAAAAATTCAATACTTTTTTTTTTTTTTGGACGCTAAAAAATTCAATACTCACATTAGTTTCTACCGAAGATAAAAGGGTGATATAAATGATATAACAATTAAAGATGGTATATAACTATATTCGACAGAAAAATCAATGCATCTAGTCCAATATACGGGTCAAACATGAACATCTAACTTAACTTTATTAATTTATCACAAATTAGTCTTCCATTTAATAAATTCATTATTATACAGTATTGACCCATAGGAAGTATATTTAATTTTTAAAAAAAAACTTTTATCATTTTAATCTTCATTAAATAATGTACATATTGATGTAAAAACCAACACTATAACCACCACATGGATCTGCCCCGCTTTAGATCATATATCTACCTTCATTTCCTCTATATATCACCTCACTGTTCACTTCCTTCATGACTTCTAAACTATCTTTCTTTTTGTATAAATTATAACACACATCACTTTGTCCCTTATTTTGTAATTGTAACTCAAAAATGTCACTTTTTAGACTTTTCATTATGGGTTTTCTTTATCTCTTCACCATTGTTAACGGTCAAGAAGGTGAATGGAGTGATGCTCATGCCACTTTCTACGGAGGTGGTGATGCTTCCGGCACAATGGGTATGTAAATCTCATCCCAAAATTACCATCACAGATTCACACTCACTCTCATGTCATTTATATTTTTTTTTTACAAATGAGATTATGTTGTGTAGGTGGAGCATGTGGTTATGGTAACTTATATAGTGAAGGGTATGGAACCGATACAACAGCTTTGAGTACTGCACTGTTTAACAATGGGTTGAGTTGTGGAGCTTGCTTTGAAATTAAGTGCGTCAATGAGGAGAAATGGTGTCTTTCTGGATCAGTTAAGGTCACTGCTACTAATTTTTGTCCACCTAATAACGACCTTCCCAATGACAATGGAGGCTGGTGCAACCCTCCTCGACAACATTTTGACCTTTCGCAACCTATTTTCGAAAAAATTGCTAAATACGAAGCTGGCATTGTTCCTGTTTCTTACCGACGGTATACAATTTTTGAATTACTTTTCACTTTAGATAAACTATTTCTTACAACATTTTCTATATAATTTACTAAATTAATTTTTCTGGATTGTCTAATTGACAAATAGCCTTTGACTACTCTGTGCCCACTTTTTGAGGGTTGACTAGTATGATTTTTTTATCTTTTTTGGACGAAGTTTAGTCTAATCTTGAGTTTCGGATGTTGGACTTAGTAAATGTGCCGCATTACCTTGACAATTTATTTTATTTATTTTTTGGAGTCAATTCTTTTGTTTCTTAATATTTTTTTTTTGGACACTGAATTTTGTTTCTTAATTTTTTAAACCAATAGTTTTGGGACATGAAATGAATCTAAGAATTCGGTTGAGAATGATTTATTATGAGCCAAATATATTTTTCGATACATACTTTAAAAAAAAAAATACTACGTATTTTTTGACAAATATATTAAAAGTAATTTTAGAAGGTCTAAAAATATATACTCATAGATTTTTATAAAATTATCCAAAGGGTTTAGAAGCACTTTATTTTTAAAAACTAAATAATATATTAGACTAACCCTTTCATAATAAACAATTTCAAATGAGGACTAAATATCCATCAAATATAGTCACCTGGTGTAATAAGCATTTGTATTTGTTTCTTTCAGGAAAAATTTTCTATCCAATATTGGATGATTCTACACCAATTATATTAATACACCTACCCTATGTTTTAAACTTACAAAAGTAACTACCTTATTAATCTAAGAATATGTGTTTTGTTATAATAATTAATGGTTGCGATGTGAATATTGGACCATCCAATATTAGATGGAATTCTTACCCTGTTTTGAATCGTTGGTTTTGTAACTCTTAGTTGTTTAAGAGCGATGATAATAATATCAATATATTATCAAATGATTTAATATAACAAAATTGGATATAGATTTAAAAAGAAACAAGCTTAAATTAATAATATAATATAATTAACGATTTATATCTAATTAAATTATATTAAATTATTTGATAGTATATTGTTGGTAAGAATTATTATGATATATATCATTATTTGTTGCTTAATTTGAATTACTCACTAAATGTTAGTTGTACCAAGTAATTTCGACTAATTATTTTGTCTTTTTTAGTCTAATATTTTTGTTATTTCAAAATATATTTAGGGTATCATGCCAAAAGAAGGGAGGAATGAGATTCACGATGAATGGCCACTCACACTTTAACTTGGTATTGATCACAAATGTCGGTGGTGCTGGTGATGTAACTGCAGTATCTTTCAAAACTCAAAATACTAATAATTGGGAACCGATGTCTAGAAATTGGGGACAAAATTGGCAAAGTGATTCAAAGATTGATGGACAGTCCCTTTCTTTCAAGGTTACCACCAGTGATGGTCAAACAGTCATATCCGACAATGCTATTCCCTCTGGTTGGTCATTTGGTCAGTCCTACACCGGTGGTCAGTTTAATTAAATTAGTTTATTATCTTAATTATAAATCAAGAATAGTGTGTCTAGTTAGGTTAGTACCCTGATTGTGGCTAAATGGTTTGGTCCAACTTTTAAAGTGGCTTTATCCATTTTGGTCTTTTGTGAAGTTGTTTTCTGCCTAAGTAATTTGGCAGATAGAAGATTTTGGCAGCGGTGTAGGTTATCAGTTATCACCACCCGCCAGTATATGCTTCATATGACCGATCATAGGTTTATGTTCTAGTTATCTTTAAGGGTCTGACAAAAAAGTTATCTTTAAAAAGGTTAGGTAGTTAGACCATAAGGGTCGGATTTGTATTTCTTAGGCTTGTTTGTTTGTAATTCCTTATCTATTTGAATTCATAAACGAAATAGATATAGTGCTCGTTTGGGATTGCTTTTCAAAATAATCACTTAAATTGATTTTATATCTATAGCAATATTTTAGACTTTTAAAATCACTTTTAGAAAAAGCACTAGATTAATCACTTAAAGTGATTTTAGATGTCAAAATATTTTTTAATATTCTTTACAAATAATTTAATTTTAATAAAAAAGCGCTTTTAGTTCCAAAATAATCAATCCCAAACGGGCTTATAATATATTTTGTGTTTTTATCGTGTTTCTTCCTTTAGATTCATCACCAATATTGGGAATATTTTACTTACCCAAGATTAAATTCAACAATCTTAGATGATAGCTTAAAAAATTTGATACTTCTATATGGACTAGCCCAAAATTCACTATAGACCCAATAGGAGGCCTGGCCTCAAGATCCAATGTGATAAGAATTTGATAGTAAGTTATCTCGGTCGCAAAAATGACCTCTTTCTTTCTCCCATCTCTCTCTCTCTCTCTCTCTCTCTCTCTCTCTCTCTCTCTCTCTCTCTCTCCAATATAAAAAATATATAATAGCTAATACAAACCAACCAAATATCTTAGGTCAATGAGACCCATCATATATAGAATAGCGTGTTCAAATTTAATTTATCTTTATGAAGTATAAGTGTGAATCCAATTAGGTGACGATTATATGACCCCAACTCATCAAGTTCATCCTTTAATTATGATAACTGAAACCAAGAGAGATATTCCAAAGTAACGACTGAGTTAGAATTTTTATTTCGAGGATAATAGTTAGAGCAATCAGTACATATCAGGGCATCACATAAAAGGATTGATTTCTAGCATAGGGAGGACTAATATTTAACCAGGAAGGGAGAGTTGTAGCATCCCCAACCTCCTAAATTTTCCCATGTACTAAAGGTTATCAAGTTAATCACACTCATTTAGTGTATTAGGGTCCATGTTTACAAGACCAAGATTATCTCCCTTTCACGGGGATAGAGAAAATTTCTACATGATAGAGTGTTTATTTAGACTTAAGCTTCACAACTAGGGCAACTAGATCAAATAGAATGGCAAAACCCTGGTAGACGGTGACTGGCATGGATGGCTACTTGTTGTATCTACAACGTATGACTTAGGGCTAAAAGGAAGAAATACTCTAGATGACCCTTCGACTCTCAAGTGAGCACAAGGGACGTGGAATAGGGCCCCATGAGTTGTAGGAATCAGTTAGGGCGATGACCATGACTAGTGTGATAACACTAAAATTGTACATATATATGAGAAAATATGAGATACATGCATTGTGAAACGATCACATGTATTTGTAGGGAAAAGTTTGATTCCAATCAAATTCTACATGCACTAGAACTCTTCTCAGAGTTAATCTTTGATCTTATTATATGATCAAATATATCTCTATCTTATCCCAACCGGATGAAGAAATATCATAGATTGACCTTTATCTTTTTCTAGTTGAGTTTATCTCGTTTTTCTTGATTCATATCCTTCATAATCGGCGTCGCCTGACCACTCTATACAGTTAGTAAGGACGAGACCCCACCACCTTGTGAGCTCAACATGACCGAGGATGGATTTAGGTAGGTGATCGGCTTGACCGACTAGCTTATTATTATTTTGTACATGATCTCTTGTCTGTCGTGGTGGTCGAGTACTCGTTGAAGGTCGGTTGATTGGTGTAAAGTAGTAGAAGATAGTTTTGTCTTATCAAATACCCTCTTAGGTTCAAGCAAAGCGACTGAGTCGTCATCCTGAGAAGACCGTGGGTGCTTATCCAAAATCCGTATTAAGATTACTTTTAAGGCAGCATGATCATTTTTTTGTATTTTCCTTATTTTGTTTATCTTTTTTTCTTAGAGTTTTCAAACGGTTGGACCTTTGAAATTCATATTCAGTTATTAAATTTAACACGTGGGTTCCAAAATTTCCAAATATCTTACCCTCTTTTCACCTGCATGTTTGCATGAAATTTCGAATTGAAAAAAACTATTTACCAATTATAAATTGGGATCTTAGTTGGCTTATTTGTAAAAAAAAAAATCCTCTTGCTATAATCTATCAAACAAAGATCATAGGGATGAAACCAATGACCTACAAAGAAAAATGCATTGACCAAGAAGAAATAGGCCGATTGGTGGTCCTTTGTGTGTTCTAAATAAATGCAATAAATAATCGAACCACAACCGCAAGTGTACGGTTGTCCCAAGTAGTATGTATGATAATACAGATTCGTTCCAAGGACGGATGGTTGATCACAATGTTTAGCAAGTAGTGATTGATGCACTTATGAAAAATAAAAGATAATAAAATGTTTGTTTGGTTTTGTTGATTAACGCTAATGAATAAAAGACAAATAATTAAATGCAAGTAGAAGCTAAGACGCAAGTAAAATAAGTGAAAACGCAATATGAGATGTAGCACCTGAGAACGCAAGGATCCTCCCAATCCTATTTCCTAACTTATGTTGTTTAAGGGCTAAATTAGTCAATTACAATGGTCGGGATTCTAAATTCCTTATACCCCCGTCAGGGTGGACTATAAGGCGATCCTAAAGTGTCACTAGTCCCGTCAGGGTAAATATGATCCACCGTTGGATGTTTAAGTGTTATTACCTCATTGGCCCTAGGATTAGCTAAGCTCGTCAGAATCATTAACTTCTATCCTAGATTCAATAAATATTTCCGTACCTAAACCCTCCGTCAGGATGATCCAATCGCCACTAATTGGAATAGCCTAGATACTAACACCTGTTCTTAGTTAGCTACTCCAAAAACAGTAAAATAAACTCAATTTATTGAAAAGAGTAAAAGCCCTAATTTAGTTTAATTCAATAAAAACCCAAATTCAACATTCGTTAATTAATAAAATTGGGATTCACCCATTGTTTGTTCTCAAGCACTATGAATTGTTTAGCTCATATTAAAACGAAAAACGAAATTAAAAATAAAGGAATTCATATTTGATTACAAAATTAAAGATAAGAAAAACCTAATTTCCGGAATAGGAATGACTACGAACGGAGATATAGACCCTCTCCAGCTCTTGTAGCGTCTTCTTTCTTCCTTCCGTTGACTTCTCTCTGGTGTTTTATCTTGCAGAATGTGAATTGTGTGTAAAATAGGAGTCCAGACCTCCTTTTATAAGTGCAAATTCGTTCTAGGGCTTGGACCAGAAAATAGAATATTAATTAAATGTCCAAGCCCACTTTCTAAGCCCAAAATCCCGTAACTGCTGATACACCTTCACTAAAACGGCTTTTCCCGATGCGTTACAACTCCGATTGACCTCATTCCAGTTGCTAAAGTTCCGTAACTCGATAAGAAATGATTTCTCTTCAAGGGTCAACAGCTAAATCATCGCTTAAGCACCTCGAAATCAGCAATCTATGGCCTGGAAAATGGATTTGCAGCTCTAAAAATAATATCTTCGGAATTTCTTTTCAAGTCTTGACTCTATCTTTTGATCTTTGACTTTCTCATCGGATTCCTCTTCTAGCTAACATCTAAAACCTGTAAAATCTTCACTAAAAATACCAATATTACGCGCAAAAGCTTAATAAATCAAAAATGCTAGAAATAAAAGAGGAAAATCATATTATTGCATATTTAGTCCAAAAGTCTATCGAATTGATTAAATAAACACCAAAAATGATGTCTCCTAAGGGTCGAAAATAAGAACATTTAAGGAGACATCAAGACCCCCAACTCAAACCTTTGTCGTCCCGACAAAACAAAACAAAACAAAACAAGGGGTAGAAGTAAACGTAAGAACAAATAGAAGCTAGCAAATAACCCTAAAGTAATGCTAAAGATAAATCTCATATAGAAAACATTAAGAACTAACATATACATACACTAATCATGCAACATCAAACATAAATAATCTCAATCATAAAATTAAAGTCGCAATACTTGAAGGTTACACTTGTACTCATCTCTGTATGATGGCTATAGGGTGGTCATTAATCCTAACTCGCTTTGAACGCTCCACCTAGTATATTCCCTATCAACAGAATTATAAATTCACTATGCACTTAGGAATCACGAGGTCTTTATGGTTTAATGATGGCTTAAGGACGGTATGGATGTATATTTGGTAAATTTGAAGTGAGCTTTTGGCTCTTTCCTCACTTACCATCAACAATGTCCTCGAGCTTGAGTTTACGCTAAAAAATGTTCTCACTCACCCATTTGACGCGCTAATGTTGCGTCCCCATGTCAACCCAAATACAACTAGGATGATTTCAAAAATACTCCACTTTGCCGGTATATTTATTCTTTCTTTCTTTTTATTTTCTTTTTCAGTTCTTTTTTTTTTGTACAAGATACCCATGACCCTCGTTTTGATGTGAAAGGTCATGTCTCTTATAATTTTTTTTTTTTCTTTTCAAATATCGGCAAAGGGTTACAAATAATCATATCATCTCTCATTTTTGTGCCTCAATACAAACACATATAATCCCTTCCCAATATAAATTCCCCAAATGTGGTCCCACCACCCCAAACTCAAGCTCGAGACAAGTCTCAGGGTTGTGATTCAAGTGCGGGTCATTTGGTCATGCCTAATAATATAAAGGATAATGGGCTTATATCGTGGCTACAAAAGAAAGGCTTAAGGCTCAAAATTGGGCTAAGACGGATAAAATTAATATAAGGGATAGCAAGCTAAAAGGCTTCAAATGGCTAACAAAGAACTGCCCCTATCATTTTCCTAAGTACATAGCTTGTTTTTAGTTCATATCTAGGTGGGTTCTCTACTAATTCGGATTTCACGTTCTACACACCAAACATATTCCTTAAGTACAAGCTTACTTCATTTGCATTGTTCATTAATTTTTCCTATTAATTACCTATGTTCGCATGCAATTGTAAGTGCGTTCTATATCAATCCCTAAAGTTCACTATTTATTATCATTAATTCATCAAAAGTATGCTTAAAGGAACATTTAAAATCTTCTATAGTCAAACGCAACTCCGAAAATTATTTTATTGAAAGCAAATAAAACACATAACACATAAAAACTGGGATGAGGCAACGAACCCCACCCCAAACTCAAAAATGAGTCGTGTCTCCACGACTCGAAAAGACTCAAAGCAATAAAATAATTTACACCAAATGAGAAGGGAAAGAAAACGTACCTGAACCAGCGCGAGGCTGGTGTCGGTGTTGCGTCCAAGTTGAGGTTTTGAATTCTTCTTCATCAATGGTTGCGTTAAAATTGTTTTTCATTACCTCGAACTTCTTCAAATTTTCCACGTTTTCATTTATTACTCGCCCTCTAAGCATCATCTCCTATAGTAAAATCTTTCCTCAATACCCAATTCTCTTTCTTCACCATGTTCTTCGTACCTTTCCTAACCTTCATGGTCATCTCCGATGACCCCAAACTTAAAGCTTCAAGACCCTCAAAAGGTTTGGATAAAATTGTGATTTTAGTGTTCTTGAAGGTTTGGGTTTGAATTATGGATTGTTTAGCGCTGGGTCATGGATATTTCACGGTTTGGGAAAGGTTTAATGGGTTAATTTTAGCTTTGGTGAAAGAAAACTTCGGATTAAAGTGTGAAGCTTTGATATTTTCGGAGATTTATGGTTTGATTGTGAACTTGGATGATGTTTAGAGGGAAGGATTGGTGGTATAATGTTGTTTTGATGATGATTCTTGGAGTGGTAGGAGGCTAGGATTCGTCACTGGAGGCTTAGCATGAGAAAGAGGCTAAAAATATAGGGTTTTAAACCCTGAAAATCGCCAATCACAGCAGTTGACCGGCTAGCCGGCGGTTGACCGGTATGCCGCCCAGTGCGTCGGCGAAAAATAAATTTTCGAAAAAATTTGTACTCTTTTTTTTTTTTTTTTTTTTTACCTCTAACGCAAGCCTCTTGCGTCGTCGCTGACGCAATGATCAGAACCTCGTTCGTTATCGGCCGGCTAGCCGGCTAGCCGGCATGCCGGTGAAATGTCGATGGCGCAATTGATGACGCAGCAACCTTGCGTCGTCGCTGACGCAAGGACCAGAACCTTTCCTCCAGTTGGTCGGCTAGCCGGTCAGTTGACAGGCTGGTGTGGCCTAGGGTGTGATAAAATAAGATGTAATTAACGTGCAAATAACACCCTAAACTACACGGTTCTGCAAGTATACAGATCGTATGCAAGTTTTAGATAAAGATTCGTTCCGCAGAGACTACAGAGGTTAGAGGAATCTTATGCAAATAACAAGTGCAAATAATCAAGGCTAGAACAAGTAAACGCAAATAAAAGTAAAAATAAATAGATTTTTGTTTGGTTTTCTAAATAACTAAATTAAACTAAGAAATTAAAAGACAGACAATTAAATATGAAAGAGAAGTAATATGTGAATATAGCTTAAGTTATTAGCATGTAATCCCCACTAGTTTTGCCGTTCTAAACATGTAAGGCTGAATCATGTAGTATTTCCCTAATCGGTCCCAATATACTATCGGTAGTTTAAAATAGGATTTACCTGTGTCAATAAGGCTTCCTAAGCAAACTTTTCCTGTAATTGGTAAAGAATCACAAGACTCAACCATAGTGATTATCTAGCTAGGTTGGGTTGTCAGATCAAACCTAAAACTAAACGTTATGTGCTAAACATGCAATTGAACACCGTTGTCAATGGTATCCTAATTACTAGATGGTAATTCTAATGGCGGCCGTCCACAAGAACACAGAATATAAATTCAAACACATAAACAGAGAATAAAAACTATAATTCTATTTAAAACATTAAATTCCCAAATTAGATAGATGTCAATCAAAACTAGGGTTCATACATATATGCTAAAACTTAAGCTAAAGAAATTTAGTTCATGAAAGACAAGAAAGAAATTACAAATCTAAAGGTAGAAGAAGACATTGTTGATGACAGCTCCTTCCAGACTTCTCTCTTGTGTTCTAAGCTTCCTCTTGGTTTAAGGTTTCACCAAGGATGATTTAAGAGTGTTAAGAGGCTGTATTTATAGGTTAGAGGTTGACCTAATTCGTTTCTTTAGAGATAAGTTAAGTAATGGACTCCTAGCACAACTCAAATTCGTATGGAAATAAAGATAAACACTGCTGCGTTGTTTTGGTCATAACTTCTTTATTATTGGTCCGATTTTGCTCCACAAGATACCAAAAGAATCGCAACAGAATTATCTAGACCCTTTAGGAGTAATTTACCAAATTCGGCCTCTTTATTAGGTAAAAACGCCTATCTTTGCAGAATCCCAGATTTAGGCAGCTTTTCCTTTTCCATCTTTTTAGCAATTATTTCCTTATCTCCAATTTCCATGCATATCTCCTTCCATAAGTTGTTGTCTTTGACTTGGACTCTAATTAATCTCCATAATTATCTTTAAAGCTTCACACTAAATAAACAATTAAACCCAATATGCTCTAAAAATAATAATTCTACAAATCAAGACCCAAAATAGGAAAGTGCACTAAATTAAGCTAAAATCAACCTATAAACTAATAAATAAGCCTAAAATGATGTCTCATGAGTATATTTTACTATCACAAATGAGGAGACATCACAGGCATGCCGGTGGATTTCTCGCTGGCGCGAATGGTGACGCAGCAAGCTTGCGTCATCGCTGACGCAGTGGTCAGAAGCTTTGGGGTCTTCAGCTCGTTTTGGCCGGTATGCCAGCCAGCTCGCCGGCTAGCCGGTCAAACCTGCTGTTAACTCCATAATTTTTCGTTTTCTCATCGTTTTGACCCCAAACTCATGACCCTTTTACCTCTGCAATCATCAAAAACAACTACCCTTCCTCATTTCTTAATAATAAACACTAAATTAACGAAAATCAAACTAAACTAAACTACGAAATTGAAATACTTAACTAATATACAAGAAATGGCTTTTGTTTAATGTCGTTAAGCTCGACGGGTTACCTCATTCTTTAGTCATTGACATAGCCTCCCCAGCAGTGAGTGAGGTTGTCAATATTTGCAACTCGAAATTTGCATCCCTTAGCTTTTACGCCCACTAGTTTATCTGAGATAACCTTTGCAACCACGAATGGTCCTAGCCAAGAGCTTTTTGATTCACATGTCTTTGGAGGAGGTTTAGGCTTTTTCATAGCAACTTCTTCGCCTACTTTAAACTCCTTTTTCTTTCTTTCTTTCTTAGGGTCTTTCGGAACCTTCGTGACACGTGTTTTCTCTTTCTTCTTTACATGGTTGAGTGGTGGATTTCTCTTAGGATTTGGAGGAACGTTGATCGGTGGTTTCTTTCTTAATTCTTTTTCCTCCACCCCTAAGGTTTCCACAACATTAATTGGCTCTTTTCTTACCGGTTCCATTACATCTACACGAAAACATTCTTCCTTGGAATCCGGAAACTTCATAGGTCTAAACACATTAAACTTCATCTCCTCGTCTTGGATTCTCATAATCATTTCGCCGTTTTCTACATCAATCAAAGTACGCCCCGTGGCTAGGAATGGTCTTCCCAAAATAATGGGGACATTCCTATCCGCGTCGTAATCAAGTATAACGAAATCAGCGGGAAAAATTAACGTACCTGCCTTAACGAGGACATCTTCGATTCGGCCTTCTGGATGTGCAAGAGATCGATCCGCCATTTGCAAGACCATAGAAGTGGGTCTTGCTTCAATATTAAGCTTATCAAAGATAGATTTGGGCATAAGATTGATGCTTGCACCCAAATCACATAGTGCTTTACCTCTCCATTCATTACCAATAGATATCGGAATCGTAAAGCTCCCAGGAATAACTAACTTTGGAGGTAATTTACCTTGACAAATAGCACTACATTCCTCAGGGAGACCAATCATCTCATTATCACAATACGGCCTTTTGTTGGTGAGGGCTCTTTTCAGAAACTTAGCATACTTGGGCACATCTCGAATAGCTTCTAACAACGGAATATTTATGCTAAGACCTCTTACCTTGTTAAAGAATTTTTGATAATCAGCCATATCACCCTTCTTTTGAACTCTTGATGGAAATGGTGGAGGAGGACGGCTTATTATAGTATCATCTTTCTTCTTCGGAATTTCATTAGACCTCTCCACTTCTTCCACTTCAACTGGTTTATCTTTATCAACCACCTCTTTTTCTTTTCTAACTTCTTTTTCTTTTATAACCGGAAAAGGAGGTGGAGGAAGGTTCTTACCACTTCTGAGAGTAATAGCTTTACAATCTTTTATTTGGATTGGATTCTCAGTGTCGCTAGGAAGTTGCCCTTGTGGACGTTGATTCAGTTTCTTATTTATTTGGCTTAGTTGACCCTGGAACAAATTCATATTAGCTTCGATTGCATTTTGACGTTCCATAGCTTGTGTCTGAAGAGCGATCAAACTTTCAACTGTTTTCTGAAGGGTAACTCCTTCTTGTGGATGGGCAGGTAAGGCTTTCTGATTCATTGTGTCATCGTAATTGTCTTGAGGAGCTTGTCTCTGAACATAATTTCCCTGATTCTGTCCTTCTTGATAATTATTTTGTGGTCTTGGATTGTAATTGTTACCTTGGGGACGCGGCTGATACGCATAAGTAGGATTTGCTGCCCCATCAGGATTTGAGTATTGAAACCCCGGATGGTTTCTGTTAGGCTGATATCCATTACCACTCGAATTAAAGTTACCTCTATTGGACACAAACATCACGGATTCTTGATTATTTTGACAATTTTCCCAACTATGATCATTAACACCGCAATACTCACATCCATATACCTCTTGTGCAACCTTTACCTCAACTCTTTTATTCGAAAAACCTTCTTTCACGGCTAGAGTAAGTTGTCTCAATTGTTGTTCTAGTGTGGTCTGAAGCTTTGTCTCTAGCGTAGCAAACTTTTCTTCCATATCAACATTATTCACTCTTTTAACTGGTGTTCTTACTGAACTCCACCCAACTTCATTCTTGACTGTTCTCTCTAAGACGATCTTTGCATGAGCGGGTTGAACTTGAAGAAAACCTGCACCACATAGCATATCCAATTTCTCTCTTGAAGTCCCATCAAGGCCTCTATAAAATATTTTTAAGTGTTGTTGTTCTGAAAAGCCATGATTGGGGACTCTACGTAAGCACATCTGAAATCTTGTCCAACTCCTACCCAAAGTTTCATCATATTCTTGACGGAAGTGCGTCAACTCTAATTCAGCATCTAACCTCATGTTACTTGGGTAATACCTGTCAAAGAAAGCAATCTCTAATTGATCCCAATTAGTAATTTTCGTCGGATCTTGCGTATCGTGCCATTCACTTGCTCCATCAATAACAAAAAATTTAAACACAGCGTAGTACATCTGTTCTTTTGAAACTCCTTGTGTGATGTAAGAATCACATATCTGTTTGAATTTCTGTATCGCTCTAAGAGGATCTTCTCCAACTCTACCACGAAAATTTCCAAAGTTTTGGAATTGAGCTATCATACCCGGATCTGGACGAAACTTCGGAACATTTATATCTGGAGCACCTACTCCTATAGCAGGGGCACGGAATGGGACTTCTGGTGGGCCATTAGTAAACCAAGGATCTTGATTCATCACGATTTGAGCTTGTCCGTTATTGTTCTGAATATTAACGTTCTCCATTTGGTGAATTAATTCTTCTACTTCTAAGGATTCTTGTTCTTTTCTTCTCTTGTTAGCAAGTCTGATTAATGATTCTGGATTATTAAGGATCGGAGGTGTTGGCTCTAGATCCTTAAAGAGTCTCCTTCGCATACACCAAACCTAAAAACCTGAGAAACTAAACAAGCAAAAAGCGTAAAACTGATAGAAACAAAAATAAAAATAAATGCACTATCACTAAAGGATAAACACCGTGGTCACACGCTACCGTCCCCGGCAGCGACGCCAAAAACTTGGTGGTCCTTTGTGTGTTCTAAATAAATGCAATAAATAATCGAACCACAACCGCAAGTGTACGGTTGTCCCAAGTAGTATGTATGATAATACAGATTCGTTCCAAGGACGTATGGTTGATCACAATGTTTAGCAAGTAGTGATTGATGCACTTATGAAAAATAAAAGATAATAAAATGTTTGTTTGGTTTTGTTGATTAACGCTAATGAATAAAAGACAAATAATTAAATGCAAGTAGAAGCTAAGACGCAAGTAAAATAAGTGAAAACGCAATATGAGATGTAGCACCTGAGAACGCAAGGATCCTCCCAATCCTATTTCCTAACTTATGTTGTTTAAGGGCTAAATTAGTCAATTACAATGGTCGGGATTCTAAATTCCTTATACCCCCGTCAGGGTGGACTATAAGGCGATCCTAAAGTGTCACTAGTCCCGTCAGGGTAAATATGATCCACCGTTGGATGTTTAAGTGTTATTACCTCATTGGCCCTAGGATTAGCTAAGCTCGTCAGAATCATTAACTTCTATCCTAGATTCAATAAATATTTCCGTACCTAAACCCTCCGTCAGGATGATCCAATCGCCACTAATTGGAATAGCCTAGATACTAACACCTGTTCTTAGTTAGCTACTCCAAAAACAGTAAAATAAACTCAATTTATTGAAAAGAGTAAAAGCCCTAATTTAGTTTAATTCAATAAAAACCCAAATTCAACATTCGTTAATTAATAAAATTGGGATTCACCCATTGTTTGTTCTCAAGCACTATGAATTGTTTAGCTCATATTAAAACGAAAAACGAAATTAAAAATAAAGGAATTCATATTTGATTACAAAATTAAAGATAAGAAAAACCTAATTTCCGGAATAGGAATGACTACGAACGGAGATATAGACCCTCTCCAGCTCTTGTAGCTTCTTCTTTCTTCCTTCCGTTGACTTCTCTCTGGTGTTTTATCTTGCAGAATGTGAATTGTGTGTAAAATAGGAGTCCAGACCTCCTTTTATAAGTGCAAATTTGTTCTAGGGCTTGGACCAGAAAATAGAATATTAATTAAATGTCCAAGCCCACTTTCTAAGCCCAAAATCCCGTAACTGCTGATACACCTTCACTAAAACGGCTTTTCCCGATGCGTTACAACTCCGATTGACCTCATTCCAGTTGCTAAAGTTCCGTAACTCGATAAGAAATGATTTCTCTTCAAGGGTCAACAGCTAAATCATCGCTTAAGCACCTCGAAATCAGCAATCTATGGCCTGGAAAATGGATTTGCAGCTCTAAAAATAATATCTTCGGAATTTCTTTTCAAGTCTTGACTCTATCTTTTGATCTTTGACTTTCTAATCGGATTCCTCTTCTAGCTAACATCTAAAACCTGTAAAATCTTCACTAAAAATACCAATATTACGCGCAAAAGCTTAATAAATCAAAAATGCTAGAAATAAAAGAGGAAACTCATATTATTGCATATTTAGTCCAAAAGTCTATCGAATTGATTAAATAAACACCAAAAATGATGTCTCCTAAGGGTCGAAAATAAGAACATTTAAGGAGACATCGCCGATCTAGACGATAGAGGAACCACCCTTCCAAGCAGTGAACCATTTTTTGTCCTTTCTTTATCTCCTCCAACAATAAAAAGAAGGGGTCTCCCTTCTCAAAATTCCTATGTTCCTTATTCTTACCCTACATTTCCCCGGACTATAACTTAGAGAAGTGTAAATAATGGCTCACGAGGTGACAAATTTTGTTCATTATTTCTCTACGACCGACTCACTTGCTTCGTTGTTGAAAAAAATAGGAAAACAACACTTTAATGTTTCCATCATGAGGGAATATGAGAAAGTGAAGATCCTGGATGAATTTATTGTTGGTTATTATTTTGTACCCTATCGCCCTTACACTTTACAGTTGGATCTTGACAACTGCCTTCGCATACGAGCTTGCTTTTAAAAGTAACAAGTCCTTAAATTCTATCTTGATTTTAGCAATTCATATTTATTGGAAATTCTTTCGCAATCATGCACAAACATGTAACTTTGTCACCTCACTCACTAGCCCTTTTTAGACAAAAATGTTAATCTTTGCTTGCTTGATGATGTAGATGACTCGGATACCTCTTGATCTATCTAGAATTTTATGGAGTTCTATGTTAAACCTACATGGTAGTATCTTCTCAATGCTTAGTATCTAATGTGTTGGAGTATTAATCTCCTATAACCTGTTCTCCGCCTTCTTCTACCAATTCGAACTTTTAGTTGAGTTGGCAAGTTAACATGGTATTAGAGAACCAGGTACTTGAGGTCCTGGGTTCGAGTCTCTCCACCGCCACCCACCTCGATATCTCTACGTGCATGGATTAGATCAATCCATCTCCTCTTCTATGCATGCACGTATCCTCTAAGCCTGCTGTTCTCCGCCTTCTTCTACCAGTTCGAACTTTTAGTTGAGTTAGCAAGTTAACATAATGATTGATAGTTGTTCTAATTCTTGCCACTAACTAAGCGGGGACGATTTTGGCTTATCAATGGGCTTGGTGTCTTTACTAACGACTGTGTGGCACTTAGCTCAGTTACTTTGTTTATTTGGGTAACATACCCAATTTCAGGCTTAGTATTACCTCCTACACAAGCACAAGAATACGTTCCTATTTCAGAATTCATATTTTTTTAGTTAAAAGTGCTTTTAAGACTAGAGCACTTTTCTAGAAAAAAATAGGGTGTCTAGAAAAAGAATAAAAATTGCTTTTAATGGACCTAAGATCACTTCAAATGTTTTTTATATGTTTCTCTTAAGAAGTACATTTTTTTTAAAATACGGGAAACACCTTTTTTTGTCAAAAGAAATTCCATTAAAATTGAAAAGTATAGCTCATTACATGCAAGGAAAGCTAACTGATAATCAATAAATACCACTACATTTATAAAAAAAAAAAATTTAAAATTATTGTCCATATAATTGTCAACCCATGTAGAAAGATCAATGCTGGGTCTAGTGCACTGTGCCTAAATATCTGCCACTCTGATGTTTGATCTGTGAATATGGTTGACATTGCAAGCTAGTGATGTCTTCATATTTGTGATATATTAATCTAATTTTGAGACACCATTTTATGTGTATTTGATTAATTTTTTAGGATTTTCCCCCATTATTAGATAATTTCAAATTCATGTCTTGATCGGGAAGTTTAGTACTTTTAGAGCATGGTATAACTTGTGTGTTAATGTGAAATTTTTAAGGTTTATGGAAATAATTAGATGACAAATCGATTCCAAGGAGTTAAGGAAAGAAGATCCAGGAAGAATCTAGAGTTAAAAGGAAACAAAGTTGAATTAGGAAAGAAAAAGCTACCAAGTAAATATGACATGCTAAAAAGTCATCTAGTATTTTGAAGACTGCATAAAATATTACGAATTTGGATGAAATATCTTACCATTAGATAGATCTTTTAGTTGCGTTCGTTTTGACTGGTCGTACACTAAATTTGACCAAGTAACGAAGGAGATATGACCAAATCATTGAAGCAGTGTTTATCTTGTCCTATATTTTTGGGAAACGAATTTGAGTTCGACTTGGACTGTTACTTGCCTTCTACTCCAAGATTTCGACCTAGGGTTAGAAAACACCTATAAATACACCCTCTTATCATTGTAAACATTTCCTTGCTTAATTATTAGTCCATAGTATCAAGTAACAACATCAGGAGAATCAAGTTGACAATATGTATCTTTATTTTAGTTTATTTCTTATTAGCATGAACTAAATTCCCCATAGCTTGGGTTTTGCATATGTATAATATTTGAATTCTATTTTCTTCTACATAAGTTTGTTTGGAAAAAACCATTGAAAATCGATTGAGCTTTTTAACCTTTATTTTTTATGTGCTTTGATGTAATGCTGTAGTTCTTGCTAATGCACGAGTATAGGATTACCATAGCAGTTGGATGGTCACCCGGAAGGGGTGTCTAATTGTTAAAACACCACATAAACGTCTAGTATACGGTAGTGATCCTGACGGGCTTGCCTAACTAGATAGTCACCAAGGTTTGAGAGTAACCACCGATCATTGCGTTGGGTCCCCTTACCCAACTCTCATGGTAATTGTTAGGTCGCCACCTAAGTCCACCCGGAAGTGGCTTAGGAGGATTATAAAATCCTGACTACTTACTCTAAGAGATTTAATCACTGTTATAACTAGTAGAAGAATTAGAAGGTTAAGTGTATACTAGCAAACCTAAGTTATATCTCTCATCTCATTATTTTGTATTGACTTTATTGCATTAGTTATTAGCTTAATTATTATGTTTCCAAATTATTCATCTTTATTTTCTCTCTTTTTATTCAAGCAACTATTCTTTACTTCGCTTTCTTTTCTAACCTTAATTCTGACATACTAAATCCCTGCGAACGAATCTTACTTACATAACAAAACTTGCAAACGGTCTATGATACTTGCAGTTCTTATCTTTATTTATCATTATTTTATCACACCCTAGCCACCACCAGTTAGAAACTATTAAAGGGATTTACGATTTTCACATAAAACAGGGAAGATACTCCAGTTTGCGCGAGACATGTCAAAATACCTTTAAGTACTTCAAGTTTATCAGAGTAAAATGAGTTACTCAGACGATTGGTCCATGAAACCAATTTATTGGCATTCAAAAGAGGCCAAACCTTCCCATATGCAACAAATCTGATAAACATTTGTCTTGAAAAATTAAGTATGGAGTTGCCTAGTTTATTAATTTGATTGAAGCAATTCCTGACTATTTCCACAAATTAAAGAACCACACATCATTGAACCAACAAATATCATTCTCATCCTGCTCGGGACTAATCCATGATTGTTGATTTGTTTAATTAATTCAATTATGGATAATCCTTTGTTGGATTGAAGTGTCGAGGCTCCCAAAAAGTTCTGTAATCATTTTGTCCATTCCAAGATTGATCATCTTTGGATCCCATTTACTAGTGAAGAGACATCGCATCTTAACTTTCCAAATACGAATGTATGGCGTGCTAATTCTATTATCCCATCCTTTCTTGAAAAATCAATCAACAATTTTGATGATACATTCATCAATATTTTCACTTTTCTTGGATAACCTTTGTTTGATATTGAAAATGAAGCCTGAGCCGCACTATTAAACGTGCATGATATCATAAGGTGTCCAATGGATTCAGACTGGTAATCACACCAGTCATAGGATTTATTCATAGCATATTTCTAGTTAAAGAGATTTTTCTTTGTAGGAATATCACCTTTGTACACTTTCTAGCATAATATTCTAATATTTGTTGGGATATTTGTTTTTGATATGATATTTCAAATTTCAGGGTCGATAAGATTTGGAGTATACGAAGATTGGCTTCTAGATTAGATCTCCTTGCTAATGATAACGTGATACCCAAATTCAGTTGAGTATTTTGGTCTTTGTATGAGGCAAAATAATATTGTCATCTTGATCGAGTTGAAGAAGAGGTAAATCTAGAATCTAATTATAGATAGTGATTGGAAACGATGTCTAACCAAGTTAGTGTTCCATCCAGTACAATTCTCATTAAAGAGCTGTGTAACCACAAAGATATTACCACCATCAGGTTTATCTAGATTCATGTTCTTATTTAACCATTTATGATCTCAGTACTTGTATCAACACCATTACCAATCTGAAATAAGCATTCTTCTTTCAGGAATTGAAGACTAATATCTCTCCTTTTGATATTTATTTAGGTACTAGAGAGACATCATTTAGGTATGCTTTTAAGGTTTATTGTGGGATTTATCCCAATATTTGACGTTATCTGAGTTGTAGCTAGTTTTGGATGATATATGCATGTTTGGAGCATTTTGAGAGAATTTATGTGTTAAGTGTGCAACTCCTAGGTATATTACTTTACTTATATCCCAAGATGAGGATATAAATTTAAAAAGTTTTGAAGAAACCAAAACTAAGTCACAAAAGGAGTCAAGAAGCTCATTAAAAGCACTACATTAATTTATGACAAAATGCTTCTCGTTGGCTTGCAAAAATCATAACAAATATATGGTAGTGAATTAAATGATGAAATTTACACACAAGGTATCTCTTGATGTCAAGTAGACGTGGTAAAAGAGCGTCCTATTTTAAATTGAGACGTGCAAGTGATGCTAGTTTACTTAAGAGACCCAAAGCATTCCAAATGTAGAAGAGTCCATTGGGCCAGTTTTGACTCACTTAAGATGGCCCATATGAGATAAAATGCTAGATACTATATATAATTATTTTGACCAACAAAACATACCACTCGTCAATTTGAAGAGCTAGAAACATAGAGAGCAAGGAGGCAAGGGTTGGAGTTCAAGAATAATACTTTTATTTACTTAATTAGTGTAATTCTTCCCACTTTTTATTTCCTTCTTTAATTATGACCATATTATATTTTCTTTTCTTTTATTTAATTATGAAACATGTCATTAGTAGCTTGAGATACTCAAGTATGACCCTATTTTCTGATGTTGATTGAATTTGTATAATTTGAGATTTTATATTTAAATAAAATAATGATTGTTGTTGTTGTATTTATCTTTCTTCTTCATGCTTCATTTTCATATGGTGTGCACATATTTTGGATTACTTAGCTATTATATTACGCCTGAAAGGGAGATTTGGTGGGGGACCTAGGATAAAATATGCCTTTTGGAGTTCATGACTCGGAAGAGCTAAACTGACTAGTCAATTGTGTGAGGGTAGAATAGTCTTAATCATTAGTTAATATTGTAGGTTCCTTGAGAAAATGATCTTAGTATTACATAGCAGCCCCTACTTACTCGGAAGAGAATTAGGGTGTATAACTAAATCTTGATTAGAAAAAACATCATATTTACCCTTAGAATTACAATTAAGTCCATGTCTTGACTAGTGGCGAGTATGAGTATCTCGAGCTATATCTTTCTTCCCCTTTCACAACCTTATTTTATTTTCCTTAGTCTATTTAGTAGTTGATTCTGGATTAATTAGCAATCTTACAAAAACCAAATAGAAATCTTTTCCTTAGTCTTTTTATTAACAATGAATTTCTAACTCTGAAATAAAGTCCAATATTAAATCATAAATTCTTGTGGAGACGATACTATTATTAACACTATTACTACTTGTAACGACTCTTACAATTGCGATGAGTCATCCTCCGAGAGTTTATTATTTGGCACACCTCGGGGGATAATAAGTTTTGTCGCCATTTCCATGGATTAGTTAATTAACTGTTCTTTTAGATTTATTTTTAGTTTTGTTGTTAGATTTTGCACTTGTTTTTTGCTTTGTTTTTCACAAATACTATAATTAGAGAAATGGATTAAGGTCAAAGTTTTATGTGAATATGTACGGAGGATATTATTCAAACCCTGGTCTATTAAACTATGTGGAAGACTCTTCCTATTATCAACAATGGGGGTAGTAACTACTACCAAGTACCTTATCAATACCCGCAAGAGTAAGGATGGTTGTAAATGAGCGAAGAGTTGCAAGAGGTATATTGTGGAAGTTGGATTGTAGAGTTTAGTATGGCGGAGGAATAGTTAAGTGAAATTCAAGAGGCTATACTCAAGCGGTTACAAGATGAAGAAAGTTTGACCCTTCTTTATATAACTTTAGATTGGGGGTCTTTCCCAATGCTTGGAACTCGTAATGTAATTGTCATTACCCAAGGTGTGATAAAATAATGATGCAAAACACACACACCTCGAGAGAAAGAATTAATTTCTGAAAGTGTACATATCGTTACAAGTAATAAGTAAGTAAATTGAGTATCGTTCTTAGTGACCACTAAAGTTAATTCTAGGATAGCGTTCTTATGAAGTGTAATGGAAAGAGTTTCTAAATTAAATACAAAGAAACTTAAACAGATATTTTTTTTGGTTTTTAGTTTAAATAACTAGAATTCAAATATGATTAATTAACTAGGAAATAAACTAAATACAAGAAGATAAACTACGGAGAGAGTATGAGAGTATAGCTCGAGAAATCGCAAGTATTCCCCAGTATTATCTATTTTACGGTTTATTGTTAAAGGGTGAATTGGGTAAGTATGCAATAGCTGAGATTCTAAACCGCCATGGTAGCTTAGGAGGCTACTTCAGCACTACTAGGAGAATCGGGTAGGGGACCGTACACAATGTTCAGTGGTTAAATCTAACCCTATTGACTATATAGCTAGCAAGACCGTCAAGATCACGATCGCACACTACATGATTATGTATCATTCTCAATAATTGAAACCCTTTTTAGAGTGAAGATCCTAATTACTAAGGGCAATCCTATACTTGGCCAGAGTAAGGGCTAGAATATATAACAAATACATAATACGAAATAATTAAAATAAAAATTCAATTTAAAGATGTAATCACCCAATTCTAGTAAAAAGCATAAATAAAAAATAGGGTTCATACATTATAGATGTTTTCAAACTATTAATTAACTAGTGCTAAGGAAATAATAAAAATTAAGAACTAATAATGTAATATTCATGTTCAGAAGATTACACAAAATAAAATTACACTATTAATTGCTGACGAATGACAAAAGAGTTGGAATGGCATGAAATGTTTCAAAGCTTCTTCTCCTCTTCTCTTCTCTGCTCCAAGCGATTTTTCTATATTAATTATGATTGGGGACCCTTTTTAATGTTAAAAGATAATATATATATATATATATATATATATATATATATATATATGATCCATCACGTTTTATGGTTATGGGCCTTTTTTAAGTGACCTAATCCAACCCAAAACGTTTTACTAAAGGGTGGACTGCTTTGTACTATGACAATGGCAAATTATATAACTTCTTCAATTCAGTTCCGAATCACAAACCGTGGATCATACACGCTCCTAACTCCAAGTAATTTCTAGACATGAAAGGGAATCTCTATAATCTTCATCAATATTGCATAGGAACTAAAAAAACCTACTTTCAAATCTGGCAAGCACATGCTTTCGCTTTCTAAAAGTGGTTGAATCTTCTGTTTTTTCCATAACAAAGGGGTAATATCGATTTCATCACTTCTTATCATCATCTTGGAGTATCTTAGCAACAAAGTACCTAAGAGCTGCATACTGGACACACAAATAACACAAAAAAGCTCAAGAAATAGCATACATATCGAAACTAGACAAGAAATATAAATCATGGGAAAAATCCCTCAACTAAGTCATAAATACTCCCAAAATGATTTCTCGTGACTAGCATATTCTATCAAATAAATGGATATATCAGTAATTAAAGACTTTGTATGCTCACACTGTGATGTCTCCCTATTTGTTCTAATTCTTAGCCCCTTGGAGACATCCTTTTAGGTGAATAAATGACTTATTTGATAGACTTTTAGGCTTATTTGATCATATTACACTTTCTCCCTTTGGAAATTAACTATTTGCAGAATCTGAGCTTTTGTGCGTAAATTTGACTATTTTTAATGCAAAGTTAATTGGTTCTTGAATCTCATGAAAGACCAATCCAAGGAGAAGAAGTGAGAATAAAGTCTTAGTGTATTTTAGAGTGTTAGGAAATGATTTTGAGTCGAGTTTCTATTTTTAAAGTGCACTTTCCTATTTCGAATTCTTGATTTATTGATTTATTCTTTTTAAGCATATGCGGTTTAATTATTTATTTAATGTGAAGCTTTAAAAGATAAATGGTAATTACTTAGAGACCAAGTCAAGATGAGGATGAAAGGAAAGAAGATTTACATGGAAATAAGAAGATTTAGGAAAGATTTATTCAAAGGAGGAAAAGATAAAGCTGCCTTTTGAAATCTGAAATCCAGCCACGTTTTAGGAATTAAATCATAATAAAAGATTGGCTAGGATTCTGGACGAGTGGTCTGCACCAATAGAAAGAGCTTTTCAAGACAAGTGGTTTCATATATTGGAACTTCTCAAACGGATAAGTATTGAAAAAGATATGACCAAATCAAATCAGCAGAATCTTATCTTTTAGAGCTACGAATTTAAGAGTCTTTGCCTTGTCTTCCACTCCAAGCAAATTCGACCTAGGGTCTTCCAACACCTATAAATACACCCCTTAGACCTCATTATTTAGTACCTCTGACAATTTATTCAATATCCTTAGAGAGAGAGTCAAAGACCTCTCATAATTCATTCAATTCTTAACATCCTTAGAGAGAGCGTCAAGAGGCGGAAGCAAGAGCAGAAGCTGGAGACTGTCTATATCTCCAACAACAGTTCAAGCCAATTCCTCTATCTAGGTTCTTATTTTATTTCTGTTATTAGAAACATGTATAGTATTAATTTCTTTACTGTTTTTACTTTCAATATGAGCTAAACCTTAATTACTTGAGAATCGCAATAAAGGGATGAACACTAATTAATTTAATTTATGTTTTGAATTTGGGATTGCATGATTTAAATAGGATTGAATTTTATATATTGGTTATTACTTTGTTTTTATTACTAATTCTTTTCCGCGCAACTAGAATTAGCTTTTAGTATTTGGGCTATTCACTTTATTGGCGAAGTGATCATCCGACAGGGGGGTTTGAATACAGATCTAGGTAATACCCGTGTAATGTCTGTTATTGACCGACAGGCTTAACTAGTTACATAGCCAAAGAGGTAAAATCATATCATCCGAAGAGGCATATTCGACCATGCAGGTGTTTATGATACTTTAGGATAGCTTCTAGGTCCACCCGACAGGGGGCTAGGAGATATTAGAGTCCCGACTAATATTATAATTCCAATTCTACCCTTAAACATAGCATAGATTATATTGAATAAGTGGATTCCTTGCGAGACTCAAGTATAGCTCATATCTGCATCTAGTCCTTTAGTATTTATTTTCAATTATTTAATTTCATGCATTATTAGGATTAATATAAAAACCAAATAAATATTTCTCATCTTTTATTTTCTGTATTTGCAATTACTACTACTTATCTGTTGAACACTTGGGTTATACCAGTCCAATCCCTGAGAACGAATCCGACTTATCGGAGTATTACTTGGACAACCGTACACTTGCGGTTAAGTGGTTCCTCTATTTTTGCACTTAATTTTATAACACCCCAGGACCCACCAAGTTTTTGGCGCCGCTGCCGGGGATTGCAGCGTGTGACCCCGGTGTTTAATCTCTAAGTAGTTTTAATTGTTTATTTATTTTTTGCAGTTTTACGCTTGTTTTTGTTTTTGTTTTGCTTTTACAGGTTCTTTATTTAGGTAATGTTCAAGAGATTTGATTGAAAGATGTATAGAGGACATTACCCAGATCCCGATCCATATGACTATTGGGAAGACTCTTCGGGACAACAACAATGGGGTAGTAACTTCTACCAATAATCCTATCAATACCCGCAAGAGCAGGATTGGAACAACCAATGGATCGGGAATAATCAACAACAAACATCATATCAGTATCAGCAAGAACATGAATGGAACAACCATTGGGTTGAAAACATTCAACAACCCTCACCTCAACACTATCAGCAAGAGACACTACTAGAGAGAGTCAATCGCCTACGCGAGGAATTTCAAGCAGGAGAACCAGAGCGTAAGGCAAGAGAAGAGGAATTCAAAGCCACCCATGCACTCATACAACAGAGCCTATATGAAATGGCTGCCCGAAACAACCCTCCTAACTTAGTTGAAACTGATAGTATGTCTTATGAAGATTCCACTCCCCCGAGGGATAGAAGAGATCAACTGGAAGAAGTAGTTGAGGAGGAGGTGTTGAAGGAAGATATTAGTGATAGTGATATGACCATCATGCCGGTTATAAATGAATACCACCATGTGGTTGAAAATCCTATTAGCATGGTGGAAGAAGGAGTAGCAAAGAAAATCCTAGAAATTGAAACTGAGATTGCTATTCCCATGGTGCGTGCACAGGATCATGATACAGAACACAAACAAGAAAAAGAGGTGATCGAGATTCAGATTCCACATCAAGAATATGATGAAGTAATAGTGGAAGATTGGGTTGAAAGCGAAGACGAATGTGAAGTGGTTGAGATATCCACCGAAGAATTCAAAGATCACAATACAATAGAAGTCGAATCTCCACCACAAAAAGTTCACCAACCACTATCTCCACCACAAATCATCATTAGAGATAGAATATCGGAATCACCTCTATCACTACAAATGATCAATAGATGCTACGCAAGAAAGGTGCTACACCGCGAGAGTAAAGCGGCAAGGAGGAGCACCTACCCACCACACTTTAAAGAGGAACGCGAGATTAAGGAGAATAAAAATGAGCTTATACCGTTGAGGACGGTTATCTACTATCGTGTGGTGAAGAATGAGTTTCGTCGTGAAAATAAGAAGGCGAGACGAAGTACTTACCCACCCCCTTTCAAAGATCGACTAAATAACATTCGAAGGGGGAAGGTTCAGAAACTTACATGCCAAGGACGAGGCGAATTTAAGCGGAGGAGAACCGCAAGGGCCTCATTACCATCTTCATGGAAGGTAACGCGTCGAACTTAAAGACGTAATAAACAAAAGTGCTTCTTGGGAGACAACCCATGTTTAATTTGCTTTATGTTTTTTAATTCCTAGTGTATAATTCTAAATTAGTGTCGAGTTTTAGTGTCTACTTTTAAAAGAAATGAGAAAGGTAGTGTGTTATTGGTGCAGGAATTGTTTGGGATGCTAGGAAACAAAAGAAGAAATTCAAGGAAAAATTCGGCGCGAGGTCCGGTATACCGCCCCAGAACCCCGGTATACCGCAGGAAGAGAACACGTGTCACGGGTTACTACCGCGGGTTTTATACAGAAGTAAGAAAAAAATTTCGATGCGCGGTCCGGTATACCGCGTGTGATGTCCGGTATACCGCATGAGGGAAAAACCCGTACCACGGGTTAGGTACCGCGGGTTTTTGGACGGAAAAGAGATATTAAACAGTAGCAAAAACCCGTGCCACGGGGTATATATCACGGGTTCTTGGCAGAGACGAAAAAAAACAAAACAACAGAAGCTGCGGTACACCGCGACTTAGGTCCGGTGCACCGCGCCATGGCGGTTGTGAGGAGTTTGAGGCCCAGTCAACTTCTTACCTTGTAAAGATCAAACCCTAGCCTCCCCCAATACGAATTTTCCAGACCTTAACCCTTATATACCTGCACAAAGACCACTACAACACCAAAGAACATCAAATCCTTCCTCCTATTTCATTCTAAACACACATCTAACACCACAATCCTTCAAGAAAATCAAGAAATCTTCTCCTTCAACCTTAACCTCTTCCTCAAAGCTTCAATCCTATTCACTAAACCTTCCCCAAGCCATTAAATATTGATTACCCATCTCATATAACACCTAAATACTTCATTACAAATCCTCAAAAAATCAAATTTCAAAACTCCTCTCTAGTTTTTGATTATTTGAAGTTTTGAGTTTGGGGTCCATTGAGATGTCAAAGATTGGGAGGTCAAGAATACCATGAAGAGAAAATAGAAGTTGGAGAAGCTTGTATTACTTTTGGGTGTTGAAAGATGTAGTTGGAAGAATGGAAACTTTGGAGGATAATCATGAAGAGGTGATTGACAACCATAGGAAAGAGTCACAAAAGAGTTGGAGCTTATGCAAATCATATTACGTGGAGTGAGAAATGTTCAACATGCCACCTACGCAACACAAGGAGCTCAACCTACATGCAACCATGGAAACCAGCTTCGTGCTGGTTCAGATACGTTTTCCTATCCCTTTCTTATTTGTTTTATTTGTTTATTTGCTTTATTGAGTCTTTATCGAGTCGTGGGGACACGACTCATTTTTGAGTTTGGGGTGGGGTTCGTTGCCTCATCTCAATTTTATGTGTTTTACAGTTTTTTTTAATTTTAGTTTGAGGAATGTTTTGACTGTAGAGCTGTAGAGTGTTTTAAATGCCCCCATCAAGCATGCTTTTTATAAATTTATGATAGAAAATAGTTGACTTTAGGAGTTAGTGTAAACTGTACTTTGATTGCATGCAAATATGAGATAATTGATAGGAAGAATTAATGAACAATGCAAAAGAGGTAAACTTGTGCTTAAGGATAATCGGTGGTTTGTAGAACGTGAGATCTAAATGAGTAGAGAACCCACTTAGGTATGAACTAGAGACAAATTGTGTGAATAGGAAGATGATAGAGGCAGTTCTTTGTTAGCCCTTTGAATCCTTTTTGGCTGTCTATCCCTGAATTAATTTTATCCTTCTTAGACAAATTTTTAGCCTTTAAGCCTTTCTTTTGTCGCCACATTATAAGCCAATTTCCCTTTAGATTGTTAGGCATAACCATATGACCCGCACTTGAATCACGATCCTGAGACTTCCTGTCTTGAGCTTGAGTTTGGGGTGGTGGGTCCACCATTATGGGAATTTATTGGGTTGGGAGTTTTGAGCTTATCAATGTTGCTTTGTGCTATATATGATGATGATTCACAGGTTTATCATATTGTAACCCTTTGCCGGGGTAATAGTAAATGGAAAAGAAGCTATAAAGCTAAAATCATGAATAGGCATGAAGAAAAATAGCATGATATCTCAACATTAAAGAGAGAGTCATAGCTATACAAAAGAAAAAAATAAATATAGAAACGAAAAGTTATATGGAAAGAATATATATTTGGACCGGCAAAGTGGAAATTTTAGGTGAATCATCCTTAGTGCTTATTGGGTTAATTTGGGGACGCTAATTAAGCGCGTCAATTGGGTTGAGTGAGAACGTTATTCGAGTGTAAACTCAAGCTCTTTGACAGTTTTGTTGATGGTAAGTGAGGAGAGAGCCAAAAGCTCACTTCAAATTTACCAAATATACATACCATACCGTCCTTCAGCCTATGCTAAAACCATAAAGTCCTCGTGATTCCTAGATGCACAGTGAGTTAATAGGGAGTATTCTAAGTGGAGCCTTCAACACAAGTAAAGATCGAGGAACACCCTATAGCCACCATCTTGAGATAAGTAATAAGCGTAACCTTCTAGCATTGTGAAATTAATTTTGGATTGATATTGTTTTGTATTTGATTTTGCATGATAAGTGTAGGTGTATATTAATTCCTAGGGTAGACTATATGAAATTTGTTTTAAGTTTTGCTTTGGGATTATTTACTAGATTCTACCTTCTGCGTTCACCTAAAAGATCCTTTGTTTTTATTTTACTTTGTCGGGACGACAAAGGTTTGAGTTTGTGGTCTTGATGTCTCCCTATTTGTTCTAATTCTTAGCCCCTTGGAGATATCCTTTTAGGTGAATAAATGACTTATTTGATAGACTTTTAGGCTTATTTGATCATATTACACTTTCTCCCTTTGGAAATTAACTATTTGCAGAATCTGAGCTTTTGTGCGTAAATTTGACTATTTTTAATGCAAAGTTAATTGGTTCTTGAATCTCATGAAAGACCAATCCAAGGAGAAGAAGTGAGAATAAAGTCTTAGTGTATTTTAGAGTGTTAGGAAATGATTTTGAGTCGAGTTTCTATTTTTAGAGTGCACTTTCCCATTTCGAATTCTTGATTTATTGATTTATTCTTTTTAAGCATATGCGGTTTAATTATTTATTTAATGTGAAGCTTTAAGATAAATGGTAATTACTTAGAGACCAAGTCAAGATGAGGATGAAAGGAAAGAAGATTTACATGGAAATAAGAAGATTTAGGAAAGATTTATTCAAAGGAGGAAAAGATAAAGCTGCCTTTTGAAATCTGAAATCCAGCCACGTTTTAGGAATTAAATCATAATAAAAGATTGGCTAGGATTCTGGACGAGTGGTCTGCACCAATAGAAAGAGCTTTCCAAGACAAGTGGTTTCATATATTGGAACTTCTCAAACGGATAAGTATTGAAAAAGATATGACCAAATCAAATCAGCAGAATCTTATCTTTTAGAGCTACGAATTTAAGAGTCTTTGCCTTGTCTTCCACTCCAAGCAAATTCGACCTAGGGTCTTCCAACACCTATAAATACACCCCTTAGACCTCATTATTTAGTACCTCTCACAATTTATTCAATATCCTTAGAGAGAGAGTCAAAGACCTCTCATAATTCATTCAATTCTTAACATCCTTAGAGAGAGCGTCAAGAGGCGGAAGCAAGAGCAGAAGCTGGAGACTGTCTATATCTCCAACAACAGTTCAAGCCAATTCCTCTATCTAGGTTCTTATTTTATTTATGTTATTAGAAACATGTATAGTATTAATTTCTTTACTGTTTTTACTTTCAATATGAGCTAAACCTTAATTACTTGAGAATCGCAATAAAGGGATGAACCCTAATTAATTTAATTTATGTTTTGAATTTGGGATTGCATGATTTAAATAGGATTGAATTTTATATATTGGTTATTACTTTGTTTTTATTACTAATTCTTTTCCGCGCAACAAGAATTAGCTTTTAGTATTTGGGCTATTCACTTTAGTGGCGAAGTGATCATCCGACAGGGGGGTTTGAATACAGATCTAGGTAATACCCGTGTAATGTCCGTTATTGACCGACATGCTTAACTAGTTACATAGCCAAAGAGGTAAAATCATATCATCCGAAGAGGCATATTCGACCATGCAGGTGTTTATGATACTTTAGGATAGCTTCTAGGTCCACCCGACAGGGGGCTAGGAGATATTAGAGTCCCGACTAATATTATAATTCCAATTCTACCCTTAAACATAGCATAGATTATATTGAATAAGTGGATTCCTTGCGAGACTCAAGTATAGCTCATATCTGCATCTAGTCCTTTAGTATTTATTTTCAATTATTTAATTTCATGCATTATTAGGATTAATATAAAAACCAAATAAATATTTCTCATCTTTTATTTTCTGTATTTGCAATTACTACTACTTATCTGTTGAACACTTGGGTTATACCAGTCCAATCCCTGAGAACGAATCCGACTTATCAGAGTATTACTTGGACAACCGTACACTTGCGGTTAAGTGGTTCCTCTATTTTTGCACTTAATTTTATAACACCCCAGGACCCACCACACTGCACCACCAAAAATTAACCAAAGCGAAGAGTTTAAGGAATTAGCGGAGTATGTGATTGGATATTATGGATTGGTTGAGATAGAAACATGTATGGAGGAATGAATTCTTGCAAAGAAGTATATTGGAGCTAAATTCGTCGAAGATCTATGGGTAATTGATGTCTCCCTAATTGTTCTTATTTTAGACCCTTGGGAGACATCATTTTTGGTGTTTATTTGATTAATATGATAGACTTTTGGACTAAATTTGCAATAATCCGGAATTACCTTTTTATTTCTAGCATTTTTAATTTATTAAACTTTTGCGCGTAATATTGGTATTTTTAGTGTAAAGTTTACAGGTTTTAGATGTTAGCTAGGAGAGGAATCCGAGGAGAAAGTCAAAGATCGTGAATTAGAGTCAAGACTTGAAGACAAATCCCGAAGATATTATTTTTAGAGCTGAAAATCCACTTTCCAGGCCATAGATTGCTGATTTCGAGGTGCTTAAGCGATGATTTAGCCGCTGACCTTTGAAGAGAAATCATTCCTTATCGAGTTACGGAACTTTAGCAACTGGAATGAGGTCAATCGGAGTTGTAACGCATCGGGAAAAGCTGTTTTAGTGAAGGTCTATCATCAGTTACGGGATTTTGGGCTTAGAAAGTGGGCTTGGACATTTAATTAGGCTTTTAATTTCTGGTCCAAGCCCTAGTCCGAATTTTTACTTATAAAAGGAGGTCTGGACTTCTATTTTTCATACAATTCACATTCCACAAGATTAAACACCAGAGAGAAGCAACAGAAGGAAGAAAGAAGAAGCTACAAGAGCTGGAGTGGGTCTATAGCTCCGTTCGTAGTCATTCCAATTCCGGAAATTAGGTTCTTTTCGTATTTTAATTTTGTAAACAATATGAATTCCATTTCTTTTTATTTAGTTTTTAATTTTAATATGAGCTAAATTTCCATTAGTGCTTGAGAACAAAACAATGGGTGAATCTTGATTTTATTATTATAACGAATGTTGAATTTGGGTTTTTATTGAATTAAATTAAATTAGGGCTTTTACTCTTTTCGACAATTTGTGAATGTTTACTGATTTTAGAGTCGCGAACTAAAATTAGGTATTAGTATCTAAGCTATTCCATATATGTGGCGTATGGATCATCCTGACGGGGGGTTTAGGTACAGAAATAATTGTTCAATCTAGGATAAAAACTATTGATTCTGACGAACTTAGTTAATCCTAGGGCCAATGTGGTAATAAATCTTAATCATCCAACGGTGGATCATATTTACCCTGACGGGACTAGTGACACTTTAGGATCGCCTTGTAGTCCACCCTGACGGGGGTATAAGGATATTAGAATCCCGACCATTGTAATTGACTGATTTAACCCTTAAACAACATAAGCTAGAAAGTAAAATTAGGAGGATCCTTGCGTTCTCAAGTACTACATCTCATATTGCGTTTTCATACATTTTACTTGCGTCTTATCTTTTACTTGCATTATTATTCTATCTTTCATTTAGTTATAATAAACAAAACCAAAACAAACAATCTATCCTCTTTCATTTTCATAAGTGCATCAATCGCTATTTGCATAAACATTGTGATCAACCATCCGTCCTTGGAACGAATCTGATTATCAGAATTACTACTTGGGACAACCGTACACTTGCGGTTGTGGTTCGATTATTATTTGTATTTATTTAGAACACACAAAGGACCACCAGTAATGAAAGATAAGATAGATTTTATACCGTCAAACATGGTCATCAAATGACATGATAGCAATTGGTTTCATCGTGAGAACAAGGCGGCAAAATATGGAAGCTGCAAAATACAATACAAATATAGATAAATAAAAATCAAGGGTGAGTGATTCCCTAAGCTACGGTTCCTAGGAAAATGTGAGTTTAAGTGGAGGAGTACCGCGAGCGGCTCAAGATAATTTATAGGTAAGTTTTTATGTCGAGTTTACCGACGTGATAAACAAAAGTGCATCTCGGGTAATCCAAGGTCAAAAGGGGTAAAATCCAATATTTATACTCTTTTTCATACGTTAGTGTATAATATTGCATTAGTTTAGCATTTGATTAGTATATATTACACATAACGAGAAGAGTAGTGGAGTTAATTTAATGTGCATGTCAACTTCATTGAGGTTCGGGTCAAAACAGTGGGGTAAAATAGAGAAACAATGATATACTGGAAAATTAGAGCCTTCGTTGGAAAATATGAGGGTCCCCCTGCGTTGAGAGCACTTTTTCTACGTAAAAAGAAAAAAATCATCGAATTTTCAGTTTTTTTTCAAATTTTTATCGAGAAAAGAAATAAAAAGGGTTTTAGGGTCAGGGTGAGCCCTAACCTAGCATAGGAACAACAAAAACTTGACCAAATCGACGGTTAGGTGCCATTGGACGCCTCAAGTTTGTGAATTTTGTACAAAACTTCTAATAGGCATAATTTCTTGCTCGGGTATTAGAATTCACTTTTTCTTGTGACGAGATCACATATTTTTCCGAGTTCCATCAAATTCCAAAGACCGTATATTGATAGGAGCTAACATAAGAAAGTTATGGCAAAATCCTTGATATTATGTACACTACACAAATTTTGGAATAATACTACAAGCTATCGATTAAGAGTTTTGGGGATATCTTCACACCGCTGGCTAGATAGAGAAGTCTAGTTTCTAATTCCATAAATCACACCTCATTTTGGTATTTTATGAAAAATTTATGATCAAGTTGGTGAATTGCAACACTAAAAAATAAGGGGTTTTCCCAAATTTGCACCCCCCTTTGGCTCCAAATCGATCGAAGATGCCACGAAACTCCATACATATCATAAATCAAGATCATGAACCGAGAAAGTCAGCCCCTGACTTGGGTATTGAGCGATTCTCGTGAAGGTAATCACTCTTTCCTATCTCATTAACTTTTATAATATGTGTTAGTATACATTTCCAACTTTTTACTACTTTAGAGTCTTTTTAGAGTCATGGGAACATGACTCATCTTTGAGTTGGGGGTTGGGTACTAGTTGCCTTAGTCCCCATTTTATGTGTTTACTAGCTTCTGACAACCAAAAATATCTATAAAAAAATTTAAATAAAAAAACAAAATAAGAATTAGTATTGAGTAAATAAAAAAGTAGGTGTTAAACTAGTAATGTCCTTTGAAAACATGTATATATGAGTCAATGATAGGAGAAACTTCTTGTATATTAAATTTTCCATATTTTATATTTGAGATGCATATATGAAAATGTGTTAATGTGGAAAGAACATTAGAGAACAATGCATATGACGACTAGAAACTATGTGAGAACTGAGTAGGTATGTAGAATGTGAGATCTAACCTAGTTGAAATGTTACTTCAATTGCGACTTGATGTAAATAAGTTGACGAGATTACATAGCTAGGAAAAAAATTCATCGAATTTCGAGTTTTTGTCAAAATTTTATCAAGAAAATAAAAAAAAGAAGGGGTTTAGGGTCAAAGTACTCCCTAAACTAGCATAGGTGCGTCCTAAACTCAACCAAATCACCAATTTAATGCCTAGGCACGCCTAAGGTGCCACTGGATGCCTCAAGTTTGTGCATTTTGTCAAAACTTCTAACGGCCATAACTTCTTTCTCAGGTGTTGGAATCCACTTTTCTCGAGACTAAATCGTGTATTATTTCGAGATCTATTCAATGCAGTATACCATATATCAATATGATATACCGTAAGAAAGTTATGGATAAATCCTTGAGATTCTACACACAACACCATTTTCGAAAATAAAATGCAAACTATTGACTAAGAGTTTTAGGGAGATCTTGGTACCACAGGATAGGTATAGAAATATAGTTTCTAATTCCGCACACCACACATCATTTGGATATTTTACGAAAACGTTATGATCAAAACAGTGACGTGCAACGCTACGATTTGACCCACAATGCCACAAAACTCTATACATATATATCATAAATCTAACATCATGGACCGAGAACGTCAACCCATAACTTGGGTACTGAGCGATTCAGTGAAGTTAAACAGTTTTTCCTATCTCTTTAGTTTGTATAATTTGTGTTAGTGTATATTTCCACGTTTGTACTAATTAGAGTCTTTTTTGAGTAGTGGGGACGTGAATCATCTTTGAGTTGGGGGTGGGATACTAGTTGTCATAGCCCTAATTCTATGTGTTTACTTGCTTTAAGAAAAACCAAAAGATCAAAAAAAAATTAAAATGAAAAATCAAAATAAAAATTAGTATAGAATAGATAAGGAAAGTATGTGTTGAACTAGTAACGTCCTTTGAAAACATGTATATATGAGTCAATGATAGGAAAATTTTCTTGCCTTTTGAATTTTCCATATTTTATATTCGAAATGCGCATATGAAAACATGTTAGTGTGGAATGAATATTAGCAAACAATGCATATAAGGGACTAGAAACTAAGTGAGAACTGAGTAGGCGTGTAGAACGTGAGATCTAGCCTAGTTGAAAAGCTACTTTTTTTTGGTCGAATGTAAAATACATTAAATAAACAAAGGTTCATTACACATTAACCAATCCCTAATGGATGAAAGTCATTCAAAAGAAGAGTATCTAATTGGGAGGGTGGAAAGAAATTCCAAAGGCTAAACAGCGAGCCTTTAAGCTCTTGTTTAGCCACCCAATCAGCAACCATATTACTTGATCTTCTAACAAAAGTGATCTTGAGTTTTTTGTCCCTCTTACACAAAAGAATATTCCTAACTATGACCTTTACTTTAACAAAAAAAATTCTACGAGGCATAGTTTGTTTGATTACATTAAAACAGTCATTCTCAATTTCAACAGAGTCATTAGAAAAATCTTTAGTTAAGACACAAGCTTCCAATAATCCCCTTGCTTCTGCTTCTAAAATTGAGTTGGCTTGAATTTTCTTTGCAACTCCTCCTCGCATTTTACCTGTCGAGTCCCTAATAATACAAGCAATAGAAGCTTGGTTAGTGTTAGGATTAAAAGATGCATCACTATTAATCTTATAATGTCCTGTAGGTGGAGGTTTCCAATTAGAGATCCTCCTGCCTAAAATGTTTGAGTCCTCCTCTCCAACTGTAATAATATTACCAATATTACAGTTTACAGCTACACTTTGATTTTCATTCAATTATGATATAACAGACTCTAAATGAGAGTTGTTTAATATTTTAGCCTCAGATTTAGTTCTAGTAGCTAGATGGTGGTCCTTTGTGTGTTCTAAAAATAAATGCAAATGCTAATCGAACCACAACCGCAAGTGTACGGTTGTCCCAAGTAGTAATAAGGATAATACAGATTCGTTCCAAGGACGGGATGGTTGACTACAATGTTTAGCAAATAGTGATTGATGCACTTATGAAAGTAAAAGATAATAAAATGTTTGTTTGGTTTTGTTGATTAAAGCTAATGAATAAAAGACAAATAATTAAATGCAAGTAGAAACTAAGACGCAAGTAAAATGAGTGAAAACGCAATATGAGAAGTAGTACTTGAGAACGCAAGGATCCTCCATATCCTATTTCTTAACTTATGTTGTTTAAGGGCTAAATTGGTCAATTACAATGGTCGGGATTCTAAATTCCTTATACCCCCGTCAGGGTGGACTATAAGGCAATCCTAGGGTGTCACTAGTCCCGTCAGGGTAAATATGATCCACCTTTAGATGTTTAAGTTTTATTACCTCATTGGCCCTAGAATTAGCTAAGTTCGTCAGAATCAATAGCTTCTATCCTAGATTCGAATAAATGGTTCTGTATTTAAACCCTCCGTCAGGATGATCCAATTGCCACTAATTGGAATAGCCTAAATACTAACACCTGTTCTTAGTTAGATACTCCAAAAACAGTAAAATAATCTCAATTTATTGAAAAGAGTAAAAGCCCTAATTTAGTTTAATTCAATAAAAACCCAAATTCAACATTCGTTAATTAATAAGATTGGGATTCACCCATTGTTTGTTCTCAAGCACTATCAATTGTTTAGCTCATATTAAAAAGAAATACTAAATTAAAAATAAAGGAATTCATATTTGATTACAAAATTAAAATTGAAAGAACCTAATTTCCGGAATTGGAATGACTGAGAACGGAGCTATAGACCCACTCCACCTCTAGCAGCTTCTTCTTCCTTCCTTCTGTTGCTTCTCTCTGGTGTTTTTAATTGTAAAGAATGAATTGTGTGTAAAATAGAAGTCCAGACCTCCTTTTATAAGCCTAAATTCGGACTAGGGCTTGGACCAGAAAATAAAAGACTAATTAAATGTCCAAGCCCAATTTCCAAGCCCAAAATCCCGTAACTGCTGATACACCTTCACTAAAACGGCTTTTCCCGATGCGTTACAACTCCGATTGACCTCATTCCAGTTGCTAAAGTTCCGTAACTCGATAAGGAATGATTTATCTTCAAAGGTCAACAGCTAAATCATCGCTTAAGCACCTCGAAATCAGAAATCTATGGCCTGGAAAATGGATTTTCAGCTCTAAAAATAATATCTTCGGGATTTATCTTCAAGTCTTGACTCTTAATTCACGATCTTTGACTTTCTCCTCGGATTCCTCTCCTAGCTAACATCTAAAACCTGTAAACTTTACACTAAAAATACCAATATTACGCGCAAAAGTTTAATAAATTAAAAATGCTAGAAATAAAAAGGTAATTCCGGATTATTGCATATTAAGTCCAAAAGTTTATCAATTTAAGTAAATAAACACCAAAAATGATGTCTCCCAAGAGTCGAAAATAAGAACAATTAGGGAGACATCAAGACCCCCAACTCAAACCTTTGTCGTCCCGACAAAGTAAAACAAAACAAAGGGGTAGAAGTAAGCGTATAAACAAGTAGAAGCTAGCAAATAAACCCTAAAGCAATTCTCAAAATAAATCTCATATAGCAAACTCTAGAAACTAATATACACATACACTAATCATGCAACATCAAACATAAATAATCTCAATCATAAAATTAAAGTCGCAATGCTTGAAGGTTACACTTGTACTCATCTCTGTATGATGGCTATAGGGTGGTCATTAATCCTAACTCGCTTTGAACGCTCCACTTAGTGTATTCCCTATCAACAGAATTATAAATTCACTATGCACTTAGGAATCACGAGGTCTTTACGGTTATAATAATGGCTTAAGGACGGTATGGATGTATATTTGGTAAATTTGAAGTGAGCTTTTGGCTCTCTCCTCACTTACCATCAACAGTGTCCTCGAGCTTGAGTTAACGCACAAAAAGATGTTCTCACTCACCCATATACGCAACAATTTAGCGTCCCATGTCTACCCACTATTAACAAGATGATTTTCAGAAAATTCCACTTTGCCGGATGTTTTATTCATTCATATTTTTTTTTCTTTTTCTTTTCTTTTCTCTTTTTCTCTTTTTTTTTGTACAGAAGCAAACCGGGTTCCCGGTTTTGACGAATCCGGGTTCCCGGTTCCTACTATATGAATTTTCAACTTTTTTTTTCATTCATTTTTTTTTTTTTTTTTTTTTCATTTTCCTTCATTCCCGGCAAAGGGTTACAAGTATATATCATCTGCAATTGTGCTACAATACAAAGCACATCAATCCCAACCCATTAAATTCCCCATATGTGGTCCCACCACCCCAAACTCAAGCTCGAGACATGTCTCAGGATTGTGATTCAAGTGCGGGTCATATGGTCATGCCTAATAATCTAAGGGATAATGGCTTATATCGTGGCTACAAAGAAAAGGCTAAGGCTCAAAGTGGGCTAAGACGGATAATAATTAATACAAGGGATAGAAGGCTAAAAAGGCACAAATGGCTAACAAAGAACTGTCCCTATCATTTTCCTAAGTACATAGCTTGTCTTTAGTTCATATCTAGGTGGGTTCTCTACTAATTAGGATTTTACGTTCTACACACCAAACATATTCCTTGAGTACAAGCTTACTTCATTTGCATTGTTAATTAATTTTTCCTATCGATTACCTATGTTCGCATGCAATTGTAAGTGCGTTTTATATCAATCCCTAAAGTCCACTATTTACTATCATAGATTCATCAAAAGTATGCTTAAAGGGACATTTAAAATCTTCTACAGTCAAACGCAACTCCGGAAATTATTTTATTGAAAGCAAATAAAACAAATAACACATAAAAACTGGGATGAGGCAACGAACCCCACCCCAAACTCAAAAATGAGTCGTGTCCCCACGACTCGAAAAGACTCAAAGCAATAAAATAATATACACTACATGAGAAGGGATAGAAAACGTATCTTAACCAGCGCGAGGCTGGTTGTCGGTGTTGCGTCCCTGAACTTTATCTCGCGTCTAGACATCGTAAGTTGTTTATGAACAAGTAAAGTTCAACTTGTTTGTAACGTTTCCCAAAATAGTGCACCTCGTATCCTGATTCTCTTCCAACACCTTGATTCTCGATTCCAACTCATCATCGGATCATTTTCTTCCTCACTTTCAGGTTCTTCAATCACTTCCCTCTTTTTCGGATTAGCCTTAATTTGAACCGCTTCAGTCTTGTTTGAAACTTGAAATAGGAATCTCAATAGCTTGTTCTTGAATAGCACCAAAAGCGTTCCTGTTTCTTGGAGAATACCTTTGATAAGCACACATGAAAACGGTTTTGATAGGCATCTCTTTCCACCCCAAACTCAAAACTTCAAATAGTGAGAAGCTAAGGCTTAGAACTTTGATGTTTTGAGGCTTAAGACTTGAAGATTATGGTGGAATATGAGATGGGTAAAGGCTAATTGATGTGTGGGAAGAGGGAATTGGATTTTATTTGAAGCTCGGATGAAGAACAATTGAACAAAAGTGGGAATTCCATGGTGCTTTGGATAGGAGATGAATTGAGTGTATGTTATTGTGGTGAAAGAGGGTAGGATTTGATGATTATGTGGTTGTAGATGATGATGTTCAGGAAATTTTGGGTTTTGGGAGTGTTTTTGGAGGCTGGGTTGAAGAAAGAGGTAAAAATCTAGGGCTAAAAAGCTTCAAATGGCCCTGTCACAGGTGAAACCGGGTACCCGCATTTGCAAATGCGGGGCCCCAGTTTCGCGTCGCTGTGTCGACGCGAAAAAGATTTTTTTTTTTTTTTTTTTTTTAAATATTTTTTTTTTTTTTTTTTTACCTCAAAACGCAGCCAAAACGCGGGGTCAGAGAATTGCCCTTCGAAACCGGGTGCCCGCATTTGCAAATGCGGGTACCCGCATTCTCGTCGATGGCGCGAGCCAAGACGCACCAAAACGCGACCTCCCAAAACGCGGGGTCAGAGAAATTGGAAAGTTACAGCTCCGAAACCGGGTACCCGCATTTGCAAATGCGGGGCCCCGGTTTGCGTCGATGGCGCGAATCCAAAACGCAGCAAAACGCAGCAAAACGCGGGAAAACGCGGGACCCAAGACGCAGGGTCAGAATGTAGAATTTTTAGCTTTCGAAACCGGGTACCCGCATTTGCAAATGCGGGGACCCGGTTTGGCCCCTGGAACACCACAAATTTTCTCTTATTTTCTCCCTTTCGACCCCAAACTCATGACCTTTTTATCCCTGAAATCATCAAAAACAACTACCCTTCCTCATTTCTTAATAATAAACACTAAAATTACGAAAATCAAACTAATCTAAATTGCAAAAATAAAAACTTAGACTAATATACAAGAAATTGGCTTTTGTTTAACGTCGTTAAGCTCGACGGGTTACCTCATTTATCAGTCATTCACATAACCTCCCCAGCAGTGAGTGAGGTTATCAATATTTGCAACTCGGAATTTACAACCCTTAGCTTTTATTCCAACTAACTTATCTGAGATTACCTTAGCAACCACGAATGGTCCTAGCCAAGAGTTCTTTGATTCACATGTCTTTGGAGGAGGTTTAGGCTTTTTCATAGCAACTTCTTCGCCTACTTTGAACTCCTTTTTCTTTCTTTCCTTCTTAGGTTCCTTTGGAACCTTCGTGACACGTGTTTTCTCTTTCTTCTTCGCATGATTGAGTGGTGGATTTCTCTTAGGATTTGGAGGAACTTTGATCGGTGGTTTCTTTCTTAGTTCTTTTTCCTCCACCCCTAAGGTTTCCACAACACTAATTGGCTCTGTTCTTACCGGCTCCATTACATCTACACGGAAACATTCTTCCTTGGAATCCGGAAACTTTATAGGTCTAAACACATTAAACTTCATCTCCTCGTCTTGGATTCTCATAATCATTTCTCCGTTCTCTACATCAATCAAGGTACGCCCCGTGGCTAGGAATGGTCTTCCCAAAATAATGGGGACATTCCTATCCGCGTCGTAATCAAGTATAATGAAATCAGCGGGAAAAATTAACGTACCTGCCTTAACGAGGACATCTTCGATTCGGCCTTCTGGATGTGCAAGAGATCGATCCGCCATTTGCAAGACCATAGAAGTGGGTCTTGCTTCGATATTAAGCTTATCAAAGATCGATTTGGGCATAAGATTTATGCTTGCACCCAAGTCACATAGTGCTTTTCCTCTCCACTCATTACCAATAGATATCGGAATTGTGAAACTCCCAGGATCAACTAACTTTGGAGGTAATTTACCTTGACAAATAGCACTACATTCTTCAGGAAGACCAATCATCTCATTATCACAATATGGCCGTTTGTTGGTGAGGGCTCTTTTCAGAAACTTAGCATACTTGGGCACATCTCGAATAGCTTCTAACAACGGAATATTTATGCTAAGTCCTCTTACCTTGTTAAAGAATTTTTGATACTCAGCCATATCACCTTTCTTTTGAACTCTTGATGGAAATGGTGGAGGTGGACGATTGATCATAGTCTCATCTTTCTTTTTCGGAACCTCAACAGGCCTCTCCACTTCTTCTACTTCACCTTCTTTGTCTCCATTCACCACCTCTTTCTCTTTTCTAACTTCTTTTTCTTTCATAACCGGGAAAGGAGGTGGAGGAAGGTTCTTACCACTTCTGAGAGTAATAGCTTTACAGTCTTCAATTTGGATTGGATTCTCAGTATCGCTAGGGAGTTGCCCTTGTGGACGTTGATTCAGTTGTTTGTTAATTTGACTTAGCTGATTCTGGAACAACTTCATACTTGCTTCAACTGCGTTTTGACGTTCCATAGCTTGTGTTTGAAGAGCAATTAAACTCTCAACTGTTTTCTGAAGGGTCACTGCTCCTTCTTGTGGATGGGCAGGTAAGGCTTTCTGATTCATTGTGTCATCATAATTGTCTTGAGGAGCTTGTCTCTGAACATAATTTTGATTCTGTCCTCCTTGGTAATTGTTGTGTGGTCTTGGATTGTAGTTGTTACCTTGGGGACGCGGCTGATACGCATAAGTAGGATTTGCTGCCCCATCAGGATTTGAGTATTGAAACCCCGGATGGTTTCTGTTAGGCTGATATCCATTACCACTTGAATTAAAGTTACCTCTATTGGACACAAACATCACGGATTCTTGATTATTTTGACAATTTTCCCAACTATGATCATTGACACCGCAATACTCACATCCATATACCTCTTGTGCAACCTTTACCTCACCTCTTTTATTCGAGAAACCTTCTTTCACGGCTAGAGTAAGTTGTCTCAATTGTTGTTCTAGTGTGGTCTGAAGCTTTGTCTCTAGCGTAGCAAACTTTTCTTCCATATCAACATTATTCACTCTTTTAACTGGTGTTCTTACTGAACTCCACCCAACTTCATTCTTGACTGTTCTCTCTAAGATGATCTTTGCATGAGCGGGTTGAACTTGAAGAAAACCTGCACCACATAGCATATCCAATTTCTCTCTTGAAGTCCCATCAAGGCCTCTATAAAATATTTTTAATTGTTGTTGTTCTGAAAAGCCATGATTGGGGACTCTACGTAAGCACATCTGAAATCTTGTCCAACTCCTACCCAAAGTTTCATCATATTCTTGACGGAAATGCGTCAACTCTAATTCAGCATCTAACCTCATGTTACTTGGGTAATACCTGTCAAAGAAAGCAATCTCTAATTGGTCCCAATTAGTAATCTTCGTCGGATCTTGCGTATCGTGCCATTCACTTGCTCCATCAATAACAAAAAATTTAAACACATCGTAGTACATCTGTTCTTTTGAAACTCCTTGTGTGATGTAAGAATCACATATCTGTTTGAATTTCTGTATCGCTCTAAGAGGATCTTCTCCAACTCTACCACGAAAATTTCCAAAGTTTTGGAATTGAGCTATCATACCCGGATCTGGACGAAACTTCGGAACATTTATATCTGGAGCACCTACTCCTATAGCAGGAGCACGGAATGGAACTTCTGGTGGACCATTAGTAAACCAAGGATCTTGATTCATCACGATTTGAGCTTGTCCGTTATTGTTCTGAATATTAACGTTCTCCATTTGGTGAATTAATTCTTCTACTTCTGAGGATTCTTGTTATTTCCTTTTCTTGTTAGCAAGTCTGATTAATGATTCTGGATTATTAAGGATCAGAGGTGTTGGCTCTAGATCCTTAAAGAGTCTCCTTCGCATACACCAAACCTAAAAACCTGAGAAAACTAAACAAGCAAAAAGCGTAAAACTGATAAAAACAAAAATAAAAATAAATGCAACTATCACTAAAGGATAAACACCGTGGTCACACGCTACCGTCCCCGGCAGCGGCGCCAAAAACTTGGTGGTCCTTTGTGTGTTCTAAAAATAAATGCAAATGCTAATCGAACCACAACCGCAAGTGTACGGTTGTCCCAAGTAGTAATAAGGATAATACAGATTCGTTCCAAGGACGGGATGGTTGACTACAATGTTTAGCAAATAGTGATTGATGCACTTATGAAAGTAAAAGATAATAAAATGTTTGTTTGGTTTTGTTGATTAAAGCTAATGAATAAAAGACAAATAATTAAATGCAAGTAGAAACTAAGACGCAAGTAAAATGAGTGAAAACGCAATATGAGAAGTAGTACTTGAGAACGCAAGGATCCTCCATATCCTATTTCTTAACTTATGTTGTTTAAGGGCTAAATTGGTCAATTACAATGGTCGGGATTCTAAATTCCTTATACCCCCGTCAGGGTGGACTATAAGGCAATCCTAGGGTGTCACTAGTCCCGTCAGGGTAAATATGATCCACCTTTAGATGTTTAAGTTTTATTACCTCATTGGCCCTAGAATTAGCTAAGTTCGTCAGAATCAATAGCTTCTATCCTAGATTCGAATAAATGGTTCTGTATTTAAACCCTCCGTCAGGATGATCCAATTGCCACTAATTGGAATAGCCTAAATACTAACACCTGTTCTTAGTTAGCTACTCCAAAAACAGTAAAATAATCTCAATTTATTGAAAAGAGTAAAAGCCCTAATTTAGTTTAATTCAATAAAAACCCAAATTCAACATTCGTTAATTAATAAGATTGGGATTCACCCATTGTTTGTTCTCAAGCACTATCAATTGTTTAGCTCATATTAAAAAGAAATACTAAATTAAAAATAAAGGAATTCATATTTGATTACAAAATTAAAATTGAAAGAACCTAATTTCCGGAATTGGAATGACTGAGAACGGAGCTATAGACCCACTCCAGCTCTAGCAGCTTCTTCTTCCTTCCTTCTGTTGCTTCTCTCTGGTGTTTTTAATTGTAAAGAATGAATTGTGTGTAAAATAGAATTCCAGACCTCCTTTTATAAGCCTAAATTCGGACTAGGGCTTGGACCAGAAAATAAAAGACTAATTAAATGTCCAAGCCCAATTTCCAAGCCCAAAATCCCGTAACTGCTGATACACCTTCACTAAAACGGCTTTTCCCGATGCGTTACAACTCCGATTGACCTCATTCCAGTTGCTAAAGTTCCGTAACTCGATAAGGAATGATTTATCTTCAAAGGTCAACAGCTAAATCATCGCTTAAGCACCTCGAAATCAGAAATCTATGGCCTGGAAAATGGATTTTCAGCTCTAAAAATAATATCTTCGGGATTTATCTTCAAGTCTTGACTCTTAATTCACGATCTTTGACTTTCTCCTCGGATTCCTCTCCTAGCTAACATCTAAAACCTGTAAACTTTACACTAAAAATACCAATATTACGCGCAAAAGTTTAATAAATTAAAAATGCTAGGAATAGAAAGGTAATTCCGGATTATTGCATATTAAGTCCAAAAGTTTATCAATTTAAGTAAATAAACACCAAAAATGATGTCTCCCAAGGGTCGAAAATAAGAACAATTAGGGAGACATCACTAGACTATATTCATCATAGGATTTTAGTGCACCTTTAAGTGTAAACATAGGGTCAGGATTTGTGCCTCTATAAATATACTCATTTCTCCCTTTCCATATAAACCAGACTATATAGGATGATATTTCCACAATGCAGCTCTGTTTATCATTATTCACTTCTGACAACTGTCTAATGAAATGAATCCATTTTTTGACATTGAAAGATAACTCAGTGAAAGAGTTATATCCCAAAGGACTGGCCAACCAAATAGCTCTAGCCCAAGGGCATTGAAATAAAAGATGCTCAATAGTTTCATAACTTTTACCACAAACTTCACATAAGGCTGAATCAGTTGACTTTCTTTTCTTTTCGTTCTCATTAGTTGGTAGCCCATTTTCGCAACATTTCCAAACAAATTTTTTAATTTCATGGTTGAACTTTACTTTTCCAGATAAAGCACCAATCTTTCGAGTCCAGTTGAAAGGATGAAGATCCATTCTTTAAGTTTTGTAATTCTTCCTTCTTAGTTAGTTCCCTCCATAGAGTTTTATAGGCCTCTTTTACTGAGACCTCTCCGTCAATGGTGTTAAGCCAAAAAGGAGTATCATCAGTAGGAAAAGAAGGCAGATAAATCTCCAAAATGGTTGCAGCTATCTCAGAAGTGAATGTTGAGTTGATCAGATTTGAGTTCCAACCATTTTGTTCAACTGATATTAAATCAGAAACATTAACAATATTACTTTCAGATGGTTTGTCAATAATACCTTGATTAGGTATCCAATTGAATTCTCACACTTTAATATCCTTCCCATTACCAACTGACCAAAAAATATTATTTTGAAACACTATTCTACCTTCTATGAGACTTTTCTAGCCCCATGAACAATTACAACATAAATTTGCATTAATAAATTTTGCATTAGGGAAATATTTCCCTTTAAAGACTCTAAATAAGAGTGAGTCTTTGTTATTCAAAAATTTCCATGCATTTGAAGCCATTAATGCAAGATTTTATGTATGAATGTCTTTGAAGCATAGACCTCCATCTTCTTTTGAAGACATAAGTGTTTGCCACTTAATCCAGTGGCACCTCTTTTCCCCATTGTTATTCCAGTAAAAGTCAGAAACAAGAGATGTAATATGTGAAGTTAACTTTTTTGGGATAAGAAAGACTGACATTATAAAGTTAGGGATAGCACCTATAATTGCTTTAATTAGAACTTGTTTTCCACTTTTAGAAAGAATTTTGGTGTCCCAACTTTCCATTCTTTTTAATATCATTTCAATCAACCTTTCAAGAGATTTTACCTTAGATTTACCCCAACCAGATGGGATTCCAAGATATTTGCCCAAGTCTTCAAGCTTATTCATTCTCAACTGAGTTGAGATTTGATTTTTAACTGAGACTGGTGTATTCTTGCTAAATAGTATACCACTTTTATTAAGATTAATTTTCTGCCCTGAGGCATAACTATACCAATTTAATATAGTAATGAAGATTTCAATATTATAATCCTTAGCTTCCATAAAAAATAAATTGTCATCTACAAACAAAATATGTGAAATCATTGGAGCTGATCTCGCAATTTTAATTCCGTTGGATAATCCCATCTTCAAATAATATTCAATGAGACTAGTTAATGCCTGTGTAACTAAACAAAAGAGGTATGGTGACAAGGGGTCACCCTGTCTTAAGCCTTTCTGAGGCTTATTAATATCAAAGAGTTGTCCATTAATTTGAACTTTATAATTGACTGTAGAAATGCAACTTTTAATCCACCCAATCCATTTCTCATGAAAATCCCATCTTTTTAAGAAGGTCAAGTAGGAAATCCCACTATGTATTCTCATAAGCCTTACTCATATCTGCCTTAATAGCCATACAATATTTATTAGATGTTCTTTTATTTTTCAGAAAATGACTAACTTCTTGCGCAATCAAGATGTTTTCAAAAATTGATCTACCTTGTATAAAAGCTGTCTGAGTTTCTGAAATCGAATTACCCATCCATTGTTGGAGTCTATTTGCAAGAATTTTAGAGATAATCTTGTATATGAAGTTAGCACAACATATAGGCCTAAAAGATGAAACCATATCTGGATTCAAGTTTTTGGGAATAAGGGATATAATAGTTGAATTAATGTCCTCAAGAGAGGAGTTATTCATTATAAAATCTGATATAAGCTTAACCAAATCAAGTTTAATTTCTTCCCAAAATTTCTTGAAGAAAAAGCCTCCATAACCATCAGGGCCTGGTGATTTATCACTTACTAGTGACCAAACTGCCTTTTTAATTTCATCAATAGAGACAGGGTGTATAAGAGAATTATTGATTTCTTTAGTCACCACTCCCTCTACTTTATTCAAGATAGGTTCATAGTTCCTTGCACCCACCGATTTGAACACACTATTATAATAGTTTTTGATTTCCTGAACAACATCATCTTTTTCAGTTAACTATACTCCCATTTCATTTTTAATAGTAGTGATTCTATTTCTGGTCCTTTTAACTTTTGTAATAGCATGAAAATATTTACTATTCTTATCTCCCAGTTTCAACCATGTATTTTTGGACCTTTATGCCCAATATAATTCCTCTTTAAGCCAATAAGACTCAAGATTAGTACGCAGTTGTTCAAACTTCACCTTATTGTCCCTAGAATAAGGTTCATTAAACAATTTCTCGAGTTGAGTTAAAGTAGTATTGATCAGAATCCTGTTATTTAGAACCCTTTTTCTTGCCCACTTAGTAATATATTTTTTCAGATTAGAGATTTTGAAAACAAATCTCTTAATACCTCTCAGCTCACTAAAATTGCCCTGTTTCCAGTGTTCCAAAACAAATTTACAAAATGTTTCATTATAAATCCATCCTCTCTCAATTATAAATCTCTTATTGTAAGAAGATTTATATATACCAAATTTGAGAATCAGAGGTGAATGGTCAGATCCAGTTGGAGGCAACAAAGCACTCCATGAGTTAGGAAATATATCCATCCATTTTTTGCTCACAAGTGTTCAATCAAGTATTTGTTTTATCAGCTGGTTGCCATTTCTCTTGTTAGACCAAGAGAAATTACATCCTTTAGCTGGTAATTCCAATAAATTATTCTTATCAATACAGTTTTCATAAGACACCAGCAGTCAGATACATGGGTTAATCCATCCATCCATCCATACATGGGTTTTCATAAGAATTACTACTAATAATTACGAAAAACATCGATATTTAATGAGAATTATCCATTTGACTAGTCTGGTGTTAGAAGTAAATCTGAGAAGACTTATTTAAACAACAATGAACCTGTCCTTTATATTTCCACTCCATTCCATACATATTTCAGTCATGTAATTACAGCAAGAGAGCCTCCTAGCAACGCCAAAACATGAACAGAAGAAAACTTGTTCTGAATGGATCCCTTTATAATCAATATTATCATCCGCTTCACGAGAAAAACCGTCCATACACAGTACATCCCATAAGACACCAGCAGTCAGATACATGGGTTAATCCATCCAAAGTAACAAGAAAGTTTTCTTTTTCTGCATCAGCAGTTGGGCCATACACAATTTTTTTTTCACATTTTCCAGTGTTGGATCCATCATATTCACATTGAATTAAGATCTTGTTAGAACTTATAATCTTGAACTTTTCTGAATCTTTAACATAAATTGCAAGTCCCCCAGACAAGCCCTCAGGATCAATATGAGCCACAAGGGTCATATTTAACTTAGAGCAGAGTTTAGAGAGAATATCCAATTAATTTTTAGTTTCAGAAAGAAATAATACCTCAATATGGTGAGCCTTGATAATATCTATCAAACTCAGCTCTGTCAAGGCTGTGCCAATGCCTTGACAGTTCCAGGCTTGTATCATTGAGGGTTTTGGGGTTTATTTGGGTCAACCCCGCAAACCACTTCCGCTTCTTGCTCATCCATTAATCCTTCTTCATACCATTTTTCAATACCATCTTCAAAAATATCTTTATCAGATGTTTGTGCATCTTCTATCTCATCAAATCCCTTGTCAAGGCCAAGGTTAATGAGAGTTGAAGTTGCACTGTCTTCATCATCTTTCAACCCTAAGTCTTGTCTCACTTGTTTGGTTCTACTCTTGTGTTTCTCGAGAGATCCAAAGCAGATAGATTTTTTAGAGTTTTGAGTAATAGAGGGGTCAATGATGACCTTAGCTTCAGACTGGGATAAATGACAATCACTTCCAGTTGGGCCTATATTTAAAGGGCCACATAGTTTATTCAGCTCCTCAGGATTAAGAGGCCTAACAGTAGAAGAGGACTCAACCCCTATACACTTCATAGCCCAAGTTAACCGTAGGGAGTAAAAGAGAGTTTTGGACCACATTTCCACACTTCACATCTTTATCAGATATAATTTCACCTTCCTCCTTATCAATTTTCTTGGATTTAAACGATTTCTTAGCTTTTCTTTTCACATATTTTTCAGCCTTGTCAGCTTTAAAGGCAAAGTCCTTAGATTTATTCTCCACTTCTGAATGTCTAATCCAATTACCCAGCTTAATAGTCAATTTCTTTGGATTATCACAGTGTCTTTCTTCATGAGATAAAGTACCACATTAAAAGCAGAAATCAAAGAGTTTCTCATACTTGAATGAAATCTAGACTGATTGATCTTTCAAGATTTTAAACATAAAACCAGATAACAGAGGTTTAGCAATGTTAAAGTCTACCCTTAACAAATGGGTTTTGTTTATAATTTTCAGGTTTAGGAAGCACAATCTCACTAACAGTACCCAATTTAGCAGCAGTTTTAGCAACATTACCTTCCTTAATAAACAGTGGAGGAATGCCTATAATTCTAACCCAGAAGGAGGTTTCTTCTAGAAGACTAGGGTTACTCAAACATTCATCATATTTCTGAACTAACACATGAAACCCAAACACATGATAGGGTCTATTATTCCAAACAACTTCTAGATCCGATTGTTTCTCAAACTGAACCACACAAATATTTTTACCTCTTTTTTCAGTTGAAATCCTACCAGAAATACCCCAATATTGAATGATAATCTTCTTAAGATAGCTGAGATTAATGATAACTGAGGCTATAACACGGACAAACAGTTTAGGTTCCTCAAAAGCTTTATAAATCGCATCCCTATCAGGTGAAAGGTACAACTCATCCTCTGACTCATACTTCACAACCTCATTAATGGGAGCCATAAATGCTGAAACAGTAGAGTAAGTAAAACCCTTAAAAAACAAAGGTAAATGTAAAATCTAAGATACACGAGTAAGTGATCTTTAAATATCGTATATTTGCAAAGGTAATAAACAATATGTTCAGCCTCATGGGAATAATGGAGAGAGAAGAGAGGTTAAAGGGAGACGGGGGGAGGAGATACACTAACGGGAAGAGAAACTAGGGTTTGAGTGGTGGTGGATCTGGACGGAGAAGCGTTTTTGGGTGGTGGAGGGTTTCATCTCGGGACTCGGGTCAGAGAGAGTTGTTAATGTTTATGCTTGTTAGAGATTACATAATTTAACGAGATTACATATCTAGAATAATGACCAAGGCGATTTGTTCACAAGTCACTTGTTCCCTTTAAGTTGATGTCTAAATGACGATTATATCATTCGTAGCTAATATTATAAGTCTTTCACATCAGTGTGTAGAAATTTACAATATGACCCGCCCTCGAGTCACAATGCCTTAGGACTATTCGTTTTCGAGGATAAACATTCTGTATATTCTTGTTGCGTTTATAGTGCTACATATTTGATGCACTTAATTATGATCCTTGAAGAGATTTGAGAAAATAAAAGAGTTTGAAAAAAAAGAAAAAATTAGAAAAAATGAATTAAAATAAGTCGACATGAGTTTTTACACAAAAAAGAAGACACGTGTTTGACTTGAAAAAAGAAAATAAAAAGAAAAAGTGACATAATAGAATCTGACAAGTGAATTTGTTGAACAGTAAAAAGAAGTTGGAATTGAGAATTTGGTATGATAATTCAATACATCAAAAAGGGTACGAGTGAGAACGATTATGAGCGTAAACTCAATCTTTTAGGTGGTTATTACTAGATCAAGTGACAAAAGAGTCAAAAGCTCACTCTAAATTTATCCAAATTTTATCACACCGACCTTAATCCATGCTATAACTAAAAATACCATGATATTCTAAGCCATGTGATTAAGTGATGAATGAGCAGAAAGGAAGAAAGTTCGTATATCACCAGGAACCATGGAAGGATCGTTGATCACTTTATATATACCACTTTGAGTGAAGAAATTTACTATCCCTTTGTTCTAAACTAATTTTTTTTCTTGAAACTTTAACATTTTGATTATGTATATGAATATTATATGCGTCGAATATTTCTTATGTAAGATTTTATGAGACTTTTTTACATTGCTTTCTGGATAATTACTTGCTTGTTCATATGGATTTTTTGGGATTTGAGACCTTAGGTTACTCCTTTTGCGATATATTTAGGTACTAGAGAGACATAATTTAGGTAAGCTATTGAGGATTAATTGTGGGATGTATCCCAATATTTGACTTTATTTGAGTTGTAGCTAGTTTTGGATGATATTGTAAGTTTAGAGCATTTTGAGATGACTTATGTATTAAGCGTGAATATTTTGGGTACATGGATTTTCTTTGATACCAATATGAGTCTATTAAGTAAAAAAGTCATGAATAAACACAAATCAAGTCGCAAAAGGACTCAAGAAGTCCATTAAAAGCTATATAGAAATTCCTGACAAAATTCTTATGTCGACTTGCGAAAATCATAACAATTAATTGGTAGTGAATTAGATTATGAAATTACAAAAAAGATAGCTCTTGGATTCTAGTACACTTCGTGAAAAAGGCAACCCATTACGAGTTGATACGTGAAAGTTATGCAATTTTTACTAAGTAGACCCAAAGTAGTTTAGATTTGGAAGCGTCCGTGGGTACACTTTTGACTCACTTAAGTTGGCCCATACGAGTTAAGATGTTTTATGGAGCCTATATATACTTATTTTGACCAACAAAACGTGTTACTCATCAATTACAAAACAAGGAGGTAAGAATTGGATTTTAAAAACAAAACTTTTTATTAAGTTAATTAGTGTAATTTTCCCTATTATTATTTTCTGCTTTAATTATGACCATATTATATTTTCTTTTATTTATTTATGAACCAAGTCATTAGTAGCTTGATATACTCAAAGTATGAAACCTAGTTTATGATTTGGATTGAATTTGTATGAATTTGGAATTTTATAGTTAAATAAAATAGGGATTGTTGTTGTTGCATTTATCTTTGTTCTTCATGCTTAATTCCCATTTGATGTGAATATGTTTCAGATTACTTAGATATTAGATTACATCTAGAAGAGGGATTTGGTAGTGGACGTAGGATAAGTTACGCCTTTTAGAGTTGATGACCTGAAAGAGCTAAACTAAATAGGCAATAGTATGAGGGTAAAATAGTCTTAATAATTACTTCATATTGTAGGTTCATTCAGAAGAAGCTCCTAATGTTAAATAGCAACCCTTACTTACTCGGAAGAGACTTCGGGTGTACAACTGAATCCAAATTAGCAACAATGTCCTATTATACCCTTAGAATTACAAGTAAGTCCCTATCTTAATAATCAGTGGTGAGTATGAGTATCTCGAGCTACATCTTTCTCCCATCGTATACGACCTTAGTTTAATTTGCTTAGTTTTTTTAGTGGTTAATCCTTAGTTAAATAGTAACCTTATACAAATACCAATTAAAAATCTTTTCTTTAGTCTTTTTGTTCACAACGGATTGCTAACTCTGAATTAATGTCCTATATTAACGCGTAAATCCCTGTGGAGACAATACTTTTCTTATCACTATTACTACTTGTGACGACTCGTACACTTGCGAAAAGTCATCCTCCGAGAGTTTCTTTTTTGTCACATCTCGAGGACAACAAATACCATGAAATAAATATACTTGTCCAACTCCATTATATCTTCCTTTTTAGTTTAGCATCACATACTGATTTCCTAAATTATAGATTCCTTTGAGCACCTTTTCAAACAGCGAATTAGGATTGCTAAGAATTTTCCAAGCTTGATTAGCTAAAGATCCAAATCATCTTTTTAAAATTTCTAAAGCCAATTCCACCCATAAATTTTGGATTTTCAGTCCTCTCCCATGTGACCCAGTGAATTCTCTTTTTGTATTGCACGTGCCACCAGAAATTTGTGGCCAAGCTAAACAAATTTTCCACAGAGAGATTTCAAAACTTCAAATATTAACATTGCATCATTCAGAATAGCCCGTAAAACGCCTTTGATGATCACTTCCTTACCTCAATCCGAAAAAGAGTAAAACCCCAGATACATGTCTTGTCTAGAAGCGGGTCTTAATATAGTTAATATTCTCCTTCTTAGATCTTTTCAGGTCCAACGAAATGTCCAAGTATTTACCAAGAGATATCGTTTTTCTAATTCCGAGAGAATCCAAATTTCCTTGTAGATATTGTCTGCTGTTCCTTTACTAAAGCAAATTGAGAACTTTTGTAAATTATTTTTTTGACCAGACGCTTCACGTTACATTTTGATAGTTTCCTTGAAATCATTGATATATTTTCCGTTAATAGAAATGAAGAACAACACATCATTTGCAAAGAGAAGGTACGTAAGATTCGGGAAAGCCCGAGCCAAAGAGATTCCTTTGATATTATCCGTTATACACTGTTGATTCAAACATCCAATAAGGCCCTCCGTCATTATAAAAAAGAGAAGGCGTGAAATTGGGCCACCTTTACCAGTTCCTTGATTTAAATAGAAGTTTTTCAACCTTTCGCTATTAAATTTGATCTAAAACGAGACCGATGAGATGCAAACAATAATTAAGTCCGTCAGTTTCTTGCAAAAACCAAGTTTTGAGAAAATACTAATGAGAAAATCCCAATTAACTTCATCATATGCCTTGGCCATGATCAGGTTTGACCGCTACATAATATTTATTTAATATCCTTTTATTTCTCAATAAATTGGATACTTCCTCTACAATAATAATGTTATCCTTGATGTACCTTCCTTTAATGAAAATAGATTGAGGTAGGGAAAAAAATATCATCCACACCTAGGCTATGAAAAACAATATAAAAACCTTACAAGCCTCCATAAAACCTTATAACATAGGAGAAAGATAGGGCCCTCAACCAAATTCAATTGTCCAATTATGAAGAAACATGTAATTTAAAACTGGGTCATTATTAAACCCTAAATTCTAAACCCTAAATCCTAAACCTTAAACTTTCATTATTAAAAAGAGAAGAGGTGAAAGTGGGTCACCTTGTCCAGTTCCTTGCTTTAAATAGAAGTTTTCCAACCTTTCACCATTAAATTTGATCTAAAACGAGACCGATCTGCAAATAATAATCCAGTCTGTCAATTTCTTGCAAAAACCAAGTTTTGAGAAAATACTAATGAGAAAATTCTAATTAACTTGATATGCCTTGACTATATCAGGTTTGACCGCTACATAATATTTATTTGATTTCCTTTTTTTTTCTAATAAATTGGGCACTTCCTCTAAAATAATAATGTTATCTATGATATACCTTCCTTTAATGAAAACCAATTGAGTTAGGAAAAAAATATCATCCACACTTGGGCTACTTAAAAAACAATTGGAAACTCGTACAAGCCTCCATAAAACCTTATAACATAGGAGAGAGATAGAGCCCTCAACCAAATTCGTCCGCCGAAGAAACATGTAATTTAAAACTGGGGTTTTAACTTCTACTTGACGTTTAGACTTGCAAAATATTAGTAGTATTTATCTTTTGTTTTTTTAGAAAGAGTTGTTTTTTTTTTCAAAGGTGTTAGTATATAATAGAAAAATATTTTAACATCTCATTATCATGTATTGTGATTTTCAAATTTAAATTTTAAATATATTTTATTTAATAATTTGACCGAGAAATTGTATTCCTAGTTTAGATTATTATCAGTTTGTATAGTTTTATAATGCCTACATGAATATGAATAACGGTTAGTAGCCTTAAGTGCTGAAAATTTATTTTTAAGTTGATTTAGGGCATTAATACAGACTAGTGCATACGAAATAATTAGGCGTATCATATGTTAAATTGATTGAACACCATATGCATCTTTAGATTATGGTTATATGGATTTTGTTTGCGACTTTTTTTGTTGGATGTGTTGATTTTATGTTATATGCCAAGTATAGTAGTCATTGTAGTTTACAGTAGAACCTCTCAAGGGATTACTTCATCCATTGCGCTTAATCCCAGACTGATATATCCAATGCACGAAACGATGCTTCAATCCTAATAAATGACCACATTATAAATTAAGATTTTATTTAAAATATCTAAATTATCCCTAAAATTTATAAATACCTTATGAAATTAGTGATATGGCATAAATTGGCATAAATGTTTGGCAAAAAAAAAGGGAATTTACTCTAAAAAGGTAGAAGAATTACACTACTTAAAAGAAAGAAAACGTGTTGTTCTTGAACTCCATCTCTTGTCTCCTTAATCCAAACATTTTTGCTTCTAGATAATAATAAGTGATATGTTTTGTTGGTCAAAACAAGTATATATAGGCTTCAGAAAACATTTTGACTCAATTGGGCAACTTTTTTTTTTTTTTTTTTTTTTGTCATTCATTGAAAAACAATTTAAATACAACAATTTCTCAAAGCTTTGCTAATAAGATCAATACTATCAACTACATCATTAGTAATCTTGTTTGGTAAATTCCCGGTTCGCCTAGTGTATTTTGCTGTCAAATCGGCTATGCTATTCCGGTCTCTTTTAATATGACAAACTTCCCATTTCGGATATCTCGCTGCCCATTTCCATATTATTTCAATTAGCGGTCGAATTCTCCAATCTATAGCTTGCCTATTTTTAATTCCTTGTACAACTTCCAAATTGTCTGAATAATAGAGTGCTTTATCAAAACCCATAGTGTCCGTTGCTTTCATAGCTTGTAATATAGCGTAAACTTCCCCTTCTTTAACACTTCTACACATACCTCTCCAAGATTCCGTTTTCATAATTTTTCCTTCTTTATCCAAAACAATAGATGCAATTCCACTTGGTTCATTCTCATTAATAAAAGAGACATCATTATGCCACGTAATATCAACCTCACTAATATTCGCTTCATCCGACCCACTGTTTATTTGTTGATTTTCTCTCTGGATTATACATTCTTCCTTCTTTACATGATTTGATTTATAAAGTCTATCAACTAAGTGAGTCAAAAGTGACCCTATGGACTTTTCTAAACCTAGACAACTTTGAATTTTGTTAGTAAAATGTCCATAACTTCTTTAATTCAACTTCAAAACACAAAAGTTTCTTCTCATGCAATCTACACTCAAAGGGTTACCGTGTGGCCGGATTTCATGATACATTCGACCAGCAATCCATGTTGAGTTTCAAATGGACTTCTGGCTCGTTTTGTTATTTATTTTGGATTTCTTCCTATCATTTCGAATTCTTGACTTCATTTTGACTCTAATATCATCCATGTACCTAGGAGTTTCACACTTAACACACATATTACCTAAAAAATGCTCCAAACATATAATTATCCAAGAATAATCCATTAAATCAAAACATGTTAAATAGAAGGGATAAATCTCATATTTAAGCACTAAAATCCCATCAAATGATGTATCAAGAGTGGATTAACCTATCACAAAAGGCAATATATCAAGACCCCCAATCAAGGATTTGTCGTCCGAACAAAATATCCCAACAAGTCCATAGAAGCAAGAAAGTAATAATCCCAAAAAACAATGTATAACAAGTCCCATAATGTCTTACCTAAAAAGTAATCCACGCACATAATATTCATACATATAATCAACATGTTCAAGTTCCAAGAAAATGTTTAGCAATTGGTGGTCCTTTGTGTGTTCTAAAAATAAATGCAAATGCTAATCGAACCACAACCGCAAGTGTACGGTTGTCCCAAGTAGTATAACTGATAAATCAGATTCGTTCCAAGGACGGATGGTTGATCACAATGTTTAGCAAATAGTGATTGATGCACTTATGAAAATAAAAGATAATAAAATATGTTTGTTTGGTTTTGGTTATTAAGACTACTAAATGAAAGACAAATATTAAAATGCAAGTAAAGCTAAGACGCAAGTAAAATGAGTGAAAACGCAATATGAGATGTAGTACTTGAGAGACGCAAGGGTTTTCCTAACTATCATTCATTTCATACATTGTTTAAGGGACAAATCGGTAAATTTGTATTGGTCGGGATTCAATACTCTCCTTACCCCCGTCAGGGTGGACTAAGGAGCAACTCTCAAATGCTACAAACCCCGTCAGGGTGATTATAGTCCACTCTCAAGTGCTTAAATTCAATTTACCCAAAAGGCCATAGGTTTAATTAAGCTCGTCAGAGTCAAATAATTTCTAACCTACATTCATTAACTAGTTCGGTACCTAAACCCCCCGTCAAGGTGATCCAATCGCCACTAATTGAAATAGCTTAGATACTAAGTCCTATCATTGATTGATCAGGTCAAAAATAGTAGTTAAAGTGCAAATTAAAGAAAAATACAATTTACCCAATTTGATTTAAATAATAATAATCCCAAATCCAAATGTATAAAACGAAATCAAATTGGGATTAACCCATTATGCGTTCTCAAGCACTATGTAAAGTTTAGCTCATATTAAATGCAAAAACTAAGTTAACAGCAATGGAATTCATATTTGATTACAAAATTAAAATTGAAAGAACCTAATTTCCGGAATTGGAATGACTACGAACGGAGCTATAGACCCACTCCAGCTCTTGTAGCTTCTTCTTTCTTCCTTCTGTTGCTTCTCTCTGGTGTTTAATCTTGTGGAATGTGAATTGTGTGAAAAATAGAAGTCCAGACCTCCTTTTATAAGCCTAAATTCGTACTAGGGCTTGGACCAGAAAATAAAAGACTAATTAAATGACCAAGCCCAATTTCTAAGCCCAAAATCCCGTAACTGCTGATACACCTTCACTAAAACGGCTTTTCCCGATGCGTTATAACTCCGATTGACCTCATTCCAGTTGCTAAAGTTCCGTAACTCGATAAGGAATGATTTCTCTTCAAAGGTCAACAGCTATATCATCGCTTAAGCACCTCGAAATCAGCAATCTATGGCCTGGAAAATGGATTTTCAGCTCTAAAAATAATATCTTCGGGATTTCTTTTCAAATCTTGACTCTATCTTTTGATCTTTGACTTTCTCATCGGATTCCTCTTCTAGCTAACATCTAAAACCTGTAAGCTTGCACTAAAAATACCAATATTACGCGCAAAAGTTTAATAAATTAAAAATGCTAGAAATAAAAAGGGAATTCCGAATTATTGCATATTAAGTCCAAAAGTCTATCAAATTAATTAAATAAACACAAAAAATGATGTATCCTAAGGGTCGAAAATAAGAACAATTAGGGAGACATCAAGACCCCCAACTCAAACCTTTGTCGTCCCGACAAAGTAAAACAAAACAAAGGGGTAGAAGTAAGCGTATAAACAAGTAGAAGCTAGCAAATAAACCCTAAAGCAATTCTCAAAATAAATCTCATATAGCAAACTCTAGAAACTAATATACACATACACTAATCATGCAACATCAAACATAAATAATCTCAATCATAAAATTAAAGTCGCAATGCTTGAAGGTTACACTTGTACTCATCTCTGTATGATGGCTATAGGGTGGTCATTAATCCTAACTCGCTTTGAACGCTCCACCTAGTGTATTCCCTATCAACAGAATTATAAATTCACTATGCACTTAGGAATCACGAGGTCTTTACGGTTATAATATTGGCTTAAGGACGGGTGTGGATGTATATTTGGTAAATTTGAAGTGAGCTTTTGGCTCTCTCCTCACTTACCATCAACAATGTCCTCGAGCTTGAGTTAACGCTCAAAAGATGTTCTCACTCACCAATATACGCAACAATTTAGCGTCCCATGTCTACCCACTATAAACAAGATGATTTTCAGAAAAAATTCCACTTTGCCGGATATTTTATTCATTCATATATTTCTTTTTCTTTTCTTTTCTCTTTTTCTTCTTTTTTTTTTGTACAGAAGCAAACCGGGTTCCCGGTTTTGATGAATCCGGGTTCCCGGTTCCTACTGTAAGTATTTTTTCATTTTTCATTTTTTTTCTTTCTTTTTCACTTTTTTTTTCTCATTCCCGGCAAAGGGTTACAAGTATATATCATCTGCAATTGTGCTACAATACAAAGCACATCGATCCCAACCCATTAAATTCCCCATATGTGGTCCCACCACCCCAAACTCAAGCTCGAGACATGTCTCAGGATTGTGATTCAAGTGCGGGTCATATGGTCATGCCTAATAATCTAAGATAATGGCTTATATCGTGGCTACAAAGAAAAGGCTAAAGGCTCAAAGTGGGCTAAGACGGATAATAATTAATACAAGGGATAGAAGGCTAAAAAGGCACAAATGGCTAACAAAGAACCGCCCCTATCATTTTCCTAAGTACATAGCTTGTCTTTAGTTCATATCTAGGTGGGTTCTCTACTAATTAGGATTTCACGTTCTACACACCAAACATATTCCTTGAGTACAAGTTTACTTCATTTGCATTGTTCATTAATTTTTCCTATCAATTACCTATGTTCGCATGCAATTGTAAGTGTGTTTTATATCAATCCCTAAAGTTCACTATTTACTATCATAGATTCATCAAAAGTATGCTTAAAGGGACATTTAAAAAATTTCTACAGTCAAACGCAACTCCGAAAATTATTTTATTGAAAGCAAATAAAACAAATAACACATAAAAACTGGGATGAGGCAACGAACCCCACCCCAAACTCAAAAATGAGTCGTGTCCCCACGACTCGAAAAGACTCAAAGCAATAACATAATTTACACTAAATGAGAAGGGATAGAAAACGTATCTGAACCAGCGTGTGGCTGGTTTTCGGTGTTGCGTCCATGAACTTTATCTTGCGTCTAGACATCGTAAGTTGTGCTTTGAACAAGTAAAGTTCAACTTGTTTGTAACGTTTCCCAAAATAGCGCACCTCGTATCCTGATTCTTTTCCAACACCTTGATTTTCGATTTCAATTCATCATCGGATCATTTTCTTCCTCACTTTCAGGTTCCTCAATCACTTCTCTCTTCTTCGGATTAGCCTTAATTTGAACCTCTTCAGTCTTGTGAAATAGGAATCTCAATAGCTTGTTCTTGAATAGCACCAAAAGCGTTTCTGTTTCTTGGAGAATTCCTTCGATAAGCACACATGAAACCGGTTCTGATAGGCATCTCTTTCCACCCCAAACTCAAAACTTCAAATAGTGAGAAGCTAAGGCTTAGAACTTTGATGTTTTGAGGCTTAAGACTTGAAGATTATGGTGGAATATGAGATGGGTAAAGGCTAATTGATGTGTGGGAAGAGGGAATTGGATTTTATTTGAAGCTTGGATGAAGAACAAGTGGAGAAAAGTTGGAATTTCATGGTGATTTGGATAGGAGATGAATTGATTGTATGTTATTGTGGTGGAAGAGGGTAGGATTTGATGATTATGTGGTTGTAGATGATAATTTCGGAAGATTCTAGGTTTTGGGAGTGTTTTTGGAGGCTGGTTTGAAGAAAGAGGTAAAAATCTAGGGCTAAAAAGCTTCAAACGGCCCTGTCACAGATGAAACCGGGTACCCGCATTTGCAAATGCGGGGCCCCAGTTTCGCGTCGCTGTGTCGACGCGAAAAAATAATTTTTAATTTTTTTTTTTTTTTTTTTTTGCAATAAATGAAGCAATAATAATAATAATTTTTTTTTTTTTTACCTCAAAACGCGGGGTCAGAGAATTGCCCTTCGAAACCGGGTTCCCGCATTTGCAAATGCGGGTACCCGCATTCTCGTCGATGGCGCGAGCCAAGACGCACCAAAACGCAACCTCCCAAGACGCCGGGTCAGAGAATTTGGAAAAGTACAGCTCCGAAACCGGGTACCCGCATTTGCAAATGCGGGGACCCGGTTTGTGTCGATGGCGCGAATCCAAAACGCAGCAAAACGCAGCAAAACGCAGTGGTGACGCAGCAAAACGCGGGACCCAAGACGCTGGGTCAGAAATTTAGAATTTTTAGTTTTCGAAACCGGGTACCCGCATTTGCAAATGCGGGGACCCGGTTTGGCCCCTGGAACACCACAAATTTTTCTCCTATTTTCGCCTTTTCGACCCCAAACTCATGACCTTTTTATCCCTGAAATAATCAAAAACAACTACCCTTCCTCATTTCTTAATAATAAACACTAAAATTACGAAAATCAAACTATTCTAAATTGCAAAAATTTAAAAACTCAGCTAATATACAAAGAATTGGCTTTTGTTTAACGTCGTTAAGCTCGACGTGTTACCTCATTCATTAGTCATTGACATAACCTCCCCAGCAGTGAGTGAGGTTGTCAATATTCGCAACTCGAAATTTGCATCCCTTTGCTTTTATTCCCACTAGTTTATCTGAGATAACTTTCGCGACCATGAATGGTCCTATCCAAGAACTTTTGGGTTCACGTACCTTTGGATGGGGGTTCGGTTTCTTCATAGCTACTTCTTCACCTACTTTGAACCCCTTTTTCTTTCTTTCTTTCTCAGGTTCCTTCGGAACTTTCGTGGTATGTGTTTTCTCTTTCTTCTTTGCATGATTGAGTTGTGGATTTTTAGGATATGGAGGAGCTTTAATTGGTGGTTTCTTTCGTAGCTCTTTTTCCTCCACCCCTAAAGTGTCCACAACATTACTTGGCTCTTTTCTTACCGGTTCCCTTACATCTATACGAAAACATTCTTCCTTGGAATCCGGAAACTTCATATGTCTAAACACATTAAACTTCATCTCCTCGTCTTGGATTCTCATAATCATTTCTCCGTTCTCTACATCAATCAAGGTACGCCCCGTGGCTAGGAATGGTCTTCCCAAAATAATGGGGACATTCCTATCCGCGTCGTAATCAAGTATAATGAAATCAGCGGGAAAAATTAACGTACCTGCCTTAACGAGGACATCTTCGATTCGGCCTTCTGGATGTGCAAGAGATCGATCCGCCATTTGCAAGACCATAGAAGTGGGTCTTGCTTCAATATTAAGCTTGTCAAAGACTGATTTGGGCATAAGATTTATGCTTGCACCCAAATCACATAGTGCCTTACCTCTCCATTCATTACCAATAGATATCGGAATTGTGAAGCTCCCAGGATCAACTAACTTTGGAGGTAATTTACCTTGACAAATAGCACTACATTCCTCGGGGAGACCAATCATCTCATCATCACAATACGACCTTTTGTTAGTGAGGGATCTTTTCAGAAACTTAGCATACTTGGGTACATCTCTAATAGCTTCTAGTAGCGGAATATTTATGCTAAGACCTCGTACCTTATTAAAGAATTTTTGATAATCAGCCATATCGCCCTTCTTTTGAACTCTCGATGGAAATGGTGGAGGAGGACGATTAATCATAGTATCATCTTTCGTCTTTAGAATCTCACTTGGCCTCACTATTTCTTCAACCTCACTATCTTTCTCATTATCTTTCTCTTTCTCTTTTTCACCCACTTCCTTTTCTTTTCTTGGGACTTCTTTCTCTTTCATAACGGGAAAAGGAGGTGGAGGAAGGTTCTTACCACTTCTGAGAGTAATAGCCTTACAATCTTCGATTTGGATTGGATTCTCAGTATCGCTAGGGAGTTGCCCTTGTGGACGTTGATTCAGTTGTTTATTAAATTGACTCAGCTGATTCTGTAACAACTTCATATTTGCTTCGACTGCATTTTGACGTTTCAAAGCTTGTGTCTGAAGAGCAATCAAACTTTCAACTGTTTTCTGAAGGGTAACTCCTTCTTGTGGATGGGCAGGTAAGGCTTTCTGATTCATTGTGTCATCGTAATTGTCTTGAGGAGCTTGTCTCTGAACGTAATTTCCCTGATTCTGTCCTTCTTGATAATTATTTTGTGGTCTTGGATTGTAATTGTTACCTTGGGGACGCGGCTGATACGCATATGTAGGATTGGCTGCCCCATTAGGATTTGAGTATTGAAACCCAGGATGGTTTCTGTTAGGCTGATATCCATTACCACTTGAATTAAAGTTACCTCTGTTGGAGACAAACATCACGGATTCTTGGTTATTTTGACAATTTTCCCAACTATGATCATTAACACCGCAATACTCACATCCATATACCTCTTGCGCAACCTTTACCTCACCTCTTTTATTCGAAAAACCTTCTTTCACGGCTAAAGTGAGTTGTTTCAATTGTTGTTCTAATGTGGTTTGAATCTTATTCTCAAGCGTAGCAAATTTCTCTTCCATATTAACGTTATTGACTCCTCCTCTAACTGGTGTTCTTACTGAACTCCACCCAACTTCATTCTTGACTGTTCTCTCTAAGATGATCTTTGCATGAGCGGGTTGAACTTGAAGAAAACCTGCACCACATAGCATATCCAATTTCTCTCTTGAAGTCCCATCAAGGCCTCTATAAAATATTTTTAATTGTTGTTGTTCTGAAAAGCCATGATTGGGGACTCTACGTAAGCACATCTGAAATCTTGTCCAACTCCTACCCAAAGTTTCATCATATTCTTGACGGAAATGCGTCAACTCTAATTCAGCATCTAACCTCATGTTACTTGGGTAATACCTGTCAAAGAAAGCAATCTCTAATTGGTCCCAATTAGTAATCTTCGTCGGATCTTGCGTATCGTGCCATTCACTTGCTCCATCAATGACAAAAAATTTAAACACATCGTAGTACATCTGTTCTTTTGAAACTCCTTGTGTGATGTAAGAATCACATATCTGTTTGAATTTCTGTATCGCTCTAAGAGGATCTTCTCCAACTCTACCACGAAAATTTCCAAAGTTTTGGAATTGAGCTATCATACCCGGATCTGGACGAAACTTCGGAACATTTATATCTGGAGCACCTACTCCTATAGCAGGAGCACGGAATGGGACTTCTGGTAGGCCATTAGTAAACCAAGGATCTTGATTCATCACGATTTGAGCTTGTCCGTTATTGTTCTGAATATTAACGTTTTCCATTTGGTGAATTAATTCTTCTACTTCTAAGGATTCTTGTTCTTTCCTTCTCTTGTTAGCAAGTCTGATTAATGATTCTGGATTATTAAGGATCGGAGGTGTTGGCTCTAGATCATTAAAGAGTCTCCTTCGCATACACCAAACCTAAAAACCTGAGAAAACTAAACAAGCAAAAAGCGTAAAACTGATAAAAACAAAAAATAAAAATAAATGCAACTATCACTAAAGGATAAACACCGTGGTCACACGCTACCGTCCCCGGCAGCGGCGCCAAAAACTTGGTGGTCCTTTGTGTGTTCTAAAAATAAATGCAAATGCTAATCGAACCACAACCGCAAGTGTACGGTTGTCCCAAGTAGTATAACTGATAAATCAGATTCGTTCCAAGGACGGATGGTTGATCACAATGTTTAGCAAATAGTGATTGATGCACTTATGAAAATAAAAGATAATAAAATATGTTTGTTTGGTTTTGGTTATTAAGACTACTAAATGAAAGACAAATATTAAAATGCAAGTAAAGCTAAGACGCAAGTAAAATGAGTGAAAACGCAATATGAGATGTAGTACTTGAGAGACGCAAGGGTTTTCCTAACTATCATTCATTTCATACATTGTTTAAGGGACAAATCGGTAAATTTGTATTGGTCGGGATTCAATACTCTCCTTACCCCCGTCAGGGTGGACTAAGGAGCAACTCTCAAATGCTACAAACCCCGTCAGGGTGATTATAGTCCACTCTCAAGTGCTTAAATTCAATTTACCCAAAAGGCCATAGGTTTAATTAAGCTCGTCAGAGTCAAATAATTTCTAACCTACATTCATTAACTAGTTCGGTACCTAAACCCCCCGTCAAGGTGATCCAATCGCCACTAATTGAAATAGTTTAGATACTAAGTCCTATCATTGATTGATCAGGTCAAAAATAGTAGTTAAAGTGCAAATTAAAGAAAAATACAATTTACCCAATTTGATTTAAATAATAATAATCCCAAATCCAAATGTATAAAACGAAATCAAATTGGGATTAACCCATTATGCGTTCTCAAGCACTATGTAAAGTTTAGCTCATATTAAATGCAAAAACTAAGTTAACAGCAATGGAATTCATATTTGATTACAAAATTAAAATTGAAAGAACCTAATTTCCGGAATTGGAATGACTACGAACGGAGCTATAGACCCACTCCAGCTCTTGTAGCTTCTTCTTTCTTCCTTCTGTTGCTTCTCTCTGGTGTTTAATCTTGTGGAATGTAAATTGTGTGAAAAATAGAAGTCCAGACCTCCTTTTATAAGCCTAAATTCGTACTAGGGCTTGGACCAGAAAATAAAAGACTAATTAAATGACCAAGCCCAATTTCTAAGCCCAAAATCCCGTAACTGCTGATACACCTTCACTAAAACGGCTTTTCCCGATGCGTTATAACTCCGATTGACCTCATTCCAGTTGCTAAAGTTCCGTAACTCGATAAGGAATGATTTCTCTTCAAAGGTCAACAGCTAGATCATCGCTTAAGCACCTCGAAATCAGAAATCTATGGCCTGGAAAATGGATTTTCAGCTCTAAAAATAATATCTTCGGGATTTCTTTTCAAATCTTGACTCTATCTTTTGATTTTTGACTTTCTCATCGGATTCCTCTTCTAGCTAACATCTAAAACCTGTAAGCTTGCACTAAAAATACCAATATTACACGCAAAAGTTTAATAAATTAAAAATGCTAGAAATAAAAAGGGAATTCCGAATTATTGCATATTAAGTCCAAAAGTCTATCAAATTAATTAAATAAACACCAAAAATGATGTCTCCTAAGGGTCGAAAATAAGAACAATTAGGGAGACATCAGCAATGCACAAAGAGACACTAAAATATCTCGCTCGAAGTGGTAGCTATAGGGTCATCGTCGATCCTTCCATGAAGTCTAATGATCTACTTAACTGCTTCCTTTACAATCATTCATCACTTAATAACAAATCTAAAAATATCAAGGTACTTTTGGTTTTAGCGTGGCTCAGGGTCGGTATGATACAATTTGGATAACTTTAGAGTGAAATTTTGGCTCTCTCATCACTTAACCTAGTAACTGAATGCCTAAGAGCTTGAGTTTATGCTCATATATGTTCTCACTCATGCCCTTTAGATGTATCAAATTTGCAACCCCAATTTCCCAAAACCAACTTCTCTTTGATGTTCAGAAATTCATTTGCCGGATTAGTTTCATTTCACTTTTCTTCTTCCTTTCGGCAAGTCAAACACGAGTCTTGTTTTGTATGTAAGAACTCATGTTGACTTATTTTCATTCAATTTTTTAATCTTTTTTAACTCTTTATATTCTTTTCTCGAATCCTGGCAAGGATTATAATCAAGTGCACTAAATATGTAGAACTATACAAGTAACAAAAACCCACCCAAATTTATATCCCAGAACCACAAACACCCACGACCCCAATCTCAAGCTCAAAGATGACTAGTCCTAAGGCATTATGACTCTAGGGCGGGTCATATTGTAAATTCCTATAAACTAAGGGGAAAGGATTGTAATAGTCGCTAACAGATAAATAGGCTTAAAGTCTCAAGGGGTTAAGAATGATACATAATCGTTATTTGGATATAAAGCTAAAGAGAACAAGTGGCTTATAAAAGAACTGCCTTGGTCAGTTTTCTAGCTATATATTCTCGTTGACTTATTTACATCAAATTTGCAAGTAAAGTAGGTTTTAAACCAGGTTATCTCACGTTCTACACACCTACTCAGTATGGTCCTTTAACTTGGGTAAGGCAAATTCGACACTATCGTTCTAATCTTTACTTATATTAAGCTCAATAAGCACCTAGCATAACAAATATCCTTACTTACCATCGTGACACCATGAATTCTAATAGGCTTATCCAATTGAGAGGCTATATTGGATATACATTTCTTCTGTATGTTGTGAAGAATGACCCAAGTGCTAATCCTAGTAATATCGAGATTCCCAAAATTGAAAAAATCTAGAATTTTGGAAATTATTAGCATCTCGCCATACGATGAATAAGGACCTTTTGATAGATTAAGCTTCACCTTCTTACTCTAAAAGCCACTTTCCACTTATTTTATAACTTTCCAGATATCTACCATCCCTGACACTCTTTTGCTGCCAACATAACCAATAAGTGAGTAGCCGAAAACTTACTCAACAGTTAGAACATCATTCTTGATCAATTGAATAATTTCTACTTCAGCCGGTTTAAAGTATTCAGTCTCCATACCTACCGAAGCCTTTCTATTTTTGAAGAGAACACTCTTGTAATCCTCCATTTTCTCTTCTCTTTCTATGTTTGGGGCTAAACCTGTATTTATTGAATCGATGACCAAGTTCGCTACCATGGTCACATGTTATTGAGTGGTCCCTTAATGCCCTAAATCAACCACATTCTTGATGCATAAGGTGTTTAATTAAAATAAGCATTGTGATCATTAATATTCACTAATGGAACAAGATTCTCAAAATAATTTGTTTGAAGATTATTACCGAATACTTGGTAGCTTTAAATTGTTCTCGATATTTTCCCAAGATTTTCTTTGTGTTTCCATCCAATCTTTGAAGAAACAATGATTAGTCTCCTTAGAAGTGAAAGAATCCACTACATAACATTAAAAACGGTTTCCTTACCCTCTAATCTCACACATGTAGCAGAATCAATCCTAGCGTTGCCCAGCTGAGATTAGGCCTTCTTCAATTAGAGTGCGGTTCTTCCCAAGAGATGGAGCAAAATAGAAACTCCAATTTAATTTTCCAGCAGCAATGGAGGACATGCCTCCTCTTCCAAGATGTATTCGATACTAGAAAGTGAAGGCCTTAAGCATATTTTCAAAAACCATTAATAATTTTGCATAAAATATCCAAGGAAACCCTTTTCCAGCGAGCTATGTATTAGCGTGAGGCTACTCATGCTCGAAGATGTTAAGAGATTTTTTTTGATATATGTGTATCCGGGCCAGCTTTCGTGCACCACGACTATTCCCATAGGAAATATACACCCATGCGCATGCATATTCCCACTTGATGTTTGGAGATTCTTGTTTTCCCATGACGTGAGGTTCATGGTGTCCGGCGGTTTCTTGGTGGCAGTCTCAAGGTGGTGCATATTGATGTCTTCGTGATCAATAAAAAATCCAATAAAACCCTTTTCCGATGAGCTATGAGATAGCGTGAGGCTACTCATGCTCAAAAATGTCTGGAGATCCGGATTTTCCCATGACACGAGATTCATGGGGTTCAGTGTTTTCTTGGTGGAGGCCTCAGGTGCTGCGTAGTGATGTCTTTGGGATCAAGATCATCCGAAGAAATACCTCTAGTGTTCCTTCTTTTAACTCAAAATCGTTGGAGATGAACGAGAAGACATAAATAGAAAAAATGGGCTAAATTAAGAAGATTTAGGAGAAAAAATGTCTAACCTCTCATAAGGTTTGAGTCAATCAAGGATACGTTGGTATGAGCCAATAAAAATTTTAAAATTTCTATAGAAGTTTTTTTAAGTAGGGTAATAAATTTTAAAATTTTACTTACACACCTGGTGGGACTCGAACCCACAATCGCTTGATTAGAAATATACACCCTGCTCATGCATATTCCCACTTGATGTTTGGAGATTCTTGTTTTCCCATGACGTGAGGTTCATGGAGTCCGGCAGTTTCTTGGTGGCAGTCTCAAGGTGGTGCGTATTGATGTCTTCGTGATCAATAAAAACTCAAATAAAATCCTTTTCCGACGAGCTATGAGATAGCGTGAGGCTACTCATGCTCGAAAATGTCTGGAGATCCAAGTTTTCCCATGACATGAGGTTCATGGGTTCGGCGATTTCTTGGTGGAGCCCTCAAGGTGGTGCGTAGTGATGTCTTCAGGATCAAGATGATCCGAAGAAATACCTTTAGTGTTCCTTCTTTTAACTCAAAATCATTGGAGATGAATGGGAAGACATAAAAGAGAAATAAATGGGCTGAATTAAGAAGATTTAGGAGAAAAAATGTCTAACCTCTCATAAGATTTGAGTCAATCAAGGATGCGATGGTATGAGCCAATAGAAAATTTAAAATTTCTATAGAAGTTTTTTTAAGTAGGGTAACAAATTTTAAAATTTTACTTGCACACCTGGTGGGACTCGAACCCACAATCGCTTGATTAGAAGTCAAGCGCCTTATCCATTAGGCCACAGGTGCTACATATTTCAAATGTAATACCCAACTAATAAACACACGATCCTTTCTTCATGTTTAAAATTGCGATATGGCAGGTAGGTAATGGAAAAACAGTTAAAATATGGGAGCATAGATGGTTAAACGGAAACTACAAATTGGAAGGAACATGTCGAACAAATGTAAAGAGGGTTTGTGATATTATGACGGAAGATGGTCTAGGATGGAACATTGACATACTCAAAGAAGCTTTTGACCCCATAGTGAGTAACGAAATATTGAAAATTCCAATCACAAGAGTGATGAAGGAGGATAGGATTATCTGGCCGTTTAATAAAGATGGGGAATATTCGACGAAATCTGGGTACTATATTTTATCTAACGAAGAAAGTAAGGCTAAACCACAATCATCTGAAAAAGGGGAAAGAGATAATGATACTGAATTATGGAACATCATTTGGCATGCAAACGTACCATCAAAAGTTAGAAATTTCTGCTGGAGAGCCTGTAAGGATATTCTACCTTCAAAAAGTAATCTTATGAAAAGGAAATGTAAGGATGATAACATTTGTGAATGGTGCGAGTGTGAAAAGGAAAATTCAGATCACATTATACTCTATTGTCCATTAAGCATGATGGCGTGGGCGGAATCTCCGCTTCAAATTAAGATTAATGAACATGAGAAAGTGAGTTTTCCGGATTGGTTGAAAAAGACGGTTGCAAGCTATGGGAATAATGGATATGAAAAGAGGAGAGTAATCGCAAATATACTGGTAACGGCTTGGAATATTTGGAAGGAGAGAATGAAGGGCTTCTTTGAAAAAAAAGAATGGTTTGTATGGAATATTACACAAAATACTAGATAAATCATTTCGAAGTTGTTTGAGAAAAAAAAGGAAATTACCGTTGGGAAAAGTGGTAGGAAGGAAGGGGCACCTAACTCGAATAACAACCTTAACAGTGTCAATGATAATACTGACATGATTTGGTTTAGTGACGCATCGTTTGATAAGGAATGGGAGCCGGCAGTTATTGCAGCTATTGGAATTAATAAGCAAGGGACAATTACGGAAAGGAAAGCAACGAGATGTAGAGTGAGAAATGTTATTGAGGGAGAAGCATGGGCGATGCTCCTGGCTCTTAGATCAGCAGGGAGAAAAAAAATACAGAGTAGTTCCTTCTACTCTAACAACCGTGAACTCGTTCAAGGAATCAACGGAAAGGGGATGCTTCATTGGATCTTGAACCCTATCATAAATGAAATTGAAGGATGGATGAATGAATTTCCAACATGGAAGATTTCATATGTGAACCGACAGCAAAACAGAATAGCAGATGCAATCGCAAAATGCATAAGGCGAAACATCGATATATCGCACTGGAAGGACTATTCGGTTCAAGCGTCATCTGATTTCTTTAGCAAAATTTGTAATGTGTAATTTGTGTTTTCCTTTTTATGACAAAAAAAAAAAATATAGCGACAAAAAAGTAACATTACAAAGATAACAAATCTAGAAATTTTGGGATCAATATAATTGTTATAATTTAGCAAAATAACTTTTTTTGGTATTAAAATTGAAGTATACTCAAGCTCTTCCCTAACCCAATCGTCTCTGGGGAACATTGTAGCCTTAGAATTGAAAAGTTTTTGTATAAAATTCTGTAATGGTATAAGAAATCACTAGACTTTTCTGCAAGATGAATATATTCTTTTTCAAAGTTTGTACTACTGAATGAATAATAATAAAAATCCAACTAAATTTAGCACCCACTCAAGCTAACAATCAATAGAAGAATTATTTAAAGAAGAATTTGATGAGAAATGTTATTCTAAAAGAATATTTGTATAGAAACTTATGGATTAGATATGATAGAAGCTATAAGATTTATCGCTATTAAAGTTAACCATGAGATGAATGAACTGCTTAATAGGATACCAACTATGGATGAAGTACAGAAGAAAGTTTTTGACATGGCTTCAGCCAAGGCTATGTGCATATACAGAGTGAATGGTTAATCCTATCATGAATATTGGGATATCATTAAGGAGGATGTTCTCTTAATGGTCATTTATTTATTTAACAATAATATCTCGCTTGAGAAATCGAATGAAACACTGATTACCCTTATCCCCAAAGGTGATACCTAGGAATGAGTGTGCGATTATGGGCCTATAAAATATTCTGATAATTTCAGATATTAGATTATCTCGAAACTTCTGGAAAACAGGTTGTAAGGACTCATGAATGACCTGATAGCTCCTACAAAATTGTTAAGTAACGAGCAATACAAGACAACATTATCATAGCGCATGAAGTATATTTCTTTATGAAGAAGAAAAAGAAGAGAAACTTCCATCTGACATCAGTTAAACTAGACATGGCTAAAGCATACAACTAGGTAAGTTGGGATTCCATTCTTATTATTCTCGAGAAACTTTGTATCATTAGGTTTTGATACTACATCTCGACAGTGTTGTTCCAAATTAATATCAATGGTGGAAGGTTCCCTAGGTTCATCCCAGAACAGGGCCTACGACAGGGTGACACACTTTACCCAGTTTTGTTTTCACTTATGACATGATTCTTATCATCCCTTTTGAAAATAAGATAGGAAATGTATCAAGGGTATCCAAATTACAAGACTTGGTCCAATCCTTCCACATCTATTGTTTGTAGACGATTCATTATTCTTTATAACGCTCAAGGGGCGAGAGATTCACAAATTTCAAGAGTTTATTGAGACATCTTGTGTAGGATCGGGACAATGAGTAAATTTTGAAAACTCATCTTTTTGTTTTAACAAGGGAACCCCGTATCCCATTTGGCGTGATATTGTAGATTTTCTATGTATTAAAGAAACTCAAGAATTGGGAAAGTACATAAGAATTCTACTTTGTCATAAGAGATCTAAGATTTAGACTCTCACGTGGATTGCAGATAAAGTTTTTAGGAGGAAAATAAGTATTGATCAAAGTAGTTCTCCAAGCCATCCCGGCTTATGCGATGCCCATTTTCTCTTTTCCGACAACTTTTTCTCGGAAGCTGGCATCAATAAATGCAAACTTTTGGTGGAATTCTCTAGGTGAAAGGAAAATTTATTGGGTTGGGAAAAAATGTTGATAGCCAAATTAATAAGTGGGATGGGTTTAAGAGAATTCAAACATATTAACATGACACTATTAGTGGCTCATGCATGTATACTAATGCAAAATCCGGACTCACTGACCGCTAGAGTAATGAAAGGTATCAATAATACGAGAAAGAAATTCCTCAATGCTAAGTTACGATAAAGTAGATCATGGTTATGGGTGCACATCCTCGAAGGGAGGGACTTGGTTTAACAAGAAGGTATAATTTAAATAGGCAACGGAGAAAGCACAAATATATGGGACAATAAGTGGGTCTAGGTCAAAAATAGAGAAGCCTGCACAAACAAGTTTAGTTACCGTTGATTAGTTGATGAAAGAGGAGGAATTTCAAGGGTAACCGAGATCATGGATTCTATTTTTCCAAAACCTATAAAAAAACTGAGATAGAAAGGATGCCCATTCTCCAACTACACGCGCATGACACGTTCATTTGGCCGCATACAAGGTTTGGTGAATACATGACCAAGTCGGGATATATAGTTCTCTCAAAAAACAAGGTTGCAACGATAATGCAAACATCTGTACAGGGCGAGGCCGAGAATCAGGGGGTTTAGGACATCATTTGGAAGTCAAGCGTTCCTACAAAGGTCTGCATTTTCTCATGGAAATCATGCATAAATGTATTACCTATCAGGAAGAATCTCAAACAACGAGGATACACGAAAGATAATTGGTGTTACTGGTTCAATGAACGTATAGACACCATTAGTTACCTACTACTGACATGTCTAGTTTGTCGCAAGATCTTGGCAGGCTCGGCTCTACAGATTCGTTGGGCGATTGGATTCTCGAATTCTCTAACGTTTTTGGGACTAGTCGTTTGGAGCCTAGAATGGTAACGACATATATTCTATAGATGTGGAATATTTGGAAGAGAAATATGAAATCCATTCATGAGAATAAAAATTTGGATGTCGAAGACGCGATTTGCACAACGAATTAGGGAATGTGTGATTTATTTGGGAACGAGTGGAAAAATATGGTTAACCGACCTGTTACCAGCCTGAGAAACTCAAAAATGTCTATAGAGAATGACGTAGAGTTTCAAAATATGCAGTTTGTAATCACGTGCGATGTGTCTTTTTGATGTCTCCCCATTTGTGATGATTTAATCTTAGTTGGAGACATCATTTTCTGGATTTTAGGAAGTCTAGTAGTCTATTTTTATATATAATATTGTATTTTTTATTTCTTGTCTTGATTTAATGATTTATTATTGTTAGAGCATATTTGGTTTAATTTATTTATTTAGTGTGAAGCTTTAAAGATATATAGTAATTAATTAAATTCCAAATTAATTCCAAGAGATAAAGAAAAGTAGATATGGATGGAAATTGGAGATAAAGGAAAGAAAAGATAAGCATGGAAAGATAAAGTTACCAAGCAAATCTGAATTCCAGCAGCTACGTCCACAAAAGTGATCATAACTCAAAATTGGCTTGGAATTTGGAAGAAGGGCCTGAAGCAAAGTTATAGAGCTTTCCAAGACGATCAGTTTCGATATAAAGAACGCATCAATCAGAGTTGAAACGAAGAAGTTACGGCCAAAACAAAACAGCGGCATTTTATTACCTTTTATATATTTTAGGGTTATGAATTAAAGTTGGACTAGAAGTCCAATTATTTGTCTTCCACTCCAAGAAAACGTGTTAGGGCTTCCTAGACCCATATAAATACACCTTTAAACCTTTGTAAACATATCTTTGCTCAGCTCTAAGGAATAGGTTTAATCCTTACCTCCCACAACTAATTCTTAATTTTATTTATCATTAGAGTATTCAAGAGAGTAAGATGACAATCGTGTATCTTTATTTTAGTTTATTTCTTTCACGTATGAACTAAATTCCCCATAGCTTGGGTTTTGCATATGTATAATCTATGAATTTTATTTTCTTCTATCTATGTTTCTTGTTTTAAGTTGATTCTAGCTGCTTAACCATATATTTGTTTTATGTACTTTGATTTATTGTCTGTCTTAAACCTGATCAATTTACGGTTGTGCTAATAGTAGTTAGATGGTAACCCGGAAGGGGTGTCTAATTATTGAAACACCACATATTGCTTCTAGTGTGCGGTAGTGATCCTGACGGGCTTGCCTAACTAGATAGTCATTAGGGTTTGATTTAATCACTGATCATCATTAGAAGGTCAGTCTCATTTAGGAACCTAGTGGCGTAGGAGCACCCTATTTAAGTCCCCTCGTGATTGTGAGTTCGCCACCCTAGTCCACCCTGACGGGGGTAGGGAGGAATTTTGAATCCTGACTACTTATCTAAGAGATATTATCACCCTTATAAACAAATAGAAGATTTAGAAGGATTAGTGCATACAAGGAAAACCCTAGCTATATTCTCTCATCTTTATTCTTTAATATTTAATTTATTGTCCTTTATTTTAATTAGTTTAATAATTATTCCTCTTCAATCATATTTATTTTCTTGACTTTTAATTATTAATTGCTACTCTGATTTTATTTACCCATCTGTTAACACATTCAAGTCCCTGAGGAACGAATCTTCTTATCATCAAAACTTGCATACGTCCTGTAATACATGCAGTACTGTGTTTTTTTTTTTGACGTTAAAACTGAATTTAAATTAAAATAAAAAATTGTAGGTTACAATAAGATAGGATAAATGTATTAACCAATTCCTAATGAAACAAAGTCGCTAAAGATAAGCTTTTCAAGAAAAGCTGGGGGTGAAGACACCCAATTTCAAGGAAGGTTGTTTGAGATGGCCCTCTTCGCAATCCAATCTGCGGCTTGGTTAGATTTCCGAGGGATAAAGTGGAAATCCATGCTTAGGGTGCTAGAAATTGTTTGTATATCTTCAAAGACATGTAGTAAATGACGATTTGCAAACGATTGACACTCCATAAGCGGCTTCATAAGTGATTGGCAATCATTTAAAAGCACAAAATGATTGTTTGGTTGATAGGAGGCTTCTTTGATCGCATTACGAATTCCAATTGCTTCTGCCTCCTCCGGAGATTTTGATTTTAGTTTCCATGATTTACCTTTCAAAAATTGGCCCTGAGAGTCACTGAAAATGCATCCAATAGCTGTTTCATTAGTATTTGCTATATAAGAGGCATCAACAAATATGAAAGTTGTAAGATTTTTTGAATATTTCTCCCTGAGATTTATATTTAAATGAGGATCAGCTTGTTTTTCTATAGCTATAGCTTCAGAGTCAATTTTATTACAAGTTTTGTACTCATCATAAGCTTTTGAAGCATTTTTAACAGTAATGAAGGGACAAATATCAGCATTTTCAAAGACTTTTTTGTTTCTAGCCTTCCATATAAACCAAAGAGTCCAGATTGCCTTCTCAACCTGGTTTGTACCTCTATCATTTCTGTTGTAATCATGGTTTATAAGGTTTTGTAACCAATGATCCAATCTTAAGTTTAAATCATAAGAGGATTTGAAACCCCAGGGAGTTGCAAACCATGAGGCTCTAGCATGTGGGCAGTGAAGAAATAAATGCTCAGTTGATTCAGTTTCAATAGAGCAAATTTTACAGGTGCTATTAAATGCACATTTTCTGTTGAATTTATTTAATTCAGTAGGTATAGCATCAGATATAACCCTCCAAATGAAATTTTTTAGTTTTGGAGGTATATTGAGATCCCAAATTTTGTTCCAGAAGGAGTCATCAAGTTTAAAAGAAGTTGAGGGACTATTTGCAATAATTAAGTTTAGTGCAGCTATTTTTTGCTCAGTGATGTTCATGTATACCTTTTAACAGATAATTTACCTTTTTGATCATGTTTCCAAATAATAGAATCATCAGCTCCTGTTTTACTGATGTTTAATTCAGTAATTTTATTAACCTTTTCAAGAGGGAGATTATTCTTAAGTAAATCAATATTCCAAGTACCATCATGCATGATAAATTCAGATACAAGATTTATGGGGCTATTGTTTGTATTTTGCAAGATGTTGTTGTTAATTTTGTGGTCAGGTTGGGGAAACCAATCATCCTTCCACACCTTTACAGATTTTCCATTTCCTATTATCCATTTTGTATCCTTCAGGTAGTTTTCCCTTCCAAGGAGGAGACTTCTCCAGCCCCAAGAAGGGTTATACCCTAAATTAGCCTCGTGAAATTCATTTTTTGGAAAATAAATAACTTTCAAGGTTTTATAGGCAATAGATTTTTTGTTTAAGTTAAATTTCCAGGCCGAGGAAGTGAGTAAAGATAAGTTCATTTGAGAAAAGTTTTTGAAGTTTAAGCCACCAATACTTTTAGGCATTTCTAAAGATTTCCAGCATTTCCAGTGTATTCTTTTATCTCCTTTATTGCCACACCAAAATGAAGCAATAAGAGAAGATATTTTATTACATATAGAGTCAGGTATATGAAAAATAGCCATAAGATACACTGGAATAGATTGTATAACAGCTTTAACTAAGGTTTCTTTACCTGCTTCAGTAAGAAATTTAGTATTCCAATTGTTAAGCTTTGTAGTAACCTTTTCAATTAACCATTCTAGTGACTTAGTCTTGGATCTTCCCCAATCAGAAGGAAGCCCTAGGTAAGTACCTAAATTGGTCAAGTGTTTAATATTCAGAAGATTAGAGAGATCATAAGCAATATTTGGAGGGGTATTTTTACTAAAAATGATCCCACTTTTATTAAGATTTATACTTTGGCCTGACCCATAACAGTATTTGTTTAGAACATCTTTAAATTGTTCAAATTCTTCAATGTTACCTTTTAGGAAAAATAAGCTGTCATCAGCAAAGAGAATATGAGTAAGTTTGGGGCAATTTCTGCTCAGTTTTATACCTTTCAAGAGTTTATTATCAATTTTATCTTTAATAAGAGCTGTGAGAGCTTGAGTTACTATACAAAATAGAAAGGGGGAGAGTGGGTCCCCCTGTCTAAGTCCCTTAGTAGGTAAGGGTATATCAGTTGGCTCCCCATTAATAAGAATTGCATAAGAAACAGTTTTAACACATTGTTTTATCCAAGATATCCAAATATTCGAGAATCCAAGGGCCTTCATTGTATCAAATAAGAAGTCCCATTCAATGTTTTCAAAAGCTTTAGACATATCAGCTTTAATAGCTGCTGAGTAGTTTTTCGAATATCTTTTGTTCTTAAGATAATGAACTACTTCATGGGCTACAAGTAGATTATCTGAGATGGATCTATTCTTTATAAAAGCGGATTGCTCAGTAGATATAATAGAATCCATGAAGGGCTGAAGTTTTTTAACCAAAATAGTTGCAATAATTTTATATATAAAGTTGGGACAACTTATTGGTCTATAGTCACCAATAGTTATAGGATTTGGAATTTTTGGAATAAGAGTGATATAAGTTTTGTTTATAGAAGCCAAGCTACCTTTATTATATAAGAAATCAGTAATACATCTCATAAGATCAGCTTTAATAGTGTGCCAATGTTTCTTATAAAAGCTATCAGTGAAACCATCTGGTCCTGGGGATTTGTTAGCTCCCAAGGCCCAAACTGCTTCTTTGACATCTTTTAAGGTAATGGGCTGTTCAAGAATTTTATTTATATTCTCAGTAACCACAGGATTAATTTTATCAATGATGCAAGAGTAATTCCGAGGGCCTTTAGATGTGTACTGATTCTTATAATGTTCAGTTATAGCATTAGTGATAGAGCTTTGATTATCAATCCATTCTCCAGTGTTATTCATAAGTCTAAGAATTTTATTATATTTTCTTCTAGTTTTTGTAGTGTTGTGGAAAAAGGTGGTGTTTTTATCTCCAAGTTGAATCCATTGGATTCTAGATTTTTCACGCCAATACAATTCTTCCTTATTCCAATGTAATTCAAGCTGTGAAGTTAAAAAATTATAATCTTCCCAATTAATGAATTGGGCATTATTAAGAGTTTCAAGTTGGTTTAAAAGGTCTTTAATAATATTTCTATTATTATTCCTTTTAGTCTTATTCCATCTAGTGATCACAGAAAAATCTTTGTTTAGTTTTGAACCAAATTTGATGATGCCTCTGTAAATATTGTGAATATAAGAGTTCCAGTGATTTTTAATGATAAGTTCAACATCATTTTCTAAGTTCCAGCTTTTTTTGTAGATAAATCTACTATTAAGAGTTTTTTTCTTAATATTATCAGTGTTAAGAATAAGTAGGCTGTGATCAGAGCCTATAGCTGGTAAAATTGCTATCCAGGCATCTGGATAAAGAATATTCCAGCTAGAATTTGCTAAACCTCTATCAATTTTTTTTCTAATAAGTTTATTACCCATTCTTCTGTTGCTCCATGTAAAATAGCAACCTTTTGTAGTAATTTCAATAAGATTGTTCTGATCAATAAAATTATTGAGCTTAAAGGTTTCAGTGATTTCAGTGCCGCCACTTTTTTCATAATTATACCTAGACATGTTTAAGTCTCCAATAATAAACCAGGGTAAATGCGCTTTTTTATTCATAAGATTGTTAATATCTGTAATATTCTTATCTTTATCTTTCTCATAGGGGGATATATAAGCATACGTAGCATAGAATTCATTTCCAAGAGGGTCATTTATAAGACAATGTATATAATTTTTATTGTAATCAAGAATTTTTATAGGGAAATTTGGGGTGGTCATAAGGATGAGACCTCCAGATTTACCAATAGGTTCCACAGTGCATACATTTTCCATATTAAGGGTTTTGCAAAGTTCATCAGTTTTATCAATGCAATTTAAGGTTTCACATAAGAAAATTACCTCTGGATGATGGTTTTTGACCGCATCCTTGAGTGTCAGAATTGTCAAGGGGGTACCAATCCCTTGACAATTCCAACTAAAGTGTGTCATTGAGGGTTTTGGGTTTGTTCAAGGACAAACCCGCAAACCTCATTATCAGCAGCATCTACCATCATATTTGAAGTGGCTAAATCTTCCTCATCAATTTCAATCTTAGTGTAGTCTGTGCTTGTGTTTTCCCAGGATGAATCTTCTTCTTCTTTGTCGTCAGTGATTTGATTTTCTGAAGATTCGTTATTTTTCGTGAGGGTTTGATTTGTAGAAGTGGCTGGTGTTTGAAGCTCATTCTCGCTCCATCTTGTTTTCCAAAGTTTATCGAATTTAGTAGCTTCTAGGGCTTCTTTGCTGAGATTTCTTCTTTCGGATTGGGATTTGTATTCAGAGATTCTATGGTGATTAGGATTAGGTGTTTCTGGTTCATCGTGAAGATTGAAGGGTATAGGATTGAGATTAATGTTGTTGATTGTTGTTGAATTAGTGTTGAGATTAAGGTTTTCATTTGGGGGTTGGAGTTGGGGGTGTTCGTTGTGAAGAGAGATGTTAGGGATTTGATTGTTAAGAAAGGTTTGTGAAGAGTTTGAGTTAATGGGTTGGAAATGTTTTTCAGTAATGATAACGGGCTTTTCGTTGGATCCGAATTGAATAGAGGGCGAAGTGTTAATGGGCTGAGATGGTGTTAGTTGTTGGGCTGATAAGGAGAAGGGGTTATTTTTTGACTCATTTTGTATTTCAGCCCAATTTTTTATTGGGCCCTCAAAATTTTTCTTTTCCTTTAATTTATTTTTGTTGTCTTCGAGTCTTTCCCGAACAGATGATAAATCAGTTCCTTTCTCTTTGATGGTCGATTTTCGAGCAAAAGAATTGCCTAAACTAGCTCTTGTCGCTGTGTTGCTATTTTCTCCAATCAGAACAGTGTTAGAGGCATTGAATGAGATCGGCATATTTTCAGGTATCGGGCTCTGTTCCTTTTGACTAGGGTTTTTTTGAGATTGGGATTTTTTTGAATTGTGGTGAGTCAGAGGAGATTGAGTGTGAGTGTAACTCGGTTGTGGGTTGTAACTCGGGAAGATTTTTTGATGGTTTTTTCGGTTGGGTTTTTCTGAAGGTTTAGGTTCAAAACCGTGAATGAGTTTTGACAATTTTTGCTTTAGTTTGAATTTGTTTTTGCATTCACTTTCTTCATGATCCAATAGGCCACAGAGGAAACATAAATCACATAATTTTTCATATTTTAACATACCTTTGATTCGATGTCCTCCTCCCAGATTTATGTTGTAAGATCCTTGAATGGGTTTGAAGATGTCCCAATCAATTCGAACCCTGATAGCACTAAATTCTTTGAAGTTTTCGATTGGAGGTAAGAAGACTTGTTCAACTTTGCCGAGTTGATTTCCTATTTTGTTTGCATTATCTTCATTGATGAGAATAGGTGGGATGTCGTGAATTTGGACTATAAATGAGGTAGTAGTTAGTTGATTGTCTGTTAAGAGCTTAACTTCATCCCATTTTTGCAGTAAGACATGTTTGCCCACCAGATTCCAGGGTCTAGCATTCCAAACTTTTTCCAAGTCATCTTTTGATTCAAATGTTATGATACAGGTATTGAAACCCCTTTTTTCAGTGTGCACTTTTCCTTTTACACCCCATGAGTTGTTGATGTTTTTTCTTAAGTAGTTGAAGCTAATACCTTTATCTGCTATGATTTTTGCATAGAGCTTTGGACCTTCAAATTGTGCGTAGACTGAGTTTGGGTCTATAGTAAGAATAAGAGCTTCATCATTGGTGTTAGCATTTTGTCTGGTGTAAAATTCCATGGTGCTGAATTAAAGCTGAAGTAATGAGGGTGTCTGAGGAAGAATTTAATGAAGGTGGTTGAGGAGGAAAGTGAAGAAATTAAAGGCAGAAGATGTAGAAAATTTAGATTAGAAAATAAATGTAAAGGTGAATTCAATGATACAGTTTAGGCTTATGTGTAGATAATGTAACTTTGCAATTCTAAGAAAGATGAATGTTAATGACATGTTAGAAGGTTTAGGTGGTTGTGGAAGGTGGTTTGGTGGTGGATTGAATGCCGGAAAAACTAAAAAACTCAGCTTTCCTAGGGGGAAGTGCCTGAGAGAGTTTTTTGTGTTTTTTTTCCGACAGTAGTAAAGGCTTTTTCCAGTACTGTGTTTAGACTAGGGTGATTAGTGCATTTTTTCCGTATTTATTTATCATATTTTTATCACACCCTAGGCGACACCAAGTTTTTGGGCGCCGCTACCTGGGACTTGTGTCTCGTTAGCGCGTGGGCTATTTAATTTTAGTAGTAGTAGTTTTTAGTTAAATTTTTATTTTTATTTTCCAGATTTACGCTTGTTGGTTTGTTTTAGTCTTTTTCAGGTTTTAGCAGTGCATCCTTGACCTCCTCTTGCGGAGCCCAAAAGGAGCTTCAGAGCTTATAACAAACGTGTTAGAGAAGACAAAGCCCGAAGAAAAGCTATGATAGAACATAAAGAAGTAGTAGATCCACCACTTGGTCCTTTAGGACATTTACCACCACCAACACCAGGAGATAACAGAAACATCAACAGAATTGAACAAGATCTTCTAGGCTTGAGAGCACCTTTTCAAGTTCAACCATTAGGTTATCGTCCTCCAGAGATCCAGAATATCAAGTTCAGGCCCGATCCGGGTATGCTCATTCAATTCCATAATGTCGGACTCTATAGTTGTGCAGCAATACAAGATCCGGTAAGAGCGATTCAGAAGTTAATGCATATTTGTGATGCCTATGTTACTCCAGGCATTACACGCGAGCAACTGTATTATCACATGTTTTCGTTCTTTCTGACCGGCAAAGCTGGTGATTGTCTAGATAGACAACCACCAGGTAAAATTACTACTTGGACAGAACTTCAATCCACATTCTTTAACCGTTTTACCCGAAGAGTATGAGACTCAAATATCAGAGCGAGCTTGCTAAGTTTTGTCAAGAGAATGGAGAAGAAGTAGGAGACGCACGGACAAGGTTCCAACAGAAGTTAGCTAGATGTTGATGTCTCCTTAATTGTTCTTATTTTAGACCCTTAGGAGACATCATTTTTGGTGTTATTTTAATTAATTCGATAGACTTTTGGACTAAATATGCAATATTTCGGATTTCCCTTTTTATTTCTAGCATTTTTGAATTATTAAACTTTTGCGCGTAATATTGGTATTTTTAGTGTAAAGTTTACAGGTTTTTAGATGTTAGCTAGGAAAGGAATCCGAAGATAAAGTCAAAGATTAAAAGATAGAGTCAAGACTTGAAGAGAAATCCCGAAGATATTATTTTTAGAGCTGAAAATCCATTTTTCCAGGCCCTTGATTGCTGTTTTCGAGGTACTTAAGAGCTGATTGAGCCGTTGACCTTTGAAGAGAAAATATTCCTTATCGAAGTACGGAACTTTAGCAACTGGAATGAGGTCAATCGGAGTTGTAACGCATCGGGAAAAGCAGTTTTAGTGAAGGCCTGTCATCAGTTACGGGATTTTGGGCTTAGAAAGTGGGCTTGGACATTTAATTAGGCTTTTATTTTCTGGTCCAAGCCCTAATCCGTTTTTCTTATTATAAAAGGAGGTCTGGACTTCTATTTTTCAAAGAATTCATTCTTTACAATTAAAAACACCAGAGAGAAGCAACAGAAGGAAGGAAGAAGAAGCTGCTAGAGCTGGAGTGGGTCTATAGCTCCGTTCTCAGTCATTCCAATTCCGGAAATTAGGTTTCTTTTATCTTTTATTTGTAATCAATTATGAATTCCATTTATTTTAATTTAGTTTTTCTTTTTAATATGAGCTAAACAATTCATAGTGCTTGAGAACGCATAATGGGTTAATCCCAATTTGATTTCATTCTATACATTTGAATTTGGGATATTTATTATTTAAATCAAATTGGGTAAATTGTATTTTTCTTTAATTTGCATTTTAATTACTATTATTGACGTAATTAACCAATGATAGGATTTAGTATCTAGGCTATTCCAATTAGTGGCGATTGGATCACCTTGACGGGGGGTTTAGGTACCGAACTAGTTAATGAATGTAGGTTAGAAATTATTGACTCTGACGAGCTTAATTAAACCTATGGCCTATTGGGTAATGAACATTTTAACATTTGAGAGTGGACTATAATCACCCTGACGGGGTTTGTAGCATTTGATAGTTGCTCCTTAGTCCACCCTGACGGGGGTAAGGAGATTATAGAATCCCGACCAATACAAATTTACAAATTTGTCCCTTAAACAATGTATGAAATGAATGATAGTTAGGAAAACCCTTGCGTCTCTCAAGTACTACTTGCTCATACTTGCGTCTTAGTTTTTATTTACTTGCATTATTATTTTGTCTTTCATTTATTTAGTAATAAATCACAAAACCAAAACAAACAAATTATCCTCTTTTATTTTCATAAGTGCATCAATCACTATTTGCATAGACATTGTGATCAACCATCCGTCCTTGGAACGAATCTGATTATCAGAATTACTACTTGGGACAACCGTACACTTGCGGTTGTGGTTCGATTATTATTTGCATTTATTTAGAACACACAAAGGACCACCAAGTTTTTGGCGCCGCTGCCGGGGACGGTAGCGTGTGACCACGGTGTTTATCCTTTAGTGATAAGTGCATTTATTTTATTAGTTTTACGCTTTTTGTTTGTTAGCTTTTTCAGGTTTTTTAGGTTTGGTGTATGCGAAGAAGGCTATTCAAGGATCTAGAGCCAACACCTCCGATCCTTAGTAATCCAGAATCGTTGATCAGACTTGCGAACAGAAGAAGAAGAGAACGAGAAGCTTTAGAAGTAGAAGAATTAAGTAACAGAATGGAGAATATCATTATTCAAGGTCAACAGAATGGACAAGGCCAGTTAGATGCAAATGGCCAACCTTTAGCTCCAGGCGTTATTCCTCAAGTTCAACCACTAAATCCTAATCCTCCAGTCCAGATAGTGATGAATCATGATCCGTGGTTCACTAATGGCCCTCCAGAAGTTCCATTCCGCGCTCCAGCTATAGGAGTAGGTGCTCCAGATATTAATGTTCCGAGATTCCGTCCAGATTCGGGTATGCTAGCTCAGTTCCAAAACTTTGGAAATTTTCGCGGAAGACCATCGGAAGATCCTCTTAGAGCGGTACAAAAATTTAAGCAGATATGTGATTCTTATATCACACAAGGGGTTTCAAGAGAACAGATGTATTTTGCTGCTTTCAAATTCTTTGTCATTGATGGAGCAAGTGAATGGCACGATACGCAAGATCCTACGAGGATTACTAATTGGGACCAATTAGAAATCGCTTTCTTTGACAGGTATTACCCAAGTAACATGAGGTTAGATGCTGAACTAGAATTGACACAATTCCGTCAAGAGTATGAGGAAACTGTGGGTAGGAGTTGGACAAGATTTCAGATGTGTTTGCGTAAAGTTCCTAATCATGGCTTTTCAGAACAACAACAGTTAAAGATCTTTTATAGAGGCCTTGATGGAATTTCGAGAGAGAAGTTGGATACGCTATGTGGAGCAGGTTTTCTTCAAGTTCAACCCGCTCATGCCAAGATCATTTTAGAGAGAACAGTCAAGAATGAAGTTGGGTGGAGCTCAGTAAGAACACCAGTCAAGGGAGTAAATAATGTTGACATAGAAGAGAAATTTGCTACGTTTGAGAATAAGATCCAGAATACCATAGAGCAACAATTGAAGCAGCTTACTCTAGCTGTGAAAGAAGGATTTTCGGGTAAGAAAGTAGCTGTGCATGCTGCACAAGAGGTTTATATGTGTTCAATTTGTAAGGTAGATGATCATGATGAGGAAAGTTGTCCGAGTAATCAAGAATCAGTGATGTTCATGTCCAGCAGAGGTAATTTTAATTCGAGTGGTAATGGGTATCAGCCTAACAGAAACCATCCTGGGTTTCAATATTCGAATCCTAATGGGGCAGCCAATCCTACACATACGTATCAGCCGCGCCCCCAAGGTGACAACTATAATCCTAGACCACACAATAATTATCAAGGAGGACAGAATCAAAATTATGTACAGAGACAAGCTCCTCAGAATACTTATGATGAGAATTTGAACCAGAAAGCTTTACCTGCCCATCCACAAGAAGGAGCAAATACCCTTCAGAAAACAGTTGAAAGTTTAATCGCTCTACAAGCACAAGCAATGGAACGGCAGAACGCAGCGATGGAGCGTCAGGATGCAGCGATCGAACGTCAGAACGCAGCTATAGAAAGACAAAATGCACTTGAAGCAAATATGAAGATGTTCCAAAATCAGCTGAGTCAAATCAATAAACAGCTCAATCAACGTCAGCAAGGACAACTTCCTAGTGATACTGAGAATCCGTTACAAATCGAAGATTGTAAAGTTATTAATCTTAGAAGTGGTAAGAACCTTCCTCCACCTCCTTTTCCGGTTATGAAAGAAAAAGAAGTTAGAAAAGAGAAAGAGGTGGTGAATAAAGATAAAGAAGTTGAAGTAGAAGAAGTGGAGAAGCCTGTTGAGGTTCCGAAAAAGAAAGATGAGACTATAATCAATCGTCCACCTCCACCATTTCCATCAAGAGTTCAAAAGAAAGGTGATATGGGTGAGTATCAAAAATTCTTTAACAAAATAAGAGGTCTTAGCATAAATATTCCGTTGTTAGAAGCTATTCGAGATATACCCAAGTATGCTAAGTTTCTGAAGAAAGCCCTCACCAACAAACGGCCATATTGTGATAATGAGATGATTGGTCTTCCTGAGGAATGTAGTGCTATTTGTCAAGGTAAATTACCTCCAAAGTTAGTTGATCCTGGGAGCTTTACAATTCCGATATCTATTGGTAATGAGTGGAAAGGAAAAGCGCTATGCGATTTAGGTGCAAGCATCAATTTGATGCCCAAATCAGTCTTTGATAAGCTTAATATTGAAGCAAGACCCACTTCTATGGTCTTGCAAATGGCGGATCGATCTCTTGCACATCCGGAAGGCCGAATCGAAGATGTCCTCGTTAAGGCAGGTACGTTAATTTTTCCCGCTGATTTCGTTATTCTTGATTACGACGCGGATAGGAATGTCCCCATTATTTTGGGAAGACCATTCCTAGCCACGGGGCGTACCCTTATTGATGTAGAAAATGGAGAAATGATTATGAGGATCCAAGACGAAGAGGTGAAATTCAACGTGTTCAGGCCTATGAAGTTTCCGGATTCCAAGGATGAATGTTTTCGTGTAGATGTAATGGAACCGGTAAGAACAAAGCCAATTAGTGTTGTGGAAACTTTAGGGGTGGAGGAGAAAGAGCTACGAAAGAAACCACCAATTAAAGCTCCTCCATACCCCAAGGATCCACAACTCAATCATGCGAAGAAGAAAGAGAAAGCACGTGCCACGAAGGTTCCGAAGGAACCTAAGAAAGAGAGAAAGAAAAAGGGGTTCAAAGTAGGTGAAGAAGTAGCTATGAAGAAACCGAACCCCCGCCCAAAGGTACGTGAATCAAAAAGTTCTTGGATAGGACCATTCATGGTCGCACAGATTATCTCAGACAAACTAGTGGGCATAAAAGCGAAGGGATGCAAATTTCGACTTGCAAATATTGACAACCTCACTCACTGCTGGGGAGGTTATGTCAATGACTAATGATTGAGGTAACCCGTCGAGCTTAACGACGTTAAACAAAAGCCAATTACTTGTATATTAGCTGAGTTTTTAAATTTTTGCATTTTAGATTAGTTTGATTTTCGTAATTTTAGTGTTTATTATTAAGAAATGAGGAAGGGTAGTTGTTTTTGATGATTTCAGGGGTAAAAAGGACTTGAGTTGGGGTCGATTTGGCGAAAACAGAAGAAAAAGAGGTTGGATGTCCAGGAGAAACCGGGAACCCGCATTCCACAGAACCGGGTACCCGGTTTTGGTGCTGTAATTTCTGAAATTCCCTGGCCCAGCGTTTTGGTGATTGCGTTTTTCGTGCGTTTTGACTCGCGCATCGACACAAATCCGGGTACCCGCATTTGGCGAAACCGGGTACCCGGTTTCGGAGCTGCTGTTGGTGAAATTTTCTGGTCCAGCGTTTCAGGGTGCTGCGTTTTGGCGCGTTTTCATTCGCGCCATCGAGAAAATCCGGGAACCCGCATTTCACAGAACCGGGTACCCGGTTTCGGCGAGCAGAATTTCTGACCCTGCGTCTTGGAGTCCAGCGGTTTGGCGCGTCTTGGGATAAAAAAAAAAAAAAAAAAAAAAAAAAAAAAAAAAAAAGAGTATTTTTATTTTTTTTTCGCGCCGTCACAGCGACGCGGAACCGGGAACCCGGATTTTCGAAACCGGGAACCCGGTTTGCATCTGTGCCAAGTCCGTTTTTCAGCTTTTTAGCCCTATATTTTTACCTCCGTCCTTAACCCAGCCTCCACAAACACTCCCAAAACCCAGAATTTCATGAACATCATCAGCTACAACCACACAATCCTCAAATCTTACTCTCTTTCACCACAAAAGCATACAATCAACTCATCTCCTATCCAAAATACGATAAAATTCCCACTTTTCTCCAATTGTTCTTCATCCAAGCTTCAAATTTAATCCAATTCCCTCTTCTCCCACATCAATTAGCCTTTACCCATCTCATATTCCACCATAATCTTAAAGTCTTAAGCCTCAAAACATCAAAGTTCTAAGCCTTAGCTTCTCACTATTTGAAGTTTTGAGTTTGGGGTGGAAAGAGATGCCTATCAAAATCGTCTTCATGTGTGCTTATCAAAGGAATTCTCCAAGAAACAGGAACGCTTTTGGTGCTATTCAAGAACAAGCTATTGAGATTCCTATTTCAAGTTTCAAACAAGACTGAAGCGGTTCAAATTAAGGCTAATCCGAAGAAGAGGGAAGTGATTGCAGAACCTGAAAGTGAGGAAGAAAACAATCCGATGATGAGTTGGAATCACAAATAAAGGTGTTGAAAGAGAATCGGGATGCGATGATTGATATTTTGGGAAACGTTACATACAAGTTGAACTTTAATTGTTCAAAGAACAACTTACGATGTCTAGACGCGAGATAAAGTTCATGGACGCAACACCGAAAACCAGCCTCGCGCTGGTTCAGATACGTTTTCTAATCCTTCTCATTTAGTGTATATTATTTTATTGCTTTGAGTCTTTTCGAGTCGTGGGGACACGACTCATTTTTGAGTTTGGGGTGGGGTTCGTTGCCTCATCCCAGTTTTTATGTGTTATGTGTTTTATCTGCTTTCAATAAAATAATTTTCGGAGTTGCGTTTGACTGTAGAAGATTTTAAATGTCCCTTTAAGCATACTTTTGATGAATCAATGATAGTAAATAGTGAACTTTAGGGATTAACATAAAACGCACTTACAATTGCATGCGAACATAGGTAATTAATAGGAAAAATTAATGAACAATGCAAATGAAGTAAGCTTGTACTCAAGGAATATGTTTGGTGTGTAGAACGTGAAATCCTAATTAGTAGAGAACCCACCTAGATATGAACTAAAGCCAAGCTATGTACTTAGGAAAATGATAGGGGCAGTTCTTTGTTAGCCATTTGTGCCTTTTAGCTTTCTATCCCTTGAATGAATTATTATCCGTCTTAGCCCACTTTGAGCCTTTAGCCTTTTATTTGTAGCCACGATATAAGCCATTATCCCTTAGATTGTTAGGCATGACCATATGACCCGCACTTGAATCACAATCCTGAGACATGTCTCGAGCTTGAGTTTGGGGTGGTGGGACCACATATGGGGAATTTAATGGGTTGGGATTGATGTGCTTGGTATTGTAGCACAATTGCAGATGATATGTACTTGTAACCCTTTGCCGGGAATGAAAAAAAAAAAAAAAAAAAAAAATTTGAAAAAGAAAGAAAAAATGAAAAAAAAAAAGTTTGAAAATCAATACAGTAGGATCCGGGGATCCGGTTTTCAAAATCCGGGTACCCGGTTTTCCTCTGTACAAAAAAAAAAAAAAAAAAAAAAGGAGAATAGAAAAGAAAAAGAAAAGTATGAAAGAATAAAACATCCGGCAAAGTGGAATTCTTCTGAAAATCATCTAGTTTATAGTGGGTAGACATGGGACACTAAATTGTTGCGTAATGGGTGAGTGAGAACATCTTTTTGAGCGTTAACTCAAGCTCGAGGACAATGTTGATGGTAAGTGAGGAGAGAGCCAAAAGCTCACTTCAAATTTACCAAATATACATCCACACCCGTCCTTAAGCCAATATTATAACCGTAAAGACCTCGTGATTCCTAAGTGCATAGTGAATTTATGATTCTGTTGATAGGGAATAGACTAGGTGGAGCGTTCAAAGCGAGTTAGGATTAATGACCACCCTATAGCCATCATACAGAGATGAGTACAAGTGTAACCTTCAAGCATTGCGACTTTAATTTTATGATTGAGATTATTTATGTTTGATGTTGCATGATTAGTGTATGTAGATGTTAGTTTTTAAAGTTTTTCTATATGAGATTTATCTTAAGAATTGCTTTAGGGTTTATTTGCTAGCTTCTATGTGTTTATACGTTTGCTTCTACCCCTCGTTTTATTTTGTTTTGCTTTGTCGGGACGACAAAGGTTTGAGTTGGGGGTCTTGATGTCTCCTTAATTGTTCTTATTTTAGACCCTTAGGAGACATCATTTTTGGTGTTATTTTAATTAATTCGATAGACTTTTGGACTAAATATGCAATATTTCGGATTTCCCTTTTTATTTCTAGCATTTTTGAATTATTAAACTTTTGCGCGTAATATTGGTATTTTTAGTGTAAAGTTTACAGGTTTTTAGATGTTAGCTAGGAAAGGAATCCGAAGATAAAGTCAAAGATTAAAAGATAGAGTCAAGACTTGAAGAGAAATCCCGAAGATATTATTTTTAGAGCTGAAAATCCATTTTTCCAGGCCCTTGATTGCTGTTTTCGAGGTACTTAAGAGCTGATTGAGCCGTTGACCTTTGAAGAGAAAATATTCCTTATCGAAGTACGGAACTTTAGCAACTGGAATGAGGTCAATCGGAGTTGTAACGCATCGGGAAAAGCAGTTTTAGTGAAGGCCTGTCATCAGTTACGGGATTTTGGGCTTAGAAAGTGGGCTTGGACATTTAATTAGGCTTTTATTTTCTGGTCCAAGCCCTAATCCGTTTTTCTTATTATAAAAGGAGGTCTGGACTTCTATTTTTCAAAGAATTCATTCTTTACAATTAAAAACACCAGAGAGAAGCAACAGAAGGAAGGAAGAAGAAGCTGCTAGAGCTGGAGTGGGTCTATAGCTCCGTTCTCAGTCATTCCAATTCCGGAAATTAGGTTTCTTTTATCTTTTATTTGTAATCAATTATGAATTCCATTTATTTTAATTTAGTTTTTCTTTTTAATATGAGCTAAACAATTCATAGTGCTTGAGAACGCATAATGGGTTAATCCCAATTTGATTTCATTCTATACATTTGAATTTGGGATATTTATTATTTAAATCAAATTGGGTAAATTGTATTTTTCTTTAATTTGCATTTTAATTACTATTATTGACGTAATTAACCAATGATAGGATTTAGTATCTAGGCTATTCCAATTAGTGGCGATTGGATCACCTTGACGGGGGGTTTAGGTACCGAACTAGTTAATGAATGTAGGTTAGAAATTATTGACTCTGACGAGCTTAATTAAACCTATGGCCTATTGGGTAATGAACATTTTAACATTTGAGAGTGGACTATAATCACCCTGACGGGGTTTGTAGCATTTGATAGTTGCTCCTTAGTCCACCCTGACGGGGGTAAGGAGATTATAGAATCCCGACCAATACAAATTTACAAATTTGTCCCTTAAACAATGTATGAAATGAATGATAGTTAGGAAAACCCTTGCGTCTCTCAAGTACTACTTGCTCATACTTGCGTCTTAGTTTTTATTTACTTGCATTATTATTTTGTCTTTCATTTATTTAGTAATAAATCACAAAACCAAAACAAACAAATTATCCTCTTTTATTTTCATAAGTGCATCAATCACTATTTGCATAGACATTGTGATCAACCATCCGTCCTTGGAACGAATCTGATTATCAGAATTACTACTTGGGACAACCGTACACTTGCGGTTGTGGTTCGATTATTATTTGCATTTATTTAGAACACACAAAGGACCACCAGATGTCCACTCCATGGTTACACCCCGTCTTTACAGTTAGCTATATTTTATCATGGTATCAATACCGAGAGTAGATTAAGGGTAGATAATCTTGGAAAGGGAGGTTTTGTGTCCATGGATCCTACAGAAGCCGCCAAAGGTATGGAACGTATAATAGAAACAAAAAGGAGTTGGTCGCTTTTACGAGCTCCTATTACAAATACCAGAGGTACGCTTCGATTAGATGCAGAAACTGCGATCTCAGCTCAATTTGCCGCGTTAGAGAATCAAATCAAAGAGATTAAGCTTGAGATGCAGAAGAATTTAGCCGCAGTAAATGTAGTGCAAGAGGCACAAGGTTGTCCGAAGTTTGAGGTACCAAATCATACATGGGAAGAGTGCGAAGTAAATCCAGCATCTGTTTATTTCATATCCAACCGAGGAAATTATCAATTTGGTAACAAGAATCATCCCGGTATGCAATATTCAAATCCACATGGCTCCTCTAATCCAAGTCATTATCAACCTCGCCCCAAGAATAACTATTTTCAACCAAGAGGTCAAGCTCCATATCAGGGAAATCAGAATTATAATAGACATGCTCCTCCTCAACAACTTGCTAATGATGCATATACCGATACTTTAGCTCAGAAGGCTTTACCACAATATCCTCAAGAGGGAATTATGGATGATAAACAGTTGAAAATTTTTATGGATCTAAAATGATAACAAATATGCATTCACAGAACAAGAAGTTAAGAGAACAAGAAGCTTAAATTCATATTTGAGGTACGCAAGTAAAACAAATGAATAAATTTCTTACTAATATCATGGAAGCTAAAGAATTGAAAGCTATCGACGGAGGTGATGCCAATGTTGGGTTTGAAGCTTGTAAGGATATTTGCCTTTAAATTAAAGAAAATAAGGAATTACCGCATGCTGCAGAAATTGCCGTGGAAGTTCCAGAAACTGAAGAAGAACCAACCAAGTCTAGACCCGAAGACTCTGACTCTTCTGAAGATGAAGATTCAGACGAGAAATCTGAATTTATACAGCTTCTGAGAGATATGCAAGAAGATATTAGATCAGTTATAAAGTTACAAGCTGCGAGAGCTAAGAGAAAGAGGAAGAAGCCTCAAAAGAGCTGAAAGATGAAGTTGCACCTGCTGCGCAAGAAAAGAAAGAAGAAGAGAAGGTGGATTCACCACCAGTTGTTCAGACAGTGTCACCAACTATTATTGATACATATCCAAAGGTAGACATTGAACTCAAGAATTTGTAGAGGCGTATACTCTTGAAAATATCAACGCCCAAATTCTTGAGATTGCGAAGAAAGGGCTTACACCGCAACAAGTATTCACGCAAGTTATTCCAGAAGCGAGTGTAGAAGCCAAAAAAGAAACTGTGGCTCATACTGAGAGAGTCTCGAGAAAAGTAGAAATAGAGTTACCATTGAAGCTCACAGATCTAGGAAGTTTTAATCTTCCTATTCAAATAAATGTTATGCTCAAGATGATTGCGATGTGTGATGTGGCTTCAGGTGTGAATCTTATGCCAAAGTCCGTGTTCGATAGAATTAGACTTTAGAAAGCAGCAAAAGCTCCAGGGAAGTTGCAGTTTGCTAACAACTCAGTAACCAAGAAATGTGGAATAGTGGAGGACGTTCACGTCCGATCAGGTAATATCACCATCCCTATTGAATTTGTTAAACTTTATATCGATGCAGATAAGCAGGTTCCAATTATACTTGGAAGGCCCTTCATGGCCATAAGTCAAAGCATAATCAACTTCTAGGAGGGGACAGTTACCCTATGCTAAAAATATATCTGAGACATTTCATGTATGGGGTAAGAAACCAAGGAAGTCATATCCCACCATTCTTATCATGCACAACCTTTCACATCACAAAGTCCCTAAAGAAATCCACGCAAAGCTTGTGGATACTGAGCCAAACATTGAGTTTGGGGTTGGCCATGAAGTTGTATGGAAAGCCCACAAACCAGAGAATAGGCCACGAAGTCACAAAGACTCGTGGATGGGACCATTTGTGATCACTGAAGTTGTTTCAGCTAAGGTGATCGAGATCAGGCCCAAGAGGGGCATCCAACGGAGGTTAGTAGACGTTCATAGCCTTGCTCGTATCTAGGGAGGCTATATTCGCAAATCCTGATAGAGGTAACGCGTCTAACTTTGAAAGACGTTAAATAAAAGCGCTGTACGGGAGACAACCTGCATTTTTTTATGTTTTTATGTTTTTAATTCATGTTTAGTGTAGTTGTTTTTAGTTTATATTGAATATTTGAGAAATGTATTAGTGTTTTTGATGTCAGGTATTAGAGAAAATCGAGTTAGGGAGGAAAAAGAAATATTTGGGCATATTCTGATCAGCTCACCAGTATGCCTGTGAGATGACCGGTATGCTGGTGGATCAAAAACAGTGCCACGGTTTGTGAAATTGGGTTTATTGCCGAGAGTTATCATGAATAACCGTGGGCGCGATGGTCGACACGGTCTGGGACCGGTAAGCCAGTCACATGACCGGGATGCCGGCCGGCGCCGCTGGAAAGAGAAAAAATTCATTTTTTAGGTTATAAAGAAGAAGAGGTTAGTTCTATTACGAATTTTTCAATCCTTAAGCCTCTCTTTCTTCTCCAAAACTCTCCCAACTCCATTTAAGCTTCATCAAACCTTCACCAAACACCAAAATACTACCCAATCACCATAAAAACACATACAATCCTTTCTCCACATCATTACAAAGAAGATTCAATCACCCAAATCATACCAAAACACAATAAATCCAAGAATCAAAAGCCTAAATTTCAAAACTTTATCCTACAAATTCTTAGATCCATACCAATCCATCAAGAATTCATCATACCCATATAGAGAATCATCATAAAAACACCTTTCTTAACCCAAATAAAGCTTGTTCAACCTATAATCAAGAGTTTCAAATTTCAAGAGTGGTTAAAGCTTTGAGTTGGAGGTTAATTGAGATGACTAGGAGAACATAAACATCATCTACTGTGAGGAAGATGAAGAATAAAAAGTTATTGGGTTCTATTGAGAATAAATCAATTGAGAAAAGTTAAAGTTCCTATATAAAGGGTAAAATAGGTCAGGAGAACAGAGGACAGCTAGCTGTGGTGAATGTAATGGGCAAAAATATTCCAGCTTTCGTAATGAAAACACCACAACCTCTACAGATCAAAGCTCCTACACCCAAAGAAAAAGAGAAAGCTTCAAGGGCCCAGATAGCTTCTGCAAAGAAACAATTACATGACTTCCTTTTGCTTATGAGAAAGTATTTGAAGAAGAAGTTGGTAAAGGAGAGTACAAGAGATTCTTGGAGATCGGTGAAAGTTTGGGTTGGTCTAAGTTCATGGTAAGACGTTCTAATTTATTCCATGATTTAGTTTCCGAATTCTATTTAGGCCACCTTATCCGAGATAGAAAAAGTTGTGTTCCTGTTAGAGGAAAGTTAGTTTCTTTTATAGTTGAAGAGATTCGAAAACACTTCATGTTTAAGAAATTGGTTGGACCATGTAAGTATAGAGAAGCGGTGGACAATATCCAAACTTTTGATTGGAATTTACTTTTTGAGCATGTCTTACATAAAGAGAAAGTGAAGTCACATAAGGGAGAGTTAAAGGCACCTTGGCCTTACAAATTTCTCCAACCGGATACAAGAGTTTGGCACCACTTTCTTACAACTAATGCCTTTGGAAACACAAGAAATTCGGATGTAACTAAGAAGGACTCTATCTTGTTAAATTGTATTTTGTGAGGAGAAGAAGTGGATGTGGCACAGTTGATCTTTGATGAGGTGATGCGATTTTCGGTCTCTCCCATTTCGTTATTTAATGTGAAATATCCTACTATGATCACGTGTCTTGTTCGGAAAGCGAATGTGATTCTGGTGAAGGAGAGTAACTAGAGTTTAAAACGAGTAATAATATCGACAATGCTTGGATCAAGAAATTTTTGAGAGGAGCAGGAATTACGCAACTTTCAAAAGAAGAAAAGGATCGTATTTGGCAAGAGAAGACGGAGGAGATATTGAATAAAGTCGAAGCAGCCCATGCTTCCTTGGCCAATGATATGGCACAAATAAAAGTTAATCAAGTGCACATCATGACACTCCTTGAGCAATTTAAGAAAGATCTAGTAAATTCTATCTTGGATGTCGATAATGCGTGGCAATAGCCTCGCGAGTATGTTCTCTTTCTTTCTTACCATTTTTGTACATTCTTTATCTGCTAATTTTATTTTCTTTTTAGATTCTTTTTTGAGTCATGGGGACACGTCTCATTTTTGAGTTTTGAGTGTGGGGATTCGTTCTCTCATCTCCATTTTTATGTGAATATCTGTTTTTAGGTAGAATTTTTTTTGATACATGTGAATTAGATGTAGAGTGTATTTAATAGCTTGAAAGCATAAGCCAGTAAGTTAATGATAGAAAGTAGTTTGTTTATGAGCTATTTTATTTTGTATGCTTTGAGTATCTTAAGGAAAACACACATTGATAGTAAAGAAAATATTAGTTAGCAATGCGATAGAAAGTATGTTCGATCTCAGGGAGCCATGAGTGGTGTGTAGGCCGTGAGATCGAAGCTAGTTGATAAACCCATTTGATGAACGTGCTAAAGGTAAGAGAATAACAGAATTACATAGTTTTGAAAGTGATTAAGGCGGTTCTTTCATAAGGCCCTTGTTTCCTTTTAGCTTGCTGTCCAAATTATTATTTTATATCCTTCTCAGCCCCTTCTAGCCTTTCTAGAGCCTTTTTATTAGCCACATTATAAGCCATATCCTTTAGATTTTAGGACTTTTCCATATGACCTGCACTCGGATCGCGATGCATAGACAATTGTTTTAGAGCTTGAGTTTGGGGTGGTGGGTCCACCATTATTGGAATTGTTATTGGGTTGGGATTTTTGAGCTTATTTATTAATTGCGCTTTGTTCTATATATTGCCGATGATTCATAGGTTTATTATATTGTAACCCTTTGGTCGGGGTAAGCGTAAATGAAAAAAAAAGCTGAAAAGCATGAAAAGAAAAGAAAATTATGAGAAAAATAGCATGATATCTCAACATAAAAGAGAGAGTCATAGCTATACAAAAAAAAAATTGATATGAAAAGAATATATATATTTGGACCGGCAAAGTGATATTTTTATGTGAACATCTTATGCTTTAATTGGGTTATTGGGGTTGCTACTTTGTGCATCAAGAAATTAATTGGGTTCAGTGAGAACATTTTACGAGAGTAACTCATGCTCTAGGACGATTCGTTGATGGCTAGTGAGGAGAGAGCCAAAAGCTCACTCTAAATTATCCAAATATACTTATCATACCGTCCCTAAGCCAACATTACAACCTTAAAGACATTATGATTCTTTGCTATGTAATCTAGTAATGATTGAACCAATAGAGAGTATTTAAGTGGATCTTTGGATACTAGTGCAGTTCGATGAATAATCTATAGCCTCCTTGATGAACTGAGTAAAGATCCTCTCCTTCTTACATTGCGAACCTAATCTAATCTTGAATTCAAGCCGTGTTGATTGTGGATATGAGAAGTGTGCAGGTATGTAGTTTGTAATATTATTACATGAAATTTTCTGAGTAGTTGTTTTGAGTCTATTCTGATATTTTCTTTCCCACTATGCTTAATTGACTTAGGCGTGTATTTAGAGACTTCCCTGTGTTTTTATTTTTATTGTATCGAGACGATACAAGTTTGAGTTGGGGGTCTTGATGTCTCCCCATTTGTGATGATTTAATCTTAGTTGGAGACATTATATTTAGGATCTTAGGAAGTCTAGTAGTCGATTTTTATATATAATATTGTATTTTCTTATTTCTTGTCTTTATTTAATGATTTATTATTGTTAGAGCATATTTGGTTTAATTTATTTATTTAGTATGAAACTTTAAAGATATATAGTAATTAATTAGATGCAAAATCAATTCCAAGAGATAAAGGAAAGAAGATATGGACGGAAATTGGAGATAAAGGAAAGAAAAGATTAGTATGGAAAGATAAAGTTGCCAAGTAAATCTGAATTCCAGCTCCTACGTTCACAAAAGTGATCATAACGTAATATTGGCTGAGAATTTGGAAGAATGGTATGTAGTAAAGTTATAGAGCTTTCAGAGAAGTTCAGTTTCGATATGAATAACGCGTCAATCGGAGTTGAAACGGAGACGTTACGGCCAAAACAAAACAGCGGCGGTTTATTATCTTTTCTATATTTTAGGGTTACGAATTAGAGTTTGACTAGAAGTCCAATTATTTGTCTTCCACTCCAAGAAAACTTGTTAGGGCTTCCTAGACCCCTATAAATACACTCTTACACCTTTGTAAACATATCCTTGCTCAACTCCAAGGCATAGGTTTAACCCTTGCCTCCCACAACTAGTTCTTAAATTTTATTTATCATTAAGTATTCAAGAGAGTAAGATGACAATCATGTATCTTTATTTTAGTTTATTTCTTTCATGGTTGAACTAAATTTCCCATAGCTTGGGTTTTGCATATGTATAATCTATGAATTTTATTTTCTTCTATCTATGTTTCTTTGGGAGAATTGTTTTAAATTGATTCTAGCTGCTTAACCATATATTTGTTTTAGGTGCTTTGATTTATTGTTTTTCTTAAACCTGATCAATTTAGGGATGTGCTAATAATAATTAGATGGTAACCTGGAAGGGATGTCTAATTATTGAAACACCACATATGCGTCTAGTGTGCGGTAGTGATCCTGACGGGCTTGCCTAACTAGATAGTACTAAGGGTTTGATTTAATCACTAATCATCATTAGAAGGCCAGTCTCATTTAGGAACCTAGTGGCATAGGAGGACCCTATTTAAGTCCCCTCGTGATTGTGAGGTCGCGACCCTAGTCCACCCAGACGGGGGTAGAGAGGAATTTAGAATCTTGACTACTTATCTAAGAGCTATTATCACCCTTAACAATAGATAGAAGATTTAGAAGGATTAGTGCGTACGAGCAAAACCTGAGCTATATTCTCTCATCTTTATTCTTTCATATTTAATTTATTGTCTTTTATTTTAATTAGTTTAATAATTATTCCTTTTCAATCATATTTATTTTCTTGTCTTTTAATTATGTATTGCTACTCTGATTTATTTACCCATCTATTAACACATTTAAGTCCTTGAGGAACGAATCTTCTTATCATTAAAACTTGCATACGTCCTGTAATACTTGCAGTACCGTGTTTAGACTAGGGTGATTAGTGCATTGTTTTCCGTATTTATTATCATATTTTTTTCACGCCCTAGGCGACACTACTTTCACATCTTCATTCGAACCTTATAGCATTTGTATAGTAAGGATTGAAAGAAGATCGGAAAGATAGAGTATTATAGCTAAGTCTTGTTTGGGGGATCCTGTTATAGAGGGAAAAGCACATGCAATGCTGGATACAGCAGAAACGTGTGGGTATCCCTCGTGAATCAAGACCATTATCTTTTGGGACAACCTTGAATTCATTAAAGGTAGCGGGTCACCATTATCTACTTGGTGGTCAGTCCGCCATATAGTATTAAGATTCTCGAACTCACGCGAGTGCATGGAAACCTGTCCTTCCGACATCTTCCTAGACAACACAACAAGCTTGCTGATAGAACTGCGTGTTACGCTAGTCGGAGGGCTAAAAGTATTTTGGGCCACTTCAGTTGGGGGGCTAGTTTTCTAGACTAGGAATAGGCTGACCTCTGGGCATCTCTTTTGTTTCTCTATTTGTCCAAAAACATAAAAAAATGTATAATAATCAATATTTGTTTATTTCCTCACATTAACCAATTCGCCTTTCTTTATTTTCAATTTTTCGTCTCAACAACACCTAAAATCGCAATATTATATTTAAACTTATGGTAACAAAAATTAAAAATATTCTTTATCAGAAACAAAAGTTTAACATACACTTTTTAGCGACCAATCTGGATTAACTTACCTTTTGAGTTATTTTATTATGTTATCTCTAGATGTGTGATATAAAATCAACGTTCGGTGAAAGATAACTCAATATTGTAAAGTCATGACAAATAATAAAAATAGTATGAAATGATCGTTTCTCTACGTGGAATAAGAAGGTAACGCGTATTTTTAACTTTAGTCTAGATATTTTTTTTAGTTTTCAGTTTATTAACTACAACTATAAATTGAAGGAATAAAGATTAACTAAGAGTAATACTCACCAAGTATTTGTCGCGAATTTTAAAAGTTAATAGATGTTTTGTCAGCAATTTTTGTTGAGCTTTTCATATAACTTTTAGCTCCTTTAAAACTTGACTCGGTTTTTCCCTTCACTTATTGACTTCCTAGTTTTATCTCAAAGTCTAGTATCATCCATGTTCGTAGGAGTTGTACCCTTATCACACAAATTATCTCAAATTGCTCCAATACACATTTATATATGAAATTAGCTAACGACTCAAAACATGTCAAATAAAGGGATAAATCCCACATTAAATCTAAAAAACCACATAAATTATGTCTCGTATATCTCAAAACCTATCACAGTATAAGAGACATCAGGACCTCCAACTCAAGGTTTTATCGTCTCGACAAAACAAGCACAAAACTAGGTCATAAATCCAAAAAGTTTCATAAGGGCAAAGCATGTAATAATCCAAAAAAATATAAAACAAGTATCATAAGGTCCCACTCGAGAAATAATCCACATAATATACTTTTCATACACATAGTCAACACATTTAAGTTACAAGAACAATTAGCATATCAATGCAAAAAGGGGGACTAACACACTGAGCTTGTTGAAGCAGTAGGGTGATCCTCATTCCTTCCACAACATGTAATGGCTAACTTACTCACTTCCTTTTGGATTATTTGTCATTCAATCACATAGATAAGAATATTAGGGTCTTTACAGGTATATCGTAGGCTTAGGGTAAGGTATGATATATATATATATATATATATATGTGTGTGTGTGTGTGTGTGTGTGTGTGTGTGTGTGTGTGTGTGTGTGGATATTATAGTTTGCGCCCATCTCTTTCTCCTCTCAAACCCTACAACTAACTGCCTAAGAACTTGAGTTTAAGCTCGAGAGGTACTCACTCATTACATTTTTCAGGCATTAGATTAGCATCCTCAAATCCCAAAAAATAACTTCTTTTGATGTTTGAAATAATTAAATTGTCAGATTCTTTTATTTCCACTTTTTGTTCTCTCTTTTTGCAAGTTAAACATGAATCTTGTTTTGACGTAAGAATTCATGTTGACTTATTTTCATTCATTTTTTCTCTATTTTATATCTTCTTGAATCCAACAAGGATCACAAAAGTGTGCATCAAACATGTATCCACATATAAGCATAATACCCACTCAATGTATCTCAAAACCACGAACACCCACCACTTCAAACTCAAGCTTGAAGACGACTTGTCTTGAGGTATTGTGAGTCGGGGATGAGTCATATGGTAAATTCCTACAAAAACTAAGGGGCATCATCTTATTATAAAGTATAACAAAGAAAAAGTCTTAAGTCTTAGAAAGACTAAGAATGATAACCAATTTCACTTGGACAAAAGCTAAATGGAACAAGTGGATAACAAAGATCTTCCCTAATCATTTTCCTAAGTATGTGATCTCGTTAACTAGTTTACGTCAAAATTTCAATCAAAGTATGTTGGTTATGGGGGAGAATTGATGTTGGAAAGATATTTATGGAGTATGGAGATGATTTTGGGTGGAAAATATGTCGTAGGATGGTTCATTTGATGTAGGGATGAAGATTTGAGGTGGAGTTTAGTGGAGGTTTTGGAGAGGATAATTAGGGAAGAAGATGAAATAATATAGTGATGAAGTTTAGTGGTATACCGCAGACTTTGGTCTGGTATACTATAGCCTTGCCCGTACCTTCTTCTAGCTTTTCGGTTCTATTGGATGATTAATCTGGCTCAACTCAATGACTCATCTTGCTAGACCGGCTGGCTACTCCAATAACCAGTAGAACAAGTGATATACCAGAGATTTGTCTAGAATACCACACACATCTTGCCAAAAGTTTATGGTTTCTAGACTCAAACGAGTGAGTGTGTCTTTCTCAACTGTATACAAATTTTGTCATAACTTTTCATACACGTTATATACCAGTGGTCCGTACAGTGTACCGCACAAATCTTCCAAAAGATCCTTGCTTACCAGCTTGGGTGGATGAGTCTGTCCGTCTCAACCGGATAAAAGATTCGTAACAACTCCATTGCGTGCAGTATACCATATGGTTTTTCAATATACCACAAAAATTATCCTTAAAACTCCCGGTCATGTGGTCCAGATATACCACCAATCTCTCTCAACTTGACTGGGTACGGTATACCGCTTGGATCTCGCGGTATACCACATAGTGATTATATTTTTCATTCTTTTTTGTCTCTCTCTCTTTGTTTGGCATGGATATAGTGGTCCCAATTTTTTTGGAAGTTCTACCAGTTATGCTGGACTTTACCATAGAACTTTTACAATCCCCTATTTACCGTAACTCATGCCCACCATCCTCATTTACTTTAAAATCACTTGATTTTTACCTTGGCATCTTAAAAATACTCTAACCTTCTCGTTATGTATAATATGCACTAACTAAATGCTAAACTACCAAAATTAGTATACATTAAATTAATGAAGGCAATAAAAATATGGGTTGTCTCCCACTAGCATTCTTTTTAATGTCGTTCAAAGTTCGACATGTGTACCTCAGATTTTTTGTCTTAATGTAGCCCCCTAACAACGTGTGAGACTACTCAGACCAACCAATTGGAACTTGCAACTCTACTTTCCTTGCAGTTCAATCACCTTGCGTACGGTGACTTTGGTGACTATTAGTGGCCCAATCCATTTCGATTAGTGTTTTCGTGGTTTATTTGATGGCATGGGAGCCTTCAATACGAGTTCATCTCCCCCTAGAACTCGCCTTCTTTCCTCCGCACGAGTTCCCTTGGGTATTAGAGTAGAGATATTGGTCACACTTTGGACTATTTAAATGTTCTTCATCTTTCTTTTATTCATGTTTCCCAAAATGTAAAACATTTGGGATTTGTGTTTGATGTTCAAGGTGACCGATCCTTCATACACGTTGATCACTAAAATATGAGATAAAAGTTTTTATATACGTTCTAATCGAGTATAATAAAGGTAGTAGGTATAATGAGTTTACCTACTTGCACGAATACACCCTCGATCAATCACCACGTGTTTGTTAGTGCGGTCCGCCATTTGTAATATGACGGAGGTCGGCTTTGCTTCTCCAATACCTAGCTCATCAAACAAACTCTTGGGGCATGATTTTACACACTCACTCCAAAGTTATAGAATTCTCTTCCATAAAAGTACCACCAATCTTGCTTGGAAGTTTGAAACCTTCCAAATCTTGGAGCTAAGGTGGCAAGTTCTTTTATACCTTGGCATATATCACCTTTGTTAACGCCATAGTCTTGTACTCTGCAAATTTTTTCTTCTTAGAGAGTGTATCCTTAAATAATCTTATATGATTCAGTACCTTCTTGATGGCTTCGAGCAAGGGAATATTGATCGTGAGTTGACTCAACATATCGATAATTTCTTGTACTCAGCTCATCACTCTGTTGGCCACCCTTGATGGAAAAGGTAGTGGTGGCTGTTCCACTTTTAATGTCTCTTGAACTTTCAGTGACTCTGTTGTCTTCTCGACTACTTTCTCTTCTTCATCTTCAACCTAGTATTCAAATTTTACCTTATATAGATTCGGCTTGTAGGTTCTTTTTCTTTGGCGATCTCTACTTCAGGAGACACAGTTTGTGGTGCTACGATATTCCCACTTCAAATAACAGTGACCTTACACGGTTCATATTGGTGTCCTATGAGGCTGCATGCAAAAACCACAGTCGGAGAATACTTCTCGCAAGTGTATGAGTCATCCCAAATAAAGTGAAAAGTATATGTATAGTTGTCCATAGGGACTATATAGATAATTTACTGCTTTCTTAATGTATTGGGTATTAGTTGTGGAAAATGGAAATGGAGAATATGATGGGAGGTTTAAATTTTTTTTATATTTAAAATATAAAGGAAGACTAAAGTCCAAATAAGTGAATTTGGAGGATTAATTAAATCTAAAATGAAAAAGACTGAAATTTAAATAGTGTATGATATGATGAATTAAGGGGAGATATATAGCTCAAGATGCTTATGCTTACCATTATGTATCACTTGGGTTCATTCGGTGTTTGATGGTGGAAAATGTGTTCTAAAATAACAGATAAATAAAGATAATAGTAAAGGTCACACACCCACTACTACCACGATAAACTCATTGCAAGTGCACATATCGTTTGCAAGTTATAGTTGATAAATAAGATTCGTTCTCACGGATTTGTCGTTTAGCTCAAACTCGTGTTTAGATAAGAAGCGTTGAAGAGATTAATTTTTTAACTAAAAAGACAATAATAAAGAGATTATTTGGTTTTCTAAATAAGAATTATAGAAAATAATAATTAAACTATTAATGAAATAATTCAACTAAGAGAATGGAGATGATAAATATAGCTTAGGTCTGCTAGTATGCACCTATCCTTCTACATCGTTATTCAAATTATAAGGGTGATTTAAGCAAACATAAATAGCCGGGTGATGTATTCCTTTTTGTGATAGATATATCCCCTTAGGAAACATTATTTAAGGTAGAAATTGGACTATTTAGTTTAATATGCAATAAAGCACTTTCTTCCTTTGGAAATATAATGTTGTGACTTTTAGAGCTTTTGTGCGTTAATTCTTTTGTTAGTGTGAAGTTTTTAAGTATATGGATTCTATAAGGCATTAAGATGAAGAGAAAAAGTGAAGTTTAAAGTCCAAGAGCAAAAGGAAGTTCTAAGAGAGAAAAAGACATTACTTTAGTGAAGGAGAATAAATTTCAGATTGAGAAGGTGTCACTTATTAAATTCCCTGAGCCCAAATGGTGCGGATTCAGACATGGTGGTTCAAATGAAAAGTTTGCACCTCTGAGTTAGCGTCAAATAGGAATTGGAATCAGGTGATTTGGACCAGCGAGTCAAAAGTTATGCATGTTTTACTGAAATGTGTTCAACAGTTGCGGAAATTGGAGATTGGACTTGGGCCCTAATTCATTTAATTAATTCTAATAGGGGCCCAATCCATTTTTGATACCTATATAACACTTCCTAAGCCACATAAATCAGTATCTTTCATACAATCGATTCATATTTCCCAAAATTCAGAAGACAGCAAAAAGGCAGTAGGCATAGAAAGAGCTGGAGAATTCATTTTTCTTCAACAACAGCTCAATCATTTCCTATAATTAGGTTTTTTATCTTATTTATGTTTTAGGAAACAAGTATGCTATTAATTTATTTATTGTTTTTAATTAGAATATGAGCTAAACATTTAGTGCTTGAGAATCGTAACATGGGTTAAGCCTTAGTTTATACAATTTGATGTTTTTCCGAATTTGAGATTATTTAAATTAATTTAAGTTGGGTATTTTGTATGGACTATTATCGTATAATTGTTTTCTACTTTTAATTTGGCCAATTAGAATTAGGTATTAGTAATTAGGCTATTCACTAGTGGCGGTGATCACCTTGACATGGGGGGGTTTAATTACAGACCTAGGTAATAGACGTGTGGTATTCGTCAATGATCCTGATGGGCTTGACTAACCACACAGCCAATTGGGTAAAACACTTCAACATTGAAAGTAGCTTATAATCGCCCTGACGGGGTTTGTAATACTATGGGATAGCTCCTAAATCTACCCTGACGGGAGTTAGGAGATATTAGAGTCCCGAGTAATACTCAAATAACGACTTTACCCTTAAACGGAAGCATTAATTGCATGAACCTAAGTGGATCCCTTGTGAGACTCAAGTACGCCTCTCATCTTTGTGTCCACGTCTTTAGTTTTTAAACTATTTACTTTAAGTTAATATTTTAGTAATTTATTTAGTTGCATCTAGTAGTCTATAATCGAAAACCAAACAAATATATTTTTTATCTTTTATTTTTGTACTTGCAATTACATCTACTTATCCTTTAAACACATTGTTCATACCTCGCAGTCCTTGAGAACGAAATCCATTATTATTTATCTATTACTTGGAATGACCCGTACACTTGCGGTTAGTTGCTCCTCCTATTTAGTGTTGATTTTTATCACACTCTAGGAGTGACCAATTTTTGGCGCCGTTGCCGGGGATTGCAGCGTGTGACTCTTGTATTTATCCCTTTAAGTAGTTTTAATTGTTATTTTATATTTTACGCTTGGCTTGTTTTTCTGTCTTTTTCAAATTCTTAGGTTCTGGTGTATGTACTCGGACCCCGAGGGCATAATCAGAGCTGCTAGGAAACGTCAAAGAGAACAACATAAGCTAGTGGAAGAAATGGCTACGTTAAACAACAACAATTCTCAGATGGAAGTGGATGAGAATGGGCATCCTTTAGCCCCTTAAAATCCAATTTCTCAAGTTCCAAACAATCAAAATTAAGGAATTTTCCCTCCACATGTAGGAAATGTTCCATAGTTCGCGCAAGGTCCTAAATAACAACCATTCAGAGCACCTGAAATAGGTGTTGGCCATCTAGATATTCAAGAAGTTAGATTTAGACCTGATCCATGTATGCTAAATCAATTCAAAGACTTGAGAAACTTTTGAGGAGTACCGGGAGAAGTTACAATTCGTGTAGTACAGAAATTTATGCAGATATGCAATGCGTATATTATGCAAGGTGTTACTAGAGAACAGATGTATTTCATGATTCTCAGATTTTTCCTTATAGACAAAGCAAGTGAGTAGAATGATCAACAACAAAGAGGTCTAATCACTAATTGGGATGAGTTACAAACAATGTTCGTTGACCATTATTATCCGAGACATATGAGGTTCAACGCACAACTTCAGTTGACATCATTTGAGTAAGAACAAGTTGAACCCCTAGGTACATGTTGGACAAGATTTCAACTATGCCTAAGAAGAGTACCAGATCATGGTTTTCCGGAGAACAACGATGTCCATGTTTTATAAAGGCCTTGAGAGACGTTCGAGAAAAGATTTAGATTTGTTATGCGGAGGAGGATTCTTACAGGTAATACCAAACCATGCAAAAATAATATTAGATCGAACACTGAAGAACTAGATGGGATGGAGTACCGTGAGAACACCTACCCGAGGTGCAGTATATCGAGATAGTGGTGTTGGAATTGTTGAAAAGATCTCTTCATTAGATAACAAACTGAAGAATACACTTGAGCAACAATTGAAACAGCTTACTTTGGTTGTAAAAGAAGGTTTTACAGGTAGAAGAGCCGATGTGGGTTTTTAAATTGTGATGTACAGGATCATGATTCTGAAAATTGTCAAAGCAATCCAGAATCTGTGATGTTTGTTTCCAACCGAAGGAACTAAAATTTGGGTAGTCAAGGGTATCAGCCAAACAGAAACCATCCTCGTTTCTAGCATACAAATTTGAATGGGGCCGTAAATCCTACTTATGCATATCAGCCACGAAGTCAAAGGAATAATTATCAACAAAGGCCACAGAATAATTACCAAGGGGACACCATTATGGAAATCAAGCCTAGAGACAACCTGTTCAAGATGCCTATACAAATTATCTAAATTAGAAAGACTTACTTTCTCAACCTCAAGAAGGTGCATTAGATGTTCAAAAATATTTAAAAACACTCATTGCTATCTCACATAAGCACAACAAAAGCAGTCTTTCAGTGCCAAATTTAACAAACAGAGTGTCGCGTTCAAGATCTTAGAGAATCAAGTAGCTCAGATGGAAAAGAAGCTAAATCAGCGTCCACAAGGGCAACTCCCAAGTGACACTAAAGTTCCAAGACAGAGAGAAGATTGAAATGCCATTGCGCTCGGAAGCGGTAAGCAATTACCACCACCACCTTTTCCCATTATGAAAGAAAAAGAAACAACCGTAAAAATGAATATGGTAAAGGATGTGGTGGAGAAAGAAGATGAACCAAATATAATCGAGGTGGAAGTTGAGAAAATTCTAGAAAAGCAAAAGAAGAAAGATGTTATAATGGAGGAGAATCGCCCTCATCTACCTTTCCCCTCGAGATTTCAGAAGAAAGGGTATATGAATGAGTGTCAGATATTCATGAATGTGGTGAGAAAGCTTATTGTCAATTTTCCATTTCTAGATAGTATCTGAGAAATTCCAAAGTGCGTACAATTCTTGAAAAGAGCAATCACTAACAAATACACATATCTTGAGCATGAAATGGTAGGTTTACCAGAACATATTAGTGCAATATGCTAGAGTAAGTTGCCACCTAAATTGGTTGATCCTGGGAGTTTTAATATTCCCATTTCTATTGGTGAGGAGTGGAATGGGAGAGCTTTGTGTGATTTGGGTGCGAGTATTAATCTCATCCCCAGACCGGTTTTTGAGAAGTTGAAGATAGGGAATGCAAGTCCTACCACCATGGTTTTTCAAATGGCTGATAGATCTCTCTCACATCCAGATGGAAGGGTGGAAGATGTCCTCGTCAAGGCAGGTAGCTTAATTTTCCTTATAATTTTATTATACTTGACTACGACGCGGATAAGAATGTCCCCATCATTTTGGGAAGACCATTCCTAGCCACAGGGCGTACTCTTATTGATGTAGAGAATGGAGAATTAATAATGTATGTCCAAGACGAGGAGGCAAAGGTCAACGTGTTTAGTGAAATGAAGTTCCTAGATTCCAAGGAAAAATGTTTCCGGGTAGATTTCATTGAGCATGCTACGCAAGAGGTATTTCATGAGATGAATTTTGATGATATGATGGAAGATCTTGTCGAAACAGTGGCAGCTCTAAATTCTGAGAATACAAAGCCTAGTCGTCTTGCCTATGAGCCAGTGAGAGAATCAGAGGAGATTGAACCTTGACAGAAACCATCTATTGAGTCTCCTTCGTAACTCAAGGAGAAGCCGCTTCCATCATACTTGAGGTATGCTTATTTTGTCACTAACAATACTTTACTTGTTATTGTTTCAACTACTTTAACAGGTCCTCAATAAGACAAATTGTTGTGTGTACTACGAGCCAACAAAGAGGCAATTGGATGGACTATTGCTGATATCAAAGGTATTAGTCCTACCATTTGCCAACACAAAATCATTTGAAAGATGAAAGTTCACGCTCAATTGAAGGACAAAGGAGGTTGATTCCAGTGATGAAAGAGGTGGTCAAGAAAGAAGTAATCAAATTATTAGATGCGGGGATCATTTTCCCCATATCTAATAGAGAGTGGGTGATCGCGGTTCAATGCGTTCCAAAGAAGGGTGGTATCACTACTATCCTGAATGATCAGAATGAAGCCACACCCTCAAGAACCATTGTTGGTTGGAGAGTGTGTATGTATTATCGCAAGTTGAACAAGGACACTAGAAAAGATCATTTTTCTCTTCTGTTCATAGATTAGATGTTGGATAAGTTAGTTGGAAGAGAGTATTATTATTTTCTTGGTGGGTATTCAGGGTACAATCAAATATGCGTAGACCTTGAAGACCAGCACAAATAGACGCTTTCATGTCCTTTTGGTACCTTTGCCTATTAAAGGATGTCATTTGGATTATGTAATGCACCTACCACTTTACAAAGGTGTATGATAGCAATATTTTGGGACATGATCGATCGATTCCTAGAGGTATTTATAGATAACTTTTCAATATTTGGTGATAACTTTGATGATTGTTTGCAGAATCTACAAAAGGCGTTAATTTGATGCAAGGAAACTGATTTGGTATTGAATTGGGAGAAATGCCACTTCATGGTTCGTGAGGTAATAGTTTTGGGGTATAATGTTTCGAGTGCAGGCTTGGAGGTTGACCGTGCAAAGATAGAGGTAATCAAGACTCTTCCATCTCCCGTTCCTGTAAAAGGGGTAAGAAGTTTCTTGGGTTATGATGGGTTCTACCGTCATTTTATTAATGATTTCTCTGAGATCGCCAAGCCGCTGTGTAACTTACTTGAAAAGGACACCAAATTTATTTTTTATGAATCTTGCATACCGACATTCTTGGAGATCAAGGAGAAACTCATATCCGCAACGATTGTACTTCCTCCTGATTTCGAGGTTATGTGTGATGCTAGTGATCTTGCTATGGGTGATGTGTTGGTTTAGAGAAAGTAGAAGGTATTTCATTCCATATACTATGCTAGTAAGACCTTCACGAGTGCTCAAATTAACTATACCATGACCGAGAAGGAACTATTAGCTGTTGTGTACGCTTTTGACAAATTTCGTTCCTATCTTCTTGGGGTGAAAATTGTCGTATACACATATCATTCTACGATCAAATACCTTATGGAGAATAAGGATGCTAAGCCGCGTTTGATTAGATGTGTATTGTTGTTACAAGAGTTCAACTTAGAGATTCGAGATCAAAAGGGGAGTGAAAATCAAGTATCACATCATTTGTCGCGTCTTGAAGGTTCAAATGTTAATAGTGGACCAGAGTTGTCCAGGGAGGAGTTTCCTGATGAGAGTTTATTTTCGATAGCCGCAACTGGTACTCCTTGGTGTGCAGATATAGCAAATCTCATTGTGAGTGGATACTTTTCTGTTTCATCAAACCTGGGGTGTGATAGGAATCTGAAGGATGAATTGGATATAGACAGGTCCAATAAGATTTCATTCTTGAAGAAAAATCCATTTTTGGATTTATTTCATCTATTCACTGACCGGAATAGGGGAGGATACACGTTACACCACGATTTTGAATCAGAGAGATTTCATGAAATGTCAGATCTATTCACTCTATCAATAACCGAGCCGAATCTGGTGTATCATAAGAAAGAAGGGTCTAACTCGCAGGAAAGGAAAAGATTAGTTCACCATGCTAAGCAATTATTTTGGGAGGATCCTTTCCTCTACAAAGTGTGTAGTGATCAAATGGTGAGAAGATGCATACCTGAAGGTGAAGTCTGTGCGGTAGTTGCAAGTTGTCATGATTCAGCTTACAGAGGACAATTCAAGGGTGATCGTACAGCTGCAAATGTACTCCAATCCAGTTTCTTTTAGCCTACTTTATATAAGGATTGTCATTTATATGTTAAGGACTGTCACAGATGCCAGTATACCAGTAATATATGGAAGAGAAATGAGGTGCCACATAATAATGTTCTTGAAGATGAGATATTTGATGTGTGGGATATTGATTTCATGGATCTTTTTGTATCATTCAATGGAAATCAATACATCCTACTAGATGTTGATTACGTGTCAAAATGGGTGAAGGATGTAGCTCTACCTACGAATGATTCGCGAGTGGTTCTAAAGTTCTTGAAATCACACCTCTTCATGAGACATGATACGCCTAGAGTGATTATCAGTGATGGAGCTACGCACTTTGTGAAGAAATACTTAAAGGCAGTATTAGAGAAGTATGGGGTGATACGTCGTGTATCGACTGCTTATCATCCACAAGCGAGTAGTCAAGCTGAGGTCTCTAATCGAGAGATCAAATCCGTTCTAGAGAAGACTGTTGGACCAACAGGTAAGGATTGGTCAATGAAGTTAGATGATGCATTGTGGGCGTATCGTATTGCGTTCAAGACGCCCGTTGGTGCATCTATGTATCACATGGTATATGGTAAGGCTTGTCACTTACCTCTTGAGCTTGAATTAGGTGCATATTGGGCAATTGCAGAGTTGAAATTAGATCCTACTTTATTAGGTGAGAATCGTATGATGAAATTGAATAAACTTGATGAGTTTTGATTTCATGCCTATGAGAATGCTAAACTTTACAAAGAAAATACAAAAAAATGGCATGATAATCGCCTTCGTGATAAAAGATTTGAAGTAGGACAGATGGTCCTTAAATACAACTCCAAGTTCGGTAAATATCTGGGAAAGATGAGATCAAAGTGGTCTGGTCCTTATATTATGACCAAAGTTACGCCTCATGAAGCTATAGAAATTGAGCATCCAATCGAGTACCACACCTTCATCGTGAACGGACATCAGTTGAAAATCTATCATGAAGGCAAGGATACCAATCGCATGGAAGATCCACATCCTGGGGAGGTCATGTATCTCCTTAAAGCTGAATAAATGCGAGAGGTAACTAGTCGAGCATAACGCCGTTTAATAAAAACTATTTTAATTGTATATTAGTTTATTGCTTTCAAGTCTTTAAATTCGTAGTGTATAATGGACAAATTTGACGTGTATTAGTGTATATTTTAAGAACTGAGAAGGGTTGGAATGTTTTTGATGATTGCAGTTATTAAAGACTTGAGTTTGGGGTGCTAGGTGTGAAAAGACGGTAGAGTTTACATGTAAAAAAGTGGTTTTCAAACAGGCGACAACCGGGAACCTGGTTAGCTACTGTTGACCAGCCACGTAGACGCAACTCATTGTTGCATCATCGAATTTGTAATTCGCACTCGACATCATAATCGGGAACCCAATTACATTTTTCGAGCTACTAACCTCGAGCCATGTGGACGCAGATTTTTGGTGAGAATAGAGAACACAACCGGGAACCCGGTTGCTGCTAACCGGGAACCTGGTTACTGCGCTGCTGTTTTCCTAATCTACTAGACGAGGCCTCCCACACACAAGTAAATGGTGCTAAAATTTGAAAAGTCGAGTCTCACAACTTGGAACCGGTTATCACCAAATGGGTACCCGGTTGAGGCGTTATAACTTGCTTTACCTACTGGATGATGGGAGCTTATACACACCATTTTTGTGCAAAAATAGGACTATAACCGGGAACCCGGTTATCAACGAAGGGGAACCCGGTTAATGAAGGGTAACTACTGGTTTTGGACGGCCTACACGCAACTAAAAGTTGCGAATTGGAAAAAAAATATTTGTGCAAAAATAAGCGTGACCAACTGGGCACCCTGTTATCACTAAACCGGAACCCGGTTAGGTCACTGTAAGTCTGCCAAATTGAATACTTAAGGGATTTGACCTCCATTCTTTCCCTTCCTCCACAAGTAACACCATTATTTAGAACCCAAGATCCATATAAACCAGAAAACCATCACCAAAACACAACAATTTCATCAAATTTTTTCTCTAAACACCACAAAACACATACCCAACTCATAAATCCTTCCAAAACATTAATAAATATCAACTTTTATCCAAAGTTTTTACTTCATCAAAGCTTTTACTTGAGTCCTTAAACCCCGCCAAAACCTGTAAATATTCATTACGCATCTCATAAATTACCCTAATCCTTATATTTGTATCCTCAAAACATTAAAATTATCAACTTTCCTCTAGCTTTTGAATTTTTGAAGTTTTGAGTTTGGGGTTGTTTGAGATGACGAACATGACCAATTCCTTATGTTATAATCGAAAGTTGGGAGCTAATCCCCAGTCAAGGAACTCTCTTTGGGAAAACCCAGAGAAAGCAATTGTAATTCCGGATGCAAGTTAAAAACCTAAGAATGGAGAAGTTCATAATTTGAAGAGGAAGGAGAACCCAATTGGAGCAACAGATGAACAATACATCTTGGAATAGAATAAGAGTGACAAACAAATTGCTAGTGAAGCCGTGATGGGACAAAGATCTGTGCGTAGAAAGATGATGGCTTCAAAGGCAAAAAGAGCCTTTGTTAGTTGGAAGTATCAATTTCGTGAACGAGTTACTACTATGAAGTTTGGTGTAGAGAAAGGGTTTCCTTTAGATATTATGAACGGTGAATTTAAAGATTATGCGATAACCCGAGACAAGTTTGGGTGGCAAGAATTGAGAAAGAGAGATCTCACGTACATTACTACCTTGGTTCGTGAATTTTATGAAGAGTTGGTTTTTGCGAATGGTGATGCAATTCAATTACGAAAAAGGTAATTCCTTTCTCAATGGAGTTTATTCGTGAAAAATTGAAATTACCAAACTTGAAGGGTCCATGCAAATACCATGAGGCAATTAATGATAATTCCTTCGAATGGAAATTACTTTATGATCGAGTCTTGATTCGTGGGCAAACACCTATCCCCGAAGGAGAAAGATATCAAGGTAAGGTATTGAGTAGAGATTTGCTACCATGTGGGAAAGTATGGTCCAGTTTCATTAATCCTACATTCTTTGGCAATAACCACATATCGGAGGTAACGAAAGAGCAACTTATTTTTATAAAGTGTATTCTTGAGAAGAAAGAAATCGATGTTGCTCATGTTATCTATAATCTCATTCTGGAATGCACAAAGTCCCCTATTATTCAACGCAACCTCAACTTTTCATACAAAATAACCGTAATTTTTTGGTAGCTAACATAACACGCCGAAATGAAAAGGCTGATCCTACATAAAAAGGGGAAGAAATGAAAGAAAAATCGATAGCAAATGTCCATGAGGGAGACACTAAATTGGGTATAGAGCTAGACAAGCCCTTTGGGGAAGAGATAAGTGCCAGACCTCAAACAAGAAATAGAAAAACTGTCAAAGAAAACGAGTTGGAAGAAAGAATGAGAAAATTAGCAGAGAAACATGACGAGATGAAAGTATCCATGGGTAAGGTTTCAAGAGAGTTGGTGATCATGAAGAATATTTTTTAGAGAGGGTGAGCAATTCGCAATATTCTTACACAATGCTTAAGAAGAATTCCCAACCTGAACGCGAGAGTGAACGCAATCAGCCTAGTGCTGATTAAGATATGTTTTCCTTATCCCTTCTTCTAATTATTAGTGTATATTAGTTTATTTGCTTTATTGAGTCATTTCGATTCGTGGGCACACGACTCATTTTTTACTTTGGGGTGGGGTACTCGTTATCCACATTCCCAATTTTATTCGTTATTTGTTTTACTGCTTTCAAATAAAATTAATTAATGAATGTTTTGACTGTAGAGTATGTTAAATGTCCTCATAAGCATACTTTTTGTAAATTTATGATAGAAAATAGTAGATCTTATAGTTAACGTATAAAACACATTGAATGCAGGGAAGCATTAGATGATTGATAGGAAAAATTAATGAACAATGCAAAAGAAGTTAGCTTGTACTTAGGGAAAATGATTGGTGTGTAGAACGTGAGATTTAAATGAGTAGAGAACCCACTTAGTTATGAACTATATAGGTAAACTATGTAACTAGGAAAATTATAGAGGCAGTTCTTTAATAGCCATTTGAAACATTTTAGTTGTCAAACCCGTGATTAATTATATCCTTCTTAGCCCCATTTTAATCCTTTAAGTCTTTCTTTTGTCGCCACGATATAAGCCATATCCCATTAGTTTATAGGACTTTTCATATGACCAACACTTGAATCATAATTCTAAGACTTCCTGTCTTGAGCTTGAGTTTGGGGTGGTGGAGTTCGTTATGGGAAATTACATTGGGAGGGAACTTTTATGCGTTTGTATTTTATGCGCAGTTATTGATGATATATTAATTCTAACCCGTTGTCGGGGTCTTTGAAACAAAAAATAAATAAAAAGAAAAAAATAAAAATAATGAAAATAATGTAATCGCCAAAGTGGCAGTTTGGAAATCATCTCTAGTACTTATTGAGTTAATTTGGGGACGCTAAATTATTGTTTCAAATTGGTTGAGTGAGAACGTATTCGAGTGTAAAATCAAGCTCTTGGACAGTTTGTTGATTGTAAGTGAGGAGATAGCCAAAAGCTCACTTCAAATTTACCAAATATACATACCATACCGTCCATAAGACTACGCTAAAACCGTAAAGACCTTGTGATTCTTAGGTACATGGTGAATTAACAGTTCAACAAATAAGGAGTAAGCTAATTTGAGCGTCCAAAGCAAGTAAGGATCGATGAACACCCTATAGCCACCATCACGAGCTAAGTATCGAGTGTAACCTTCTAGCATTGTGAATTTAATTTTGGATTGATGTTATTTGTGTTTGATTTTGCATGATAGGTGTATGTGTGAATTAGTTCTTAGGTTATACTATATGAGATTTATTTTAAGTTGTGCTTTGGGTATCATTCACTAGACTCTGCATTTTTGCATCTCACCTAAGACCTCTACTTTTGTTTTACTTTGTCAGGACGACAAAGGATAAAGTTGGGGGTATTGATGTATCTCTTTTTGTGATATATATCCCCTTAGGTTACATCATTTTAGGTAGAAATTGGAATTATTTAGTTGATTTATTGGCTTAATATGCAATAATGCACTTTGTTCCTTCAAAAATATAATTTTGTGACTTTTAGAGCTTTTGTGCGCTAATTCGTTTGTTTAGTGTGATCTTATTAGGTATACGGATGCTAGAAGGAATAAAGATGAAGATAAGAAGTTAAGTTTAAAGTCCAAAAGCAAAAGGAAGTGATAAGAGAGAAAAAGACACCACCTTAGTAAAGGAGAATAAATTTCAGATTGAGAAGGTGTCGCTTATTAAATTCCCTGAGCCCAAATGGTGCGGATTCAGACATCGTGGTTCAAATGAAAAGTCTGCACCCCCGAGTTAGCGTCACATAGGAATTGGAATCAGGTGATTTGGACTAGCGAGTCAAAAGTTATGCATGTTTTATTGAAATGTGTTCAACAGTTGCAGAAATTGGAGATTGGACTTGAGCCCTAATTCATTTAATTAAGTCTAATAGGGGCCCAATCTGTTTTTTATACCTATATAACACTTCTAAGCCTCATAAATCAGTATCTTTCATACAAACGGTTCATATTTCCCAAAATTCAGAAGACAACAAAAAGGCAGTATCCATAGAAAGAGTTGGAGAATTCATTTTTCTTCAACAACAGCTCAATACATTCCTATAATTAGGTTCATTATCTTATTTCCGTTTCAGTAAACATGTATGTTTTTAATTTATGTATTATTTTTAATTCGAATATGAACTAAACCTTTAGTGCTTGAGAATCGTAACTTGGGTTAAGCCATGGTTTATACAATTTGATGTTTTTTCCGAATTTGGGATTATTTTAATTTAATTTAATTTAAGTTGGGTATTTTGTATTGACTATTATCGTATGCTTGTTTACTACTTTTAATTTGACCAAATAGAATTATGTATTAGTAATTAAGCTGTTCACAAGTGGCGGTGATCACCTTGACGGGGGGTTTAATTACGGACCTAGGTAATAGACGCGTGGTATACGTCAATGATTCTGGCGGGCTGGACTAACCACGCAACTATTGGGTAAAACACATCAACATCCGAAAGTAGCTTATAATCGTCATGACGGTGTTTGTAATACCGTAGGATAGCTCCTAAGTCTACCCTGATGGGAGTTAGGAGATATTAGAGTCCCGGCTAATACACAAATACCGACTTACCCGTAAACGGAAGTATTAATTGCATGAACTTAGGTGGATCCCTTGCGAGACTCAAGTATGCCTCTCATCTTTGTGTCCACATCATTAGTTTTTAATCTATTTACTTTTATTTAATACTTTAGTAATTTATTTATTTGCGTCTAGTAGTCTATAATCGAAAACAAAACAAATATATCTCTTATCTTTTATTTTCGTACTTTCAATTAATTATACTTGTCCTTTAAACACATTGTTCATACCTCGTAGTCCCTGAGAACGAAATCCCTTATTATTTATCTATTACTTGGAACGACTCGTACACTTGTGGTTAGTTGCTCCTCCTATTTAGTGTTAATTTTTATCACAATTTAGGAGTGACCACCGGGATTCTATAATCCTTCTAACTCCCGCCAAGGTAGCTTAGAAGGTAACCTCAACACTACCAAGGGACTTGGGTTAGGGAACCTTGCACAATGATTGATGATTAAATCTGAACCTATTAACTATTTAGTTAGGCAAGCTCGTCAGGATCACTACCGCACCCTAGAAGATTATGTGGTGTTGTCTATAATTGAATCCCCCGCCAGGGTGACAATCCAAATACTAAGGACAGTCCTAAGATTGGCCAGATCTAGGGCTAGAATAAGTCAAGCACGTTATATATAATTAAAATCTCTATCAATTAACTGTCACTTTCCTAAATAACATAGAAGATAGAAAAAGAATTCAAGGATTATACATAGTGCAACCCCAAGCTATGTGAAAATTACTTCTTAGCTAAAGAAATAAAATTAAAGATAAAATACCTTACCAACATGGTTAAGCCAAGAATCACAGATAATTACCCTAATGGTAGGTGGAAGGATGTAGAAGAGGAGTTTGTGACTCTCCAGCTTCTTGTCTTCCACTACAAGTCAACTTGCTTCTCTGGATGATCTCTAAGTGTAATATTGATTACAGACCGAGCAATGACAAGAATGGACATGTTTACAAGTATAGGTAGTCAAATATATAAGTTTTAGTGGTGGGTCCTAGAGTGTGATAAAAATAAACACTAAACAAAAGGAGTAAATAACCACAAGTGTACGGGTCATTCCAAGTAACATATAAGTAAAATCGGGATTATCGTCTCCACGTGGGTTACTAGGTTATGATTAAGTGTTTATACGAAAAGTAGAAGTAATTGCAATAATAATAAAAGTAGATATTTGTTTGGTTTTCGGATTATAAATTACTTATACAAGAATTTAAATATAACTAATGATTAAACTAGGAATAAAACTAAATTAACTAAGAGATGATTACTTAAATATGAGAGATAGCTTGAGTCTTGCTCGGAATCACCTAAGTTAATTAATTTGGCGTTCTATGTTTGAGGGTAAAATCAACCTTTTATATTAGCCGGGATTTTAAGTCTTCCTAACTCTCGTCAGGGTAGATAGGGAGATATTCTACGGTATTAATGACCTCGTCAGAGTGACACTAAAGGTACTTTCAATTTTTTATTAAAACCCAAATGACTACTTGGTTAGTTAAGACCGCTAGGTCCAATAACGCACAACACATGTCTATATTCTAGTTCTGTACTCAAAGCCCCCTTCCGGGTGATCATCTCGCAACGAATAGCCCGAGATACTAAAACCTATCACTAACTGTCCATACTAATAATAGTAAACAAGCATAAGAATATATTTAATATAAAAGAATTCAAATATTAATGAAATTGAACACAACCCCAAAATTAAAAGACGTAGATTAAAAACCAGGGTTTATCCCTTTATGCAATTCTCAAGCTTAAAGTGTTTAGATGATAATGAAATAAATAAAACCAAATGAATGCAAACTTCCTAAAACATAAAATAATAACTAAAATTACTCTAAAGGGTGGAATGATTTGAGCTTTCGTTGAGGAAGAATTGTGTTGACCTTCTTCTCCAGCTTCTGCTCCTTGCTTCCAATCTCTTAAAATATGATATATTATGAAGGGTATTGATTAATGAGGTCAAATAAGTCTTATACAGAGGTATAAAACAGAATTGAGCCATATGGGTTCAAGTAAGTGATTTAAAGGCTCAAATCCATTTTACTTAAATCGTAACTGCACTGCATCACTTCAGTAATTGGGACATAACTTTTGCATCATAAGTCCAGATCCACATATTCCACTTCTCAAATTGTACTGATTTCAAGGCCCACACATTTCATTTGAAAAGCTAAGTCTGAATCTTAACTGATTATCCTCAGAAATGGAAACAAGTGGCGACTTAACTCCGTCTAAAACTTCTCCACCTTTTCCAAAGTAATTTTTTGTGCTCTTTTAACGTTTCCTCTTGTTCTTGAACTTGAATCTTCACTTCTTTTTTTCATATTGGTTCCTCTTAGCATCCATATACCTAAGAAATTCACACTAAACAAACAAATTAACGCACAAAATCTCTGAAAAACAAATAATTCAGAAATAAATCAAGAAAGTGCATTATAGAAAAATATGACTATTAATCTATTAACTAAGTCCAATTTAAACCTAAAATGATGTCCCATGAATGGATTTTCCTCTCACAAAATGGGAGACATTAGTTAGGTCAAAATCTAGGTCATGGGTCAAGTCTTGAACTCGTAATCCAACTCAAACTCGTTTTCCTTAATAATATGACTGGTTGACCTTTGGAGTTTGTAAAATTCATAACTCCTGTGTTACATCTCCAAATCCAGTAATCTTGGTATCAAAACCACCACAGTTCAAAGAAATTTCCAAATATAAAATGGGTCCTTCAAATTCCTTGTCGATTTTACGCAACATTAAGAATACTACACGTCTTTACAGTTGGACAACAACTTTTGCCAGCTTCTGCACATTCTTGAAAGTAGTTTCTTTCCTATTAACTCTTTATTTCGCCTTGGGTGTTATTTTCTCAACTCTTTAACATTTATATGGTATCTAATATCATCATTATACCTAAGAGCTTCACATTTAACACACAAATTACACTAAAAATGCTCTAAAAGTAATAAACCTCCAAATCAAGGCGTGAATTGAGAAACTAACAAATAATAGGTAAAAATCCATCAAATAAGAAAATTATACACCTAAAATTATGTGTCTAAACTATATTAAGTCATCACAAATATGGATACATCAAGACCCCCAAATCAAAGTTGTGTTGTCCAATATAATAAAAAAATAAGAACATAGGAAGTCTCTAATATAATGGCTAAGTCAATTAAGCATAAAGGGAAGAATATAGAAGAATATGAGTAATAATCCTAATAAAAATACTTATCAAGTTTTATTTAATAATATTTACAAACTAAATTATCTATATACACTTATCATACAAATAAACAACATAGATTAATTTCAAGATCAAATTAGCTTAGTAATACTCGAAGGATAGGTTCGTCACTTAGTTTAATATGGAAGCTATAGATTGTTCATTGATCCTAACTAGTATCAAATGATCCATCTAACTACTTTCTATTGGGTCAATTAATTCTAAATCACATAGTCAAGAATCATAAGGTCCTTAAGGTTGTAATGTTAGACTTAGGGACGGTTTGATCGTATATTCGGATAATATAGAGTGAGCTTTTGGCTCTCTCTTCACTAGCCATCAACTAATCGAATCTCACTCAACCCAATTATTTGATGCACTAGTTTGCGTCCCCAATAACACATCAATATAAAGATGATCGCATAAGAAATTCCACTTTGCCGGTCCAATTCATTTAATCTATTTTAAGTTAGTATAACTCTCTTTTTTATGTAAGATGTCATGCTACTTCTTTATTAAAAAATTATTTCCTTTTCAATACTTTTTTTCTTTTACCCCAACAAAGTGTTACAATATAAATAGGTGAATCATGATCAAGAGCACAATAAATAAGCTTGAAATACCCAACCCAATGATTTTGCCCATAAATTTGAATCCACCACCAACTTGGTGGTGATAGAGGTGTGATAAAATAACAAATAAATGAAGTTGAAAATAAAGGACACCCACCCACTACTACAACAAGAAACTCACTGCAAGTGCACAAATCTTTCGCAAGTTATAGGTTACAAATAAGATTCGTTCTCAGGGATTTATTGGCCAGCTCAAACTTGTTTTTAGACAAGAAGCTTAGAAGAGATTAATTGTTTAACTAAAAAGACAATAATAAAGAGATAAATATTTTTTTGGGTTTCTGAATAAGAATTAAAGCAAATAATAATTAAACTACTAATTCAAATAATTAAACGAAGAGAATTGAGAGTAGAAATGTAACATAGGTCTGCTAGTATGCACCTATCCTTCTAAATCAGTATTGTAATTATAAGGGTGATTTGAGAAAATATAAATATACGGGATCCTATAATCCTTCTAACTCCCGCTAGGGTAGCTTAGAAGGCAACCTCAACACTACTAAGGGACTTGGGTAAGGGGACCTTGCGCAAATATCGATGATGAGATCTAACCCTGTTGACTATCTAGTTAGGCAAGTCTGCTAGGACCACTACCGCACAGTGGACGATTATATGGTGTTGTCTATAATTGAATCCCCAGCAGGGATGACAGTTCAACTACTAAGGGCATTCCTAAGATTGGCCAAATCTAGGCTGGAATATGTCAAACACATAATACAAATATATATTTAAAATTTCAATCAATTAACTGTTACTTTCCCAAATAACATAGATGATAGAAATAAAATTCAAGTATTATACATAGTGCAAACCCAAGCTATGGGAAAATTAGTTCATAACTAAAGAAATAAAACTAAAGATAAAAACCTTAAAAACATGGTTAAGCCAAGAACATAAGAAAAATTACCCCAATGGTAGAGTAGAAGGATGGCTAAGAGGAGTATGTGACTCTCTAGCTTCTTGTCTTCCTATACAAGTCAACTTGCTTCTGTGGATGATCTCTAAGTGTAATATTGTTTAAGGACTGATCAAGGACAAGCAAGGACATGTTTACAATAATAGGTAGTCATATATATAGGTGTTAGGTCAAAATATAGGTCATGAACAAAGTTTTGAAGTCCTAATCTAACTCAAACTCGTTTTCCTTAACAGTAGAACTGTTGACCTTTGGAGTTTGTAAAATTCATAACTCCTTCATTACAACTCCAAATCCAGTGATATTGGTATCGAAAAGACCAAAATTAAAATAAATGTCCAAATATAAAAGGGATCCTTCAATTTAGTTGTCTATTTTGTGCAACATCAAGAATACTACACGTCTTTACAGGTGGACAACAAAAATTTTCAGCTTTTGCACTTTCCTAAAACCAGTTTCTTTCCTTTTAACTCTTGGTATTGCCTTGGATCTTATTTTATCACCTACTTAAAATTGATTTGTCATCTAATATCATCATTATACCTAAGAGCTTCACATGTAACACCCAAATTACACTAAAAATGCTCTAAAAGTAATAAACCTCCAAATCAAGGAATGAATTGGAAAAACTAACTATTAATAGGGAAAAATCCCTCAACTAAGAAAATATTACATCTAAAATGATGTTTCTAAACTAGAGTAGTTTATCAAAAATATGAGGTCAAGGGAAAATTGAGGAATTAATTGCTAACTAGGACTCTGAGGTCACTCTTGTTGGCCTAAAGTCCTTTTAATCTTGTTTTAATATTTGCCAAATCTCGTTTTAATATCCCCGTAAAAGTGCATTACCAGTTACATGGTTTATACATTCTCTAATTGATTCTATCTTAATATATAAACCTTTTTTAAGTTTTATCCATAAAACCGGACAAGCTTACAGGCCACAAGACCGGCTTACCGTTGGAAGAAAGCTGTTGCCCAATGGTCAAATGCCACGTCAATCCAACTGTTGGACTAAGAGACAAACTGCACCGGTATACCGGTAAGATCACCGGCTAGCCATTCAGAAGGCAAACTGTGCTTATAAAAGAGAGCTTTATCACTTGCAATAACTCACCTATTACCAATTCATTTCTAATCATTCATATACATCCATCTGAGGTCTCAAGCTATCAAAGTATCAATCCAATCTTGATCAATCAACTTGTTATATCTACTCAATCAAGGAGTTAATCCAAGAAGCTTTAAAGTTCTAATCCACTCAAGAGAAGTTTGAAGCTTAGAGTTATATCCTCTCTTTAGGAGTTCTTAGCAAAGTTGTAACAACCATTCAAACACTTGTTGTTATCCTCTTAGATCTTGTCTTTGTAATAGATATATTAAGAGAGAGTTTGAGTATAGGGAGTATACTCGGTTTCCTTGTGTTGCGATAGCACAAGAGTTTGCTTTGTGGTATCGAAGTGGTTGTAAGGGTTATTGTGTTCTCGACCCGGTTAAGAGAAACACGGGAGCTTAGTGAAAAGCTTGAAATCTTAAGGAGGCTTCCTTAGGTAGTGGATGTAGGGATAACTGAACCACTATACATCGTTGTGTACTCTCTATCCTTACTCTATTTATTTTCCGCATTCTATTTGTTTGATTATATGCTAGTATGATATCGTAGTAATTATTATCTAGTTAATCAAACTTATGGTCATCTACTGTAGTAAGAGAACGTGAATTCGATTTACTTGTATCTCTTGTATATCGAACCTCTAGATTATTTATTGCATGATCCCGTAAGAGTTTGATATATTAGTTGACTTAGAAGTTTCTCTTTAATACTTATAACTGTCCAAAATATTTTTAATTAGGCATTAATCTTATTAGTAGTCCTATTCACCCCCTCTAGGACTTTCAATTGGTATCAGAGCCTAAGTCTACGTGAATAGCTTAATCGTTGGTAGAGTAAACGACATGGAATTTAATCTTTTGGAAGAGTCGTCTTCTACACGACCTCCACTTTTTGTAGGCACTTACTATCTTGCTTGGAGAACAACAATTGAGGAATTTATCAAAACAGAAGATCCCGATCAATGGAGAATAGTTATGGAAGGTCCATTCGTTCCATACAAAGAGGAATTAAATGAAGAGGGAGTTCTTAAGTTGAATCAAGAAGAAAAAGATTACGATGAACTAGCCGATGATAATAAAGCTACACTCACTCAAAATGCAAAACCGATGTATACTTTAATATATGGAATATCCGAAAATATTTTCTCAAAGATGTAGGATTGTGAGTCGGCAAAGGAAATTTGGGATCGTTTGGAATTTCTATATGGGATTGTCAATATTGACGAAGAAGAAAGCAAAATCCATGATGAAACTCATGATGATCCAAAATCAAACCATGAGGTAGCAATCTATCCTAACTCTTTGTCACTTCCATATGATTATGATAATATGAGGTATATTTCATCCCTTCTTAATATTCTTGATTCTCAAAACCACTTGAATAACCTTTCTTTGAAAAAGGAAAAAATTGAGCAAAAGAAGTGTTTTAATTGTTGTCTTACTTTAGATGATATTTGGGAAACAATAAAAACCCGTGTTTTGTAAATATTTTCTCTTCAAATAAAAATCAACATCTTGTGAAGAAAAGTATAGAAGGTTCTGAGAAAGTGGATGAAGCATGTTCTATTGTTTTTAAAATCTTAATAAATCATCCTTATTTACATTTCACTCCCTTTGATAAAAATAAACTTTTTAAAGATAAAATATTTTTGAGTGATAATTTGGTTATACAAAAGAACGAGAAAAAATCGTGTTCAAAACCTTCTCATGATATTGTTACTCGAAAAAGAAGTACTTGCAATTATTGCGGAAAACCCGGTCATCGTGTTTCTACGTGTCATTACCACAAACAACATGAATACGGGTCTTTAATACCTCTGTGGGAAAAACCGACATGGATCGTGAAAATTACTAATCGTGTTTCCGCATCCACTCCACCTTGGATACCTTAGAAATTTTATTGTAGGTGTTGAGCGTCAAGGAAATGAAATGATATACGAAAGGACGCTCAAATCTCATAAAAGGAAAAACCGGTGATTTGTTTCTTTATCTCGTTTTTATTTATGATTTATTATGTGTGTATGTGTTTCTTTTTTATATGTGCTAATATCTTTTAGGTTTACACTTTATCATGCTTGAAAATGTTGAGTTTTTATTTTGGGTCTTTTTTGTACTTTTTAGAAAGTATAGGGATCCTTTTGCAATTATCTGTTATTGTTGTTTTAATCCTTTCTACTTATTAGTTTTCAAAAACAAAAGTTGTTTTAGTAGTTTCAAAACTTTCTCTAACTATTGGGGAACTTTCGGGTCAGTTTCGAGCATTATTTAAAACGTCAAAAATTGATCTTCTTGATTTTTTGCCGAGGGCTTGACCGGCTTACCGGTGAGAGACTGTTTTTCTCTCTGCTTCCTCACCGGCTTACCGGTATATTGACCGGCTTATCGGTGGGCGAATCTGAACGGGTTTTAACACAGATTTTCACTCTTTATCTTCTCATTTTAACCAAACCCTCTTCGTTTTCCATCTTCCTACTCCTTCAAAATCCAAAAAATTTCAAAAACCCTTCATAAACCTTTCAATCTCTACATTATATTCCATAAAATAGAATCTTTCATCATCCCCATATCATAATACCTCACTAAACCCATATCAATACTTCTCTCTTGCTTTCAAAATGCCTCCAAGGAAAGAGTCTTCAACATCTAAAGGGAAGAAAAGAGAAAGTTCTTCAAGGGCTCAAGAGGAAGAACAACCAATCCTCTCTCATGGAACAAAACCTTTCGAAATCAAACCTGGGAGGAAAATCGATCAATCGACCTTCACTCCTAGTCCTAATTTGTATGATCTCCTCACTACTTAAGGTTTAATTGCTTTCCGTTCTATTGAAATTTCTATTGCTATTAGCTTTTGCATCGAATTCTATACTAATTTTGAGTATGATTGTGATAATAATGCTATTATCTCAAAAGTTCTTGGAAAAACATTCACTCTAAATAAAAATACTTTAGCTCATTTTTTTAATCTTCGTGATTCCGGTATTGATTCTTTTTGGGGTGTTGGTTGGGGTCCACTTGATTCCGGCTTAACGGTGGAAGAAAGCCGTTGCCCAATGGTCAAATGCCACGTCAATCAAACCGTTGGACTAAGAGACAAACCGCACCGGTATACCGGTGAGATCACCGGCTAGCCGGTCAGAAGGCAGACTGTGCTTGTAAAAGAGAGCTTTATCACTTGCAACAACTCACCTCTTACCAATTCAATTCTAATCATTCATATACATCTATTAGAGGTCTCAAGCTATCAAAGTATCAATCCAAGCTTGATCAATCAACTTGTTATATCTACTCAACGAAGGAGTTAATCTAAGAAGCTTCAAAGTTCTAATCCACTCAAGAGAAGTTTTAAGCTTAGAGTTATATCCTCTCTTTAGGAGTTCTTAGAAAAGTTGTAACAACCATTCAAACATTTGTTTTTATCCTCTTAGATATTGTCTTTGTAATAGATAGATTAGGAGAGAGTGTGAGTATAGGGAGTATACTCGTTTTCCTTGTGTTGCGATAGCACAAGAGTTTGCTTCGTGGTATCGAAGTGGTTGTAAAGGTTATTGTGTTCTCGACCCGATTAAGAGAGACACGGGAGCTTAGTGAAAAGCTTGAAATCCTAAGGAGGCTTCCTTAGGTGTGGACGTAGGGATAACCGAACCACTATACATCGTTGTGTACTCTCTATCCGTACTCTATTTATTTTCCGCATTCTATTTGTTTGATTATATGCTAGTATGAATATCGTAGTAATTATTATCTAGTTAATCAAACTTATGTCATCTAGTGTAGTAAGAGAATAGGAATTCGATTTACTTGTGTCTCTTATATATCGAACCTCTAGATTATCCATTGCACGATCCCGTAAGAGTTTGATATATTAGTTGACTTAGAAGTTTCTCTTTAATACTTATAATTGTCCAAAAGATTTTTAATTAAGCATTAATCTTATTGGTAGTCCTATTCACCCCCCCCCCCCCCCCTAGGACTTTTAACTCTAAGTCCCTCCCATGTAATTAATGGTTACTAGTTAGTACTATTGACCCCTCCTTAGTGACCCAAAAGTATTACCTAACGAATAAGCTCCTAAACATCTAAGGACTTTCGTAGTAAATTTGACCTACCAGTTCTAAGCTAATTAGATGTTCACTATTCTATGTCTGCTATAAAATCCCCATCGCTGGTATAATCAAAAGCTAACTCAACTTAGTTATATGGTCATTATAATCATAGCTAGCAATTATATTAAGATTAGAAACAACAATAATTAATTTTAATTTAATTCAATAATATTTTCCCAAAAACAATTAAGTAATCCCAAAAATCATACATAGAGTTCATACAAAGCATCTCAAGCTATTTTTTGTATTATTTCATACTAAAAGAATGTAAAACAAAGATAAAAAGGTATATATTTAACCTATAAGGGAAAAGATACAAGAAGTACACTAAAAATGTTGATGTAATAGTGGAATGCTGAATAATTGAGGTTTTGTTTGAACTCCTCCATGCTTGTTCTTCTCCCGAGCCGTTTCTAAGATTTGAGTATCTGAATTTTACCCTACTTATCTTTCAAAAACTGATATATAATTACAAAAAACGTTTTTGGTTCAAGTTAGCCCACTTAGATGGATAAAAAATGGCCCAAAATGTTTTTGGAAACTTCTAGACAAGCCTGGGTCGTCGTTGAAAAACTCACATAACTCTGTTATCTCAACTCCAATTCACAAACCATTTCATCTCACACTCTCTAAACTCAAGGGATATGTGATTTAAAGTGGCTTGATCAGTAGCCTCACCAATTACTTATGGTGATTTTTTAAAGTTGACGGTGATGTTTTTCCAAAAATTGCACTATACCATTTGGAGAATTTTTTTGGTTTCTTTGTGACTTGACTTGGGGTTGACTTTGAATTTTTGACTTATTAGCTTCATTTTGGGGAATCGTATCATCTTGTACCTAGGAGTTACACATTTAATACGCAATTATCTAAAAAGTTCCATATACATATATAATATACAAAATGAGTTACTAAATCAAATAATGTCAAATAAAGAGAATAATCCCACTTTATAGCTCAACCCTCCCCCCAAATGATGTCTTGTGAGTCTCTACATTGATCATAAAAGACGAGACATCAATAGCCCCAACTCAAAGCTTTGTCATCCCAACAAAGTAAATACAAATATGGTTCTAAGGTCAAATAAGTCTCGCAATGGGAGACATGTAAACATCCCAAGAAAATGACAACAACTTATTAAGAATAAACATTATAGGAAACAAAACACAACAACACTTTTCAATCAAATAATCAGAATTCATAATTTCACTAACAATTAACTTAGCAATGCACAAAGGGATACTAGTAACTTAGCTTGAAGTGGAGGCTATAGGGCGATACTCAATCTTTCCATAATGTTCAATGGTCCACTTTCTCACTTCATCTTCTTTCGTTTGTTACTCAATCACATAAATAAGAATCTCAAGGTCTTTTAGTTTAAGTGTGGCTTAGAGTCGTGATGGTACAATTAGACAATTTAGAGTGAAATTTTGGCTTTCGCCTTACTAGCTAATTAAGTAACAGATAAGAGATTGAGTTTAACTTTAGAATGTGCTCAGTCATACCCTTTTGATACATAAAATAAGCATCCCAAATTCCTGAACCAGTTTCCCATTTTTGATGTTCAAACAAATCATTTTTTGGATTCTTCTTATTTTTTTTTTCATTTTTTTTCTCTTTTTAAGCCAACATGAAACTTGTTTTAATGTGAGTTTCCACGTTAAGTAATTTTTGTGTATTATTTTTCCAATTTTTTTCGTTTTCTAGAATCTGGAAAGGATCAATAAACTGCATCAAAACATGTAGCACAAGACAAGCATTAAACCCACCCAATATGTATCC